>OZ020303.1:44464857-45106091 GCA_963971305.1 Arcuatula senhousia | reverse complement strand
ATTTCTGGAGGCGGTGCGGTTAACATGGTCTTTTGTTCTTTCAAAAGAAAAGAAAACCATCTCATGTAAGTCCGTTATTTCCCTTACATTTTGCAGGGATGTCCAAAACAATCAGTTTTATTTAATCCCCGCATTTTGGAATGGTAAATGAGTCATCCTAGTTTAAGTCCATGAGTCCACCCGGAATGCCACCCCCCATTTTGTAGTAAACCTTTACTTCATGGATAATTAAGATTTCATAAAAAAAAAATGCTTTAAAACTTACACAAAATGCTGTAAAACCTATCTGCCATGTAAGTGGGTCTCTAATAAAACTTGTCAATTCAATGTTCTTTTAATGTAAATACTAGTATCATACAGGTCTATATTCTCTCAGCACAGCCAAGTCAAACAATAAAAAGTTGATTAAAGTATTCAAATGTTTCTACTAGCCATCAGTAAATGAATAAAACATACACAAATTAATTATACAAATCAAATTAAAAAGCCGTGTCCATTTTTAGAGGCAAAGCTATGCCAATGATGCCAGGCAATGCCATAGAAGCCTAGCCAATGCAGCCAGGCAAGGCCATAGAAGCCATGCAAACGCAGTCAGGCCAGGCCATAGAAGCCAAGCCAATGCAGCCAGGCCAGGCCAATGAAGCCAAGCCAATGCAGCCAGGCCAGGCAAATGAAGCATGGCCAGGACCAGGTCAAGACAATTAGGCCAGGCCAGGTTTTATAGTTTGGCTGTTTCTGTCAAATTCACTAGAAAGACCAGCATAAATCACATAGAACGTTTCTTTCTTTATAAAGCTTAAGTAGGACCATGTATCCCTCCACATGAGATCAAATACTACGATAATAATAACGGACCACAAGAATATAACACCATCTAGATTGATGAATTTACTTTCACAGTTCTGACTAATTTAAGATGTTTGTAGTTTGATTATGAATTTAGACACTGAACATAAAATCGAAATACTGAGGCTTACTACTAGTAAATGCAAGAAGTAACTTTGAAGCCCCACTTAGTCCGGTTTAAAAAAAAATTACCCCCCCTCCCCAATCTCAGACATAATGATTTTTTTACCCCCCCCTAAAAAAATCCAGTCCCTCAGCTGATAATAATGACCGCTCCCTTATAAACAATTAAAGGTAAAAAATATGTGTTTTTGGACATGGCCCGCTTACATATATTATGGACTTTAAACGTAAGTTCACTGGGGAGGGTAACTTCTATTTTAAGGTAGGTGCATATGTGCGGCCAAAAAGGGTCTACTTTTTTGGGTGTGCAATATGTGTAAAGGGTGAAATTTCAGATGTTGCAAATATGATCAGTCTCATTAAAATCCAGGGGCGGATCCAGGATTTTGTCAGGGGGGTGTCACCCAATGACGTAAAGTCATAAAGTTCAAGATTAAGAAACAAAATCATTCTACTAACATGGCAATCTCCCCTGTTAACTAACATGCTAAGTATTAAACAAAATAAAATTTTACCTTTGTAAAGTAGGGTATATAGTTCTTTTGTTAAAATATAATTTAAGTACATGTAGTTGCAAGTGCAGCCTCCGAAGCGGACCCTTTCAGCCAAAACGAGAAAAATGTAAAACTGTGTATTGGATAGTCATGACCCAAGCTTTAAAAGTGGCAATATGGAAAAAGGGCATGGAAGAAGCAAAGACGTATTCAAGAGGCAATCAAATGTCGTATATAGATCTCTATGGTGTCAGAATTATCATTTGTCTATATAATAGACTTGAGAAGCAGGTTGCAAAATTCTTTCATAACTCCAGAATAGTATGATTTCGGCGGCTATATCAGTGAGATGAACATGAAAGCCTCCGGGGTGACACAATGAGCATGAAATGGCGATGGAGGAAATAAAAGCTCAAGGGCAATCAGGGAAGAAAGTTTCGACTTCCACGGGAAAACTGAGGAATGATGGCTATGAACGTGGAATTCAGCTTCCTGCATGAGGATCCCACGGGTCCTACTATTAGCCTGCAACAGTGCTCTTTAATGTGCGAGGAATGTTCCCCAATACGATTCACCACTATGGATAGCCGTCAGTTGTTGTTACAAGCGTATATTGTAATTTACCTATGGCATGTTTATTTAGCAATTTATATGTAGATAACCATCAAGCTAGACTTTTGTGATCGATTGATACAGAAAGTTTGTCAATGAAACCATACTTGTGAACCTCAGGGGGATGTCACGTGCACCGGGTGACATCCCACTGGATCCGCTACTGAAATCAGACCTTCAATGTCGCTCCACTCTTTAATTTTTGCTATGTCCGCTCCTTCAACGAGCAGACAAGCAAAAAAAAAGGGGGGAACGACATAAGACTAGGTGTACCATGGAAGTAATATAGTATATTACTTTCATGGGTGTACTTTATACATATGTCATATATCAATTAGGATATCAATACACAAAGAATGAGACCCAGATATATACTAATTATAGCGAGGGTCAGGTTTTTTTTATTAAAACACAGTAAATAAAAATAAAATCCTGGCCCCATACGCCTGTGCTTATCAGGAGAGACAAATCTCTGTATCTCAGGTATATTTATCAATTTGTCAAATTAGGAAACGAGCATTTGTCGAAATTTTAATATTTTCATTGAAAAAAAAATATTATCTAACGAAAATTTTGCGCAAAAAAATTAATAAGAACTACCTGTAATAAGTTTTGAATTTACAGAAGTATATAAAACAGTTAATTTTTAATACGGACTGGCTACAATTACCCTCTACGGGTAACAATAAAAAAAAATTATTGTTACCCCCTTCACTAAAATCGGAAACGGTTTACGGATATGGCACCTTTTTCGTCCGGAATTTGAAGAGTAACAATAAGAAAAAAATTAGGATTACCCCCCTTATTGTTACTCGCCAAATGGAGAAAAAAATATGTTATTTTTTGTTTGTTTTATTTTTTGTATGATGATGTATTTTAGACACATTATCATAAGTATCACAAAAAGAGATACCAAATTGACCTCCGAATATCAAAAGTCCGAAATTTCTTAGACAACAAGAACACACAAAGAAACAAACAACATTAAATTACAAAAAAAAAAACTTGAAAAAACTGAATGGAATTATATTAAATTATCTAAAGACTGACCGAACCTTTTATCAATTATCCAAACAACAATTGCATTGCAATGTCCTGTAACTTTATGCCGTGAGCTATAAGGTATATCAAATGTCGCGGATTAGTATCGGGTTAGTATATTAAATGATCACTTTTCACAAAAAGTCCATAAACTGATCGGAATGTCTGAAGAAACGGATCGCAGAAGGTCAAAGTTAAAGTATAGCAGATATGTCACTCCATATGCCTTCCGATACATCGCACAACAAATGGAACTAAGCAGTAAGCTGAATAACGAAACGCCTATAATTCCTGAAACAGTAGCTGTGTCTATATCGGAAAGCGAAGGACATTTAACTGTGACAGAAAATTCATGCCAGTGCAGTTTCTTCAAGTGTATGTCATTACCGTGCAAGCATATATTCTACTTTCGCCGTAACGCTAACCGTCCTATATTCGACGAAAAACGTGATGCTTATCGGTGGTCGAGATCGTACTACAAAAAAAGCCATGTTTTCACACACAAATTTCTTTAAGCATATTTCGTATACTAGTAAAATGGTCCTCTCATTAGCCGCTTGATGGATATAAAACTTCTTATCAAGTATGTTTTACTTTGATATATTGAGATGTGGATGCGTATACTTTTTTGTTCATAGAAGTCCTTGTTTTTACAGAAAATCCAATTGCAGATAACATAACTTGTACTGAAGACGAACATTGCTTCTCTGTTAGATAAAAGACCTAGCACGGCTATTGTTTGCGACAGGTGCCTGGAATGGCACCATTTAAAGTGTCTTGGATTGAAGGCACCACCAAAAACAGCGTATTGGATGTGTCGCAAATGCCTCAAGTCATCATAAACAAAAATGAAAAATGTTTGTTATTTTGTATATAAACATAACTCAAAATAAAACAATTTCATTTTTGAAACTTTTTTTTTCATTTGGCGAGTAACAATAAGGGGGGTAATCCTAATTTTTTTCTTATTGTTACTCTTCAAATTCCGGACGAAAAAGGTGCCGTATCCGGAAACCGTTTCCGATTTTAGTGAAGGGGGTAACAATAATTTTTTTTATTGTTACCCGTAAGGGGTAATCGTAGCGGCGGCCTTTTTAATAATGGTGGCCGTGCACGCTCTGCAGATTATTCAATGATTTTCAATTTGAACCATGAAAAATTTAGTTAATGGTTCAATGGACTAAAAAATTATTACAGTTAATAAATCAAGTACAACAAGGGATTAGATAATTATCATACAGCAAGAATATTCTTTTTTTTTTTAATCCGGAATACAATCAGATACATTTGGAATCTGTTAAAAAATTACTTTTTTTAACTGGTTTACGAAAGGTGTGAAAATTTGTTTTCATGAGCTCAACACGTGTCCGTTTTATTAGGTTACCAGTTACCAGGTGTTGTGTCAACATGCATAAAACTTCAGGAAAGCTTGTCTCTCATTTTGGGCGATTTCCTGGCCAAAAACAGTTCCAAAAATATATTCTATGTCACATGATACTTGGCTTTATCATTTTTATAACATACTACAGATTAAATGGAGGTAACTACCAACATTTTGTATATATTTGATTTATAATGACTGATGTATACACATGTTACTTCCTCAACCTAGTTATAATATGATTAAGGTCCTGCCTTCTTAGCGAGCATCGAAAGTTTATGTATTGTTTTTAAATATATCCATTTGCTCGACTGGATAAGTCTAAGAGGGAACTTTCGAAAAGGAATTATTTAGTAGAAAATTCTGACCCCATTTCACCCAAATCATATGCACTTGAGAAAGTTGTTCTTTAAATAACTACCTATTAAAAATTCAATTATTTGTGCAAATGATAAATCTTTGTAACATCCTAGGACAAAATTTAGCGGGGACGAAATTATCCCTTTATGGATTTACTAGACTAAATGTGTTATATTATATGGCTTTTCATGTAACTTCCCTTTGCCTCAGAAAATAACATTTTTACTGATGTTATTGAAAAGCATTTTTAACGTACAGCAGATTATTTTAGCCTCAAAAGACAGGCTGTTGTATAAATTAGAACAATTCTACATGTATTTGATTCATTAGTATGCTTGTCACATTGACTTGTCCATTATAGAAAATAGATCTTGAAACAGTAATAATAATTCTTATCTTTTATTTACATGAGAGATAAAATGTCAGAAAAAGGAAGCTTTTTATCTCTTTAAATTTGTTGACTTGCAGATTTTTTTGTTTCTGATGACCTACAAAATGTTCATATTAACAAGAAAGCACAAGTTAACAGTAGAAATTTAGTTTTGTGTTTTCATTTGGGAAAAAGAACAGGGATAGCTATAGAGTCACATTGTATTTTATGCCTTTTCTGTCATTCTGCTCATATACTAATCGAAGTAAGGGAAGGATATAGTCTATAATTATATAATTATGATTTTCAAATGAACATACATGTATTTCAATGAAAGTTGTTTGATTTGGTAAATGAATATTTTTACTACTGTTACCAATTATTTTTTTAGCAGTTTATTTTCACTAGTTTCAAGACTTAAAAAAATGGTGATGTTAAGCTTAATAAAGCAACTATATCATTAACCTGTACCCTTTCCAGAACATAGTCAGTTCCGCCACCCCTCCCAAATTGTTGATGGTTTTTGTTTCTTGAATATTGATGTTATTATAATTGTTTATGTAGTAGTCCTTCTTTTTTTTTTTTTAAGGTTTGATACCATCCTTTTTGAGATACAGAATACCCACGCTGAAGCCTGGACCAGGTTCTCCTACATTGTTTTACTTCTCTGAAGCTGAAAATGATGGTGTTAATATCAGATGGGCTCATGGAGTAAACAGCAAAGATGCTTTAAAAGCAGCATTAAAAAGTGAGTTCTTAGGTTCAATTGTACATGTAAAAAGAAAACAGATTAGTTACAAGGAGAGGTGCATGCTACAATATTCATGGTGATAATTTGAACCACGGTCATTTGAACATTTGTACAACATGTACAATGGAATAAACAATTATTTTCAAATTTTTTATTAAATTGGTGACTGATAAAATTGGATATGATAGCATTCCATAACAATGAGATGTGCATGTTATTTGCTATGATGTATAATTATTTCCAAACCCTTGTTAAAAAGTAAATATTTTTATTCTTACCATTTTTTATACGACTGCAAAATTTTGACAATGGCAATGTGGGCGTTATTGTCGTTGTCGATGTCGTCGTCTGTAGACATTTGGTTTCTGTGCTATAACTTGAGTAAACATTGACCGATTGTTATGAAATTTTTATATGATGTTAGATACCACTAAAGGAAGGTTGCTAATGTATTTTTAGGTGATGCTGAGATGATTGAGGGAGATGTCATGCTACAAGGCCAAGGTACAGATAAACAGAGTCTCCTTCCTATTATGGGTAGACTACCAGATACCACGAGTGATATAACACTAGAAGAATGGCTAGACACCATCATACAGACACAACATAAAGGAATCAAACTGGACTTTCAGTCTACTGATGCCATCGAGATAGGTTTACAAAAATTGAAAGATATCAAAGATAGAGTAGGTTTACTTATTGCTGTTTTGTTCATTTCTTTGACTGACAAGACTCCTATATCTCTATGAAGGGCAACAAATCTTTTTTTAGAAAGCAGGATTTTCAGTTTCATTTAATGCCCAGGAAGTTGCAATGAGCCCATATATTGATGGATGGAGATATTTTTAAGGAGGGTAATACATATGTTACTAAATGTACTCATAGAAAATAATGAGATGCGGAATAGGTGACCTAGCCCGAATTAACAAGTGGAAAAAACAATGAAAATTGCCAGCAGCCTTCAATGAGGCCATCAGGCCCTGCTCATATTCAGTATGCCCCTTATTGTCATTATGTCTCTCCCCACTTTTGTTGGGAGACATATTGTTTTTGTCCTGTCCGTCCGTCTGTCCCTCACAAAGTTTGTCAGGGCAACTCCTCTGAAACTGCTGAATCGAATTCAACAAAACTTGGTATGTAGAAAGGACACCATATGTAATTGTGCATATTGCCAGGAAGTTTTGATCCTCAAATTTTTGTAGCAGTTATGGCCCTTTGAACTTAGAAATTTGCTGAAAATCCTCACTTATCATCATGTCAGCGCAACTCCTCTGAAACTACTGAACCTAATTCAACGAAACTTAATATATAGGAAGGCCATCATATGTAGTTGTGCATATTACCAGGAAATTTTGATCTTCAAATTTTTGTGGGATTTATGGCCTTTTGAACTTAGAACTTTTTGGAGGAAACGGGGGGAGACATTGTTTTTTGCAGGCAAAAGCAAACTTTAATTCTTCTTTAAACAGATTTGAATATTTCGTTTATATCATTCATTGTTTGAAAGAATGTTTAAGTTATATTATTTTTTTAAATTTCAGATAAAAGTTCCAGTATGGTTACATGCAGATATCTTTAAAGGTCCACTAGGAAAGGAGCCTAAGGTAGACAGGATTCGTTTTATCAAGCATATCCAAAGGCTGTTTCCTGAATGTACCATATCCCTAGGGTGGACCACAGGCAGTCATACAGATGTCAGTCTGACAAGCTACACCTGGAGCCAGACTTTTGACATGTATCACTTTGTACATGAACATGAAATTGAGCCGCCCATAGTTTACACAGTTAGAGCAACATTTATAAGAAATTCTGTACCACAAATGAAATGGCTGACAGATAACACTAGAGGTGCAATATTAGTCCACCAGCCGCCAGAGGATAGGATTCCTTTAGGCCAAGAATTGATGTATATAGCTTATAGATTTGACCCATCTTTGTCTTTCTGGGATATTTCTAACAAAGAGCTAGATACCTTTTTACATGAGAACCGTCATAAATCTAAAGGTCACTTGGATCCGCTAGTTATTAACCGAGAAGATGTATCATTTAGACCTCAGTTATGGCTGAAGATGGGGCTTCATGTTCAACAACATTCTGTACTTGGAAGTGAAGAAGCTTTGGTTCTTACAAGTAAAGCTGTATTTGTTCTTACTAAAGGGAAATATAGACCTTCACCTCATAATATCCTACATGGACGAGTCATGTTTATTAATAGGAAGAATCGACCCGTGGAACAAGGAGAAACTGGCCTAAATATAATTGTGCGATCGTCAAAACATAACGACTTTGAACATATCAATGGTATCTTTTGCTTCCTTGGTTTAGACGGCCAATTGAAGGTGACAAGTCAGGGAATAACACCAGAAATTAAGAAGGGTCATCAAAGATTCTCACTAAGTACTACCGACTGTTATGGGTTTAGTGTATCAGATGCTGGTGATGAGATCATATTTACAGTAGACATTTTAAATGACTGTGAAACTTTAGATACTGTAAAGAGACAGCGAGGTCATCAATCAGTGCTAAGGGTCCCGGTGCCCAAAGACATAGGTGATGAAATGCATCCTTTCATTGTAAAATTAGAAGATAGTAACAGATATGCTGTTTTAGATGAACTTTATTTACAGTATAATCCTAAACCTAGACCTGTAGAGATTGGTTGATTGATGGACTTGAAAATCAGTTCAATTTTGACAGACTTCCATTTTATTCAGGATTTGGTTTAGACAGGTTGTACTGTATACTAATAATTATAGTATAACTAATGAGGGGTGGTGAATATCAATTTTAATGTCATGAGTCTCGAATAACGCCAGGATTTAACAAGTTGAATCCCCTAGCATTATTCGACACAAGTGACATTAAAATTGATATTCGTCACCCCGAATTAGTTATACTATTTATTATATAGATAATTTAGAGAAACGTGACTAATAGATCATCAAAATAATGAAAACGAAAGAAATTATTTATTGATGAATTGTGTATTGCTCACTAATCTATGTTACATATTTTTTGCGGGAAACTTCACGAGGGTTAGATAAATTTGCACGGGAGTTAGATAAATCCTGTAATTAACTTTGTGAAAATCTATAAATTTATTTAACTCGGAAAGCACGATATTTCACCCATAACTACATGTACATGTTATCATTTTTTGAAAAGTAACCATTTGTGCCATTATTCAGAATAACTAGTAAGACGATATTTTATTTAAAAAATCTGTCAAAAGTCAAATATGGTCAGACCTGAAATGGAATCTTAAGATATTGAACCACTTGCTGATGTTGCATACCAAACTGCATACAAAAAATTACAACTTTCTTTCCCTGCTTATAGAGTGATGCCCAACATTTACCAGTTAATAACGAAGATTTCACAAAGTTTTCACGTACATTGTAGCTATAGTGAAAAAAATTGTTTGATAATACATGTACCATAAGAGTTATTTTGAAGTTTCTCACTGAAAATATATTACTGAATATGGTCTTTTATGGCTAAATGTTGTTAAAAATCCAGTCTGTTTTTGTTTCTATATGTTTTTGCTATCTGTAAATTTAGGTGGATTAAAGATGTTCAAAGCATTTTTACGTACAATGTACATTGTACACATTCTCTATTTTTATATTTATATCTGGATTGTTTGTTCTTTAATTTGTGTCATTTATTAAAAAAAGGTATAAAACTTGTACTAGTTGTAAAAAATGAGATCCAAAACAATAGATGTTGTATTTTGCTATGAAAGTCTACCTTTTGGTCCCAATATTTTGTTTTGCAGAACAGCCCTAAAATCATTAAAGTTTGTAGCTTTATAGTTTATTTAACATACATGTAGGTTGTAGTTATACATGTAGCTTAAAATTTCAAAGCTTACCATAGATACTACATCTATGAATTTTAGATGTATATTATTAATTATTGAATAAGCCTATATCTCAGTTTAGAGCTTTTTTTTATTTTCCTTTCATGGACCTACCAAATTTGTATATGTATAGATTCCTCATGATCTCAAGAATGTCATGTACAAAAAATGTACTTTTTTTTTCATATGCTACATTGTAATTGGGCACTTGTTATAGAAATATCATATTTTTGCCTCTTTTCAAGTTTAACTAACTTACATATACACAAGAATAAGTGAAAAATGTATCATTTTGATTTTTTTTCTATCTTTATTTGAGCAAAGAAATGATTTTAGTTCATGTAATACAATAATCAAGTAAATCTCTGCACATTTCTCAGCTGTCTGTCTGACTCTTAATAATGTATTACCCAGTTAAATAAAT
This sequence comes from Arcuatula senhousia, assembly GCA_963971305.1. NCBI lineage: Eukaryota > Metazoa > Mollusca > Bivalvia > Mytilida > Mytilidae > Arcuatula > Arcuatula senhousia. The sequence continues at coordinate 45,095,827 of OZ020303.1, read as the reverse complement.
AAGGTTCTTACAGGTCCTTTAGAGCAGATAACTCTGGGGGTGATGTGTAATACACTGGAGGAATCATGACACTCAGTCTCGTCTGTATTTACCAATTTATTGAATTAATTCTGATTAGCTGCTTAATGAAAACACAAATTATGTTCTTAACTGTTAGTCTAATGTGACCTGTTCCTCTTGTCATAAATGTTTTCTTCTATTTTTCTGTTTCATCACTCCATCAATTCTTATTTTTCCATGTTTTTGCATGTATTTGATCATAAGAACATGGTGATAGTGGTGTTGTATTTCCTTGTTTTTTTAGATAATGAATTTCTATGCAACTTAATCTGTGTTCGCATTTCATTTCAAATTGAAGCGGTTTTTATGCGTTTCATGTGTTAGGTTGTATATGCATAGGGTTATTTATTTAGGTCCATATTGAATTAAAAAAAAACTGCAATCATTTATCTGAACAATATATACATAGAGATAACCTAGTACAAGTAACTTGTGTTCAGGTCTGATGTTTTAATTTCTGAATGGGGGCTAAAACAGAGCCATCAATAATCATCAATTGTTATCTATCACATCCCTTGATTTTTTTTTTGGAGGGGCTCTAACAATAGATTGTTGTTTTATCCTTTTGGTGCAGAAGTTCATTTATAAGTCTTCCAAACAAAGTTTGGAGACTCATCGTTTTTTTATTTTATTTTGATACATATTTTTCTTATAGTTTTCATCCATATATCAAATGCATTATACATATCATTTATTTTACATTCCTATAGCATAAAGTTATTCAATTTATTTACTTTTTAGAATAAAATTATCTTTATAATCATATGCCTTTTGTCTGAGACCATTTCAGAGTGATTTCTATTATGTTTTTATACTCTGCCTTAGAAAGTGACAAGGTATTATACATTGTTTTGGTTGCCATCTGACAGTCTGTCCCACCACTGTTTCCAGATGACTTAAAAAATTGACCTAATCAAAAAGCACTTAAACTTTCCACAAATTCCAAAAATTAATTTTGGAGTAGTGCACTAGCACTTATGCATTAGCATCAAGCACGGATCCAAGGAAAGGCTTACCGGATGTATCCTTCTAAAACTGACAAAAGTTTTGTTTTTTGCACAACACCATGCATGCAAAAAAAAACACCCCAAAAATTTGCACCTTGCTCTGCTCGCTGAATTTTTTTTTTTATATACACCCCCTGAACTATAAAATCCAAAATCTGCCCCTGAACAGAATTCCTACTAGTACCTCCCCGTGGTGGAAGACGGGCCCTGCTCCAGCGACAACAAACGTTACTTTGGAGCAGCTAACACTGGCGGTGATGTGTCATGGGCTGGACGACCCATGGCACATAGCCAGTCTTAAAAAGTGGCTGCAGAGGCTCTTAAGCCTATAGTCACGATTATAAAAACCCATCAGTCAGCCTGAACATATCACTTATTATTGACCTCCTGAAATATGAAGGTGTTCATTTAGGTTTAACATGGTATTGTAATGAAATGAAAATTGGCAGTCACTTTACCAGATCAAGATCAAGGTCAAACAATGGAATTCAAATGTACTAAGCTACTAATGGGGCATATGCATACCAAGAATCTTCACTGGTTAATCAACACTTGCTCCACTTTGCAATATTCACCATAATGGTCATAATTGGTCATTATGTTCTTGTCATCAGAAAATTTCTCAGCAACTACATGCAGTAAGTTGAACAAGATTGCTACACATAGTTAATGTCGTAGCAAATTCCCCCCCCTCCACATTAAAGTTCAAAATTTACTGAAATTTGATGAATCAAAATGGCATTGCGATATGATCAAGTATACATCATAATAAAGAATTTTACAATAATATATCAAAATCCATTGAGGGGACTTAAAATAGTTGCGTCCAATATGTCAAATTAAAAAAAGTTGTGATATGATTAACTTCATACCATGACAAACAATCCTCCAAAATTTTATCAAAATCCTTTGAGCAGTGTGAAAGGAATTGCTTTCACAAAGTGTTGCTATAACCTAAAATGAACAGTCAATAAAGTCCCATAACTCCTTTAATAGTTGTAGAATCAAAATGGGGTTGTGATTTGATCAACTTTATACCATGATAAACAATCCTACAAAATTTCATCAAAATTGATTGAGTGGTCTTAGAGGAGATGTAGTTGGTCTAATCACACAGTGTTCCAATGACCTTAAATGAACAAAGTTGATCAAGTCCAATTACTCCTATAATATTAGTCAAATCAAAATGGGGTTGTGATATTATCAACTACATACCATGACAAACAATCCTACCAAATTTCATCAAACCTGTAGAGCAGTCTCAAAGGAGATGGGCTCACAAAGTGGGACTGACTGATAGATAAAGACCATTACTAGGTCCTTTGGTCGCACTGTGGCAGAGAACAAAAAGTTGACATCCTATAGTGCTATTTTCAAGCTCCTGTTTCTACTCATTTAGTATTTTGTTCGGTTTCCCTTGCAACACATTGAAAATGGATAATTGCCGCATTTTGTTAAATTCTGCATCAATTTTACATAAATTGAATTTCAAACCACTGAGATATTTTTTTCTTTTGTAACTAAAGTCCAGTCCATTGGTAAAATAAAGAAGAATGTGTCCATGGGACATGGATGCCTCCGCTAAGCCCCAAACAGGAAGTTGAAGTCTAATAGGTCTGAAAGTTGCTAAGGATGTACAGATTGTGGTACTAAACCATCCCACCAGGATTCAAATCATTCCCATGTACAGTTTCTGAGAAAAGCTTCACAAAAATATTCAAGTTGATTTTCATAGATTTCATATCAGCCCTCCCCAAACAGGAAGTAAAGGTTTGATACGTCTGAAAGTCGCTAAGGACATACAGTTTGTCATACTGAACTTTCCTACCAAGTTTCAATCATTCTCATGTACAGTTTCTGAGAAAAGCTTGAAGGAAATGTTCATAGTCATGTTCACTTCTTTTCACAGTGGCCAAAGTCCCAAACAGGAAGTAGATGTTTGACAGGTCTGAAAATCACTTACAATGTACAGTTTGTCATACTGAACCTACCAAGTTTCAAATCATTCTCATGTAAGTTTTCTGAGAAAAGCTAGATGGAAATTTTTACGCAAGGACATAAGTAAAACTGAATGTCTCGCACTTATATGTCGTTGCGGGGTCATAAAACAAGAGGCTCCCAGGAGCCTGAATCGCTCACCTTGTTTAATGTCAACCCTTTGAAGACTTTTGTATAGCTAAATGAGCTGAATGTTTAAGCAATAAAAAGCTTTTCTCTATCTGCAATAGTTTTCATTCCAATGCAAAAAACACTATTTTTCACCTTTAAAGGGCCACAACCCCTTAAAGGGGTCATCTGACAACTTTGACCATATGGAGACTTTTGTAGAGCTAAATGAGCTGAACATTTAAGCAAGCAACAGCTTTTCTCTATCTGCAATAGTATTCATTCTATAGGCCAAAAACTCTATTTTTTGCCTATAAGGGGCCATAACCCCTATAAGGGGTCATCTGACAACTTTGACCCTATGGAGACTTTTGTAGAGCTAAATGAGCTGAACATTTAAGCAAGAAACAGCTTTTCTCTATCTGCAATAGTTTTCATTCTATAGGCCAAAAACTCTATTTTTTGCCTTTAAGGGGCCATAACCCCTATAAGAGGTCATCTGACAACTTTGACCTTATTGAGACTTTTGTAGAGCTTCATGAGCTGAACATTTAAGCAAGCAACAGCTTTTCTCTATCTGCAATAGTTTTCATTCTATAGGCCAAAAACACTATTTTTTGCCTTTAAGGGGCCGTAACCCCTATAAGGGGTCATCTGACAACTTCGACCCTATGGAGGCTTGTGTAGAGCTAAAAGAGCTGAACATTTAAGCAAGCAACAGCTTTTCTCTATCTGCAATAGTTTTCATTCTATAGGCCAAAAACTCTATTTTTTGCCTTTAAGGGGCCGTAACCCCTATAAGGGGTCATCTGACAACTTTGACCTTATGGAGACTTTTGTAGAGCTTAATGAGCTGAACATTTAAGCAAGCAACAGCTTCTCTCTATCTGCAATAGTTTTCATTCCATAGGCCAAAAACATGAAAAAATGCTATTTTTTACCTTTAAGGGGCCGTAACTCCCATAAGGCATCATCTGACAACTTCGACTCAATGGAGACTTTTGTAGAGCTTTTGATGCTGAAGCAGTAGCGTGGCATCAGATTTCATCTATGTCTTATACTTTTTGATTTACAAGCCAAAAACAGTAGTCTGACCCCCCTGGTCTATTTTTAGCAACGGCGGCCATGTTTTTCGACGAATCAAAAATCCCCACATCAGTTCTGTGGGGGATACCCTAAAGTACCACCAGACCAAATTTGGTTTGAATCTGTGCAGCCGTTTCAGAGGAGAAGAAGTTTGAAGAAAAGTTAACGACGACGGACGACGACGACGACGACGACGGACGCCAAGTGATGGCAATAGCTCACATGGCCTTTGGCCAGGTGAGCTAAAAACATTCTAAAAATTAACTTTTACAGAAAAATAATGTATCTTTTATTGTTTGTTTTCATTTGCAAAAACAATGTTTTTCACCCATAATCCCCCATATTATGCACTCCTAAGTGAGTCCTTACTTCATACCAAGTTTCATTTGATTTAGTTGTGTAGTTTCAGAAGATTTGAGCAAAAAGAATGATTTGTGAGGATTTTTACGAAAAAATCAAAATTCAAAGGGTCATAACTGCCACAATATTTTCTGGTAATGTGCACAATTGCAGATGGTGTGCTTGCAACACACAGAGTTTCATTAAATTTCTGTTAAGTAGTTTTAGAGAAATCGAGCAAAATTGCTTGTGCAACCAAAGGATGGACATATGTAAATTGAAAAAAAGATAGTATAAAATCATTTATTCTGGCAATTACAAAATTTGTGACAAGGTTGATCAGTCTTATCACACATATATATCAATTCATTCATCTGACAGTTGAATACATGTACAAATGTAAATATATTTTCTAAAATATCAAATTCTTGCAATCTAAAAATCTCTCATTAACAGTATAAATAAATAATAAACACAATACATGTACAAATAATCATTTGACAATAATAAATCTGACATCCTTTCCATAAAAAATGATCACATAATCAAACACAAAATATGAGCATGATCGATTTGTTTACCTGATTATATAGGAAATAGTTGAAAAATTTAAAATTAAGTTGTTCATAATTTTTATTTAGGTCTTTGTAAATAAAACGAATTATTTATATTTTTTTTATAATTCATAACATAGCTTCTTTTTTTCATAAATTTGTCTGTCACCTTTGATACATATAATCTGTTTTACGTTACTATCCCAAAACTATGGGGATATAGGCCTTTAAAATAATTCATTGTGATGTTCCTTTTTTTAATCACATTTTAAGCACTGGTAGATTGATTGCATAGTTATATCCATAATTGGTTTTCTTGTAACCTTGAACTTGTCTTATAATTTTGCTTTTCCTGCCTCCGACTGGAATTCTCTTAGTTTCATGGCTAATCCCATGTTTCCTTTGATTTTCAGTTTACCACCAAAAAATGCCTGAAAAGAATATAAAATAAATTGACAAATTAAAAATTTGAACTGACTACTGTTGTAACAAACTTTAAATGAATTCCATATGAATCTCATGTGAATTTCACATGAAAATCATGCAAATTTGACATGAAATTGGCTTACATGAAAAAATGTGAATTGATATGAAACTCACATGAAATGTAGGTGAGATTCATGTAAATTACATATGAAAGCTGATTTTTTATGAGTTTCATGTATAAGCTAAATTCAAGTAAATGTGAAACTAAGGTCGGTCAAATTTGCCTGTGTGAACTTGAGAATGATCAAATTGTTACTTCATTAAAGCTAGCTTTTACTTTGTTTTGTTTTATACAAAAATATCTTGATTTGTAAATACTGCTTTACATTTAAGGTTCATGGTTACACTTCGAATAAAAGGGTAGATATTTGACCTATTTTGCCAGTCTATGTACGACTTATACTACACATAGAAATAAAAAATAAAGTGTAGCAGCGTCTAGATATAAAAATTGCCGATCATTTTCCCTTCTATTTCTCAAGATAAATGTTGTTGTTTTCTCTATTCATTTTCTTTCCGTTAAAATTGTACCTTAAGTAAAGAATGAATTACCCCTTAATAACCTTCCATAAACCCGACTGTGAGTAGATTTAATAACATCAATAATAGAACTACCTTGCACGTGGAGGCCATTTGACAGGGCAAGGTTGATATTTGGCTATATTTGGGTGAACTGAAAAACGCAAAGAAAATGCTCCGGCTAAACAAATCAAGTTTACACCTGCAAAATACTCAAACTTTATGCAAAAATTATTTATCTAGACGCTGCTACGCCTTATTAAGCTATTGAATGTATAGCTTAGGTTCCACATAGACTGAAAAAAGACGTGAAATGTCAGCCATTTTCTCCAAAGTGTAAAGATGAACCTTAACAAGAAGTAGATGAATAGGAAAAATTGAATTCAATGATTAGGAACTCAATGCTGATGCTGCATGCCAAATATCTAGTACTTCATACATGTGATTCTCCCTGGAAGACAAAATCTCCTGACTTTTTGACCCATCATGGAATCTCCCACTTTTCAAGACTTGACAAAGTTAATAGTTTTAGACAATTTAGTTGTTTAATCATAGAACATTTATGGTGATTTTAGGGGTTTGTCAATAAGCCAGAGATTAATTTCACAAGTAAAGGTGTTAAACGAAGGTTTATTGTCATTATTGACCTGGAGATTAATCGATAAAGCCAGGTATATTTTGCACATGCTAGTGCCTCAAATTAACATTAAAGCAATTTTAAAGAGCGTTGTAAATCTCCCGCTTTTTGTCCAATCTCAAGCTTTGTCATGACAGATCCTTCACATGTATGGTAATTGCCAATAAAATAATAGGGAAATTTTTTTTCTTTATCAATCTGCCAACTGCCAGATATACCTGCTACATGTATAAATGGATTTTTACTTAGTTACATCCAACCAAAAATGCAATCTCGTTTGAGTATCTAGCTAGAAGGCTGTTGCAGGAAAAAAATATTGGGGTGTAAGAAGGCACTTGCAGGGGTTCAAATTAGCACAAGTCTGAGGTTCAAGATCTTCAATTTTTGTTCTAAAACTTTAGAAATTTTTGGTAGAAAAGTCTTGGACCTGTATGTATTTACAGTTACTCCCTTTGGGGACTTTTTATTGTAATCTGCTGGACCCTCTCTTAAAGTAAAATTGAACCCTGACTTGTATTACTGCTTAAGTTGTTTTTTTCGCGGGTATCTAATTTTCGCTTTATCCGCGAAAATAAATTCTCGTATATTATATATATATATTATATGTACATTTAATACTCTTCTGAGACAATCGCAAATATTAAATAGCGCGAAAAAAAGATCTCTAATTTTTAAAGAAATTCGCAAAAAAAACAACTTATACAGTACTTAGCAATTATTGCACATTAATCTCTAATAACTTTCAAAATTATTGTACTGGCTGTTGGATCTGAAAAAAATACTTTCCAGCCATCTAACCCCATTCATTTACTCATGGAATAGTTCATCATACAACTGACCTGTTGAGGGTTTAGTTTTCCCATCATCAAACTCAACATATCATCATCTTTCATGCTGATTGTAACATCACCTTTAGCTAAAATGAAAGTACACAATTAAAAAAGAGAGTTTTTCCCCAAAACCTTTGAGAAACAGTTTATTTTGAATTCAAAGAGAGTGTTCATAGAGCCTTCAATTTTTTCACAAGAAATTAGATTTATTAATGAAATAAAATGATAATTGAAAGAGAAATTTAATCCTGCATTTCGTATATTTTGATATGTGAAGGTTGTGTTCTGTATACTAATTCCACATCTAAATATCCTTTATTTTACATCTTTCATTTTCATACACCAGTACATTTCCAGAACAAGAGTGAAAACTAAAGTATGTCTCACCTGCCAACACCATCAGAATACCTAGTTATTTCACTACATATTAATTAATTAATTTATTGTTGAAAAAAACCCAACAACCCTGAACTTATTACTCTATTTTATTGACCGATTGGTCACTGGTCAATTCGTTTAAATCCTACCTAAAAGACAGAGAAATTTAAGCTCCGCCCAACCTTGTGAATAAAATAAAGTAATACATTTCCCAAAAATACAAATGAAAACTATCAAAGTAACAAAATGGAAACAAGTTCAAGGTCAAAGGAGGAGGATGATGTTGTAACAGATTAACATTGAGTAATAGCCATATGAAGTTTTATAAACCTATGACTTAAGTTCTTGCATATAAAAATCAGCATTGCTATTGTTATGTATTGAAAACTGTTTAAGTCACTCGACAAGAAAATCAAGGTCAAGATCAAAAGATGGGAACGCAAGTGTGATAAGCTACTACTGTGGTACATGTATATGCATAGCAAGCTTCATCAACCTAGGACTTTTAGATCTTGAGATATGGAGGTGTTCACAAAACTTTAACATTGCTTTTATATGTAATGAAAATTTTCAAAGTCACTGAACTGGAAAGTCAATATTAAAAACGAAAGAATATGGAATATGTGCCAGAAAGACACAATCCACATATTGAAATGATTTTGATAAATGTACAATGCAAAATTTCATTGCGTGTGAAGCGCTTTTCTAGATTAACCTTCATCAGACACGCTAGGAGTAAAAAACTTGGAAAACCGGTAGAACATTAGATTTGATATAACAAAAACAGAAGCCAAAAATATTACAACAATGACCAAACAGATAAATTTATACTTTTTTAAAGAAATAGCCAAATGTTGTCAAATTTTGGAAATATGTAAATGTGTCTTTCCAACACATATTCCAGTACTCAAAAATATATAAGAGCATACAACTGAAGCACGGGGAGGCTTTCTACGGCCTCCACACGGCACTAAAGCCAAACTCTGAAATAATATTAACAAGAGGCTCCCAGGAGCCTGAATCGCTCACCTGGTCTTGATGTCAACCCTATGAAGAACTTTGTAGAGCTGAATAAGCTGAACATTTATGCAAGCAACAGCTTTTCTCTATCTGCAATAGTTTTCATTCTATAGGCCAAAAACACAATTTTTCGCCTTTAAGGGGCTGTAACCCCTATAAAGGGTCATCTGACAACTTCAACCCTATGACGACTTTTGTAAAACTAAATGAGCTGATCATTTAAGCAAGCAACAGCTTTTCTCTATCTGTAATAGTTTTCATTGTGTAGGCCAAAAACACTATTTTTCGCCTTTGAGGGGCTGTAACCCCTATAAGGAGTCATCTGACAACTTCGACCCTATGGAGAATTTTGTAGAGCTAAATGAGCTGAACATTTAAGCAAGCAACAACTTTTCTCTATCTGTAATAATTTTCATTCTATAATCCAACAAGAGGCTCCCAGGAGCCTGAATCGCTCACCTGGTCTCGATGTCGACCCTAAAAAGACTTTTTTAGAGCTAAATGAGCTGAACATTTAAGCAAGTAACAGATTTTCTCTATCTACTATAGTTTCCATTCTGTAGCCGTAGGCCCAAATCATGAAAAAACATTATTTTAAGGGCCATAACCCCTATAAGGCGTCATCTGACAACTCTGACCCTATGAAAACTTTTGTAGAGCTAAATAAGCTGAACATTTAAGCAAGCAATAGCTTCTCTCTATCTGCAATAGTTTTCATTCCATAGGCCAAAAACATGAAAAAACGTTATTTTAGGGTCTGTAACCCCTATAAGGAGTCATCTGACAACTTCGACCCTATGGAGACTTTTGTAGAGCTAAATGAGCTGAACATTTAAGCAAGCAATAGCTTCTCTCTATCTGCAATAGTTTTCATTCCATAGGCCAAAAACATGAAAAAACGTTATTTTAGGGGCTGTAACCCCTATAAGAGGTCATCTGACAACTTCGACCCTATGAAAACTTTTGTAGAGCTAAATAAACTGAACATTTAAGCAAGCAACTGCTTCTCTCTATCTGTTATAGTTTTCATTTTATAGGCCAAAACATGAAAGAACGTTATATTAGGGGCCGTAATCCCTATAAGGGGACATCTGACAACTTTGACCTTATGGAGACTTTGGTAGAGCTAAATAAGCTGAACATTTAAGCAAGCAATAGCTTCTCTCTATCTGCAATAGTTTTCATTCCATAGGCCAAAAACATGAAAGAACGTTATACATGTATTAGGGGCTGTAACCCCTATAAGGGGACATCTGACAGCTTTGACCCTATGGAGACTTAGGTAGAGCTAAATGAGCTGAACATTTAAGCAAGCAATAGCTTCTCTCTATCTGCAATAGTTTTCATTCCATAGGCCAAAAACATGAAAAAAACGTTATTTTAGGGGCTGTAACCCCTATAAGGGGTCATCTGACAACTTCGACTCTATGAAGAGTTTTGTAGAGCTAAATGAGCTGAACATTTAAGCAAGCAACAACTTTTCTCTATCTGTCATAGTTTTCATTCTATAAGCCAAAAACATGAAAAAATGCTATTTTTCACCTTTAAGGGGCCGTAACTCCTATAAGGGGTCATCTGACAATTTCGACTCAATGGAGACTTTTGTAGAGCTTTTGATGCTGAAGCAGTATCGTGGCATCAAATTTCATCTATCTCTTATACTTTTTGATTTACAAGCCAAAAACAGTAGTCTGACCCCCCTGGTCTATTTTTAGTAACGGCGGCCATGTTGTTTGGACGGTGGTCACCATTTGTGCAATCTTGGTAGAGGACATCCCATAGATGAAGTGTGCAAAGTTTCAAAGCAATCCCTTCAGTCGTTTCAGAGGAGAAGATTTTCAAAGAAAAGTTAACGACAACGGACGACGACGACGACGGACGACGACGGACGACGACGGACGCCAAGTGATGGCAATAGCTCACATGGACCTTCGGTCCAGGTGAGCTAAAAACACGAAAAAATGCTATTTTTCACCTTTAAGGGGCCATAACTCCTATAAGGGGTCATCTGACAACTTTGACTCAATGAAGACTTTTGTAGAGCTTTTGATGCTGAAGCAGTAGCGTGGCATCAGATTTCATCTATCTCTTATACTTTTTGATTTACAAGCTAAAAACTGTAGTCTGACCCCCCTGGTCTATTTTTAGTAACGGCGTCCATGTTGTTTGGACAGCGGTCACCATTTGTGCAATCTTGGCAGAGGACATCCCATAGATGAAGTGTGCAAAGTTTCAAAGCAATCCCTTCAGTGGTTTAGGAGGAGAAGATTTTCAAAGAAAAGTTAACGACGACGGACGACGACGACGACGACGGACGACGACGACGACGACGGACGACGACGGACGCCAAGTGATGGCAATAGCTCACATGGACCTTCGGTCCAGGTGAGCTAAAAATGAAAGAATATGGAATATGTGCCAGAAAGACACAATCCACATATTGAAATGATTTTGATAAATGTACAATGCAAAATTTCACTGCGTGTGAAGCGCTTTTCTGGATTAACCTTCATCAGACACGCTAGGAGTAAAAACTTGGAAAACCAGTAGAACATTAGATTTGATATAACAAAAACAGAAGCCAAAAATATTACAACAATGACCAAACAGATGAATTTATACTTTTTTTAAGAAATAGCCAAATGTTGTCAAATTTTGGAAATGTCAGGGTCAAATGATGGGGATGCAACTGTGCTAAGCTACTACTGGGGGCATATGTATATCAAGTTTCAACAACCTAAGACTTGAGTTGAGGTGTTCGAAAAACCTTAACATTGCTATTAAATGTTTTGAAAATCAGATTCACTCAACCTAAAAATCAAGGTCAAGGTTGAAAGATGATGATGCAACTGTGCTAAGCTAAGTTATAAGCTGAGGCAAAGGCATACCAAGTTTCATCAACCTAGGATTTATAGTTCTTGAGATATGGAGGTGCTCATATAATCACAATATTGAAAGTAAAGTCACCCACCATTGCCACCTCTGCAGGTCGTCAGGCTCAGCCTAGCAGGGGAGACAAAAAGTAGACAGATCCAAATTGTTCAACTTACGTTCAACACCAAATTTTACTGAGCCATTGCCATTCTTTGCATCAACAACCCACACTCCCTCTGTGCCATCATTAGCTGTTACTTTAAAACAGAAAATTCCCTTCATTTTCTTCGTCCAGGCTGCACCATCCTTCAAAATAACCAAATGATAAGATTCTTAAGGGTAATTACACCAGCTAAACTGTTGTATTACAATTGTTGTTAATTTTTTTGAGACCTAGAATTAACGTGTTTCAATGATAATTTTGAAACATGTATAAATTACATATATTTTATCTGAGACCCATAGCAAAAATTGTAAGTAATGGCTGTCTTTATTGAAGAGTATTGACTGCCTCAAAATTGATGTAAACCAACTAATTTTGGTGAGCGATTAATATTTGCTGATTTCGCAAGGAAATGAAATTCATGAAATTAAATCATAGCGATTTAACTCATTTTCAAAGTAATATGATTGTTTTTATGAAGAATCACCAAAATAATTAGCCACAAAATTGCCCTCTTACACCAAAACGCCTCATATAGTAGTTGTTAAAATAAATTTTGTTTACAGTAACTACGGTAATGATGTGTTTCCTATACATTTATTTCACATCTCAATGTTATCCATTACTACTTTTTGGAGACTAAGGAATCTTGAGCCCTTTGAATAATATCATTTCAGCACTTTTTTCACACAGTTAAAAATAGGGCGTCTAATGGGACATTAAATGATACCCCTTCACAAAACAATAAATTAAAAAAAAAAAATGGAGTTATTTTTCTTTGACAAAAAAAATCAATATATTTATGTATATTATGAGTTACCTTTCTTAGACCAGAAAATTTCAGTCAAATTTTGAAAGCAAAACCATATCTAATATTTTTCAGATCATTCTGAAATTTAACTTGACTTTTATATTATTGTTCTCAACATCTGAACATATCATTCAAATTCCTTGACCTATTTTTAAGTTAAATCTGGAAACCTTAGGTGGACCGACAGACACCAAATGAAAATGAGGGTATACATAATACCTTGCCACTTTTTGTGACAGGGTATAAAAATATGAAATTTTCTCTTAATCAATACATTGCTTAAAAGATATTTTCCAACAGTATTTGTTTTTACTTATTTTTTAGTCCTGCACCATTACCTTGTCAAGGTTACTTTTAATTTCCTGAAAAATAACATTCGACTTGAATTTGTTCTCTGTAGAAGCACTTGTGGCCATGGCTTGAATCTGACTCCTAAAAAAATAAAAAATAAATCAATAAGAATATGAGGTTTTCTATATCACTTTTCAGTATGTATAGCTATTAAGGTTCATGGTTACACTTCGAATAAAATGGTAAATATTTGACCTTTTTTTCTAGTCTATGTACGACTTAAACGACACATAAGAACACAAAATAAAGTTTAGCAGCGTCTAGATATAAAAATCGCCGATCATTTTCCCTTCCAGTTTACAAGATTACTTTTGTTGTTTTCTCTATTCATTTTCTTTCCGTTCAAATTGTCCCATAATTAAAGCATGAATTATCCCTAAATAACCTTCCATTAAACTGACTGTGAGTAGATTTAATAACACCAATAATGAAATTACCTTGCACGTGGAGGCCAAATGACAGGGCATTGTTGATATTTGGCTATATTTAATTGAACTGAAAAACGCAAAGAAAATGCCCTGGCAAAACGGATCAAATGTACATATACAAAATTCTAAAAACTTATGCAAAAATTCTTTATCTAGACGCTGCTACGCTTTATTAAGCAATTGAATATGTAGTTTATGGTCCACATAGACTGAAAAAAGACGTAAAATATCGCTCATTTTTTCCAAAGTGTAAAGATGAACCTTAAGTGGCAGATCCAGACATTTTGACATGTTAGGGCCCATTGGCTGACCAAAGAAGGAACCAAGACTTCTCATATTCCAATGGTTTCTCGACATCAAATTCTAAATGTACAATTAATTAAAAACATTCATTTAAAGTCTTCTTTATAAATATGCCCAAACTTAGAATTTAAATAATTACTTATAAACCATAAACAGTACACAAATATTAAACCTGAACTTTATGGAAATCCTTTCTTATACAAGGCTACCATCACAGAAAGTACACAAATATTAAACCTGACCTTTGTTATGGAAATCCTTTCTTATACAAGGCTACAATCACAGAAAGTACACAAATATTAAACCAGACCTTTGTTATGGAAATCCTTTCTTTTACAAGGCTACGTACCAACATAGAAAGTACACAAATATTAAACCTGACCTTTGTTGTGGAAATCCTTTCTTTTACAAGGCTACCACCATAAAAAATACACAAATATTAAACCTGACCTTTGTTGTGGAAATCCTTTTTTATACAAGGCTACCACTGCAGCTCCTCCTAAGCCTATATTGTGTTGAAGGGCTACCTCAGCTCCTTTCACTTGTCTTTTGTCTGCCATACCTCGTAGCTGCCAACAAAGTTCAGCACACTGAGCAAGTCCTGAAAAAATACCCAAACAAAGTTGTTCAATGTAATTATATATAATAATGTAATAGCGAGCATAGCTCGCAAGCGGGCACGAAGTGCACGCTCGAGCGGAGAGCTCTACGGTATTTGTTTCCGCGAAAAATTTGCTAATGCTGATTTAGTTTTTTTAGGGTCCGGAAAAGGTTATTATTTTTACAGGGCCGGAGTGAATGTTAAATTAATTTATAAGAAAAGAAATAATGCTTAAAAATAATAATAAATTGCGCTTTTTACAAGAAAATAATATTCTTAAAATAATAAATACACATAAGCTGCTCGTTTCGGCTTGGTTATATGCACGTACGAAACTAACGTGTCTCGAAGCTTAATCGCCCCATACCATCTCGCCCCAAATACATTATATAAACAAAACGTAGTCCCTTTTAGCTATGCTCCTTTTAGGCAATGCCTACTCCATATTATATAATTACTGAAATATATCATTTGAGAAAAAATTAATGTAGAATGATTAATATAAATAAATATAATGCAATAGGCATGTACCTTTAGAATCAAAGTTGCTAAATTGCAATTAACATGATTTTTCCTTTCTTATTCAGCATGTTAAAGAAACAATGCAATACTTCCACAAACTACCCATACTTTGAAAAAGAGTGTAATGAAACTGAAGGCCTTTCAATTACATAACATGTTCTTGATGATTTACATGATGTTTCAGGTTTTTTATATACATTTTTGTAATATTTTGCAACAGCTAAGGTTTAAGACTTTCTCATAAGTTTATTTAAATAGTATTTCAACTTGGCTTGCCTAAAGCTATAAAAGCTACTTTTATATCAAAACATACAAAAAATCTTAGATTACAAAATCCATTGTTCTTTTTGGTTTTTCTTACATATAATGCATGTAAAATTAGATAAATAAATTCATGTTTGAATCAAGTCCAAACAACATGTTGTTTTCATTTTACCTGTAGCACCAAGAGGATGACCTTTAGATATTAGTCCACCACTAGGATTAATTACAAACTTTCCTCCGTAAGTGTTGTTCCCTGTGTCCACTAACTCTGGACCTTTACCTGAAGATAAAACCACGTTCTACTGTAAAGATGTGATGTAATCAGTGATAAAACAAATCTTTGTACTGAATGGATAACATGGATTAATGTTCACACATTTTGACCTTAGAGGTCATCGGATCAATATTTAAATGACAGAAAAGGTTAAAACCCTGAATAAATAAAATAGATAAATTTATACTTATAATATTTAAACATCTTAATAACCAATATCTTTTTATCTGGACTTTTAACTGAAATAGAATTAAAGAAATAAAACTATAATAGACCTGATATATATTCTAATATATAGGTCAGTAATACCACATTAATCTCCTTATTCTATTGAGGAACAAAAAAAGATCTAGTAAATTAAACATCAATTTGAAAAGAGCATCACAAAGAGTTAAGTCATGGACTCATGGTTAGATAAACATTAATCAAGAGCCCTCCCCCCATAAAAGCCCAATGAAAAATCTGGGGTTCACAATAAATTATATTTGTGCTTTTTTTTATTTGCACCATACTTTGTTGAATAATAAGTGAAAAACATTTTTTTTTTAATTATGCTCCCTGGAGGCTGCTTGAAAAGTGCATACCCTCCCAGTAAAATGAGAATGTGTTGAGCCAGCAAGCCTCTTAGTCAGCTCAACATTTTTTACCAAATTTCAAACTTAAACTAACTATTCATATCTGATAAATTCAACATAATAATATTATTATCTAGCTGCCATTCATAATTGAATTTTTATTTTTCACTGTTCTCAAGACATTTTTTTTTTCAAAATTGAGGATGATAATTTTCTAAAAATATGCAAAACTACATATAGTGCACAAGTTATATACTAATCAAGTTTTTTGTGTTTTGATGTTGACATGTACTCTGTTTGAATTTTAGTCCCATGTTTTGTATTCTCAAATACTATCAAAAAGTAAAAGAATTTGATTGAATTTCACAATTATTCTGATTAATTTAATTTCTTGTGTTTGATGATTGGCAATTTTTATGATAGAAGAAAATGAGATGTGGAATAAGTGTACGCGACACAACCTACATTATAAACGTATATTTTAAATATCCACAATGGAAAACAGCCAGCAGCCTTCAATGTGACCAGCGGTCGCTGCTCGCTGTTTTTCAATTGGCCCCTGGATTGAAAATAAAATACATATGATTCAAGCCCAATCCCAAAGTGCATTGAAAGACCCTCTTCTTGACAAAAAACAATTAACAAAAATTCGACTAAATACAAACATAAGCTTTGATAAAGATTCCTGGCTTAGGACAGGCACATTAAAATGTGGCGGGGTTAAACTAGTTTTTTGGCGCCAACCTTCCCCCTAATGATAATCAATAACAAAGCACAAACTAACACACAGTAAAAATCAAATCGATAGAAGTTCATGATTGGTTTTCAGCAATTTATAGCACATGTTTAGTGTTGGGATCCCCCTTTACCACTACCAAAGATGATCATACATAACTGAAGCAAATGATTATTCAATAAATCAATTATGGAGTCTGACGAATATCCAAGCAACTGTACTTTGCAGATGACTTAAAGTTGAATATTGGGCCAATTTTGGAGCTTCTTAACCCTTTCCTACATGTAGACGCCTTTGGACGCCTCTGTGTCATTCTGGTGACCCCCCCCCTTTTTGTCCCCCTCTTCCCTTCTAATCTCCCTGTAATAGCATGATTGGGGTTATTTTGGCATAAAGAATTGTTGCCTAAAAAATTGTTACTTTTTCGCGCGGTTTGGGACTAAAAAGATGTTCCAGGGGGTTTCCTAAAGGGGGGAGATCCCCAATTCGGTCAGGGGGTCGAGGGGGCAGCAATGCCCCCAGCGGCCAGGAAAATTTTCTAACCCTCAGGACTGTGACAATTGCTCCCACAATTACCTCAAATGCCACATTTTAAAAAATTCTAGGTCAGAGAAATATTGGACTTGCCCATAATTTTTGAAAAATATTCAAGGTCAAAATTTGGTTGTCAAATGATGGAAAAATGTCATTTTTTGGCATTTCATGGCCAGCCTTGGTTACCATAGCTTTTGTTTGTTTTGTTTGTTGTTTGTTTTATGTCCAGTACACAATATTTCAGTCATAATCAGGACAATGGTTACCATAGCAACCATGAAAATGGCGATTGAGACCTGCATCAATAGACCCTGGCCCAATGAACAGCTTGACTAAGTTTCAAAACCTTTGGATGAAAAATTAAAATTTTACAGCCTTTTCATTTTTTTGCCTTTTTTCATTGTGCATTTTTGCCATTTTTTCTCTATTGTTCATGGAGGAAATGGTTATTTAAAAATAAACAAAATTAAGAGATTTAGTGGTTTCTTAAAGATTCTTATTTCAGAGAATTGGCTAAAAATACATGTTTGTGATTAAGGATGATTGCTGGTAAATGTTTTAGATTTTGTCAGATTTTCAGATCCCCACGTTTTTACCATTAAATGGGGATTATTTTTTTGGCCAGTAACCCTTATTTTCTTTTCATAAAAAGATTTATTGGGTCATTAAAAGCAAATTTAGAAAGTTTTTCAAATTCCTTGTTATCATGTCATAGGTTTTACTGTGCACTACAACAATCTAATGCAATGAAAAAGTCAGAGAAATTTAAGCCTTTTCCCGCCAAATTTTGAAATATCAGCAACATAGGGTGTCATAAATGCTGAAGTGATGGAAAAAGTTATGAGAACAGGATGAAGATGTCTAATGGATCCAAAAGACCAAAATGTATCCCACAAAACACCATATCTATATCCAGCTTTTTACCAAATATCATGCACCTAGGAGTAATAGTAACTGAGAAATAAGTGAATGAATCTCAAATTGAGTTTGGCAACCTATGAATTTTCAAGCTTATTTTGTAATCTTAACCTATGGTCTATTCATCAAATGAATACCGGTAAATAGATACTTTGGTATTTTCCAACTGACCATAAAGCCAACAGATCCTTAATTTGTATATAAACATGTCTCAGGGATTGGGAAGCTTTTTTTACAAAGGGGCCATTTACCACTTTTTTCATTATGATTCAAAATTTGAAGGGGCCATTCTCTAACAATCTATATAAAATTTTAAATTTGGAAGGGGCCATTTTTATCATTAAGGGGCATATGGCCCATGGCCCCCTACCTTCCCAACCCCTGATGTCTAGGAAAACTTTTCCTTTAATATGGAGAACAGTGACCCCAATAATACAGAAATCAAAAGACCTCCTAATAAAAATAGGAGATTTTTAACATAGGATTGCAGCCAATTTAAAACCATATACCATTTCAGTGGGCTTTTTTTGTGAGTGTAACAAATTTTTGCGTTTTTGCTATAAAAAGAAATGTTTTTAATTTGGCGTGATGTAATTTTCATGATACCCTATCCATATTGTAACTTTTGTTTTATTGACTTATATTTCTGGTACTTTTATTTTTGCATCCCGATAATTCCTATGAATAAAGCGGGAGAAAAAATCACCACCAAAAAAAAAATACCACATATACAGTTAAAGAACACAATTATGTTTATTATCTACCTTTTTTCATGAATATTGTTGTGTGTGTGATATCCAAATTAATTTTTTGAAAGTTTCATTAAAATTCTAAGGAGCCGATACAGACATACTACATATAGATACTTTGATTGATACTAAGGTGCAAGACAATATGAAAGGGTGATTCCTATAAATTAAAGTTTTAATTTGATATTACATCAACCAAAATTATTTGACCATGGTTACACAGTTGTAATTGTCATAATTCAGTGTTTTGTCCCAAATTTTATTAAAATTGAAGTCTACTGATATCGCAGCTGGCTTTCAGCGGGAATGTTTGAAAATGCTAGATAGCGTGAAAATTATAAATCAAAAGGGCTCAAATTACTTCAAGGCTAAATGATCCAAGTTTTTAATAAAATATCAACTGGTTTCCAAGAAATTTTGTCAATTGGTACAAAACAAGTAAATCTGTGAGCATATTGTAATAGACGGACGGGTGGTCTTCTTCAACTGGTCTTCAGTAGGGGCAATAAATAAAGATTCTCTTCAATAAATATTTGTATTGTATAAATCTGTTATCATGAGTTCATTTAATTAGTAGTAGTACAAGGTTATTCAACAGCAATCAAATATTGTAACAATAAAAATGCAGGATGTTGGCCTTCCTTTTCCCCAATAAAACCAGTGCTGCTTATATATATAAGGCGGTGCGTCGGTGTGGTGGGACATCGCATCATCTGACAGTTTCGTTAAATTCTTTCTATAAGGTACGTTTCTCTTTAATTCTTTTTATAATCTTAAGGTAAAATTTGGTATATTCAAAACGGAAGTAAACAATGGACATCTTTCTTTGGTTGACTGACTTTCAATTGGAAATGGAATATATTCAATATGGCTTTGTATAAATTATATTGTTGGACTATTCTTTCTTTAAATTACTATTGGTATTCTCTAAATATTCTTCTTAAAACTATTGGGACTGGTACCTGTCTTAAGGCTTAATACCAAAGTTGGTTTATTTCAGCAATGTGAACGTCTTGAGCGTCAGATGCGATATGCCATCTTGAAGTGCTTCCCGCCTTATATAGGGCCAGGAAAAGCCGGCAAATCCCTACTCGGCCGGCAGCCCCCTTACTTAAGCTTATAACATTCACAATCTATTTATTTACTTTGCCGGCAGTATAAAAATACGATTACAATAATAAAAGAAACTTATAATTTAAATTTCCCGGCATAAAAACTTCTATCAGTGATGAGTCATCGATTATGCGTCAGCCGACTAACTTGATTTAAATGGAATGTACATGAATCCCTACACATAAAAATAGTTCCGTAGAACAAAGTTAGCACAGTGGTTAAATATGAATTACGTAAAAATCTACATAGATTCTGGAAGGCCAATTTGTCTTATAAAGACTCGGAAATATTATTTCACTCTTAAAAAATGTAAAAACGTGCCAAAGTTAAAGATTATTTTGTAAACTTCCGGTGTTTCTATGAACGCTGACAAAAATGAAAGTAGCGAGTTTCAACCACTTGTTGCAACACTTTCTAGTAAAAGTACAATATATATGGCACCTGTATAAAGGAATTGGTTAGCCTTGGATGAGGGGAATGTAAGCATATAGCTTTTAATACCTAAAATCCACTAGGGTTACACTAAAACAAGAGAAAAGGGGGGTCAAAGACTGACAAAAATGAAACACAAAAATCTACTTTTTTTACATGGGTAAAACGATCTATGAGTACTACAAAATCTTCCAAAGGGGCATCAAAAAGCTGTCAAATCCAGGCTAACCCTTGGAGGTATACTACAATATTCTCACTAGTGATACCCCCGCTCCCTAAATTATGCCTTGCATAAAAACCTAAGTATTCTGTAAATAGGAAGCGGAGGACTAAGGAGCATAAAATTGATATATGTACATCATATGGTACTATAGAATTAAGTTTCATGTAGTTGTTGAGAATACTGTGATGGAAAATTGTCATGTATGTTCACTTTGTGTAAAAATCTAAGTTTTCAGTAAACTGGCAGAAAGTGACCTAGGTGCATGAAATCGTTAAACACCTTATGGTACTACAGGATTAAGCTATATATGCAAAATATCAGACTTCTGGGTACTGTAGTTGATAAGAAAATTGTGACAGAAATTTTGTATGCATGTACCCTACATGTTAAAATCTAAGTATTCGGTGAACAGGAAGTGGTTTACCTAAGAATATAAAATTGGTATACACCATATAGTACTAAAGGATAAAGCTTTGTATGCAAAATATCAGACCTCTGGGTCATGTAGTTGCTGAAAAAACTGTGACAGAAATTATGTTACAGACAAATGAACATAGGTAAAACCCCTCTTCTTCAAAAGTGTTTGAAGGGGGGTATATTTACTGTGTCTGTACCCCTTATACCTGAGGTTCTAAAGCATTTACAAAAATGTGGACAGGTAAAAGGAATTCATAGTATCCTCAATGCAGTGCAAATTTCAAATGATAGAAGAGAAGAATGATTACCTGGTGGACACAATCCTAA
Organism: Arcuatula senhousia; assembly: GCA_963971305.1. Taxonomy (NCBI): domain Eukaryota; kingdom Metazoa; phylum Mollusca; class Bivalvia; order Mytilida; family Mytilidae; genus Arcuatula; species Arcuatula senhousia. The sequence continues at coordinate 45,074,190 of OZ020303.1, read as the reverse complement.
AGCTTCATAAGTGATAAGTTCGTTGCAGGAGAAACAGTCGTGAAGTTCTACCACATTCACATCATTCCTACTCAATCCTACAAAAGGCATGAATTAAAAGTGATTTTTGAATCATTTACTCATATGTTAATTAATCTGTGGCCTATTGAAAAAGGTTGACAACAACTTTTGGAAAATGTTAAAGCTGCTGACTGTTGTTCGTCACAGATTTTTTACTTGTCTCAGCTTTATTGATGTTGGTTGTGTCCTTATTCCTTGTCTCATTAAAATTATCTTTCTATGGAACGAGGGATATTTATCCTAGTTATTCAAGATATATGCTTTGAGACTTTGAACAGTAGCTCGCAAATTTCAGTTAATTTTTTTTAAGATTGGACAAATCAAAGTACAGAAGGCCATTTCTTTTTTATTGATTTTGGTGGTTTTTTTTCTGACTAAGTTGAAAAGTGTGTCGGAATCTTGTTCATCTGTGACAAAACAACTTTCAATTTTTGTGTTTCATCTTAAGTCTTTAAACTCCTTGAATATATGATTCATAAACAACATACCTGCTTCTTTAAAAACTTTATCAGCAGCCTTAGCAGTCATGTCATATCCAACCTAAAACGATTATTTTGGAGAAAAAAAAATTAAGACTTGACAAAATTGGTTTGGACTATGCCAGACTTTTGGTCAAACAGTGTAAGGTGACATGCCAGTCAAACCAAAACTGCATCAGAACAATAATTCCTTTGACTTTGTTATTTTATGACACAGGAACACCTGTTTGAGGGACATAAGTCGTAACTTGGACTTGGTAAAAAAAATATTGGTTTTGCCTTACCATTGCATGTACTGTTTATCCGTTAGTGAGGTCCACCTCTTGTGATCTTTGAAAATTAAAAATAAAGTTTTAGTTTAGTTTAATCATCTCAGTTGTGATCTACAAGGTATCCCGCGGGCTGCCGGTCTGGATGGCCAGTAAGTGAGTCACTCACAGTAGCAGTGTGTTTGTTTACAACCCCAGTCTAGTTTCATCACTATTCAATAAATATTTTCATCTAACTAAAGAACACACTTTGTCTAGATAGGGTCATAAACTTGGTCAGATACCTATGCATGTAGTTGGAGTTTGTATTGGTTACATCACAAAGTGGGTTACGTGAGCTTTTGACTATGAACTAGAATAAAATTATTTTAGAACTTTTATGGCAATTTTTTAGCATGTGAAAAAAAGATAAAATATGTTTATTTATAGAAAAAAATATTAAAAATAATTGGGCACATTTAGAAATTAGAATGAAAAAGTTTTTAATAAGTGAAATGAAATTTGACTGCCAGTACTAACTATAGAAGTCACTTGTGTCCCTTATCATAAAATTACAAAAATTTGTATTGGTTTTTTTCTTGATTTTAACTCATTTTTCTATTTTCCATTATTTGAGGCTAGTTTTTTTACAGAAACAGCCCCTTGAACTAAACTAAACCTTAAGATTCATCAATTTATCGTTAATATTTAATCATAAAATCCTTGCCATAAAGGACAAGTTACGGTAAGGCCTGTATTTGGCCCCTCTAAAACTGAAAATTAGAAAACTGATCTAGAGAAAAGTCCTTTTGTTATTAATTAAGTCAAATGAATGAAGAAGATAAAACAACTAAATTTATCAGAATTTTTCATGTTTATTATTTGAAATTGCTTGTCAAAACATGGTGAATATGTACGATTTCTTTCAAATTCGCGGAAAATGGATAATATTTGGGTAATATTTTCAATTTTTAGATGCCAGAGACTACTGAGACCACAGTTATTGTTTATGAACTTTAATTTGCACTATTAAAATGGTTATAAATCAGTTGAGAAATCCATGGTCTACGTTGTCGCTGGTCATTAAAAATAACAAAATAAGCATAAAAAATTACATATTTCGACGATTTTGATACTTTTGGACTACTTTAAGCCTCTATAAAATTGAAATTAGAGTAGATGATGGAAAATGTTTACCATTGTCAAAAAGATTAATCATCTTACTTGGAACCTTAATGATATTTAAATCATTTACTTTGGATTTGATTTTCTTTAAATAGGGGGGCCAAATATGGCCCTTACTGTACCTTGTCCTTTAGTTTAAACTAGAATCTAAGTTTTTCAAAAAAAAAAAAAACAGATTTCTGAAATAGTACTTAATAACTGTGTAAAATTTAAATCTGTTTTCCTATGGTTTTTGAGTTGACAAAAGGACAGCATACGCATAAAGTGAAAACTTTATGGCTCAAACCTCCTTGATTCTGGGCACTAAAAAAAAACTTACAGCTTTTATACAGCTGTTTTCATCAAAAGCACTTGGTAAATCTGTGGCCATTTCCATAGCTAATATTTCTATGGCTTGGTTCTGTAGTCCATGCTTGATGACAAATTCTTCACTGGCTAGAATAGCAGCTCCTGATCCATCACTGGTGGGACTTAAAATATACAGAAACAACAGTTATCATGAAATTCAAAATGAATACAAATGTTAGACATGAATATGTACAAATTACCTTTAATGTGTAAGTGTATAGCCCAGACAGAAAATTTGATTGAGCTTTAGAAACTGGTAGAAATGTGACCTATATATTTTTCCTGCGATGGTTTTCTTTTAGAGTTGTTCATTTTAGCGATTTACACTTTATCAAATCTAACAAGAAGTGGTGGTGAATGATATCTACTTTAAGAACATGAACTTGTAAACCCTTAAGAAGAGTTGATAAGGGAAACCAGAAGCTGCATAGGTACAAGAAGAGAATGCATCATCGCAGGATAAAAATAAATGCATCTTGTCATTGTCAGATTCTTTCATAAACTATGTTCATTCTTACACAGACTTACCAGCATTGAAGTTTAGTTAAAGGATCATGTACTTTTGGTGAATTCATTATTTGTTCTAAAGTATATTCCTCCTGAAATTGTGAATATCTTAAAAAAAGAAACACAAGATTATAAAAATATTAAAAATAATATCATGTACTGGTAGGGTTTGTTCTGTTAGTTAAAGGTAATTGTGTGATATAAATATTTTTTACTAAAAATGTTGTACATGCGCTGGTTATACATCTTCTGCATTTTTGAAGAAAAACAAGTTAAGTACTGTAGTGGTGCAAATACATGTACGATAAATTTCAAAAATATTGGACTGCGTGTTAACTGCTTGAAAATTGTAACCTTTAAATATACAATACTTTTTGAATGATTTTTTTCTTAGGGCTGTTGCAGAAAATTTTTTATGAGAGATTTTGAATGCAGTGCATATTTATTTCTATAGGAGGTAGGTGGTTATTTTTTTAATTTTAACATAATAGCTATGTGAAATAATTCTACGGGTAACATTTTAACTAAAAGTGCCTTCAAATCCCCAATGAATTATTTCTTTAACAATCTTTTTAAACTTAAGAACATTGGTTCTTTTATGCACAATATTTTTTAACAATAACCCATTAAAGTAAACATTGGTTGTAATCATTTTTATTTCTATCTGAATTATAAGTCATTGTTTAGAATTTGGACTTACGGATTGTTTCTAGAGTGCTTGTGATTCTTGTGAGCAATCTTTGCAAAATGGATGGGTTTAGTTCCTGAAAATACAGATCAAAGAAATTTCAATCCATCATCATTCAGAATTAACTTTATAACGCTTAACACTTCAAAATTCATTTGTTTTAAAATGCAAGACAGAGTCATTTAAGGATAAAATGTATACTTTCAAATGGTTTAAAGTTCTGATAATTTAACAATAGAATTTTACAAAAAAACATGAATTTACAAGAAAAGACTTACTGGGTGCCCTGCCAAGCAGCAAAAATTCTAAGTACGCTCACTAAAAGGGGCGCAACTTCCACAAAAAGAGTCATGTGGTACCTTAATTCAAACTTGTTCAAGCTATTGTGAAATAAAAATCATTTAAAAATTTCATTATCAATCATTGAGATTTGTAGACGTGAGAGTGCTTACAAAAGTATAATGGATACATTGACATAATAATAATTTTCATGGTCAAAGGGGGACAACTTCCACAAAAATAGTTGCACAGCACCCAAATTCAAACTTGTCCAAGCTATTAGTGATACAAATATTATGTATAAATTTCACAAACTTCTCTTGAGAATTGTAGGCGAAAGAGGGCCTTCAAAAGTGTGACGGACACAGGCACTGATGGACGCCCAGCATTTCTATATCCCCACTCTATGTTGCGGTGGGGGACAAAAATGTATTGAAAACACACACCCATAGGGAAGATTGAATGAACACCCTTATCACAATGAACCCACCAATTTTCAAAAGGAGAGGCATAAAAATAACCCCCAAAAAATTAACTTTACAAAAGCTTAAATTTTTGGACAAATGTCCTAAGCAAAAAAAAAGCTGCATGTAACTTGCCATATTTCTCCATATGTTCTCTGCCAGCATTTCCAAACATTTGAGCAGCCATTGGAGCTCTTTCAATCCCAAATGTGTTAGCTAAAACTCCAACATGTTTATCCATAGGGTTTGTTCTGTCATTAAACTAAAATAAATCATGCTGAATGATGTTAATTGGAATAAAAATAGAGTATTATAGAAAAGTTTTGAAAACTTCTCTTCCAAAAACAAAATTTGAAAGCAATGTTTGATTGTTGGCCTAATAAGAATTTACCAAAAAAGTTTGTTTTGTTGAATGGGCGGAATGGACTAGAGAAATAAAGGAAGACGTCTATGTTGTTCAACCATTATATTCACGTATATTACGTCTAGATACGGCGACGTCATTGACGTCGTCGGTAGTTACAATAAATGTGCAAAATGACATGAGTGTACTTCGCGTTGATTTCACGACATTCTGGGGGCCGCAAAGAAAAGAGGAAAATGTGAAATTTGAAAAAAGCTGAAAAACTGAATAAAATACATACGAACGAAAAATGCTACTCAATTGTCTCTGTATCAATAAAATTTGAATTTATCACTGAACTTGATTATCCTTATCAATATTACAGTCCCTGTAACTGAAACTCTGATCACTTATGACTTTTAATGTTTATTTCCCTGGTGTGTCAATCTGTAGATCCTTTCATTCGCTACTTTATATGCATCACGTACTGGAACTTCTCGAATTCGTCTGGTGACATCATCGGGCAAATCTATAGGGTCATCCGTCTGCGTGTTGAGTTCAACGGGGTAGAGCTTAACGATAGGTCTTGATGTACGACCTGAATTGGATTTAACTACTGCAGCTCTAACGTGTCCATCATTTCCCACTACGAGTTCTTCCACAGTTGCTAACTTCCATGCGTTTCGTGGTTTATCCTCTTGGATGTGCACAACGTCTCCAACACTAATTGTTCGTTTGTTATCTCCGGTAGTACGATGGAATTCTCTAAGTGACGTGAGATATTCCGTTCTCCATCTATTCCAAAAGTGCTCGATAACTTGTCTCTGAAATTGTGCACGTTTACATAGATCCCTATTATGAATACGAGTGTCCATGTCTATGTCTTGTAGTGGGTACGGCGTCGGTGTGATCCTACGTCCATAAAGTAAATGGGCGGGTGTCAAAGGCTCCTTGTCTTCGAAGTTCGGCGAAATGTATGTAAGCGGTCGGTCGTTGATAATTGCTTCTACTTCTACTAAAACGGTCTGAAGCATATCGTATGTCAGAAAAGATTGTCCAATTGTTTTACGCAAACACGATTTTGTAATCCCAATCATTCTCTCCCAGAATCCTCCGTACCAAGGAGCTCGTTTCGGGATGAACTGCCACGAAGTTCCATAGTTGGCTAAGGTGCTAATGACCTTTTGCGATTTCGTTAATTGTTCAAGTGTCTCTGAAGCGGCCTGAAAGGTAGTGGCATTATCTGAGATCATTATCCTGGGTAGAGATTTTCTGCTCGTAAATCTTCGAAAGGCAAGAAGAAACGAATCTTCCGTGAGGTCATTCACTAACTCTAGATGTATTGCACGGGTGCACGCACAAGTGAATAGACAAATATAAACTTTTGTTTTCAGTCCATTTAGTTTATCCTTGACATACAATGCTCCTGTATAATCTACGCCTGTAACTGAAAACGGCGATGTCTTGGTTAATCTCGTTTTCGGTAACGGAGCAGGATCGGGTGCCTTGTACGGTTTTCCTTCGTATTTTCGGCAAATTAAACATCGGTGTATTACGGCGTTTACGCACTGTCGAATACACGGAATCCAATAGGTCTGTCTAAGATGAGTAACGGTTCCTTGCATACCTGCATGATGAAGTTGTAAATGTGTGTCCATTACTAAAAGTTTTGTAAAAGTGTGATTCCTCGGCAAGAGATACGGAAAAATCGCCGTCTCTTCTAAAGGCGCATTATGAATTCTCCCGCCACAACGAAGTAAGCTTTTCGGGTCCAAATACAATCGCAATTGTTTCACTAAATTTGCTCTTTTATCGGTGTTCGATTTCAAATTTTCGATCTCGGATGAATATTCTGTTTGTTGAGCGCTTAATATCCAAAGCTCTGTAGCTTTCTGTAATTCTTGAACTGTTAGTTCGTCGTGTTTTCTATCTGTATTGTGTCTACAGTTGTTTACAAATCTTACAACGTATGCGGTTGTTCGAATTAGTTTCCGTAACGTACTAAATCTATCAATGCTGATGGTTTGGTGTACTCCTGACACGGTTTCCTGATCCTTGTGTTCGGACAAACTATAACATGAAGTTTCTAAATGGCATACTAACGATGAAATATTTGTATGGTTCCATGTCGGCCAGTTATCCTTTTCACACAGCCATGTAGGTCCTTTAAACCACAACCGATTTCCTTTAAGCTTGTCATTCGGTAAGCCTCGCGTTTGTAAGTCGGCTGGATTGTCGGATGTTGGGCAATATTTCCACGAGTCGGATCCTGTGATTGATTTGATCTCGTTAATCCTGTTCTGAACGAATCGTTTTAGTGATTTTGTGGTGTTAAGCCAGTGAAGAACTATCTGACTGTCGCTCCAGTATACAACTGTCTTGAACTTAATCGCTTCCATAACATGTTGAGCTAAACGAGATCCTATTAACGCGGCCATTAATTCAAGCCGTGGTAACGTCAAAGTTTTCAGTGGTGCTATGCGGTTCTTTGCCATGACAATGCATGAACTTGTACCATTACAGATGTATGCCACTGCTCCATATGCGGTTAGGCTAGCATCTACGAAGATATGTAGTTCCAAATCGCTGTGTTCACTTGTTTCGTTGAAATAATGCCTGTCAAATACCAATAAGTTGCAAGCTTTCAAATCGCTGGCTAGTTCTCTCCAGAGTGTACTTAACTCATCGGGTAGTGACTCATCCCATTCAAATTTACGCTTCCATAAATCTTGAAGTAATGCTTTTGCTCGTACTGTAACGGGTCCTAAAAGTCCAAGTGGATCATAAATACGAGATGATTGTCTAAGTATTTCCCTTTTTGTGATTGGTTCATTTTCCTCGTCTATCTTTGCATCACAAAATGAAAGTTTGTCGGTATTCGTATCCCAACGAAGCCCAAGTACTTTGGTTTTCACGTCCTTGTCTAACACCTCTTGTCGATTGGCAATGTCTCTCAGTAAAGCACTATTCGATGCCCATGCTCTGAGGTTAAATCCGGCTTCTGACATCAGTGATCGGCCTTCTTTAAAGTACTGAATAAGTTCATTCTCTGTATTCAAACTTGTTAGAATGTTGTCAACATACAAGTCGTCTTTCATTGACAATGCTGTTGGCGTTCCATATGTATCCAAGTGTTTTAAAAGCGTGGCATTAAGAATAAATGGCGAGCAGGTAGCTCCGAATAAAACAGATTTGAAACGGTAAGTATTAAGGCTGCTGTCTGGGTTTCTGGAATCCGATAACCATAGAAAACGTGTCATGTCTCGATCTTTCTCATCTAGTTGCACGTGTAAAAATGCCTTTTCTATATCTGTACTGACGGCATAAGTGTTGAGACGAAATTTCATCAATAGTTTTGTCAGATCATTTGTAACGGGTGGTACGGACATCAAACAGTCGTTAAGACTAGCGTGATCTGGTGATTGTCGACAACTACAGTCATAGACTATTCGTATCGGGGTAGTAGTTGAGTCCTTTTTCACAGCATGATGTGGAATGTAATGTACGTTAATATCCGATTCTTTAGCGTGTTCTACTTTTTCAATGAAACCTCTCTTTACTTGTTCTTCGATTATGCTTGTGTATGTCTCTAGTGACTTTGGCTCTCGGCTTAATCTTCTAATTGAACTCTCCGTCCTAGCCCTAGCTATGGTGTAATTTGTAGGCAATTCTGTATGATTTGGTTTCCACGGTAATTTAGCGCTATAACGACCGTCGTTGTACTGTATGGAATCTTTCTGGTATTTCTGTAAATAATCCAAGTCGTCGTCGTTTTCCTCCGATTTGATTCCAAGTGCTTCTAATCTCCAAAAGTTCGAGATTATCTCATCTTCCATTCGGTGCGGTGAAACGATGTTTAAATAGACTGCGGACTGCTTGTTATTTGTAGACGAAGTTACTGGCCCTGATAATAAATATCCCAGTCTGGAACTAACAGCGGTCGGACCATTTCCCTTTATGACTGTTTCTCCGACGACATCCCAATAAAAGTCGGATCCTATGAGTAAAGATACTTCGAACCTTGACTCACCTGTGAGTGGGTGGGCTAGTTTGAGACCTTTAAGGTGTGGCAAGTTTATGATGTTCCTAGTTAAGTAACTTTTCATTGGAGTAGCTATGTTCGGAACCACAAGTACATGTAACGGTATACTTTCTTCATTATCTATAATTAGCGATATTGTCGCTGACTTGAGATGGCGGACTTTTCCGTTGGTATCTCCAAATGCTGATAGCTGTATAGTTTCTGTTGAATCCACATTCACGTTTAGTTGCCTGGCTAATGCCTCCGTAATAAACGAGCGTTGTGCTCCCTCGTCCAAAAATATATGAGCATCTACGGTATTGTTTTGAAATTGTACTGGCGCTATCGCGGTCTTCAACATAACATTAGAACTTGTTGTCGCTGAATGCAGAACGGATTCTGTTGTTTCGTCTTGGCGGATAAGAGTAACAGTTTCAGTCTTAGTAGATTCTTGCTTTTCCGACTTGAATTTTCCTCCACATAAACTGGTATGGTGCTTTTGTTGACAATTACGGCATTTACCTTGTGATTTGCAGTCTTTTACTCTATGTGACCCAAGGCAGTTGAAACAAAGCTTTTTCTGTCTTACTACTGACACTCTACCTTGTGCATCTGTTACCTTTTGACAATCATTTGCAATGTGCGATTCCTCACAAAATATGCACGGACGTCTTGCCTGCATTTGCGTGTTTCTAGGGGTCTTGGTTTGAGACTTTGCACCGGTGAAAAATGTAACTGTTGAATTACTTTCGTGCATTTGAGAAGTGTGACCAACTTCTAGTATACTAACTTCTTTCATAATGGCTTTCCTAAGTTCTATTAAAGTTATATTGTCAGATCCATTATCTCGGGCGATGTTTCTCCTAACATCTAGCGGCAATTTCTCAAGTACGACGGGTGTTAATAGCGCACCATACATGTCTTGCGACTGGCCTAGAGACTCGAGTCCTCGAACGTAGGCTTCTAGTTTGTCTCCATAGTGGCGTAAACTACCAAGATCATAACACGGGGGCGGCAAATTCATGAGCGCTTTCATGTAAGCATTTACAATCTTATGAGGTTGACCAAATCTTTGTGTAAGTAGATCAATTGCAGTTTCATAATTGGCGTTAGTTAGCGGAAACCCTTCAATGGACTGAATGGCAATACCTCTTAATTGTGCTTTCAGATAGCTAAACTTCTGTATCTCAGTAAGTGTATCATTTGAATGTATAGTAGATTCATATGCGTCCCAAAACGTTTGCCATGTAAGTATATCTCCGTCAAAATACGGTAGGTCTAGTTTAGGAAGACGATGGCTTTGACTGTTTGTGCGTGATACCGATGTGAGATTGTGGTTGAACGTATTACTTGTAGATTGCGTGTATGGGTTGTGTACGGACTCTGTAGCGGGTTGACTGGTTTGTACAATAACATTATCAGAGCTAGGCGGACATGAAGTTTGACCATGCTGAGAATATGAGACTGGCGAAAATAGATCAGCGTCAGGATTTAAGTGTGATGATGAAGTTTGCGGGGTTTGATGAGATGCAACAAACTTTTTGACGAGTTTGATTTGAGTTTCTAAATCGTACATATACTCATCTGTTTCTTCCATTTCGTTGGCGACATCATCCTCTGCGGTTGTGTCCAAAATCCTTCCGTTGATTTCCAATATATATTTCTGTTTTTCCAATAGCGATTCCAATAATGTCATTAACTCCTCGAGTTTGAAGTCCGTTTTCTGCTTGAAATCTTCGAATTTCCGTAGCAATCTTGTAACTCCTCCTTTGTGGCCTGCACGAACTGCTTTCAGTTTCGTTTCCATCCCTGCTTACGAACGTGAACGGCACCAAAATTTGTTGAATGGGCGGAATGGACTAGAGAAATAAAGGAAGACGTCTATGTTGTTCAACCATTATATTCACGTATATTACGTCTAGATACGGCGACGTCATTGACGTCGTCGGTAGTTACAATAAATGTGCAAAATGACATGAGTGTACTTCGCGTTGATTTCACGACATTTGTCTTATCCAAACAACTTTCAATATCATATTCAAAACAACAAATCTCTTGCAAAGTTGTTGTGAGGAACCTAAATGATTTAAGAAAGCCAAATCACATAATTAGACTTCATCCCTTAACCACTTACCACACTTTTCAAGGATCCTCTGCTCATTTTTTCAAAACCTAAAGCCAGGACACAGTTTGCAAGACCTTAATAAATAAAAAAGGTTTAATATGGTTATGTATTATCTAATAATTTACAAAATAAGGCCAGCTCCATCCTCACTTGTTCTTATCATATTAACAGATATAAAAGAATACAACAATTCATATGAAGAACTTTTTGTTAAACAGACACAATAAATTATACTATACTATATACTCATATAGAAGTCTTTATTTTGGTGTGCAGAGACGACAACACATGTTATTTAGTAATTTGTTTTGTCAACTGATAACCCTTGTGTTGCATGGTAAGGCCACCAGTCATGTTGTGACATTTTCCGGGAAAAGTCTGATCTTTTTGTTGTTTTGTATACCCTATTCATGTTTGATTTATAATATAACAGTTATCACCCAGCAAAACAAGCCTTTTGGTGACCTTCCTTTCTCTGGCAAAAGAAGCATCTGGATCACATATCAAAAAGGGGGATAATTGTATGATCTTAGTATTGCTGAATAATCTTCACAAACATGAAGACACTACAACATTACTAAAATGGTTATAAATGCAGAAATTAAGGATGATATAAAGATTTCTGTAACTAAACATGATAAAGTACCTCCTTCTATGAATTGCTTTGCCATAATCAAAGCAGTGGACCCTGTAGCACAGTTGTTATTTACCTGAAATGACCAGAAATAATATATGTCTGAGGGTTTTAGTTTACTGAACCTGTTAGTTAGAATGTATATAATAATAGGTGTCTGCTAAAAACGATATTTTCATTTAATAAGTTGAAAGAAATACACTGCATTTTACACATAAAGTGACCATATTGGATAATCATGATTTTGTTCCTAGTAGTTCATTAAATGAGTCTATATCTTTTAAGAGTTGTCTACATGTTTTGTACTTCTTCAGCTTCAAAGATTTTAAAAATTCATTATCAATAAGAAACTACCTGTTTGTTTACACACATAAAAAATAAAGTTCACAATGCAAACTAAAGATACTTTAAAAATAGTACAAATGTAGTTTCATAGGACTACTTATACAGTAAACGTGTAGATCACAGAACTACGCAATACGAAATCATCATTGTCGGACAAAACTATCTTGTCACAGTAATCAATATTAAGGATATAATTGCAATCTTCAATCTTTTTAATGCATGGTTAATTTTTGATAAAAATATTACCAGTTCTTGCAAATTGTCCTAGTCACCAGCCTTTGAGATCTACTAGTTGGAATCCCTGATTTTGAGTTTTTTTTCTATTTTTCCGTTACAATATACCTTTAAATTTCACTTGCTCAAATGGATCAAGCGGGCCAGTGCTAATTTCAAAGACTGAGTACTACTTTAAGTTTGGTCATCTTTTGATCATGCACCAGTATTTGTTTGATAATTAAATCTCAAGAACTTCTTTGTTTTCATTCAATATGTAAAAATGCTGAGATTTTTAGTACTTATTATACTTTTAAATGTTCATAAAATTAATCACATTTCAATTTCAACTCCGGCACCAACACTTTTGAGTTGGAGAATACATCAAAGTTTAAAATTATCCGTCTAAATTTCTAAATTGTCTAAACCCTAAGGTTCTTCCTACCCCAGACATAGGTTGAATATCTTAGTAATAATTTGGTTCCCCAGTTTGGTATTTTTGGTTATGCTGTTCAATGCTCTTCATATTCATACAGTGTTTGGCATTTTCAAAATTTTTGGTAGAGCGCCTTTGATGAGTCTTGAATAGACGAAACGCGCGTCAGGCGTAGCAAACTTTATTGTCTGGAACTTTGTTGTCATTTGTATTTCAAATGAATCTTACATTGAATACTGGGATTCCAGTCAAACCCAATTCATAAACAGCTCTTTGTCCACATGTTGAGTCCCCTAAAAAAGAAACACATGTATAAACCATGATGATGATGTTTCAAGAAGTTCATAAAACAATGAGGAACCAGAAAAAGTGATCAAGAAATGATTGGAAACTCACCTTTGAAATATTATCCTTTCCGACTGAAAGTAGTTAATTCCAGATATCCCAATGCTAGATATTTTCAATAAATTGTCAAATATTTGTTATCATTGTTTATCAAATAGAAATTTTATGACACTATTTTTTTTTCTAAGCGAAATTCATAAAATTTGTTGTAAAACCAATTCAAGCGAACATGCACTAATTTAAAGTGAACTAGAAAATGTGTCTATGAGCCACAGGATGGCCCTCCCATTCTTGAAATGTGTATTACCTGGGATATGGACCTTTACCAAGAAATTTATTAAAAGTGTTCATGTGTAAAATATAGGTTGCTGTGACCTTATTTCTGGTGGGTGGTGCCATGTTACCAAGACTCATCGAGTAGTAAAATATTATTGACCCCTTACATGTACATGTAGTATTCAAGATATGGACCTTAACCAAGAACTTAACCAAAGTCATTCATGTGTAAAATAGAGGTCACAGTGACCTCATTTCTAGTGGATGGTGTCACCTTACCCAAGACACATCTAGTGGTGAAATATCATTTACACCCAACATCTAGTATCCAAGTTATGGACCTTAACCAAGAACTTAACCGAAGTCATTCATGCATAAAATATAGATCATAGCGACCTAATTTTTATTGGGTGGTGTCATGTTACCCAAGATACATCTAGTGGTGAAATACCATTGACCATCAACATGTAGTATCTGAGATATGGACCTTAACCAAGAACTTAACCAAAGTCGTTCATGCATAAAATATAGGTCACAGTGACCTAATTTTTAGTGGGTGGTGTCACCTTATCTGAGACACATCTAGTAGTGAAATATCATTGACCCCCAACATCTAGTATCCAAGTTATGGACCTTAACCAAGAACTTAACCGAAGTCGTTCATGCATAAAATATAGGTCACAGTGACCTAATTTCTGGTGGGTGGTGTAGCCCTACCCAAGACCCATCTGGTGGTGAAATATCATGGACCCCCAACATCTAGTATTCAAGTTATGGACCTTAACCAAGAACTTAACCAAAGTGTTACGGACGTACGGACGGACAAGGGTAAAACTATATGTCCGATCCACATACGTGGTCAGGCCATAATAAAACTAGATGTATTTAGGCTATGCAATAAGCAAAGTGGTTGTGTAACAGTGCATTGTGGTATAGTGAGTACATTTCATGATTTGTAATTAAGAGAACTGGTGTAACAATAGGTCACTAAGGGATCAAAAAAGGTCTTCTAAAAGAGACCAGAAAGCCTGGTGCAGCAATTAGTGTATGGACCAAGGGGAAAGGAACTTGAACTGCAAGGAGTTTGTGCTTACCATAAACATATCCAACACATGCCTGCTCTATACTGTCAAAACTAACACCAGCATCCTGAAGGGCTTTTGTTGCTAAAAAAGAAAGAAAACAAGAAAGTTAATACATTTGTACTCATAAGTGATGACCATACTAATAATGAAAAGTGTGATACTGAACTACAGAATCACCGAACTTTACAATATGAAATCCTCAATGAGGGACAAAACTATCTTGTTACATTAATTGAGATTCTGTATATTATTAAGTATGTAATGCCAGCATAATTAATTTTCTTTAACAAAAAATTTCAATGATGATTATGCCAATAAAACAATTAAACACTTTTCTAAATCAAATGAGGACAAAGAAAATAGTTTCGTCTTGAGTAAATATATTCATTTTTCTGCTCTCTATCTTACCAGCTTCTTTAGCCATCTGTGGGTAATCAAAGTCATCTCTTCTTCCCGGTTTCTCAAACTGAAATAATATTTTATCTTATACATGTAAGTGTAACATTATAAAAAGATTACCTGATACTTAAGTTTCTATAAGAGTAACAGTACAATAAACTTTTATTTCATCAAAATTCTTGTTTGCCAATTTTATTCTTAATTGACTTAAACATGTTAAACTGTTAAAAAACATACAAAATGTAGTTCTTTGCTTAATTTTTAATTCGAAAAACTGCTCCTTGAATACAAAAGAATCTGATTTTACGGCAGGTCAAGATGTAATATTGATGGATTGAATAAAACTCATGTACATGCATATTCTTGAACATGTTGAAAGAAAGAATTTATGAAATGTTTATCGTGATGATAAATAAGAAATAAATCCAATACAATAATCAAAGCACATTGGGCAGGGACTTTCCTTTGTGTTAGGTTTTCTTTTTGAATTTGACATTGACCTTGACAATACATTTACTTCTTCTCATTACTAAAATATGAATATATTCACAGTAAAAATGATCCACAAAAACCTTCTTTTCTTTCCAACTAACCATTCGTGTGATTGATCACATGCATAAACAAATAGTAAGGGATTTGCAACACCCATTTTAAATCCAGTTATTTATAATAAAACGAATTTAGTTGTGTTAGAAAAACTGGTTAGATTTGTAGAAGGTTTTGCTAGCTGTTCTTGAAGGTATTTGTAAATGTGTATTATTTTATGTGTTTAACTTGCACATATTAATGCACTTGCGGTTGTTACATTTGTAAAAGTGCATTTGTATCATCTCTGTAAGTTTGAACAAAGTTTATGAGAATAAAGTTTATTCATTCATCCATCTTAAAGATAATTAAGGGCCTTGCATGCGTGATAAATACCTGGCCTTGATTTATCTCACACTGTTTTTACATAATAATTAATCTGACCAATTCTGCCAATAAACTTTTAATTAACACTTTAACAAATTTACATGATAAAATCATTTTTATTAATTATTATTGATATATCATAATTTATATTATTAATTACCAGGTACTTTTTTTCATGTCTAGATAGATATCAAAGCTTTCAAAGCCAGGATAGTGTCCTTATACATGTAAGCCCTGGATAGCCTATGTACATAGTTTTATTAAACCCACTCAAGTACCTTTTTACTATTAAAACACTTCTTTCTTTGGCATGCCAGCAAAAATCATTGCATTATCTTTAACATGATGAAGGAGGCAATTATGTGGCAGAAGCAGAATATCAAATTGGCATGCACTCATCACATTTACCGGAAATGTTTCAATGTCTTAAATATAAAATATACCTTTAGATCTTTTAAAACAACTCAATTTTCAAAACAAAAAATCAGTTGTTCGCTCAAGAAAACTCAACTGACCAACTATCATTCTACCTTTTTTATCTGTAAGTGTTGCACAGATAAAAACAATTTAATAATAAGTTAATATCATATGACAATATCTTTTATTTTTAATGTAAGCTAATGTGTTCATACTGTCTTCTAAAGCATCAAACAGCTTTTTGGTAGCATATCCATATCATTTTTTTTTTCATAAATGTGTTGTGTTGAAACTTGTGATTTAAATTGAGGTTCAAAGGTCAAAATTTCCCATTTTAATGGATTTAAAATAAAATAATTATTTTTGAGTCTTTTTATGAACTACAAAACTTAAAACATGAAAGTATGATATCATTTTTATGATCAAACAGAGTTGTCACCTTTGTCATTCCAACTCCCACCACAAAAACTCGTCGTTTCATGCTTCTGTTTACTTCTGAGGAGGCCATTTTGACAGATGCTCGATGTCCCGGATGAGAACTATTTCCATAAACTTCCAGGACACAAATTATTGCGAGATTGATGAGGATCATAATTTAATATTTTTTTGAATTCATTAAAAAGTATTATCCGAAAGCTATATATTTTATTTTCTTTCTCATACTTATTGATAGAGAGTCAAATACAATGAAAAAATGAGAAAAATAATATGTTTGGGAACTACATGTTTTAGTGTATTTTTGAAAGAGAGGTTATAAGGCTATAGTAATTTTTGGCGCGGGTCATTGTTGTGATTCTTTATTATTTCTGCAAAATTAACCCTTATGAAATATAAATATGGATCAAATTTGAACAATATTTAAACAATCATTCACAAGAAGCCGACCGTTTTATTCCAAATCACAGATTAAAACTGTAAGATCGATGTAAGTTTACACAGGTAAGGACTGTCTTCTGAAACAAACAAACAATTTGGGAGAAGTTTACAGCATATTTATGATTTACTCGGACAAATGATAAAAGAAATCATGAAATATGATATGGGTGAATATGAAATAACTTGTTTGTTAAGTAAAGGCGACCTACAGAAAAATCGATGGGAAATTAAACCAATAATAAAACAAGAAATGGCTGAATAAACACAGAAATTATAGTAGGAAGACATTATATTAAACACATTTACATATGAAATGAGCATGGTATTGTTGTTCTAATAGATTGGTCTATAATAGAAGTTCACTACATTTTTTTGCATCAAAGTATGTGATATGCAGCATCTGTGAATTTGGAGAAATAATGATGATCATCATTCAACTCAAACTAATTTGTGTTTTGTGGTCATTTATAATATACATTATGTTAATAATTGACAACCAGTTAATTTGGTATGAACAGAAAAAGTCCATATGTAGATTATAATGATCAAAATATAGTTAACTTTGATATCTTTAATAAAATCCCTTTTTCAATACATGTGTGTGTTTGAAATGAATTATGAATTATCTCCCCTTTGACCACAAAATGGTTGAATTTGTTAATAACTTACTTTCAGCAATTTCTGTTATTATTTTTTCTCTCTCTAAAACTTAACATTAGCTAAGTACAAATTAAATAAGGTGAAGCTTATTACTTTGGTTACTTTTATGCCTTGCCTTCAAAAGTAGATAGGAATGTATAGCTACAATTATGTACTAACATATCTCCTTTTGATTTGGAGGAGTTATACAAGAATCCCACTACATTGATGTCTTTGAGGGGGCGTAGGGGTTCTTGTCACTGAATCCAGTCTTAAGAAATTAAGATTTGAGATTCACCTGTCCCAATCCTTGATTTTAAGTTTTTGTTCTATTTATCCAATACAAAATTCCTCTGAATTTCACTTGCCTGAAAGGAATTTTACTGGCCAGAGGCAACCGGCCAGTGCTAATTTTGCAGACTGGGAATCCAGATGCTAATTTTGTAAATCCCGACACCCCAAAACCAGGTATTCTTCAACTTTTTTTAAGTTGAATAATCCTTGACTAATCGATTTAGCATGCTTTATCAAGTTGTTTGTCACCACAGTCATAAACCTTTTAGTGTTTTATGTGAAAAACAGTTCAAATTTTATTTAAACCATCTATGTTTCTGAATCAAGGTCTGGAGGACACTATACCAGAGATTTTGAAATGTTTGGTAGTTGTGCCAGTCATCAGATTATATTTGCCAGACCTCCCATTCAATTAAATGTAAATTATTGAGATTTTTTGCAGGACCTATACATTTTTTTGCCGGTCAGTCCTGCAGGTCCGGCGAATTTCAAAAACACTGCTATACACTGTGTAATATATTCCAGTTGGACCAGAAAGAAGTAAAATGTTTGCCAAAAAATCAAATTTCTAAGTTTTTTTTTCAAGTATTTTTATGTCTCTTGATGATCACCCTCTTTTACAGTCACCAAACTGAGAAAAATTTTGCTTCTTTTTAGTGTAAACATCAAAGCATAGTTAACATGGAAAACTCTGTAAACTACAGATGTATGGCACACTGTTTCAGGCTTATCTACTTCATGTTTATGGAAATAAATTATGGCTACTTTACAGGTCTAAAAAGTGACATTTTCAGAGATTTTGAAATGTTTCGTAATTGTGCTGGTCCTTAGATTAAATTTGCTGGACCTACCATTCAATTGCATGTAAATCATTGAGGTTTTATGTCGGACCTATCAATTTTCTTACCAGCCGGTCCTGCAGGTCCGACGAATTTCAAAAACACTGCATTTTTTTTCTATGCGTCTAAAGCTGGGATTTATTTCAATTTCAAATTCGATACACATCCGAGTCAAGTTCAATGAGATATACTATTGTACCTTCTCTTTCTAGGCTTGTTGGTTATAAATAACTTTGTTAACAGAGCACACTTTAACTTTTTCATGTAAATGCTTAGCATAAGAAAAGATTAGATTTCTTGTTTATCTTTAAAACATGTACACGAGTATATGCTCCCAAATATAAATAAATTGTATGTTTGCATATTCATAGACCTGTATGACAAAATATCCAGGTCTATGGTATATATTACAAACATTGCTATGAAAGCTAAACTAAACATGTCTAGAAAAGCTGTGACGATCCATAA
Source organism: Arcuatula senhousia (assembly GCA_963971305.1). Lineage (NCBI taxonomy): Eukaryota > Metazoa > Mollusca > Bivalvia > Mytilida > Mytilidae > Arcuatula > Arcuatula senhousia. Next base: position 45,055,265 of record OZ020303.1, on the reverse strand, counting down.
TGGAAATGGAGCCAAAAAGCAGGGCGTAGTGAGGCAATGAAAATCTGACATTTTTATGTACAAAAATAAAGAAAATTGTTGAAACTGAAAAATACAAGCGCTTTCTTATTGGTATTGGATCTCGACAATGAAAAACCCGAAATCCCGACCTTAAATGACTGAAATCCCAGCATCCCATCATAACTTTTTCCTGAAATCCCGAAGTCAGAACTTGAATGTTGTGCAAATCCCGAATTCCCAAGCTTAAAAAAGGCCAATCCTGACCTCCCGAAAAAGGTTCGGCCCCCCTCTCTTATTGAATAAACATTGAAGTTCAAAATATTTTCAGAAAGTCGGTGGTGTAGTGGTTAACTCTTTGGACTACTAACACCAAGGTTTGTGGTTCAATCCTTGTCAAGGGTGAAGATTTCCTGAACCGACTGTGTACATGTATCTTGACACCATGTGTGAGGATGGTCTCAAGAAACAATGCTAGTCCATCAGAAGGGATGAAGAAAGGTTGTCCCATCTATGGGGAGAGCAATATCCTGTGCATGTTAAAGACCCCTTTATAGAGTTCAATAAGAGTAGGCTCAATGGGGGCGGTTAACAAAGGCCACATTCACAAACTGGAGAGAGATTTATAGAAGCATTAAGCTTGTTTCCCAATCCAGGATAAATAAATATGTTTAAACTAAATATTTTTTTGCTTGTACACGCACATGTAATATACTTGTTGGGTTGCATTAAACATTGATTAATGGAGTCCTGTTGAATAGGGTGGCCCTCATCCGCAGGGGTTGTCAGGTCTATAATACCGAAACCCTGACCACTGAAATTTTATTCATTTTTTCCTGTGTCTGAAGAGTTCCCCTCTTCATGCAATTTAAAGACCCCTTTGTGGGCCATCTGGTAATGCACAACATAGAATTAATTTTTCGTCCCTATCCATTTGCCCTCTTTTCCTGTGGTTCTTCATAATTTGTAGTTCCTTTGTTTCCCACCCCATCCCCATATTTCATTTATCATCATCATTGCATGTTCATTTTATCATCCTTTTCATGTTCAACCTACATTGCATTGAATCGTTAGGACGTAAAACACCCAGTGGCCACTCACTCACTCATTTTGTAAATTTGACATCATAATGACACCTATTGTTGATTAGCACAGTGAATGCTCCTGATGCTAGTTGAGACCTATATTTTCCATATTGATGACTAATAGAAGAATGGATTTTTGCATAATTGGCCATGGGCTTATGTGTGTTGCAAGGGTTTACCTGACATATCATTTCAAGCTGTCTTGTACCACCAAATCTGGAACAGGACAAGTCTCCAAATCCTCAATCGTCTGATCAGCTCGAGAGGCGGAATTGCTAGCAAGTGTCACATCAGCCATATTGGTAATTAGTATGGTTGGTTCTCTTAATGATGCTTCACACAATGCATGCATCAGATACTGACAGTGACCTATATTTTTGGCATAAATTACCGTTTTAATTTGAAAGGTTATATATACAGTATGCTTATAATATGGACAATACTGTGCAACAAGGTGAGCATTCTAATTGATAAATTACCAATGTTTTATTTCCCTTGCAAACAAAATTTTGGAAGGTAAATAGGAATTTAATCACTGTGTCTGTCTGCCTGCATCTCTCCCAAACTGCTCATCAAGATAGATTCATCAAAATCTTAGATTTTGATGAATCTTCATTGGTTTAGTCATTTTATACAATGTAGTCTGTCCAACATTTTGCAAAGTTCATTAAAAAATGGTCATCAACCATATGGTCTAACAAAATTTTATCGCAATGTCTAGTTCGTATTTTGGGAATTTGAAAACACTTATTCAGAATGTTCTGTATAAATTTGGTGTGGTCATCTTGACAAGATTTCTTGGCCAAATGACCAGAATGGAAAAAAAACAACGTCAAATCTGTTGCATATCTACTTGAATGTTAAAATTTGTCTAATGATTTTCTTAGCTTCTAAAATTGATTGACAACCATTGTATGAAGCCCTATTTTATACTAGCCAATTTAAGTTCTGTGGTATATGTATTTTGTTTAGGAGTAGAAGGAGTGTATGCATTGTACCCACCCCTTAAGTGAGAAGAAGCTCATGAACATTCATCATTAGAAGAGATGTTTTGGATATATAGCTTCTACAACGCGATCGAGTTGATTATGGAATTACTAACATCGAGAGAAATAAATTTGATTATTTTAATGGCAAGGCTTGCCGAGCGATTAAAATATCAAATTTATTTTTTGAGAATTAAGTTGTAGAAGGTTTTTCTCTAATGTTTACAGGTAAGAAATTGCAAAAGGTTGCTCATCAATTGCACCTGCAATTACGCTGAGAACAAATTTCTCTCTAGAGGTGAGAAATATTTTTTCACAACTGGTTGAGAGGTTGATAAATCGGATGAAAATTAGAGGATATGGCTTACATATCTCAAAATTATCAATATCAAGGTCAATTACCCGAAATTTTTCACTTTGAAAACATGGTGAAAATTTTTGTGGTGACAGTTCAGAAACTTCTTGACTATCCTCCAGTTCAAACTTCATATTATCTAAGATCTCTTGTTTTATGCAATATAAAAAGATTAAGACAGCATTTTGACGTTTTGGCAAAGCTGTTTACTCCATGGAATTTATTTTTGAATCTTATTCTAAAATAAATTCCATGATGAAGGCAGTTTGGAGTGTTGGAGTATTTTAGTCTTGAACTTTTATAAACATTTATATATCATTTAAATTAACAACCATAACTGATGATAAGACTAAAGAGTTTTAAGATACCATTCTGTTGCATAAATAGAGAGTTTACATGAAGGATTTTAGGCACATGTATATGGTAGAAAGTAATTGTGCAGTTAAAGCCCTAAGGAATAAACAGACAGGGGCAGAACTAAACATTTTTGAAAGAGGGGCTGTAAATTATTTGCCTTTGTCTCTTGTGTGACAAATTTACAAAAAAAAATATAGGCTGGGTTGAGGATGAAAGGAGGTTCATGATCACTACTAAATAAGCCAAGGTTGCACATGTTCTGTAAAAATAGGATATTAGACTTGAATATCATGAGTAAGACCTTCATTGTCCCAAGCACTTGTCATGGGAGACATCATGTAGAAATAATCAAATAATATGTAGAAGTGGACATCAAAGAATAATTTGTTTTATTTAAAGCAAGAGAAGTATTTATCATTTTTAGTAATGATTATCAGATTTTACTTGGGAGTTTAATGCATATCTATTTCTTTGCCTTTTTGACTTCATCAATCACATTTTTCTTTTGCTTCTTCCTATTTACATGTAGGTGTTCAGCAATAAAAAATCAGTATTTGGCACTACATTTTTTTTTTGGTACATGTATATCACGCTTGCCAATAATAGGATTGAATATGTTTTATTTCCAGTTTCACTGTGTTACCTTTAAACTTTCATTAATATTCACAAACACTTGATACATGTACCTGTACATTTTATGAAATTGGCAACTTCAGTTGGGGTTCTATCTTGTTCCTTAGAAACGAGTAGAGCCATGAAGGCCCCCCTTCAACCCAAAGTTCAACTTTGATTTACCTCCTTCAAATTGCTGCTATGATGTTCATTTGACTTCATATTTCATGAATTATAATATCTTTTGATTCAGTTTATCAACAAAAATTCAGTCTATCTCATAAACAAATCTTTTATTAGGGCCCCACATCAAAGTTGCGGACGCCCTATAGTTTTCACTTTGTCCGTCTGTCAACAATTCTTGTGAACACTAAAACTTAAAAACTATTAACAATACAGTTCTGAAATTTTGTACAGCTACATGTACTTAGTAGCATGTCATTATTCGCATATTAAAATTTCATGCAAAAATGTAAAATATTTTTGGAAAAAACTTCATTGATGGAAAATCACAGATTTGGAATTTTTTAACAATAAAACTCAAATGCTATTAACAATACAGCTCTGAATTTCATACACATTCCATGGAACATGCCTTCATGTGATTTTGAAAACGCTAAGATTTTTTGCAGCGCAGCCCTTTCTGACATTGTCAGTATTCTAGTTTTCTTCAGTTTTCATGTATAAATCTGTGAACATGCAGGTGATCATGCGGATGCACCTTGACCAAAATATATATATTTTGTGAAAGAAATTTGTATTTTTATGACTATGAAAAAGGACAATGTTTGACAAATTTTTGATAAGATACATGTATCAGAAAATATATGAAAAATTAAGAATATTACAACTAATGATGATGAGTTGTCAAGGCTAGACCTGGAATGAAAATATTTTGTCAAAATCTTGCAGATTTTACTTTTAACTTGTTTTGGTTGAATTTATGAAAAGTTTTAAAATGAGAAAAAGTACCAGGGGGATTTGGGGCCTTTCTGGTACTACTCCTTTCCTTAACATATCCTCTTTATGTCATCTTTTTCATGTTCACTGTTGTTATTGAAAACGTAGGAAAATATAGAAGCAGTAGGTTGCAAGCCAGAATTTTTTAATGATAATAAAAGATTTAATTAGATCACCTAGTTTTAGGCATGTTAGGAAAATCAATATTAAGTTACCATGTTGTGTTTTTTTACCATACAATTCCAAATAAACATTACAAAACATAAACAAATGAATAGAAAATAAATGAAAAAGAATATATTCTTTAAAGAGTCCAAGTTTTAAGAAGAATGTAAAGTTTCTTGTAAGAAACAAGTACCACAGAAAGCTTTAATGTTACATTACATACAAGAATTTGGCTTGTTCTGTCTGTTGGATATACTACATGTATATTGTCAATTGTTGAAAATTAATATTTTGTTTTGAAGGCAAATTGATTTTTAAAAAAAAATAATATTATTTCTTGAAAGCAATAGTTTCATTAATGAAGTATTGAAGACAAGTGATTTAATTGAGTTCTGTGGTGTTCTGTGGTATAAAGACACACCTGAAGGCTTTGTTACAAATGCTTACATAGCTTATTTGATTTGAGAGAAAACTTTTGTATCATTTCAAGGATGTAACCGTTTATACCCGCGTTTTGGTATTTGTAATTTTGTAAAGATGAACAATAGTACACTTTAGTAGAGTCAATTGATTTTGTAACATTTAAAGATTTACCATGGATCAGACTGTGTTAGTATAATTTAGTTGCTGCAGTTTCATAATTATTCATAAGGTATCAATTTGGTGACTGTCAGCAGTGTAAATTAATTAGTGTTGAAAAAAACATTATTTTTTTTTAAATATTAATACCTTCTGGCTACATGTGCTTTACCAAGAAATTAAAATCAAAAGAAATGCATTTTTGGAGAAATCACAAAAATAGATAGATTCAGATTTATTATTTTATTAAAGTCTCACCACTGGATACCCCTGTTACCGGTAATTAATAAATCATACTTTTTCAAATAATTTAAGAAATTGGCTCTGTTAAGTTAAATCCTGAGATGGAATTGATATGCTTGTAATCTCCAGATGGAGTTGATATGCTTGTTTAAATTCTAATTTTCTACCCTTGAATTATTTATTGCACGTCTATATTACATGTGAATACAAAGTTTTGATGTAGGAGAATTAAGATAAAGGATGAGTGGCAATAAGACCCATTTTTGGCCCAATATTTAGCAAGAAATTAAAACTGAGCATACAGATGCCTTGAGTTGCTGAAACATTGATAAATTATTAGGCTTAAAGAAAATGATAAGCTTGTACCATATCAGTTAAGCTGTCATGCCAATCAGTTAACTCAAAAGGCTGTATATTAATGAAATTGTCCTAATTTCATTGATTTTTGCTGATTTTCACACACTTTTTGGTCCAAAAGAAGGTGGGCGCATCAAAACAACAACTTCATACTTGGAAAAAATGTGTAAATTGATGAAATCCATCATTTCTGAAAGTTTGGAGTTGTTGTTTTCATGCGCCCAATGTTTTCTTAAGGAAAATATGCACTGAAACCATTCAAAATTGCAGATATTCTTGAGTTTGTCAAATAAGACCACAAAATATGATGTCATAATTACGTCACAATGAATGAAATTTGCCATATTTGATGTGTTTTCTTTGTAACCACATATAAGCTTATATTTCTTATAAATATCATAACATTTGAAAAAAACTTCATTTCCTTGGGCCAATTATGGGTCTTAATGCCACTCATCCTTTGAAATACTTAAAATTTCAATTTGACCAGATTGCTAAAAAAATTTATCATGGTTTATCTTATGCTACTTTCTCATGTATTTTCATCAAGAAATGTTAAACTTACCTTCACTGCTAAATATACATGTACATACTATAAATGGAAAATTGTCAGAAAAAAGAATGGCACAAAAAATATCTCCTTTTTAGGTAGGAAATATATAAAGTGTCTAAATAATATCAACAAATATACTTGAGAATATGACTCAATAGGTTTTTCTTGCAATAAATTTTAGGCTCCAATGCTGACATTTTTGCCATGTAACAAAATTACTGATATTGATTTGTTTTGATGCTATTTATAGAAACCGATTCTTACATAAGGACAAATGTAATATTGTGAAGAATTTTTTTTCCAAACCTTGCCTTCATTGCACAGATAATATAAATGCATCTTTACTAAAAAAATAGAGTAATATTGAATAAATATTGACTTAAAAGTGATCAAAAGAGCTGGGATATAAGGATGAAGAAAAGGGGAAACTGTAATTGTTAAGATTTGCTTTGAATAACCCTTGGGGGGGGGGGGCAATAATAAAAAAATTGTTAATTTGGTAATTTTTGAAATTTACTGTCAACATCATGGTGATTTAATTTCTCATGCAAATGTATTTATTACATGTATCACAGTGTGATCAGCATGCAATTTACTATGGATGAAGATACATATGAAGCTACCTACTGAGATGTCAAAATTTTTAATTGACCATGTACATGTAATTTATTTATTGATGGTTATATACTGCCATATCATTTCCTGTGTTTCAATTGAAATATGACAGACTCAGAAATTTTAATTTATTGCACTGTTACTGCATAAAAGTTGATTGTATCTATACAGTCTATCATTCTTCTGAAAAAAAAATCACGAAAGGTGTTTGTAAGTACATTTTGTAGATACATATAAATATGATCTTATCTTTACAAACCTTTTATAAATAGAAATCAATATTCCTTCTGTTCTATTTTTAGCATGGTTTACTTTGTTTATGTAATAGGATCTATGTTGATGTTTCATATTTTTTATGTATTCAAAGTTATTTTTTTTGTGTGTCAAACTAAATGTATTAATAAATTTGTTTGTATGATTGCATCACTAAATTAATCATACTAAGATAATAATAAACAAGAACATTCCACTTCCTGTTTCTTAACTAGAAATTAAGTAATTATTTTTAAAGTTCTTATAAAAGTCAACACACATGTAAAAATAAAAATCAATGTTATTATTTTATGATGGGAAGGGGCATCTACATTTCAAATTATAAATGTTAAAATTTTTAAGCTTTTAAAAAAGATAAATAAAAAAAACATTAAGTACACATATAAACCTTGAAAATTAGAATTCAAATTAGAAGCTTTTCTGAATTTAAAACATAGTATAGATGTATAGATACAAGTCTTTAGAAGTCTATTTATCCTCTTTCCTGATTGACTTAAAAGGATTGCTACAACATTCTTGGCACATATTCCATATTCTTTTGTTTTTAATATAGATACAGGGTTGCCACACATTTTGAATTATTGAAAACTCTTTGAATTTCATTTTCATTCTGAATGTTGTGGAAGTTCGTGTACCAAGCGGTTTGTTTGTTTGTTATACACTTATTCCAAAATCTCGGTGATTGCTCAAATTTTACTTAACTAGAAAAACTCAAATTACCAAAATAGATAATTTATTCTAACAAGTATAAGAGAATCAAATCAACAATCTAAATAATTAACAATTTATCACATAAAAACAGCTGGCAAAAATCTATTCACTCTATGACCAAAATGTCATATAAAAATGCCCAGCCCGTGGAATTAATAAATAAATATCAGTGAACAATTTCAGAGAAATCCCGGACTCTAAATCAGGTTCAAACTAAAGTAGCTACCAACTTCATGGCTAAAACGCTAACATTAGCAAGAACCAAGTAAACATGCGTAAATCTAGATTCAAACATACGAAGTCACGAACTTCATCGCTTTAACAACTAACGTAAGAAGAATCTAGCTACTTAAAATCCAACCCGAAGTATAAACAATTTAACTCGAAGCAATCCCCAATTTAGAAAAAGTCAGGAGAGACGGAAAACATGTCCGCTCTCTGGGAAGTCGAAAAGTTGCTTACCAAAATCGAATCCAAAAGTAACGTTAAACGTCACAACCCGTAGTCATGACAAACGTCATATAACACTTCCCGCAAAACCACTGTTTCGCGCAATATTTCATTTACAAAGTATTCATTCATATAAAATGTACATAAAAGAACGTTTCATCATTAAAATAACTACGAACGAGGACCTGCTTAAAAGTACATTCTAAGAAAGATAACTCCAACTCCTTAATAAAATGACAGTTATTTTGAGAAAGTGAAAGTAGAATGAAAACTACGATCTTAGCATAAAACATAGAAATAATCTGCTAATGATAATTTTTGCATACATAGTTATTAACTATTCATAACATATGTAATAAATACTCATAAATCTCAATACTGTATTCATAAAATAATCGTAGGTTACTCAGAGCAAGTGTAAATTCACAACACTGAAGTTCACTGTAAAGTTTTTGGTCTTCGAAAAAGACCTTATCTCAAGTTGGGGGTGGGGGTGGGGGGTGGGGGGGCAATGATAATTTACCACTATAGTACTATAGTTGTGTCTTTAATAACAGGACACAACCCACTAGAAATAAGGTCAGTGTGACCTGTTTTATGCATGAACAAGATTTGTTAATTTCTTGGTTAATTTCTATATCTTGGGTACTACATCCTGTGGTCCAAGTTATCTTACCACTATATGTGTTTTGGGAAGTGTGACTCCACTCACTAGAATTTAGGTCATTGGAACCTATATTTTACACATCAACAAATTTTGTTAAGGTCTATCTATATTTTGGTAATAAATGTTGGGGTCAATCTGACAGGCCATCTTTGGCTTATAGACATATTTTCTAGTTATCTATAAGTAAGCTACAAGGAATTTAAATTTTTACAAATCATTATAAGATATTGTGTTTTGTTTTCCAGATGAGACCATGTAAAAGTGTAAACCATGAATGGTGAAGTACCAAGTGTTCCAATAACAACACTTGCGGGGATAAGTAGTTTAACAGAATGTAAGTCTGAGGAATTTTAATGAAGAAGAATTTTATAAAATTTTGAATTTTAAATCTTTTTGTTATTTTTTAAGAAAACAAAGAGTTAAAAGTCACTTGTTTCATTTTTTCAAAGAATCTGAATTGTTTACTTAGTTCTAATATGGTGGGCCAGATTTTATTGAAATGAGTTATATGTTAAAACAGTCGTTTCATTACTATGGAAATTTAATAAATTTTGGGATTGCATGGTCATCTACTTGACAATTCCAATGCGATGCTTAATTTCAGTGTGTCATTCCTGGAGTTGATCATGTGAAATATTGCCATCACTTTGCGTCCAAATTTTTCAAAAATTTCATCCAAAACTAATGAAGGGATTGCTTTGAATCTTTGCATACACATCATCTGTTGGATGTCCTCTAACTAGATTGCAAAAATGGTGAATGCTGACCAAAAACATGACTTCTGTTGCTAAAAATAGAACAGGGGGATGGGGGGGGGGGTCAGACCCTAGTTTTTGACTTAAAAATCAAAAAGGATAATAGAAATTGGAATTGTTACACCCCTATTGTATAATGACAAGTGTATTTAAAAAAAATCAAAAGCAGAGAAGTATGTATCTGACATGCTTTTATTTTTTATTTCAGTATTACCAGAATTACCTCTTCCGACACCCATTCCGTCTACTGTAAATAACAGAAGCCTTCTACATACCTCAAAAGTCACAGAAGGAGCCAAAAGGTTACTTCTGTCTACAGATGACTTCCTAGCAAAACATGTTACCAGAACTTTGTGCCAAACCACCACAGATGAAATGTAAGTTAACGAAAAGGAAATTTAACATTGGTCTGTATGCTGCAGACTTCAGAACCACGAATACAAGAATCCACGAACTGATTCTTTTTCATCAAACCACGAAAATTGGTACCCACGAAAATAAATGAATCCACAGTAAATGATTGATAAGAGAAAAATTGCAGTGTTTAGCTTGCATTTAATTTTATTGAAAGTGGAGTTGAATTATTTCTAAACATCATTTGTCTATTGCTAGGCTTTGCTACTAACATAATTTTTTTTTAGAACTTTGTGATTCTCTGTCATTCTCTGGTCACTTCAGACCTTGACATGGACTAGGGTATTTTTATCACTGTCGACAAGCGGATTATCGTAACGGTATTTACGATGATCCCAATATGGCGACGGGAAACCCCCGTTAAATAAACAATCCCTTTTAATTTATTCAATACACAACGACACACGGCCATACTTTGCTACTGCAAAGGTCTTTTGGCTAGCGATATACTGTAAATATGATTTGAACCAATATTTCTCCGTTCGGGAGAAATCCACAACAGAAAATGTGGCAAGATCGTCGTAACTCGAATATTTTTCAAAGAAAGATTATCGTAACTCGGGTTACTGATTATGGTAACTTTGCTGCATCGTTCATTAAAAGAAAACAATTTAAAAAAGTTAGGCATTGATTATTTGATTAGCATGTCAGAGATAGAAATCAGGCATCAAAATAGCGAACCAAAATTCTTATTCTCATGCTTATTGGGTGTTGTAAAATATATGGGCATTCCTCGGTTGAGTCCGCTACTCTTCCTCAAACCTCATTTGAGGATGTACGAACTCAGTCGAAGTTGCGACGAGTGTGTGATTTTTACTGTCACCTTTCCGTGACCAGTCTACACAAGGCAAAATCGTGTTTTCTTAACTAACCTAACCTAACCTACACATAATAACCTCTCTACTCAATTTTTTTTATAACCCCTCATAGGAAAAGTGGAGGTATACTGTTTTACCTGTGTCGTTGTTCCGTAGTTCCGTCCCGCATTTGTTTACTCATAACTTATCTACTATTAGTCCTAAGTTGTTCTTATTTAGTGACAAGCTTTATATGGACATGATACATAGTGGGATATGTTTTAAGTTCAATCAGACATCTACTTCCTGTTTACCAAAATTGATTTTTTTTCCGCCACACTTTAATTCCTTTCCGCTTTTCATTTGTTCATGACATAGCAACTAATACTCCTAGATTGCTGATATTTCGTAATAAGCTTGGTATAGGCATGGTGTATTGTGGAATATGTTTTTAATTCCATCGGACATCTTCCTGTTTACCGAATTCTTTTTTAAATTCTGTTAAACTTTTCATCTTCTTACATGTATATCTCATAACTATTACTCCTTTTTTGTTGCTTATGTTTGGTAACATGTTTGTTATGGACATGATTTAATGTTGGATTTCCGATGATAAAGCATTTACAACTTGTTTAATGTAAACTTAATATTAAACACAATGCATACTATCAGTAGTTGTGAAAGCGGGGGCATCACTCATGGATTTCTTGGTGCTTTTTTTCAATTTAAAATACCGTATTAAATGAACATTAATATTTAGAAACAATTTTCATGAATTCAAAACTTTTCATTGTTCGCCGCCTCCCGATTTTCTTACGTCAGGGGCAAAAATATTACAAAAAAAAATCAACTTAATGAGTGAGTGAGTAATAACTATTTCATGCCCTAGAAACACTTACAAAAAATAAAGGACAATGAACATGAAGAGGGTGATAAAAATGATAATAAAATGATGTTGAGAAATAAAGGTGTGGGGTGGGAGACAAAGGAGCAGCAAATATTGAAGACTACAGGAAAAGGGGGTTAAATATTTAGTCTACTAAGTGCTCTACTCGGCGGTCCACAAATGAATCTTTTTATTTGCATGATTCGTGGCATTCTCGATGCACGTTGGCCCACTATGATCAGCTATCAGGCTTACCATATTGTAGACATGACAACTCCGCGGAAGAGGACAGGCCTATTCAGCAACATATAGTATACATTTGGTATATCTCACTAAATGGACGATTTCCGTTTGCACTAGACTTAACTTAATTCAGCTTAATATAAAATGAATTTATTGATAACGAAGATGTACCAAAAACATTAAAAGAGCAATGTTTTAGTTATTCTGTCAGTTTAAGATGTACCAAAAACATTAAAAGAGCAATGTTTTAGTTATTCTGTCAGTTTAAGATGTACCAAAAACATTAAAAGAGCAATGTTTTAGTTATTCTGTCAGTTTAAGATGTACCAAAAACATTAAAAGAGGAATGTTTTAGTTATTCTGTCAGTTTAAGATGTACCAAAAACATTAAAAGAGGAATGTTTTAGTTATTCTGTCAGTTTAAGAATATAAAAGCAAATGCATGCATTTTAAAAGATTTTCGCTTGAAAAAAATTTAGATTTAAAAATTAAAGTTTTAGAATTAGAACGTATTCTTTAGAGAGTTTATTCATATTGAAATACCCCCTCCGTCAGTGAAGCTTTAATAACTAGTTTTAATATGATCCCAGGATACGGATTGGGTGAAAGTTGTAACAAGTGTTGTTTTTAATATTTTTAAATATTTTTTCTGTATTTTTCTGTAGTAGAATTGGAATGTAATGATTTTATTTTTTCATTTTATTTGAGTTACGATAATCATTTTAAAATAAATTTTGAAGTTACGATAATCAGGCATCGGCGTTACGACGATCTTGCCACATTTCTCTGTTGTGGATTTCTCCTAAACGGATGAAAATTTATTCAAATCATATTAACAGCATATCGCTAGCCAAAAGACCTTTTTAACGACCAAGTATGGTCGTGTGTCGTTGTGCATTAAATGAATTAAAAGAGATTGTTTATTTTACGGGGGTTTCCCGTCGCCATATTGGGATCGTCGTAATTACCGTTACGATAATCCGCTTGTCGACAGTGTTTATACGACCGCAAAAAATTTGCGGACGTATTATGGTATGATGCTGTCGTTGTCGTCGTTGTTGTTGTCGTCGGTGTCTGTTAACTTTTTAGTGTTTCCACAATAACTTTAGTTCCAGTTATCCGATTGCAATGATGTTCCTTACCATAAAAGGATGAATGGGATTGATTTTGGGGGTCCCCCCATTTTTCGTTTAGAAATTAGGGGCCAAAAATACTACTTTTTTGTTTGTTTCCACAATAACTTTAGTTCTAGTTATCCAATTGCTATGAAATTTGACAGTGATGTTCCTTACCATACAAGGATGAATGGGATTGATTTTGGGGGTCCCCCATTTTTTTGTTTCGAAATTAGGGGCCCAAAAGGGGCAAAAAATTCAAATATTTTACTTGTTTCCACCATAACTTTGGTCCTAGTTGGCCTATTGCTGTGAAATTTTTGTCAAGAATGTTTCTTACAATAAAAGAATGAACCTGATGAATTTTTGGGCCCCCTTTTTCTCCGTTGTGTAATTAAGGGCCAAAAGGGGCCAAAATAAAAACTTTTTTATTTGTGGTCCGATTTTGAAAATTTTTTTTGCATGTTTGTTCTTGTCAAATAGCGGATACAAAATTAAGAATTAATTTTTGCGACCCCCCCTTTTTTCCCCTATTACGTAATTAGGGGCCAAATGGGGCCAAAATCGAAACTTATTTATTTGTGGTCCAATTTTGAAATTTTTTTTGCTAGTTTATTTTTGTCAAGTAGCGAATCCAAATTTGAGAATTTATTTTTGCGACCCCCACCCCTTTTTCACTTGTTACGTAATTAGGGGCTAAAATGGGCCGAAAGCGAAACTTTTTTAATTCTTGTCCGATTTTGATAATTTTTTTTGCAAGTTTATTCTTGTCAAGTAGCAGATATATTTTTGTGTCCCCCTTTTTTTACTGTAACGTTATTAGGGACCAAAAGGGGCCAAAATTGTAACTTTTTTATTTCTGGTCCGATTTTGAAAAAAAAATTTTGCATGTTTGTTCTTGTCAAATAGCGAATACAAAATTAAGAATTAATTTTTGTGACCCCCCCTTTTTCCCCCTATTACGTAATTAGGGGCCAAATGGGGCTTTTTTATTTGTGGTCCGATTTTGAAAAAAATTTTTGCAAATTTATTCTTGTCAGGTAGGGATTCTAAATTTAAGAATACATTTTTGGGGCTGTAATCATAATTTTAAGAAAATTCTGGTTCGATTTTTAATTTTTTCCCCAAACATTATTCTTTTAAAGAGTAGAATACAACATTCAAATTTTATATTTTTACCCCCTGGGTCGAAAGTCCATCAGAGAAGCATGTGTCAAAAACCTTTGTCAGTCCACCATGGGCTGCATGTGTCCAGAACAATAGACTATCCATATTAGGCCTAAAACGTACAGAGTTCAACATGTTGCAGTCGTATCATGCTGCGCTCGGCGAAGCTTTTTATTAATGATGATAAAGTTTTAAAATATTTTGTATTCACAGTTTACTGAAAGATAACCATGCAGGTGACAGCATTGAAGGCAATGTTCCCCCACTTCTCCAATCAGTTCTTAATCACAATCCACATGTATTTAGAGGTAAGTTATAACTTTTCTTGTTCATGGTAAAAAATGTTAATGTACACTGGAAGCAAATAATGTGTTGAATGAATTGTACAAGTAATTTTCATGCAAATGCTTTTAAATAATGAAAAATAACAAGTTCTTCCAGTTATTATACCCCCGCTTTAAAAAAAGGGGGTATACTATTTACCTAGGTGTAGTTCATTGGTTCTGTCACATATTACATATATGTAGAGGGTTTATGTCAATTGGATATCTACCTTCTGTTTGCAAAAAAACTTCATATTTAACTTAAGACATAGATGTGAAAGTGGGGTATTACCAATTAGCATTGAATCACAGAATTCTAGTTTTGCTTTAAATATCACTGAAACAAAATATACTTGTTTTGCTTTATAATTTGGAAATCCATCTGTACCTGATTTTATTTTCTGTTTATATTTTCAGTCACCAGAAGTAGTTCCAAAAAACATTTACAACAAAATAATGACATAATATCACAACAAAAACATGGAAAGTAAGTAAAACTTTCAAATACTTAAGATTTCTTAATATACTTTAATTATTTTAGACAAATAGTTGTGTATTAAAAGAAAATTTTCTTTTTATTTAGATATTACCTTTGACTGACATAGTTTCTCAAGACTAAACAGTGCCCTTTTATGTTTCATGTTTTTAACAATCAGAGAAAGAAGCAAAGAGGCACCAATATGCATTTGAGTGACAAAAGTTCAAAAGGGCAAAGACAAACCCGGTCAACAAGAACAAGAACTGCATGAGATAACACAAAAAACACAAAAACAACCAAACAGAAATCAACAACTCAAACTCATGTTGTAACGAGAGTGAACTCAGGTGCTCTCGGAAGAGTAAGAGGTTCTTCTATTTATAAAACTTTTTTGATATCCTGTATAATGCTCTGTATTTTACATTTAGATTCAATCAACAACATGGCAGCAGTAAGAGTCCAGATAGTGCTAAAAGGAGATCAGGGTCCAATAAATTCCAGGACTCTTTTCTCCAGTTTGCAGGGTCAGCTACAAATGATATCAGTAAGTGGTGTTTTTCGTTTTTTTTTTCTATATGGTTTGTTTCTCACCATCTTGCACTATTGTTACAAAAATCTATGACAGTCATTTTATCAGCTTCATGCTGTTGGTTCTTGTTATATTGCTGACAGCCTGGCTAATTGCTTCCTGTTTAATAACTGTAAGATTGCATTAAATAAAAAATTTTACCATCAGATTTGATACATGATGATTCTCTGTTGAAGATAGAACACAAAGATTCATTCATGTTTAAGAACAGTTATCAGTCAAAAGAACAACACATAATTAAAAATCACACCTGGATTTACAAACCCTTTAGAATTAAAAATATTCAGTTAAATATTTCTATCTTGACTTGTGCATTTTAATATTTTGTCAAACCTTAAAACTCTTATGTCTTGCAGGTGCAATGAATGGGGAACATCCTGACATTGAAAATGCAGATTATCCGACAAGAAATACACCAAATGAAGGCTCCAAAGGTAAACCTAAAGGTTTGTGGAGAAAGAAGAAAAAAAATGGGGGGAAAATAAATCAGAACTCTGCCTCTTTCACTCATGTTAATAGTAAGGCTTTAGGCAGTTTCATATCATGTACCCTAAAAATCAAAGAAAAAAGCTTAGTTTTGTATAATAATTCAAAACTGTAGACAAAAATTTTGTCAACTTGAATCATTAACAAAAAAGCTGGGAAATTAAACTATACTTAACTATAGTTTTAAGTAAGTTTTAAGGTGACACCATTTCAAAATTAGTCATTCAATACATATTATGAACAACATGCATCCCAGATATATTTCAACTTTTTGTCAATAAGGATATTTCTTAAATAATGTTAAGATTTGTATATATAGATGTTAAACAACAATATTTTTATTTTCCAGTTGTATCACCAGCACAAGGGAGTGTTGCTGAGTCGGTCACAAGAATTCATCATAATAAAGAGGTTGAAATGTCTGAAAAGTGGAGGAAAATATTTGAAAAGGGACCAGAACCACGAGTTCTACTTGAACCATTAGATTCTCAATCACAAATATTATCACCATCAACAAAACCACCACCACCCAAAGAACCAAAAGCTGTTGTTTTACTAGAACCACTTGATGAAAAGGTAGAGCAATTTCAAGTTTATTTCAAAGGCCGGAGCACTCCATGAAATTTTTTGGTATTTTTTATGAAATTATGTTATAAACCATGAAATGGGAAATATATTTTGGAGTAGTTTTAACATGTTAAAACAAAATGAATTTGACTTGAATTTATTTGAGCTGAATAAAAACAGATAGATACTTATCACCACAGCCTTAACTAAAATTTGATTTTTCAGAAAACCAGCAAAAAAAGGGGGAGGAAAAAGGTATTAATGGTTCACTTTTATGTTCATTTTGTTTTGTTTTGTTTGTTGAAACATTTGCAATGTGATCATTGAAAGTCCACAGAATTAACTTTGACCAGAAAAATATATTATGGAATTTATGCTGATATAGAAAGGTTGCCTTTAGAACTTAGGAAGGTTGTGATTTTAATTCTTTGTAGATTTTTTTTTTTAAATTACAAATAATTTTGTTCTTCTGTACTTTCAATAATCACAACTTTGTTTAATTCATTATTTTATTTTTGGGGAGGGAATTTTTTGTCAATGATGGTTTATCATGTAAAATTTTGTCTATTAAGTTGCATGAAGTGTAAGAAA
The DNA here is from genome assembly GCA_963971305.1 of Arcuatula senhousia. Taxonomy (NCBI): domain Eukaryota; kingdom Metazoa; phylum Mollusca; class Bivalvia; order Mytilida; family Mytilidae; genus Arcuatula; species Arcuatula senhousia. The sequence goes on along the minus strand of OZ020303.1, from coordinate 45,037,889 downwards.
AAGAAAGTCGATTTTATCATTTTGGCGCAACCTGATACATTGACAGAAAAGAAAATTAAAATTCAGTTTTATCAACCCTATGCACCTGTTTTATGAAACATTACTAAAATACAGTAATTTCTAAATTAAATTTTAGATTAAATTCTGATATTTTTTATTTACAGCAACTGAAAGCCTTGAAATCTGGTGGTTCAGGTAAGATTTTTAACTGATCTAATTAGTTTTTTAAATGATTTTTATTAGATTATAAAAGTTTGGGAATATTAAAGCAAGCTTTTAATTGTTTTGTCTTTAGTGCATTCACAACAAAAATGAGAATTGTGAACATAGTAAAAATATAAATGTTTAATACTTCAAAAGTAAATGTGGTATTCTTGTTTTTTTTAGTGAAAGCAAAGTCAGAAAGGCGATCAGGTTTGTAGAACCATTGAAATGAAAAATAAAGACTTGAATACAAAAAAAAGGCTGATGTAAAATAAGTACTCAGAAAAACAATGAAACAACAGTAACAAATACTAAGAAACCTTGCTATCTTAAAGTGTCTTTTATTTTTTCACTTGAAAGAAGCAGAGGTACCAATGGGGTATCCGAATGATAGAAATAAATGTTTCTTATATATTTGTCATGATGTTTATGATAAGTATCATACAGCTACACAATATACTATAGAAGCAGAAATATTTGTGGGGGATTAATTTTCGTTTATTTCGTGGGTAAGAAAAATCCACAAAATTAAATCCCCACGAAATCAAAATATTTAGTTAAATTGTGTGTATCAAATTAAAAATCCAAGAAAATTTGTCCCCAACAACTCAGTTTTGTGCTCTAAACCACGAAATTTTATCCCATGAAAATATATGATTATTCAGTAGTTTGCTATTAATATTTGTTTAATATTTGATCAATTACTAGTGTTGACACTTATGATAAATAAGAAAGAATTTTTTTTGCAGACAAATAGAATAGAATATATGCAAAAAAGAAGTGCTTTTCATTTTTAAGAATTCCATACTTTGAATTTGTTAGGGAGTAAAAGATCTTACTATGAAGATGATGATTCAGATGATGATGGTAGACATCGGCGGAAACGGCGACGCCAGGATTCAGATGATGAATACAGTGATCCTGAAAGTCCTGTTGAGGGTTTGTATAAATGTAGTAACAATGTTTAAACATATGTGACTTTAATCTTATAATCCTAGTTCATTTTGTTTAGGTACAGAAAATTAGTATTTACTTTATAAATAACATTACAAAATTTCACAAATCAACACAGTTTATTGATCACATTATTGTTACAAAACAGAAAATGAACATTGATAGGTGAAAAGTATACATTTTTTTACCGGATTTCATGGAGTGAAAAATCCGGGTTAAAAAATGGTGAATGGCAGGGGGGCGGGTAAGAACAGTTTTATCAGCAACTACTTGATATTTGGTATATCAGGGTGGGGTCCTATATTTAAGCATGGGATTCTATTTAAGGTCTTCCCAAAACCTACTTCCTGTTTAACCAAATCTGGCCATTTTTGATTTTGACAGATTGTCTAATTTTAATCAACTTGCTTACTTTAAACAATTTTCATATCAATGCTTTCTCATCTTCATCATTAAACTGTTTTTCAGTGTCACACATTTTCTAGTTCATGTGGGAAAAATATTTTGGGTTTAATTTTGCAGTCAAGAAGAAGAAGAAAGACAAAAGACGACAAAGACTTGAACAGGAAATGTCTATAGAGGAATTACTGGACAGTCCCACCTTTAAAAAGTTCAGCTCCTGTGTAGAAACCATATTTGACTCAGCAGAGGACGTGAATTTTGGTTCTTTAGATCCCAGTAAGTTGTGCATTGTGGCTAGATTAATTATCTAAGAAGGATGTTGTGGAGGAACATTTAAAAGAATTAACAAGTTATATTTAATGTTTTTTTTTACATCTGATAGTCATTGCTCAAGTTCATGTTTTAATGTGACATAATACCAATAATTGTATTCTAAGCTTCATTTAAATGTATGAAGATCTTCATAAATTCTGTTTCCTGAAAATGTCGGGCCCCTCAAAAGAAAAGAAAACAAAAAATACAACAAAACAAGAAGAAAAATCAAAACCAAAATAAAAGGATAATTATAAAACAAATAAAATATTACACTAAAAAAACAATCTTTTCCAATGCCACTCTAGATGTACCTTATTGAGTATATTTTGTATCATTGTGAAAAAAAAACCAAAACATTTATTTTACATTATAGATGATGAAGAAACTGAAATTCCTGAGGAAACCCTGATTGCTAAATCTACACTGGCTGAATTGTGTGGTGAAGCAGCTAAGTTAAAGACAATGGGAGTCTTGAATCAGGTAAACTTAAGATCTGATATTATACTATACCCAAAAACAACAAAAATGTAAGCAAAGAAATATAGCTTCTACAACGTGATCGAGTTGATTATGGAATTTCTAACATCGAGAGAAATAAATTTGATTATTTTAATGGCGAGGCTTGCCGAGCGATTAAAATATCAAATTTATTTCTTGAGATGTTAGAAATTCCATAATCATTGAGAATTAAGTTGTAGAAGGTTATTCTCTAATGTCTACAGGTAAGAAATTGCAAAAAGTCGCTCATTAATTGCACGTGCAATTACGCTGAGAACAAATTTCTCTCTAGAGGTGAGAAATATTTTTTCACAACTGGTTGAGAGGTTGATAAATCGGATGAAAATTAGAGAAAATATTTTTCACTACACTTGAAATATTTGACAATTTAGAACTGTTAGCTAATGATTTTTTTTTTTCAAAGCAAGTATTATGATATTAATATGAATGACTTTCCATTGTTGTATTTCAGATCCCTGCAGCGACCTTAGTGAAATTATTAACAATTCTGCAATGGAATATAAGAGATGGATCTCGGATAACTCCTACAATTAGTGCTGTAAGTTTATGATTTTAAATCTTATAATGATTACTAGTATCACATGTGTCATAATTTATGCAATGAAATAGTTACTTATTTTGAAAGATCTATTCAATATATAGTAATGCCATATGGAATGTGTGTACATGGCACAGTACCCATAAAATAACAGGAATTAAAAAGTCTGCATTGGAAAATAGACTGAAATCTTTCAACATATCCCAGTGGTAGCTGCTTGCTGCTTTGAAAAAAAAACCTGTAAACTTACAACCTGAACAAAAATTAGAAGGGGAAAACACAAATACATGTATAATGAGAATGATTTACAAGTTATCTCAAAGAATAATTGCTACTGAACATGGATGCTGTCTCGTGTTTTTCAAAAATGAAGGTAAAGACAAGATGACTTGTTGCAAAGCACTCTAGGATTCTAGTTGTAATAAAATATGAATTATTAACTAAATTTGAAAAAAAAAAATATTTTGCTTTCCTGTATGCATATTGAATTTATTTGATTATTTTGTTATTTTAGAATGATATGGAAGATGAAGATGAACAAAAATTATGGAGAGAATTAACAATGGAGCGTGTTATGCGAAGTATGGACGCTGCTCTAACTGCAACTTATATAATGAGTGCGAAAAAAATGCCAAAACAAGTGTATATAGAGGATGTGATAGAACGAATATTATTGTTTGGAAAATTTCAGTTACAAAATACAATTTATCCTGAATTTGATCCTGTGTATCGGATAGACAAGAAAAAGGGTAAGGTAGAGAGCTAATTGTTAAAATAACTCTAGAAGTTGTACAATTTTCCCAGGATATCAACACAGTCATAACTTCTTATTTTAATTGATTCACATGTTTCATTTTAAACATACTTTATTGATTTAAAGAGTGGTAATACAATGTACATCCATATTATGAAAGACAGAGAATTATGGACTCATTGCCCTTTTTAATGCAAAATTGTGCTACAATTTAAAGATAGTGCATTAGGCAAAAAATTTCAAAATCAATTGCACAAGTTTGTTTAATCTTCTCAAGTCTCATCCTAGACATTCTAGTCAAAACATAGAAAAGGTCAGTTAGTAAAATTGTGTTAGAGCCATTAGTATTTGTGCTTTTCAAGTCATAAAACTTACAAAAACCAAAATATCAATTAATGTTATACTCAAATTCAGGTGCTTCATGGCACACCAACTTCACTGACCTATTATTAAACCTCTTTCTTCTCTTGAGACACCTAATCATCAAACCTGTTGGTGTCATTTAAATTCAATTGAAAAGGCTATAATTGTTATAATCTATGATTGCAAGTTTCATATTTAAAGATAAAACCTCATTATTTATTAATCAAAAGACATTGTTTAAATTTTGCTTTTTGTTGTAGATGCCTACACAAGTTCAAAAGCAAAAAGAGCTCGGGCTGGACAAGTGAAACACAAATCATCAATAACATTGTACAATAAAATGGCTGAAATGATTAGTAATATATCAGAATTGTTAGAAATTCAAGAGCTAACAGATACAACAATCTTACAGGTATGGATAATCTGTGGGGTATTCAGAGTATCAAAATGGTTAACTTCAAATAAAAATTATAATTGAGTTCCAGACAATAAATTTTGCTACCCCTGACACATGTTTTGTCTATTCAAGACACATTAGAGGTGCTCTACCCAAATTATTGAAAAAGCCAAATACTCTATCCAGAATATGAAGAGCATTGAACAATAATTCCCAAAATACCAAACATGAAAACCAAATTATGACAAAGATCAACTTATGTCTGGGAAGCCAGAACCTAAGGGTTTAGAAAATTTTGAAATTTGAACGGATAAATTATAGCACCTTTCTCTAAATAATTGTTATTAGTATAGTCATTTTGACACAAATTCTCACAAAAAAATATATGTTCATCAAGGTTTTAGTTTTAGAACTAGAGATATTTGCATACTAAAAATATTTAGTTAATCTAAATCCATGAATGTGTTCTTCTTAAGTATTCCATATAATGTTTCAATTTATTGTCACAAGCGGACTACTGTAATTGTACTTTTTCAGGTTTCTACAATGGGTGTAGCGCCTTTCTTTGTAGAAAACATCAGTGAAATTCAGTTGAATGCAATGAAACTGGTCACTACAGTAAGTATATCATATACCATAGGAATAAGTTTTCTTTCAGTGCTTACTTACTTTGCCTTCTAAGATGCAATGTATGTATTTGATATATGTAACTCATTTCTTGCTGGATTTCACAGAGTGAAAAATTCAGGTTTTAAAATGGTGAATGTCGGCGGGCCGAGAAGAAATTTTTTGAAAGTTTTCTCAGCAACTACTTATCACAGCCACTTGATATTTGGTATGTAGCATTGGGATGGGGTCCCATAATGTGGGATTTGATTTCAGGTTTGTCACTCATCTACTTCCTAGTTCATAAAATCCGGCCATTTTTTACTTAGAAAGATTTTTCTTTAAATTGTTTGAAGGTTTTACTAATAAAAGATGTTTGGTGTGCTGTGATCAAGAACTTGATATTTTTGTTAACTATTAAGGCCAATTTTAAAACGATGTTTCTCAGATCTTAAACCCCTTAGAAAAATAACATGTTACATGCTGATATTTTCTTTTCTTCAGGTATTTTCCAAATATGAGAAACATAGGCAGCTTATTTTAGAAGACATATTTGCAAGTTTAGCCAGGCTACCATCAAGTAAAAGGAATCTCAGGAATTACAGGTCAGTTTTCTTTTTATGATTATACAATGTACTTTTTAATGTCAGTCACTTTTGGAAAACAGTAGGTTTTATGTGTAACTTTTAAATATAAAAGATATTTAAAATATATAATAGAAAAATATGAAGGAGAAGAATTTAATAGATTAATATTTTCTGAGCTGTCAAATACGTCACTTTTTGTTCAAGGTCCACATATCAAGCATTTATACATCACCAAGTGGACTGATTTTGTACAGCATTGTTTGACTGGTAAATTTCCTTGACTTACCTTTTCCACTTGGGCCACTTCTCAATTTTGCATGTAGTGTTTATGTGCAGTATGGGAGAGCCATCCTACATGAATGTCTCCTTTGTATTAAACCCATTTGTGTTCTCTTACAGATTGAATTCTGAAGAATCCATACAGATGGTAACAGCTTTAGCTCTACAACTGATACAAAGTGTTGTCACATTACCTAAACAACAGTCAGATATCTGTCCTGATGACTATCAGGAGGAAGAACTGCATTCCTCATCCAAAAAGAAATCAAAATCAAAACAGGGTCAGGTATGGAAACGCTCAGCTTTCATAGTATAAAAATATTTTTAATGATAAATGACCAGTATCCTTTTTAGCTCACCTGACCCGAAATACAAGATATTTAAGAAATTTAAATTGCATATTGTTAAGCACATCAAGATCTACAAAATATGTAATAGGGTCAACGTTGTAGAACTTTTCCTTTTAGGAGTTATAGCCCTTAGAACGTCAAAATTGAGCATTTTAACAGCATTTCCTCATTACATTGAAAACATTAACTCCTCTGACAGTTCAAGTCCAATCGGTACCAAACTTGGTATAGTTGTTTATTAGCATTAGGTGTATAGAACTGATGTGGGGATTTTTGATTGGTTGTAAAATATGGCCGCTGTGGCTAAAAATAGAACATAGGGGTATATGGCAGTTTTTTGCAAATAACTCAAAAACGGTGACAGATTTTACAATTTTGATTGAGAACAAAAGTGATCAGCACCTGAAGATCTACCAGCTCTGAAATTTTGAAGAAAATCCAATGACCCATGTAGGAGTTATTGCCCTTTTTGTGGATTTTTGGCAAATTTTGCACCTGTTTAGCTCAATATCTTGACAACTTTACAAGATATTCGAGAAATTTAAATTGCATATTGTTAAGCACATCAAGATCTACAAAATATGTAATAGGGTCAACGTTGTAGGACCTTTCCTTTTAGGAGTTATTGCCCTTAGAACATCAAAATTTAGCTTTTAAAAAGCATTTCCTCATTACATTGAAAACGTTAACTCCTCTGACAGTTCAAGTCAAATTGGAACCAAACTTTGTATTGTTGTTTATTAGCATAAGGTGTATAGAATTGATGTGGGGATTTTTAATTGGTTGTAAAACATGGCCGCTGTGGCTAAAAATAGAACATTAGGTTAAACTGCATTTTTTTGCTTATAACTCAAAAAGGGTGACAGATTTTTAGATTTTGATTGAGAACAAAAGTGATCAGCACATTAAGATCCACCATATTGTCAGATGACCCCCTTATTGAACTTATGACCCTTTCAACGTCAAATAGATTTTGTCTAAAAACCTTTACTTCAGGCACATATATCAGGTGAGCGATTCAGGCTCCTGGGAGCCTCTTGTTATTTGTTGTTTGCTTTTTATCACCTTGAATTCTTATTAGGGCTGTTCCATAATTTTACGTATGGGGGGTCCGGAGGAACTTTGATGACATATGTGGTGGGTGGTGGGTGTTTGAGAAAGATTTTGTTAAGAAGCAATGATAAAACATTAATTATTATTAGATGGGTGGTGAGGTAAAGAAAAAAGTGCTTCCCCCCCCCCCCCCCCCCACACACACACACAATAAATTCTGGAACGGCCCTTAGTAAATCTTCTTTGGCAACAACAAAAAATTGTCATTGTATAGTGTCTTTTTCTCTTGAAGTAAAACAGTGATACAGATGATGCAGGTTTAAAATAAATACACGTGAATATATAGGTTGAAATATATATTAATTCAGAATTGTGAAATAGAATTTAATCGATATTATTTTTCTAAACATTTCAGGCAGACACAGATGTACTTATTGTAACTTCCTTTGAAAATGCAATGAGAACAGCACACAACTTCCTGTCTGTCTTCCTACAAAAGTAAGTAAAAAATATAGCACTCCTGTTCTGATAAAGTTGGTGTCAGAATATTTATCTTTTGCTATGTATGTTTTCTCTTTATCTTGTTACTGTGTGGATTAGTAAAAAAAAATATGTAATGAATTTATGTTAGACTTTTTCTCACATTAGTTCATAAGTTTAAAAAAGTTTCTTTTAAATTATTTGAATTTATGCTTCTACCGTAAAATGTAGATGGAAAATTCAACATGTGCTTCTACTTTTCAGATGTACAATTAAAGGTGAAGAAGATTACCGACCATTGTTTGAAAACTTCGTACAGGATCTCCTGTCAACAGTCAATAAACCAGAATGGCCATCATCAGAACTACTACTTAGTTTGTTGGGAAGAATTTTAGTGAGTTTACCATTGATTGCAATAAAAAAATCATATGGTTCACCAATTACAAGAGGGACATACATTGATCAAGTCTGTTGTTCTGATGGTGATGAGGTTAATTGACAACATATACATATACATGTTAACAGCATAACATTATTAACACCTGCTTTGGTACTTTTTAGCTCACCTGACCCGAAGGGTCATGTGAGCTATTGTCATCGTTAAGCGTCCGTCGTCCGTCGTCCGTCCGTCCGTCCGTTAACTTTTCTTCAAAGATCTTCTTCTCTGAAACCACTGAAGGGATTGCATTGAAACTTGGTATACTTGATCTTTAGGATGTCCTCTACCAAGTTTGTGAATTATATACATGTCGACCAACAAACATGGCCGCCGTTGCTAAAAATAGAACAGGGGGGTCAGACCATTGTTTTTGGCTTATAACTCGAAAAGTATAAGAGATAGAGAAAATCCGAAGCAACCCACCTTGTTCAGCATCAAAAGCTCTACAAATTTCTTCATTAAGTCGAAGTTGTGAAACGGCTCCTTATAGGAGTTATTGCCCTTTAATCATCAAAATTGACCATTTTTGCAGTTTTTGGACTATATCTTGAAAACCGTTAGAGCTAGAGGAAAAGTTAGCATTGCAGAATTGTTAAGCTCATCGAGATCTACGAAAATGATTTCAGGGTCAAAATTGTCAGATCAATCGTTTAAGAGTTATTCCCCTTTAACTGTTTTTTTCCCATTAATTTACACTGATTTTCAAAAATCTTCTTCTCTGAAACCACTGAAGGGATTGCATTGATACTTGGTATACTTGATCTTTAGGATGTCCTCTACCAAGTTTGTGAATTATATACACGTCGACCAACCAACATGGCCACCGTTGCTAAAAATAGAACAGGGGGGTCAGACCATTGTTTTTGGCTAATTACTCGAAAAGTATAAGAGATAGAGAAAATCCAAAGCAACCACTCATGTTCAGCATTAAAAGATCTACAAATCTCTCCATTGAGTCAAAATTGTGAAACGACTCCATATAGGAGTTATTGCCCTTTAATCGTCAAAATTGACCATTTTTGCAGTTTTTGGACAATATCTTGAAAACCGTTGGAGCTAGAGGAAAAGTTAGCATTGCAGAATTGTTAAGCTCATTCAGATCTATAAGAATGATTCAGGGTCAAAATTGTCAGATCAGCCATTTAAGAGTTATTCCCCTTTAACTGTTTTTTTTTCCATTAATTTTAATTGATTTTCAAAAATCTTCTTCTCTGAAACCACTGAAGGGATTGCTTTGAAACTTGGTGCACTTGATCTTTAGGATGTCCTCTACCAAGATTGTGAATTATATACATGTCTGCCAACCAACATGGCTGCCATTGCTATGGTCCTTATAGGAGTTATTGCCCTTTAACTGTTTTTTTTTTCTGATTTAAACTGATTTCCAAAAATCTTCTATGAAACCACTGAAAGGATTGTTTTGCAACTTTGTATTCTTGAATGTTTGTGAAATTAATTAAAACTTTGGCATAAGAGATCAGGTGAGCGATTCAGGCTCCTGGGAGCCTCTAGTTTCATGTTTTTGGCCTATAGAATGAAAACTATTGCAGATAGAGATTAGCTGTTCCTTGCTTACATGTTCAGCTCATTTAACTCTACAAAAGTCTCTATAGGGTCGAAGTTGTCAGATGACCCCTTATAGGGGTTACGGCCCCTTAAAGGTGAAAAATAGCCATTTTTCATGTTTTTGGCCTACAGAATGAAAACTATTGCATTAGAGATTAGCTGTTGCTTGCTTAAATGTTCAGCTCATTTAGCTCTACAAAATTCTCCATAGGGTCGAAGTTGTCAGATAACCCCTTATAGGGGTTACGGCCCCTGAAAAATAGTGTTTTTTCATGTTTTTGTCCTACAGAATGAAAACTATTGCACATAGAGATTAGCTGTTGCTTACTTAAATGTTCAGCTCATTTAGCTCTACAAAATTCTCCATAGGGTCGAAGTTGTCAGATAACCCCTAATAGGGGTTACGGCCCCTGAAAAATAGCGTTTTTTCATGTTTTTGGCCTACAGAATGAAAACTGTTGCACATAGAGATTAGCTGTTGCTTGCTTAAATGTTCAGCTCATTTAGCTCTACAAAATTCTCCATAGGGTCGAAGTTGTCAGATGACCCCTTATAGGGGTTATGGCCCCTGAAAAATTAAGATTTTTCATGTTTTTGGCCTACAGAATGAAAACTATTGCAGATAGAAGATTAGCTGTTGCTTGCTTAAATGTTCAGCTCATTTAGCTCTACGAAAGTCTCCATAGGGTCCAAGTTGTCAGACAACCCCTTATAGGGGTTACGGCTTTTGAAAAATAGCGTTTTTTCATGTTTTTGGCCTACAGAATGAAAACTGTTGCACATAGAGATTAGCTGTTGCTTGCTTAAATGTTCAGCTCATTTAGCTCTACAAAATTCTCCATAGGGTCGAAGTTGTCAGGTGACCCCTTATAGGGGTTACGGCCTCTGAAAAAAGCGATTTTTCATGTTTTTGGCCTACAGAATGAAAACTATTGCAGATAGAGATTAGCTGTTGCTTGCTTAAATGTTCAGCTCATTTAGCTCTACAAAAGTCTCCATAGGGTCGAAGTTGTCAGATGACTCCTTATAGGGGTTATGGCCCCTTATAGGTGAAAAATGGTGTTTTTGGCCTATAGAATGAAAACTATTGCAGGTAGAGAAAAGCTGTTGCTTGCTTAAATGTTCAGCTCATTTAGCTCTACAAAAGTATAGGGTCAACATCAAGACCAGGTGAGCGATTCAGGCTCCTGGGAGCCTCTTGTATATGTACCTTCAGTTTCAAGTTACCTGTTAATGAATGTAAAGACATGACATTGTGTCTTTTGGACAAATTTTTGTGTCTTAATTAGAATATTATGATTGGTAGTAAGTTTATTGAAATAAAGAAATATTTGTTACATGTATATGTACATGTATAATTGGCTTCAATCATAAAAATTGCTTTTCAGAATACACAAACATTGGTTTCATTTTTTCTTGGAAAATTGTTGTAAAATTAATGATCACAATTAGTTAAATTCTTTTCTAATGAATAGAAGATATTTGTTTTGTTTTGATAAAGTGTTAAATATTTAAAACCCAAATCCTAAATAAAATCCTCATTCATGATAACATGTTGATAATGAGGTTATTTTCTTTTCCAGGTGAAACAGTTCAGCAATAAGTCTGTAGACATGTCTCTCAGGGTAGCATCTTTAGAATATCTTGGTATAGTGGCATCAAGATTAAGGAAAGATGCAGTTTCTAGTCAACTCAAGCAAGAGTCCATTGATGAAATAGTTGCCAAAGTAAGTTCAAATATGTCTGAAAATGTCAACATGTAAATTTTGTTTATTTTTACATTTAAGCAGTTAAGTGCAAATTCAAATCAAAATCAAATGTAATGATGTAAAGAATATACAACTGTAAAAAAGATATATAAAATTAGAGATATCAGAAATTTTGAAAATTTATTAGTGTTGTTCATATATCTTTTCTGACATTTTGATATCATCATATGGAAATGGTTTTACAAGTAAATGAAAAAAAATCCTTTTATCTCTTTCATTCAAAAATGTAGAGAATTTTTAAAAGAATTTACGTCACGAAGAATTGTAGTCATTTAATGATATAATATTAACATACTATAAATATTTGTTATGCAGTTTAATAGGCATATTGACACATTTGCTACTATTAAGTCCAAGATGCTAGTAATTATTTCATGCTATAGTTACATTTTATCACTTTTTCTTACAGGTGAATGAAGTAGATAGTGATGATGAAGAAGCAATAAGTTCATCAAGAAACAAGAAAAATGATGTAAGTACAATGTTCTAATGAATTTACAAGATTATACATGTAAATTAATTCTTTACCAAATAACCTTCTTATCTATATTTCAATCCAAGACATTTTGATTTTGACACGCATGTATTTAAGAATTGGTCTTGGGATGGACTTTAAAAACTCTGAATAATAATAAGTAGCATGTTGACACTGTGAAACAAAAAACAAAACAAAACACATATATTCATGTATTGATATCTATAATCACTGGTGCTGAAATTCTTAGAAAATGTTGTTCTGTACTTGTTCTGTAATATGAAACCAAAAATAGATTTCCATCTCATTTGTAAAGATAAGAACTGTTTCATTTTAGGCTGAAGAGTCATCGGATCCCACTCAAAGTCTTCAGAAATCCATGTTAGATTATTTAGCCAGTAATTGTGAAAGTGAACCAGCATATTGGGTAAGAACAGTTTTACAGTTTATGTAAAAATGAGGAAATCTGCTGTTCAATAAAATCTCTTCAGTTCTAGGGGAAAAAATTGTTGGTAAAATAACATTCAGGATTTCTGTATTTTTTTTTAAATGTTATTATACACAATTTGTAGCCTCCTATCAAGAAAGTGTAGTTTGCATATCAATAACTGTTATAGCTATAAAAAAATAACCATTTTCAAATTTCAAAAAGTTGAAACGAAGGTAAATGGAGAAGACGTTTTAAGTTATAAAACTTGTATCTTTGTTTTTGGAGAATGAAATATGTGTTAACTAAACTAAACAAAAGTTTACATATATTTTGTTTTTAAAAAGTATATAAGATATTAAATCTTCCCACTTGCACCATTTTTTTTGGCACAAAACTAGAACTTACTAGTGTATATTGTATAGACATAAATTATATTTTATCTATTGTATCAGACATAATTTTTGGGGGGAAATTAAAGAAATTCCTTATGACTATTCATATTTTTACAAGTTCCTATGTCTGTAAATTATATCATTTTGATTTTTCATTTCAGTACTCCAGAAATTTTTACATAGCTCAGTGGTACAGAGACACAACCATGGAAGCTGAAAAGAAAATGAAAGCCTCTGGTGATAATGATGCTGAGTTTGATGAAACAGAAGCTGAGATGACAACTGAGGTCATGGAAAACCAGGAAAAAAGAAAGAAGTTCTTATTGTCACAAATTGATAGCATTCAACCCTCTGATCCAAATTTCAGGTAGATTAGGAACGTTGATGAACCTTTCATTTAATTAATCTCTAAACATATTTTATAAGCATATAAAAATACCATAGTTATAAATAAGGCAAAACTTAAGTGTTGTATGGAAGCAATCTAGAATTTGGAATTGTGTTTTGACTATAAATGTATTCATAAATGATAGCAACTTAATAACAGCCTATATTTGAAATCTAAAATTATATTATTTTTCAGACCTCCACCATCAAAGTTGGATGAGGAAAGTGCAAACTTAGTAGCAAGATATTTATCATCCAAGCGACCTTTTGCACAAAGTTTTGACATCTATCTCACTCAGGTAAGCAATATAAAAAAACATAAGAAGTCATAATAATAGATGAATTTAGATTCTGTTTGAATAAGCAATGGTTATATTTTCAAAATTATCATATTTAAAGATACGTTTTCAATTTTTATAGTTGAAACACTTTAAGATCCTTACTATTACCAAATAGACAGCAAAGATATTTCTATATCCTTCAATTGTAGTCTTTACTTTTGGTTATTTATTGATTTACATGTGATTAAAGACAATTTATATTTTGCAGATACTAAGAGTATTGAGTGAAAATGCTGTAGCTGTGAGAACAAAAGCAATGAAGTGTTTAACTGCTGTAGTAGAAGCAGATCCAGGCATTCTTGCAAGGGTAATACTAGATTTGTCTTTGTTTCAAGAGTTTTAGAAACAATACATTTGATTTAGATTAGAGAAGAATATGTCAAACCAAAAAGTTGCAGTTGAAATTAAAGGTGATAAAATATTTATGTGAATTGCAGTTCTTTCCTCTTACTATGATGAAGATCACCTTAAAAATTAACAATTTGATATAGCTTCTACTATGCAATCAAGTTGATAATGGAATTTCTAACAGTTGATTGATTTAATGGAGAGGCTTGCTGAGCAATTAAACTATATAATTTATTTTCCAAGATATTAGAAAATCCATACTCATCGAGAATTTACTTGTTGAAGGTCTTTCTCTAATGTCTTTAATTAAAAACTTGCAAGAGGATGGTCATCAATTGCACATTCAAAATATTTTCAACAACTAGGTGAGAGGTTGATAAATTGGATGAAAATTAGAGAAGCTGAAATTTAACATGTTTGTGGTTTTCCTTTTTCAGAATGACATGCAGAAAGCTGTGAATGGTCGGTTCCTTGATCAATCTACATCTGTAAGAGAGGCAGCAGTGGAGTTAGTAGGAAGGTTTATACTAATCCGTCCAGAGCTTATACCTGACTACTATGAAATGTTGTCTGATAGAATATTGGTAAGCATTTCATTTTTGGGTTCTAGTCTTGATATGAACTTTTCGCTTAATCTAATCCATCCTTTTGTCTAAAAAGATAATGAGATTTGAAATAAAGATACAAGACAGTATGAGACATCATCCATTAAACAACCACAATGGAAAACAGCAAGCAACTTCAACATGAAGAAGTGGTCACTGCTTAATGTCTTTCACTTGGCCTAAAATATAAGTTTATATTGCAAAGGATATTGTCCATAGAAAGTTTGTCTATCTTGTCTTACATATCTATTCGTTTCTTGCTACATCTGGTAAATGACAAGTTGCTGATGTCGCTTAGATGTTTATTTTGCAACCTTGTACATTGATTTTTCATATTCTTTATCTTATAAAGGATACTGGAATCAGTGTAAGAAAACGGGTGATAAAGATATTCAGAGACATTTGTGTAGAACAAAGTGACTTTCCAAAGATTCCAGAGATGTGTGTAAAGATGATACGCAGAGTTAATGATGAGGAAGGCATCAAGGTTAGTATCTTCCATACCCTATAAATAAAATTGGCATGCAATGGTAGTTTCACATGATATCAATCTTTTAACAACTGATTTCCTTAACTATGTAAATATATGTAATTTCTTAGTATAGAAATGCAACGTTTAAATACCAAAATATATCAAATTTAATTGGCATACTAATATGAAATGTATGAAAAATGAAAATAAGTGCTAATTAGAATTCAGTTATTGATATATAAATCCTTTGAAATATTAAATCAAGAAAATATAAGTACATTTAAGTTTATATTTGTATTCCTTCTTTTTCCAGAAATTAGTCAATGAAGTGTTCATGACCATGTGGTTCACTGCTGTCAGCAGTAGGGAAAAAGATGCTTCCAAACTTCTACAAAGGGTTGTCAATATAACAGAAGTGGTAAGTACTCTTGTACTTAGAATCGCCCTTTGAATTATTGGTTTCAGGTTATTTAACTCTGTGCAATATATTTTATCAATGGATAAGTAATCTGTTGCTCTGTTGTCTTTGTTAAGGATCTTGATATTTAACCCCAAAAAATATATATTACTTGTACTAGTGGTAATTCCCCTTCTGTTATTTTATAGGTTGCTGCTATAAAAGATAATGGCTATGAATTCTTTGAGCAGTTATTAGAGAATGTAAGTACACAATAAACTGTTTTTCTCAATGCTTTTAGCCAAAGGTCATTTAAGCTGCACCTGAAGTATTTTGTCTTTAATAGATTCATCAGAGACACATTTGTGGCTAGTTTAAAAGCCAAATAAAGTCTGAAGTGCACATTTTTATATCCTAACTGATAACACATGTATTGAGATGTTGAATAAGGGCACATGATATAGTGCATAATCTTAATAAAGCACAAAAATAAAATAATAAAATTCAATTTGATAAAAGTTCAAGTAATCAAAGAGACCATTAGATAAATGTCTGAATGAACATCTGAGAAGTAGAGCAAACAAGACTTCCCCACATGTATGTAATTAGGTTTGTTAGTTACCTGCCCAAGGTCTGTGTTTTTCTCTTGGTACTCTGGTCTTCTCCACCATTTAAAACAGACTGCCCTATGGTCCAGCTGCATCCAGCTGACACCCAACACACACACACACACACACACACACACACACTCACAATCACACACATGAGTAGAGCAACACATGAAGAACTTTTGCTGTTACTGACAGTTAACTGATTACCATCTCTCAACTGTTGTGAAAAAAATTCAAATGCCTAGTATTGAACAAGGCATTGATTCAACTGAAGATTAAGATCGGGGTAGTAGTACATGAATAAAAATCTTGGGATTTGAACAGACTGAAAATTTAGGGACCTTAGATGATGCTTAAAGGATTTAAATCAAGTAGAAATGACCATCATACATGTTTCCAAATGTTCATGTCTTTATTACAGCTGCTTAAGAAAGATGAGAATGGTCATTACAACAAGAGTGCTGTCACTGCCTGTAAACAAATTGTTGATTGTTTAGTTGAGAATGTCCTTAGACTGGAAGAGAGAAGTGTTGGTAGGTACAAGTACATACTAGCGTAAGAAGAATTAGCTAAATAATATAAGGATTTTCCCTGAATGTTCCATACATAGGTTATCTATCATCACCATGCTTGAGTTTGGAACTTAACCCAAGGGTATCTATGGTGCAAAAAAATTATGTAATTGGTACAAAATTAGAAACATCCCAGGTAGTATGAAGTGAAACCAAGGTTTGAAAAATGTTCTGAATGTACATTATCATGATACTTTGTAAGTGTTTTGACCCATTCAAAAAAGAGGTCTCCAACCTTTTATTTTATTTTTTTTACCTGAGAAAAAAATTTACTTAGGATACACTGGGAAATATTATAAATGACTAGCACACCCAATTTAAAATGTATAACTAATTTTAAGTGTTTGTATTAAGTCAATTTAAAAAAAAAGCCTCAAATGTAGGTAATAACAAAATTACCGGACTTGGAGTATCAATCTCAATGTCCAAGAGAAGAGACAAAACAAGGAGGACACTGGAAAAAATAAAGGATCTCTATGTTCCTGACTTGGTACAGGCATTTCAAAAGAAATGGTGGGTTAAACCAGGTTATATGGTGCCAAACCTACCTCTTCCAAAATGATTCAGACATTCTAAAATATAGATCACATATTGAAACTTGGCATCGTAATATTTATTTTGAAATTGATTTCAGATCAAGAAGAAGGCAAGGGTTGTAGTCAAAGACTTGTGGCATGCTTATCAACCTTATATTTATTCAGTAAAATAAAACCAGATCTCATGGTAAAGCATGCAGAAACTTTACAGCCATATCTTGATATCAAATGCAGTGTAAGTATATTTGGCCGGATTTCATGTGGTGAAAATCCGGGTTATAAAATGGTGAATGTCCGGCGGGCGGAGAAGAAATTTTCCTAATAGTTTTCTCAACAACTACTAATCACAGCCACTTGATATATGGTACACTGCATCAGGGTGGGGTTCCATAATGTGGGATTGGATTTCAGGTCTGTCGCTCATTTACTTCCTGTTTATTGAAATCCAGTCATTTTTTACTTTGACAGATTTTTTTTATCTTGAACTGATAGATTGAAGATTTTCTTAGTATTTAGAAATCAAATGTTGAGAATCCACATTATACATAATGCACTTATTAATAATGTTGTTAGTCTATATATTTATTTATCTGGTAATACATGTATTTGAAATCTTTAATTTGGTCATAAAATGAATTTTCACATGAATTAATAATATTTTGATTTCAAATTCTATTTTTAGACTCGAGGAGATTATTATGTCCTACATTATATTGCCAAAATCCTTGAGTTGGTTGTACCATTGATGGACCATCCCAGTGAATCATTCCTGGCCCAAGTAGAAGAGGACATGATGAAGCTCATTCTTAAACATGGCATGATGGTATGGCTTTATGTTTGCTGTCTCATCGTGTGTCTATCAATTTTTGTCAGTCAAACTCCTATACCTACAATTCTCAACATGTTACACCTTTTAGAAGTTTGTATTCCCTTCTGTTTGATGATTACAGCTTTTATTACATGTATTAAATCTGAAAAGTATTGTATTTTTATTGCTATTAAAAATTTGCCAGTATTACAAAAGGCATCAGTTCTGCATTATCAATGAATCTACAATTAATTTGAAATTCTAGATGAGTTTCTCATTACAAAGTTGATGAGATGTAGAACAAAAGTACATAACAACCTCCTTAAAACTACAATGACAGTTTAGATAATAAAAATAATCAATGGGAAAAAGGATCAGCTTTCAAGATAGACCTATTAGATGCAAGTTAATTATTTTACATCTATTTTCAGGTGCTACAAAGTTGTGTTAGTTGTTTAGGTGCTGTTGTTAATTTTGTTAGTCATAATTATGTTCTGGTCAAAGATTGCTTCCAAAAATTCTTCGGTAAGTGTTAAATATTGATATTAATGTCAATTTGTTATTTTGAAATATTTTTAATTTGATCAAAAAGCAGGTTATTTTCGGTGGCAGTTTACACTAGGAACTGTCCTTAATTTTTGATAATTTTTGAAAAAAATGAAACGGAATATTACTTTATATTAAATTGTATATAAGTTGTGTTAAATATTTTATTTTGTAGAAATATATTTTCCCCGTAGTAGAAAACAATAGAGGTCAGTGTGTAATATATTTTCATACTGCACTTGTGCAAATATGACTTCAAAAATTTGTGACATCACTCTTTAAAACCTACATCTAAGCAAGGTATTGGTATCTACTATGCAATAAAATGGTTATTGCATGAAGATTTGAAAATATTGTCCTACATAGATTTATATATATTATACTCGTAAACGAAATATTAAATTCTAATCTGAACAGTATTCCAAAAAATTCATGCAATAACCCTAAAATAATATATGCCTAAAGGCTGCTAAAAGGATTTTAAACTATTTTATATTATATCATGATTCTTTTCAGGTCTTTTGCATCGACTTATGATTATCCATAAGGAGAATCCAAGAGATCCACAACTCCAAGCAAGAAAACCAACCATGAATCGATCTCTGTTTACTGTTGGTTTACTTTGTAAACACTTCGACTTTGATTCTGAAGAAATGGGTGAAACCAAGGTAAAAGATGCATTAAATTTTCTTTATTTAATAGATATTTTTTAACAAATATCTTGGTTCCCAGATAGATAGATGATTTTTTGATTTCCATAGTAGAAAGAATTATTCTTTCATTGTGTCAGTATCTGCATTTTTAAATGATATTAAAGAACTCAGAATAATTTGGTTTCATTGCCAAAGCTATATTTGTTTGTGAATAATCGTAATTTTAGTGTGAAGAGGAGGATGAGTTGGTAAAGCTACGTTTTGTATTCGTTTATAATTTTGTTCAATTATTTTTAAATTGTTGAAAGTTTTATTTGTTATAATTTATTCATTTGTTGTTCAAGTTCTTGTTACCCTCTTCCATAAGTCAATATTTGATAATTACTAAAGACTGTTAAATTAATTTATATTTTATGTTTATTTGTCACATTTCACTCCTTTGCATTTAAAGTTTAAAGTTGATGATTCTTATCAAATTGGTTTTTTTTTCATAAATGATGCATATTAGCACTGATGTTACAAACAAAATGCTTTGCAGCTAATTTTATATCCAGTTTTAAGACATTCAGATTCTCATATTGTGACATGTTGTACATATTTTTTGTAGGTTTCTATTAGAGACAAAGTGTTTGAAGTACTTTATCATTTCGTCTTTCATGAAGATTCTGATGTCCAAGAGAAAGCCTTGACAGGCTTAGGTATGTTATCAAATGCTCTAAGAAACATGAATAATTCATGCAGCCAGTCTTCCATTCACCGAACACAATTGATAAAGATACATGGTAAAGAAAAGAAATTGCCTGATCAATTGATTCCTATTAACATTAAACATGAAAAGTTTATTCAATTTTATTGTTCAAATAGAAGTGGAAATTGTTTGTATTTGATGACCACAATTGTTTTTTCTGACAGTCAAATAAATGCATTGACATGTTTTTATACTTTTCAGGTTTTCTTGTTGTACGTCATTATGAATTCATGATGCATACTGTTATGAGGGAAATGTACTACGATTTCCTAACAAATACAGAATCTCCAGTTAAACTTAAAATTCAAGTAAGGAACATGAATTATGTTAGCAAACCATTAAAAACACATGCAATGATTTTATTTGCTTTATTTTCAATGTTTTGTAAGTAGTCATATTAAATATTTTCTTTCCATGCCCCTGCAACAACTTGTTTAGAGTCATTAATAAATAAAAATTACAACAAAGTTCAAGGCAATAAATTTTGCTACCCCTGACACATGTTTTGCTTCTCAAGACTCATTATAGGCACTCTTGCCAAAAAGATGAAAATAACAAACACAATATGGTTATCATAGAACAATAACATCAAACAATTTTAAAATAGGACCCAAATTGAGACTAAAATCAACCTAAGCCTTTGGTAGGAAGAGTCTTAGAGTTTTGATAATTTTGCAATTTACACAGACAATTCCAATGAATTGAAGTATTTTTCAACACAAGAAATATTAAATTTATTTTGTGTAAGTTCATACACTAATTTCCTCCAATTTTTCTTGAAGGAAAATGATTTGAAATTAGACGTGATGGTTTGATATGAAAAATTGCTTGTCCTTAGTGTTCAAATTGTCGGATTCATACTTACTGTTATTGATTCAAAGCATGGAGATGCCCAATGAACCACAACCAATTAATACCCAGTGTTAAACAATGTTACTTGTTCAAATACTGCTTAATGGTTCATGAAAGATGAACCTTGTAGTAGAAATTTTTCTCATCTTTTTATTTTCATTTTCAAGAAAACCTTTCAAAACAAATTTGTGTTTTAATTTTTCAGGTCTTGAAAAATTTACAGTATTATCTGAATGAAGAGGAAGCAAAAATGCAGATTTCCGACCAGGAATGTAAGTTTATTATGATCTCTGCTGTGGTTTCTATAATTTGTTTTTTTGTTCGTTTATGAATATACTTAAGTTAAGTCACTTTTTAGCTCACCTGACCCACTTTTGGCGTCCGACATCTGTCTGTCGTCCGTAAACTTTTTAAAACGTTAACTCCTCTGACACCATAAGTCCAATTGCAACCAAACTTGGTATGGTTGTTCATTAGCATTCCGTGCTTAGAACTGATGTGGGGATTTTTGATTCGTCGTAAAACATGGCCGCCATGGCTAAAAATAGAACATAGGGGTAAAATGCAGTTTTTTGCAAATAACTCAAAAACGGCTACAGATATCAATATTCTGGCTGGGATAAAAGTGATCAGCACTTCAAGATCTACCAGCTCTGAAATTTTGAAGAAAATCCCACAACCTATGTAGGATTTATTGCCCTTTTTGTGGATTTTTTGCAAATTTTGCACCTGTTTAGCTCAATATCTTGAAAACTATACAAGATATTTGAGAAATTTAAATTGTATATTGTTAAGCACATCAAGATCTAAAAAATATGTAATATGGTCAAAGTTGTAGGACCTTTCCTTTGAGGAGTTATTGCCCTTCAAAAAGCATTTCCTCATTACATTGAAAACGTTAACTCCTCTGACACTTTAAGTCCAATTGGAACCAAACTTGGTATTGTTGTTTATTAGCATTAGGTGTATAGAACTGATGTGATGGCGTTTGTGGTTAAAAATAGAACATTGGATTACACTAAATTTTTTACTAAATAACTCAAAAAGGGTGACAGATTTTTAAATTTTGATTGAGAACAAAAGTGATCAGCACCTTAAGATCCACCATATTGTCAGATGCCCCCCTTATTAATCTTATGACCCTTTCAGCATCAAATAGATTTTGCCTAATAACCTTTACTTCAGGCACATATGTCAGGTGAGCGATTCGGGCTCCTGGGAGGCTCTTGTTTCTTGGACCTGTCATGTACATTTGCTTCTTAGTTTTGTGTGCAATTTAGTATTGTTTACTTGGATACATTTCAATCGTACAATTGGATTTTTTTTAAATTTAGGGAAGAAACATGCAAAACAGGAAGATTTAAAAGAAATGGGGGATGTGCAATCAGGGTAAGTAGAATTTTGTTACACGTTCGTATTTTTCTGTTCATATAGAAATTAATCATACCCCCACAACAAAGTTTGCAGAGGGATATAATTTTCTGTCTACATATCTTGTAAGTGCAGCTCCATATGAAGATAGTACATCATTGGCAATGTGCATGAAGACATGTTATTCCTCTCAGTATCTTAGTAATAATTTGGTTCCCCAGTTTGGTACTTTTGGTTATACTGTTCTATGCTCTTCATATTAATACAGTGTTTGGCATTTTCAATATTTTTGGTAGAGCGCCTCTGATGAGCCTTGAATAGACGAAACGCGCGTCAGGCGTAGCAAATTTTATTGTCTGGACCTTTGTTGTCATTTGTATTTTACCATTCAGGGGGAAATGAAGACTTTTAGTTTCATTTTCCAATATGAAGCAAGTTATGAAAAATTCTAGTAGAGAATTCAGCTTCCATTATCTGTTATGAATTCGTTCTAGAGTAAACCTTGTTGATGTCTTAACTTCTAACATACAGTTAAGCACTCAAAATTTTAGCATTTTCCAAAGCATAATTTTTTGGTCCTTTTTGTCAAAGGTAAGTGTCATGCACTCATAATTATCATAAACAATAGACATGAGACTTTGAACCATACATTTGTTCTTTTATCATGTTTATATTCATATATCTCTCTAAAATAAGATAAACTGCTCTACTTTGTCAACATATAAACAAAATGCATATTGCTATCTATTTATTTAAAAAGTGTTTATCTCTTTATGTTTTAAGATTTGTCTTAAATCTTATAATTATTTATCTTTTATGATTCTAGGATGGCAAGTACAATTATGCAAATCTACCTGAAACAAGTTCTGGAATCTTTCTTCCATCAGCAGATACAAGTCCGTGTGGAAGCTTTAAATGTGATATGTCTAGTTTTAAGACAAGGTCTTATTCATCCTGTTCAGGTAAGCGCAACTAATAAATATAATTATCAAAACTACAGATTGTTCATGGGCTTGTTGATACTTGGTTGGCAGTTTCAATAAAGTGTTTAATATTATTTGAGTATTCTTGGCAAACAAAGAATCCATATCTGATTTCAGTCATATTGATATTTTATTTAGGGAAAAGGTGGGGGGATTTCAACTACGAAGTATTTCATCATTGTATTACTCACACAGTGTAGATGACTCTATAGGGATTACTTTATGTTTCTCAAAATTTAACATGTAATATTAAGTTTACTTTCTTTCAATATTCTTCTAAAATGTTTTGAATTATTCTGTACATGTACTTTCGTTTGTTTTGTTTGTTTGTGTTTTTTGCAAAGATTTTTAAATTTTTTTCAGTGTGTGCCATACTTGATTTGCTTTTGTACTGACATTGATCCACAGATACGTGTCAAAGCTGATCAACAATTAGAAGAAATTGAAAAGAAATACCCAGGATTTATTCATGTAAATATAGTGTTACACTCTATATCATGTTTATATAAAAAGATATTTAATATGACATTAATTACAAAAATAAAAACATTCATTTATACGGTACTTTAAAAGTAGATGCAAAGTTATGACATTACAGATACAGATTCAGATTCAAGATTCAATAGTTTATTGAAGTCGCACCACATACATTCATACAAACATGACTACAATAAGAGATAAAACAGACAAATTAAAATGCATGAGTCATTCTACAAAGAATTAAGAGAGACTATTGATTACAAGCTCAAAAGAATATAAAATAAAATGATTATTTTAAAGTGTGTGAAAACAAAATACAGATACATGTATAATAAACTCTTATTACATTGATACATGTTTTTTGTATTCTGCAAAATAGTAAATCAGATAATTAATGTTATGAACATTCAAATGTGTAAAAGTTGAGATTTTTCTGTTCATGCAGATGAAAATTTATCAATACTCAAGTTTAGTATGATGTAATATTTTTTTTTCTTTTTATTTCAGATGAAATCTTTACAGGGACTTAAAATGTCTTACAAATTACAGCAAATTTTATCAAACAATGATAGTGACATTGTGCGTGGAATGAGGACTATAAATGACCATATTACAAGTTTAAATTCTCGTCTTTATTCTGTGTTACGGACTAATAGGTCACATCGGAGAGCTATTTTAACTTCATTATTAAATTTGTTTGATGATGCCTCGGTAAGTTTATATTTATTATAAATTTGAATATTAACCAGATGTGGAGTAAATGTGCATAAATGTTCACAACATCCTTATAACTTGAAAGCCAGTAGCTTTAAAAGAAGACCATTGATTATAACTTGTTGTATTAAATTTTGTTGTTGATCATTTGCTTCATTAAAAAAACAACAAAAAGAAAATTTTCCCTAAAAACCCCAAAACAAAACTGTTTGATATATGAATTTTAAGTAGCTTTGAAGCAACTGTCAAAATTTAAATTAACAAATACATCACAACTTGATTAATTATAATACTTGTAAGAGAGGGGCTTGGCTATATTGCAGTCACCTTGTCCATCTCTCTGTTTATAACAGATTTATCAGCTTCTACTGAAGGGATTGATTTTATATTTGGTAGACAGCTTTAGTACCATATGTTGTAACATGCCTCCGCTTACCATGTCAGTCAGGCATCTACATCCTATTTTACAAATGGACGCATGGAGGTATCCTTAACCTGACTTTGTGCAATTCCTTGTTTTATCCTGACGATACATTTTTACCTGTAAATGTATATTTTTACAGAAAATTTCGCTGCAAGAACAGGTGTACATAGCTGACAATTTGGCGTACTTCTCATACCTCACTCAGGATGAACCTTTGTTTATCATCCATCAGATTGATATCATCGTGTCAGTATCTGGTTCCAACTTGTTACAATCATTCAGAGAGGTAAGTAGCATTTTTATCCCCTACTTGCTTAAGAACAGTGTTAGTGTACAGCTTTAGGATTTAGACGATTTACATATTGTGGGGCATTATGTCTTTATTTTAATGTATCCACATGATGCATGTGTGTATAAAAGATAACAAAGCTTTTGATGTGTCAACATGACAAAATAGGCTTTATTGGCCATTTATACTTGACTATTGATTTCAGCTTTTTTGTTGATTTACAAAAGGATCACTAATTTTAAACTTCCTTGATTGTTCACCTGGCTTGTAAAAATAGTTATGTTATCTTTTCTCTTTTTGCTCTAAAGCATTTCGCATTATTTCTTTAAAATCTATTTTGTTTTTCTGATAAAAAGAACACTAATCATTTGTCTAAAAGATATTTATGGTGTAAACAGCAAGTATTTCTTTCAGAAAAGAAAGCAAAAATTAACATTCACAGAGCAAATTTTGATAAGTTTATATTTTTTACTTGCTTTCTAAATCAAGAATTTTGCATGTTTGTTCCAAATTGCATACTATTTGTTGCAGATTAGATTTAATTTTGGCATGATCAAATATGTGTCAATAGATAGATGTAGTGTTGCAATGTTTTATTTTATTATTTTGTTTATACACAATGTTTTTATTTTGTAGGCCCTGTATAAAGGCAACAGTCAAATGGTACTATAATAATTTATTTTTCAAAGAAATTATTATTTGGTATTCTTTTCATTTCATTGTGCATGTTTCTTGCAATGCAATAGTAATCTGATATGTGTGCTTTAGTTTCATTTATTGCCTTAGTTATATTTAGTTCCTAGGTTGTGACTTGTCATGCAATTTTAATGACAAACAGTCATAGCATCTGATAGTTGCTTTGCAATTTTTACCGAAATAGCCAAAAACCAATAAAAAACAATACATGTATGACTGAAAAACAAAATTTAACCTAAGGAGTGAAACAAAAACTTATTTCTCGAATTATATTTTAGTATAAATTGATTAATAACTTAAAACTTTTTTACCGCTGCTTCAAAGAAGAGGACGTATGCTGGTTTACCTCTGTCAACTTTTGTATCAATTTTCTCAGCAACTACTAATATGGAAGTGAATAGTAATTTCAGTATGAAGTCAGACTGAATTTTGGTCTGTCGGATATCTACTTCCTGTTCACCAACTATGTCAACTTTTCCCATCACTTTAACATGGACTAATGGTCATTAATTGTTATCTTGCAAATTATCATTAGCTAGATCTTAATGTAAACAAAAAATGAAGATTGTCAATAAAACATTTTCTATAAGCTTATCTTTACCATTTTAGGGTATGGTAAACAATGGGCAGGAGGAACCAAGAAAGAAAACGTTTGATGATGAAGATGATGACGTGGAAACGCTTCTAGGTATGCTGAAAATTTTAATAGAGATCTAAAATGGGATTTGTCCATATCAATTTACTTCTCTTACTCTTAGTACTTTAGATTTTTTAACAAGCCAGTAAAATTGCAACATTAAAAACATGTGTTATCTTCATTTTATCCCTTACTATACACAATATGAAATCCACATAAAATGATAGTTGCATTTTTCACCTGGAAAAAAAATGGAAGTTTTGCCATGGGTTGATAAAACATTTCCCATTGAAAACAACCGTTTACCAAATTCTTAACCATGTATTACTTTTTGTAGGGAAATTACCTGACAATATTGATGGTTTGTTGGACGTTATAAAACTGTCACAAGGTTGCATTCTTCTCCTGCATTTAAAGCAGCATCTGAAGGAAACTTATGGCTTTACAGACAGGTAATTTGATTTAACTTGTATTTGTTAAAAGACTGACTTAAAAGTATAATGTCTGACACAATGTTTAAAACCATTATTTTCTAGATGTAGCCTCTGAGATCTTTTGAAATTCAAGTACTAGTACTGTAATTATTTATTTAGGAAATTTAAAAAAAGTGTTACTATAATAGACAACATATTGTGTTGACACGTACATTATTCAAATAGTTAGATTTATTTGGTACACAATGTGTAAATACAAACAAAATGTGGCCTTTAAAGAGGGATGGTCTCACAAATGACTGGTCTCTCATGAGGGGGACTACTGTACCACACATGCAATGTACAAGTTTTTGTTAATATTTGATTTGTATTACATGTAACTTGATGATTTACTTTATTTCAGCAAAGTGCATAATTACTCTCCAGCTGAAACCAAAACATATGACAAGCCAGTCAACAGGAAAAACATCCTCAAATTTAACCCTCAGACTGTACTTAAGGAGATTGAAACAGGTCAAGTTCCTGAGGATGAGATTAGAGAGAAATTAGTTAATGATTATCTCGAGGTAAATGATTTTTATATTAAGAATGCAATTAATTGTTCTGCCAACAACTGTTGCAAGACATAAAACATAATTTTTGAGTTAATCTGTCATACTTCAGATTTGACTTTGCATAAAGGCTGATTTCTTTGACATGTTTTGTTGGATCTTCATGTTTGTACACTTGTTAAACATAACAAAGACAACTCATTGTATAAAAAGAATCTATCAATTATGTGCTGAGTGTGCCACTAGTGTCATAGAATACAAATTTTATTGTTTCATTAATTTGTTGAATGCACTGGGTTCCCAAATGAGTATGCTCACAGTTTCAAAGATATCAAGTAGAGTGTGAATCTGTTAACTGTGTCATTTAATGGTTACTTTACTCTCTCTTGTTTACAAAATCTAACATTGAATGTTTGTTATTTTGTATCCAAATAATTTATGTTATTTTATTACAGTTTAAAGATCTGATGTTGAGTATTGATCCACCAGATGAAGAAGACAGTGACGAGGCCAAGAGTACAGGACGTAACACCCCCACTCCAGGTCGTAGTACCCCAGTCCCAGCTAAGACCACACCCAGAGTCCCTCCCATGACGATTAGGATAGGGGAGGATGGTGTAGTGATACCAAAAGATGGAAATGAAGTTTCTGAAGTTATGGAAAACAATGAGGACAGTGTAGATAGTTCTGTAAGTGGTCAAGTAATCAAAAAGCATATGATGGTAAAATGGTTTTTTCGATAAGTGCAACATGTTTGATTTAGAAAACCCTATTCAAACATGACACTTGGTACAATAGTAAATCAACAAAAAATGTAAAAGAGTGGAAATTTCTCTGGAGGAAAAGCAGTAGGACACATATACTTTGTATAGAAATTTTTACCTCTTCACAGAATCTGACTGCCTATCCCGTCAGGCAAATTTTTATTCAGCAAGGCAGTTGATTTTGAAATTTGACAATATAGAAAAGAAGAATGAATATGTAGATTGTGCAAAAATTCTTTGGTCAGGCAAAATCTTTTGAAGAAAGGCAGAAATTTTCAAATTTACAATGGCTGGAAATATGAGCAGCAGCTGTTTTTCATGAAATTATTCTTTTCTTTTTCAGGTGAACACCAAATGGACGCCCAAACCATCAAAACATTCACATCATCATCACCATCACCATCATAGTAGTAGTCATAAAAAGAAATCATCACGGACTTTAATACAAACTATAACAGCAACACCGAAATCTGTTCCAAAGAAAAAGAAGAAAAAACGGAAGCGTTACGGGAGTGATAGTGACAGTGACAATAGCGACGATCCAGATTTCGTTGCGTAGTGATGACAACCAAATGTAAACAAATATAGTGATGAATGAATGAAATAGGTGTGATATCTATATATTATTAATTATGGCTGTTTATTGTTGTTTTAACTTGTTGTTGTGAGGAAGAAATCATCTGTTTTATCAAACCATGTAAATATATAGAGAACAAAACTTTTTATCAAAACTGCTGCATTTTATGTCATTGTATCTAGTTCATTGTTTTACATTTATCGTTGCTCTTATTACTTCTTTTTTTTAAAGATCATGACTTCATTTCTTATTTACAAATGTTGTTGTGTAAATGATAAAAAAAGTATTTATTTTATTTTTTAAGAAAAACCTGTATACAGTTTCATTGCCGACTTTCATCATCTTTTCAAACTCATTATTATCAAAATCATATTGTGATGTTTTTTTCATTCCCAGCCATTTGAACTTTAAGAAAATAGAAAAAAAGGTTATTTGATGAAATTAAAAAATATAAAATTTATCAAATGCTTATTTTTATTATTATTAGCTTACTTGGACCTTCTGCTTTGTCAGCTATTGCCATCACATGGCTAACATTGTAAACTTTTATTCAAATATTGTCCCAGAAACTGGACTGATACAAATAAATATTCAACAATGAGTAAAGGAGCAGCACTTCATTATGTTACGAAGATTGTGTGAAAGATTCATGAAACTCTGTTTAGGGGTTTAAATAATGAGGAGTTGCTGATAGGAGATTGGTACCCCTTGTCATCAAATGGCTAACTCAATATTTTGCTATGGAAAACCCCAAGTTCCATCAGATTGAATCTTTAAATAAAAGTTGCACATCAACATTAGGTCACAAAGTTAATGTCAATTTCATGAAAATCTATTTGGATGTTGAGGAGGAGTTGCAAATAAGAATGAGAATCCTGAGGTGTACAATTGCGCAAAACGACAACCCTATCACTTTATACCCACCTCCCCCCCCCCACCAACCTTCAAGCAGGAGGTTTAAAAGTGGTAAATTCAAGGTGACAGCAGAGAGAAAAAAATTTCACAATGTTTTCCCAGGAACTACTAATTAGGGTCTTAATATTTTTAAAGTATGCTGCAACAGCATAGGCTCCTGTATTGTGAGATTAGATATCTGGTCTGTCTCATCTAAATTTATCTTCAATGAAATTAAGCCACCTTTAATATTGTCAGATTTTGTATTGAATACAACCAAAAAACATTTAGATGTGGAATCAAATTTACATGACATACATTATTATTATACCCCTGCTTTGAAAAAGAGGGGGTTTATTGGATTACCTCTGTCCGTCCATCCACAATATAACTTTCCTAACATTTTTCTCAGCAATTGCATGTTACAGTGACTTGAAACTAGGTAAATGGTTTCAATATGAGGTCCTTTATCGTGAGTATCGAAATTAGGTCTGTGGAATATCTATTACCTGTTTACCGACTTAGTCAATTTTCAACATTATTGGTCAATTGTGACTTGGAATTTAGTATATGGCTTCAGTATGAGGTCATTAGATCTGTCGGATGTCTACTTCCTGTATACCAACGTAGTCAAATCTCAAGATTTCTGTTCAATTGTTGAAAATTTTCCATAACAGTTTTCTCCGCCACTATTCGTCACAGGGACTTGATATTTGGTGTGCGAGTTCAATATGAGGTCTTTATTGCGGGTATCGAAATTAGGTCTGTCAGATATCAACTTCCTGTTGAAGGACACTTTTGGCCTCCCAATTACATGTATTTTGACTCAGAGGGGTTACATGTACTTATTGAGAGTGCAGAATGATTCTTAGAATTTAGAAACCACTGGATCAATAACCTGGCCTGTTGACGTCTGATTGATTGCCAGACATACATTGTAAATTACCATTTAAACTTGTATTTTAATTTTCATGATTGTTTAAATTCCAGATTGTTTCAAACCAGCTTTCTTTCCTTGTAATCATTGACTGCTGGTTTTGGCTTCCTTGTACAAATTTTGGTGGAAGCCTTTGCCTTATGACACTAACTTTTTAGCCTTTTTGTTATTTTTGTCTCGCCTGCAACGAATAGTAGCGGAAGGGGAGACACAGGTATTACTTTCCGGCAGCAGCATAAACTTTTTTGTAAGACTTTTGTGGACAATGAATCGCTTGAAAAGTATAAGAGCAAGGCATCTGATATTGGGTATACAGGCAGTAGAGGTCATGGATTACACAACTGTCACCATGCCATGTGACCCTGACCCCATTTTCACGCTCCAGTGACTCTGTGAACTTAGGTCTGTTTTCAGGCAGTAAACTTTTTTGTAAGACTTTAGTGGACAATGAATTTCTTGAAAAAAATAATAGCTAGGCTTCTGATATTGTATATACACAGTTCAGTTATGGTCTACGCAACTGTCACCATGTCGTGTGACCATGACCCCATTTTTACGCTCCTGTGACTCTGTGAACTTTGGGATTTTTCAGGCTGTAGACTTTTTTGTAATACTTTTGTGGACAATGAATTGCTTGAAAAGTATGATATCTAGGCATCTGATATTATGTATACAGACAGTTGAGGTTATGGTCTATGCAACTGTCACCATGCCATGTGGCCCTGACCCTATTTTGATGTTCAAGTGACTGTTAACTTTTGTCTTTTTTTAGACCGTAAACTTTTTGTAATATTTTTGTGGACAATGAATTTCTTGAATAGAATTATAGCTTATCATCTGATATTTGACAGTTGATGTTATGGTCTAAGCAACTATCACCATGCCTGGTGACCCTGACCCCATTTTCACCCTCCAGTGACTGTGAACTTAGGTCTTTTTTCAGCTTGAAAACTTGTGTAATACTTGTGTGGACAATGAATAGCTTGAAATGTATAATAGCTAGGCATATGATATTGGGTATACAGACACTTTTTGTGTTTATATCAAGGAATGAAAGCTTAGGTCTAATTATTTAGAAATGGTGCCTGTAGGGGAGACATACTTTTACTGGCCACACTTGTTATTCCAATCCTGCTGATGCAAGGTTTGTACTTAAACATACAAATATAGCATATCAAAATTAACAGTTTAGTCAACACCTACCTCTCTATTTTGTAGTGTCAAGCATTAACCTATTAACTTGGATAACAGTGTGCTGTAGAACAATGAGTACTGTGAGAAAGCTCACAAAAGGATACACCCTGCTCCATATTGAACTCTACATAAAAAATATTTAACTCCAATGAATGTATTTCCTTCATGTAAAGTTTTATCAAAATATGTCCAGCAATGAGCTGTATTTAGTGAGATACAGTATGTAGACAGATAGGTGGATTCATTATTTTGTATGGGAGGAGTTTAAAATGAAGAGTTCAAATCTGTAACCACTTAAACTTATAACTATTAAACTTTCTCAAAACACAGTTACTGAGAGTACTAGAAGAAGGACAAAATGCATCAAAAGTGATTTTCAGCTCACCCTACATAGTGAAGGGGTCTTATCTGATACCCTGGTGTCCACTTACAGAAGAATGTTTATCCAAGTAAGTCAATTCCTTCTTAATCAAAAGTGCCACATCAACTATACTGGTATGGTAGATGTACCAAAGGATGCTGGCATCTAAGTTCTATGAGCACATCCATATTTAAAGAATTACAAGTCCTGCATTGATGACACTTTTACATGCTTATGCTTGGCACAGTTCCATCACCATCTTTTGACCTTGACCTAGACTTTGGAATGATAAGTCATGTGTTGATAAAACTTGGTATGCCTATGTGTTAAATCTCAACAGTACATTTGCATCCTCATCTTTTGACATTTTACTTGGATTTTCATTTGAATAACTGATAGTTTTTAGTGGTACTTTGACAGGAGATAAAGTTTGATGATTTATAGCCTGACCAAGTGTGTGGATTGGACCCTTGTCTGTCCATAACTGTGATACTAGATCTTGGGGGTCAATGATATTTCACCTCCAGATGCATCTTGGGTAGCACTACACAACCCACTAGAAATTAGGTCACTGTGACCTATATTTTACAAATGAACAACTTTGGTTAAGTTACTATATGATGGGGATCAATGGTAGTGTCTTGGGTAGCACTACATCATCTACCATGACTTTGGTTTAGTTCTTGGTTAAGGTCCTTATCTCAGATACTACATGTTGAGGATCAGTGATATTTCACCACTAGATGTGTCCTAGGTAGCGTGACACCACCTACCAGAAATAAGGTCACTATGACCTAAATTTTACACATGAACAATTTTGACTAATTTCTTGGTTTAGGTCTATATTCCAGATAATACATATTGGGTGATCAATGAAATTTCAAGAACGAGAAGGCCATCTGTGGCTCATAGACACATTTTCTATTTCAATAAGGTTTATAGATTTATGAATGTATACAGGGTATAAACATGGAATTCACAATTCTTATTGCATCCGCAATAATTAATCTAAGAGATCTTAAAAAAAAAGTTTAAAGTCGGGCATATGTAAAGAACAACTCCAAGCTTGAAAAGTAATACTTGTATTCCATACTCCTATGGAAAATTCATTTACAAAACATGTAATGGCTATGAATGATAATCAATGATGTTACAAAAGTTACCACATTTAAAATACATTTGTCTTTTATCTTAAATTTTTCAAAATCTCAATAACATTAGTGAACAAAATCATTAACAACTGCTGCCTTGGTATTAACATATGTCTTCAATGCCTTTCAAATAGTTCTTTCTTGTCTCTCCACACAATATGTACTCTAACTTCACCATGTTCATTGTGTTTCAATTGTTTCGACAAACTAAAATTGTTTTATTTCTTTCGCATCAGATCACTGTGAATCGAACACGGCTTCCATGGCTTCTGTCATCCCAACTTCCTTCATGGCTACTTTTATTGTAGGTATTGTTGCTCTGTCTGGGTCATTATCCTGAAAAAAGTTAATTTAGACATTTTTCATATTCTGATACTAAAATTTAAGGACAAATATTATATAAATGTTTTGAATGTACACTGTCGTGCAGCTCAACACACAGTGAAACTGTAAATACAAAGTTTTAAAAAAGATCCTACCCATTTAAAAAAATTATAATATTTTTATATTGATGCATTGATTGTTGTGAAACTGTGTATATGGACTAATTTATTTTTTCTGGGTGGTATGGTGTGTGTGTGTTGGTGTTAAGCACCCTTTATCAACACACCTGGGCAATGTAGGGCGGTAAGCTTTATTGGTGGAGGAAACTGGATTATCCAGAGAAAACCACTGACCTAGGAAATGTAACTGACAAACCTAATCAGAAACAAGTGGAGAAGTCCTGTTTATGTAAATTACAAACAGGATTTGAGCACTACCTGAGAGGTGATCAGCTAGTGATCAATAGTGTTATGTTTAAACGAGCGCTTTTGACCACTCAGCCATCCAGGCTCCTCCTCGGAGGAATGGATATTCTTTCATGAGCTATTGAGATATAAATTAGACGAGGATAATGAGAGCTATTAGCCTTTAAATGTGATTTCACTCATGTTCAATTAAAAGCAAATTAGGCATGTAATTAAATGAACAAGAACAGATTTTAGGTTCCCCGCCAAGTGAGTGGGAAAATCTAAGCAAGCACGTTAAACAGGAAGT
This sequence comes from Arcuatula senhousia, assembly GCA_963971305.1. NCBI lineage: Eukaryota > Metazoa > Mollusca > Bivalvia > Mytilida > Mytilidae > Arcuatula > Arcuatula senhousia. Next base: position 45,003,646 of record OZ020303.1, on the reverse strand, counting down.
AGATGAGTGAAAGATCTGAATACACATCCCATCATATGGGACCCTACCTGAAGCTGTATACCAATTATCAAAACCCTATGGTTAGTAGTTGCTAAGAAAACTGTTACGAAAAAAGTGTGACGGACGGACACACAGACAACATAGGCATTTGTATGTCCACGCTTTGCATTGAAGCGGAGAACAATAACTGACCAATAGATTTCAGATTATAGAAGTTTGAAAATTGGACACCAGCTCTGGGCATGAGCTACACAGACATCCAGTGCTAAAGGGAACTCATGTTGCCTTAGCCTTATGAGCTAATAGAAATATAACCATATCACTACTTACTAGCCAACATGTCAACATTTTCTTGGCTCTCTCTTGGTTTGTTTCATTATCAGATTCAAAGTATTGCACTTCATCCTCAGGAAAGTTGAGTTCCAATGCCAATCTTTTCCACATGTCTCCAGCATGTTCTGATATCTTCTCTACCAATTCTGGTGTCAATACATCCTCATTGTTTTCATCTTCCTTAGCTAAAATTCACAGAAAAAGTGCTTTTAGGTTAAACCTCAGTTGCAATTTTTCAAGAACATTTCTCCTTTCAGATATTTGAGGCAACACATCAACAATGCAGTTTTTTACATTTTTGTGAATGCTTCTGATCTTACACAGTTCCATTTTAGAACTCCCACATTAAAATTTCATGTAAATCTGTCAATTATTAAAAAAAATGTTATGATACAGTAAATAATCAACATTTTTCAATGCTTTGTATATGTATTAAATTTACATTAATTCTTTAGAGAAAACACATCTATAACTGCAAAAAAAATATGATTATGGAACTTCTAACAACTTATGATTTCCTTAAGAAGTAAATTTGATGTTTCTGGAATATAAAAATAATCAACATTTTTTTTCATTGGTGTTAGAAATTCCATAATCAACTCTATCATGTTATAGACTCTAACTACATGGCATAAATTTTTGTGGATTTGGAAATAAAATGCATATTCATGAAGTTGTGAATTGGTGCTTTTAACAATTTCATTCTTTAATCAATGCAATTTTTTTTCTTCATTAGAAATCAAATTTTGTGTTTTCCCTGACCCACCAAATCCAAGTAATTGGTACCCCACAAAATGCAATAATTTCATAGTAAATCTACCTTGTTCATCGCTGGTTCCTTGCAGCCCATTGTCCTCGTTGTTCTCCTTGATATCCTCCTCATCCTCCCCAACCTCAGTTTTCATCTCCATGTTGTTCTCGGGGGTGTCCTGTTCTTCATTCTGGGGCATGATTTCCTTGGCCAGACGATTTAACATTAACTCTAAGTACTGTGGTTGTGGTATGGCTGGGGTGTTAGTATGTGTGAAGAAATGTGGACTCCTTCGGGCTAAGAGTCGTAGAGATTTCCACTGGAATATCTGGTCATGTATTAACCTGAATAAAAAAAAAACATATAATATTTGGAAGACTATTGATATGATTTGCAAACTTTTCTCATCTTGACCATTTAGATTCAGTACAATTGGATATCTTTTGTGAAAAATACTTTATTGGCGATTATTTCAACTCGTATTTGCAATTCAAAAATACATTTCAATTAACAGTTGGCTATTGAGGTAAAACAAAAATAATTGTTTAATAAAATACATTTTTCAAGTCTATGACTAAAAACAAATGATGATCCAATACCAAAAATGTTTTCCCTAATCTGGATTTCTGTGCTTAATGAATATGCCATGTCGCCTGTGTCTAAAAATAATTGATAAAGAGGAAGTAAATGAGTTATGGACAAAAAATCACATAACAACATATAGTGCTACAGGAAGTAACTACATTCAAAATATCAAGTTGCTGTGACATGAAGCTGTCCAGAAAACTGTGACAGAATTTTTTGTGACATGGCAAGACAACCAATAGTGCCAAAATGACTCTGTAATACCCTTCTTACTTATATTCATCTTCTATCATAGAAGCTGGATCGATCTGTTCAATGGCTTCTCCAAAGAAATCCTCGAGGGAAGGTAAAAATACTCTTTTCACGTCTTTACAAGATTCCATATTATCTGGGTTAATGTTCCACAGTCTTGTCAACTCGGCACTACCCATCTTTATCAGTTTTCCTCCACCTGATTGTAAATCATCTCCAACCCACCGTCGCTTTGCCCTGTCAATGTCAAAGATAAACTATTTAGAAAAATTATTACAAATACAAATTATAAAAAATCGTAAACAACACTTTCGTAAACTGACACCATTCTAATTTACAATCTTCTGTACTTTTCATTTTCAACAAAAATTACATTGTGAAAATCTATGAATATTGAACATCTTCTGATATTGAATGAAGACTGATAAAAACAAGCATTCTGAGAGTATTGCAAAACAATACATAGTCCCCTACCGGCCTCATATTCCAGTCACTGGTAAAAATTTGTAAAACTAATGAATTCCTAAACTTGATCAGCTCATTATCTACAAGGAATAATAAACAAGAGGCTCCCAGGAGCCTGAATCGCTCACCTGGTCTTAATGTCAACCCTTTGAAGACTTTTGTATAGATAAATGAGCTGAATGTTTAAGCAATAAAAAGCTTTTCTCTATCTGCAATAGTTTTCATTCCAAAGCAAAAAACACTATTTTTCACCTTTAAAGGGCCATAACCCCTTAAAGGGGTCATCTGACAACTAAGACCCTAAAAAGACTTTTGTAGAGCTAATTAAGCTGAACATTTAAGCAAGCAACATCTTTTCTCTATCTGCAAATTTTTTTTTTCTTTAGGCCAAAAACACTATTTTTTGTCTTTAAGGGGCCGTTACCACTATAAGGGGTCATCTGGCAACTTTGACCCTATGGAAACTTTTGTATGTAGCTAAATGAGCTGAACATTTAAGCAAGCAACAACTTTTCTCTATCTGCAATAGTTTTCATTCAGTAGGCCAAAAACACTATTTTTTGCCTTTAAGGGGCTGTAACCCCAATAAGGGGTCATCTGACAACTTCGACCATATGGAGACTTGTGTAGAGCTAAATGAGCTGAACTTTTAAGCAAGCAACAGCTTTTCTCTATCTGCAATAGTTTTCATTCTATAGGCCAAAAACACTATTTTTTGCCTTTAAGGGGTCGTAACCCCTATAAGGGGTCATCTGACAACTTCGACCCTATGGAGGCTTGTGTAGAGCTAAATGAGCTGAACATTTAAGCAAGCAACAGCTTCTCTCTATCTGCAATAGTTTTCATTCTATAGGCCAATAAAAAGCTTCGCCGAGCGCAGCATGATACGACCCCAACATGTTGAACTCTGTACGTTTTAGGCCTAATATGGATAGTCTATTGTTCTGGACACATGCAGCCCATGGTGGACTGACAAAGGTTTTTGACACATGCTTCTCTGATGGACTTTCGACCCAGGGGGTAAAAATATAAATTTTGAATGTTGTATTCTACTCTTTAAAAGAATAATGTTTGGGGAAAAAATTAAAAATCGAACCAGAATTTTCTTAAAATTATGATTACAGCCCCAAAAATTTATTCTTAAATTTAGAATCGCTACCTGACAAGAATTAATTTGCAAAAAAAATTTTCAAAATCGGACCAGAAATAAAAAAGTTACAATTATGGTCCCTAATAACGTAACAGTAAAAAAAGGAGACACAAAAATATATCTGCTACTTGACAAGAATAAACTTGCAAAAAAAATTATCAAAATCGGACAAAAATTAAAAAAGTTTCGCTTTCGGCCCCTTTTAGCCCCTTATTACGTAACAGGTGAAAAAGGGGTGGGGGTCGCAAAAATAAATTCTCAAATTTGGATTCGCTACTTGACAAAAATAAACTAGCAAAAATAATTTCAAAATCGGACCACAAATAAAAAAGTTTCGATTTTGGCCCCATTTGGCCCCCTAATTACGTAATAGGCGAAAAAAGGGGGGATCGCAAAAATTAATTCTTAATTTTGTATCCGCTATTTGAGAAGAACAAACATGCAAAAAAAATTATCAAAATCGGACCAGAAATAAAAAAGTTTCGCTTTCGGCCCCTTTTAGCCCCTTATTACGTAACAGGTGAAAAAGGGGTGGGGGTCGCAAAAATAAATTCTCAAATTTGGATTTGCTACTTGACAAAAATAAATTAGCAAAAAAAAATTCAAAATCGGACCACAAATAAAAGTTTCGATTTTGGCCCCATTTGGCCCCTAATTATGTAATAGGGGAAAAAGGGGGGGTCGCAAAAATTAATTCTTAATTTTGTATCCTCTATTTGACAAGAACAAACATGCAAAAAAAAATTTCAAAATCGGACCACAAATAAAAAAGTTTTTATTTTGGCCCCTTTTGGCCCCTAATTACACAACGGAGAAAAAGGGGGCGCAAAAATTCATCAGGTTCATTCTTTTATTGTAAGAAACATTCTTGACAAATTTCACAGCAATAGGCCAACTAGGACCAAAGTTATGGTGGAAAAAAGTAAAATATTTGAATTTTTTGCCCCTTTTGGGCCCCTAATTTCGAAAAAAAAAACGGGGGACCCCCAAAATCAATCCCATTCATCCTTGTATGGTAAGGAACATTACTGTCAAATTTCATAGCAATTGGATAACTAGAACTAAAGTTATTGTGGAAACAAACAAAAAAGTAGTATTTTTGGCCCTTTTTTGGCCCCTAATTTCTAAACGAAAAATGGGGGGACCCCCAAAATCAATCCCATTCATCCTTTTATGGTAAGGAACATCATTGTAAAGTTTCATAGCAATCGGATAACTGGAACTAAAGTTATTGTGGAAACACTAAAAAGTTAACAGACACCGACGACGACAACGACGACGACAGCATCATACCATAATACGTCCGCAAATTTTTTGCGGTCGTATAAAAACATGAAAAAATGCTATTTTTCACCTTTAAGGGCCCGTAACTCCCATAAGGGGTCATCTGACAACTTCGACTCAATGGAGACTTTTGTAGAGCTTTTGATGCTGAAGCAGTGGCGTGGCATCAGATTTCATCTATCTCTTATACTTTTTGATTTACAAGCCAAAAACAGTAGTCTGACCCCCCCTGGTCTATTTTTAGCAACGGCGGCCATGTTTTTCGACGAATCAAAAATTCCCACATCAGTTCTGTGGGGGATACCCTAAAGTACCACCAGACCAAATTTGGTTTGAATCTGTGCAGCCGTTTCAGAGGAGAAGAAGTTTGAAGAAAAGTTAACGACGACGACGGACGACGACGACGACGGACGCCAAGTGATGGCAATAGCTCACATGGCCTTTGGCCAGGTGAGCTAAAAAGTGTAGACAATAAAAGTTCAATGGATTTTCAAAATTCAAATGGCAATGACTCCTGTAAAAATTTGTGGACCGGCACAAAACTCAAACTTGATCTGTAACTCATCATGGTTAACTCAAATACCAAAAATCAGTTCATTATCTATAAGTGTTTAGAAAAAAAATTGTGGAGAACTGAGGCGTAACAGACCAACAGACATACAGACAGAGCGCAAACCAGTAGTCCCCTTTCGCCGGTAAGGGACTCATAAAAACAATAGGGCCACTCCAAATCTATTCCTAGTTCGTGGGAAACCCAAAGTCTTAAAACTGTAGCAAGAATAAAAACTTTGTAAAATATCAAAATCCCTGCTTCTTTCCAGGATTTCCTGTGTCTTTGTCCACCATTATGTGCAACATTTTTTTTAGAACTTTATGCTTTTGAAACTATGTTCATGTTTCTTTTTCATGGATTTAATAGTTTTTATGTTGTTAGACTACAAATTGTTGATCATTTAAGACATTAAATATCAAAACATGTTGTGCAAAGTTAGATAGAAATATGCATGATATAATATATCTATATAGAATCTAAAAGGAAGCATGCAATTTTATCACATGCTTGATTTGAAGTAGATTTAAGTTTGTTTTTTTTTTAAATGAAAACAAAAAATGCCACTAGCTAGGTCAGAAATATCTTCCCTAAGCAACAAGATTGACAATTCTGGAGAGAGAAAAATAAAAATTTCCCTCACTCTATTTGTTTTTTGCCAAAATATCAAGGCATCATCATATATTTATAGTTCTATCTGAATAAATTATCTAAAATATATAAATAAAATACATACTTTGTTTTATGCTTTGGTTGTTCAGATACTGGCTCTTTCTCAAAACTTGGACATCCATCATTTTTCCAATTATTCCAGAACTCTTCACGAGCCAAAATGTGCTAAGAATAACCAAAATATAAACATAAGCACATCAAATAACCTTAAATAAACAGGGGTACATGACTATGAAATGCAACTCCTCTATATATACAATTTTAATATATGTATACAGTGGCAGATCCAGAAATTCTGAAAAGAGGGGGCCCACTGACTGGTCTAAGAGGGGGCCCGCTTTGGTCAGGCTTCAATGATTTCCTATATATTCAACCAAACTTTTCCGCCAAAAGGGGGGCCCGGGCCCCCAGCCCCCCCCCCCTGGATCCGCCTATGGTATAAAACAAAAGAGTACTGTAACTACAAGAAATTTATTATCATTTGTTTTATGTCTTACTTCAACAGTTTCCTTCCATAGAATTTAGGATTTTGGACTTACAGGACCGAATCCTTGTTTTTAATTTTTTTTTTTTTTTAAACAAAAGTTGCTAAAATATACAGGACCGAACAAATTTTACAGGTTCAGGGCTATTGGTGCTGTGCAAATTTCCATGACTGGAAGTGTTACTTCCAAATTGAGGAAAAAGGGAATCATATTGACTTACTTCAACAGTTTTAGCAAATGAGTCTCCATCAGGTGGAGTTTCTCTGATCAACTGATAGACCTTTTCTTGTGTTGTCTTTGTCCATGTTGTTTGTTCCTCTTGGAATACCTGAGTAGGACTGAAAATATATGTAATAGTAAAAAAAATATACATGATACAAAAACATTGACTGTAACAAGATTGCTACACATAGCCAACGTGTACACGCTGCTGCATCAAAGTTGAAAATTTACTAAAATTTGACAAATCAAAAAGGCATTGAGATATGATCAAGAATATATCATGAAAAGACAAAATTATAGCAAAATCCATTGAGAGATCTTTGGAGTTGCTTTCACATAGTGTTCCCATGACCTAAAACGAACAAGAACTATAATATTTGTTGAATCAAAATGGTGTTGCAATATGATCAACTACATATCATGACAAACAATCCTACAAAATTTCATCAAAATTCATTGAGTGGTCTCAGAGAAGTTGGGCTCACAAAAGTGTGATGGCTGCATGGACAGACGAAGTCCCTGTCATGTTGCGGTGGGGGACAAAAAGGTAAATACTTTTTGTAAGTACTTAAAATTCTTACTTTTTATTACAGTAATTTCTTTTAAAGATGCACACATCACATATCATCAAAATAAACATGTCATTTATCAATGAAAAGGTCAACGCATAAACAAATGAACAAAAAGAGTTAATAAAAATAGTTTGTTCCTTCAAATTCATTTTAAGTTACTAACTTTTATTTTAAATTTCAATGAAGATTAAAGAGGAACATACTGTTGTTTCATATTATTTGTGGGGTACCAATTTTTATTATTTTTAAGGGTAACAGTCAACCACAAAAAAATTAGAATCCAACAAAGTTTCTTTTTTTTTTATATTGATTCCTATAAGCAACATAAACAAACCATGAAATTAAGAGTCCAACGAAAAGTCTTCTTGGGGTAACCACAAAAATTGATAACCATGAAAATACGTAAATTTACAGTATTGAATTAAGTATTGGATCTGTCATTATGAATTCAATCTTGACATAATCTTATTAAAGGGCAATGTTGAATCAATTCATAGAGAACTTAAGTTCAATTTCATTTTCCTATGAAAATAAAGAGCATTGTTTTCTGTAACTTACTTTTTGAACCTGACTTGAGCTGTAAGATACTGAAACAATATCAACATCTGTACCAAGACGTATCTTCTGAAATTACTGTCATTCAGCTGGAGATCTAGGAGCTGAAACATATAAAAGTATGGAAGTAAAGTCAAAACAATTTTATAAGAAATTATCTGCCAGGAAAACTGTGACAGAAATTTTTGCGACGCTAAAGGACAGGCAGCATACAAGAACGGAAAGTGTCTAAGTTATCATATATGGTTTTACTTCTAAATATGTGCAAAAATTGGTTGACCAGCTTTAGTTCTACAGGAAGTAGGTGAGTAACAGACCTAATATTGTACTTTATGCTGAAGCTCATAACAAATACCAAAATGCTGTGATAAGTAGGTGCAGAGAAAACTGTTACAAAAATATTTCATGCAGTCACCTGCCACCGCCAACACTGTCTGACATTCAACATTTTATAACATGGAGTTTCTCTCATGAAATTTGAAATTCATTAGGAATATCTTTTTAAAATAATTTTTGTATATGAGAAACATTTTTACCTTCTTCATAACTCATTTCCAACCTACCTTCTCACTGGTTAAGTATTTGGCAAAGAAACTTTTTGTCCCTGATTGTCGAACTTTTTCTAACTTTTTCCGTGATGATTTGATGTCATCTAACTTGGCACTTTCAAAGGCTTTTAATACAACTTCAGAATTCTAAAAGTGAAAAAAAAAGATTACAGAACTGTTCTGTTAGCCTTTCAAAATAGATTGTCATTAATAGGATATCTTTAGTCACAACTAGTTATTAACCATATCTATATAGTGGTTGGTCAACTAATCTTGCATATAAAAACTTTAGTACATGTATTAGAATAGAGAGATTATTAAATTTACCCTGAAATGGGAAACTTTACACTGTTATATATTTCACAGAAGCATTCATAACCAAAATCTGTTTCAAAATACTTAATGTTAGGTTTTTAAACTTTCAAAGCATGTTAAGCTTACTGCAACAAACTGTTTCCATGGCATCCTATCGTAACACTGGCTCGGCTTTCTGAAAATGTCTTGCAAGGACCAAAACCTTCTGTATAAGTTATAATCAACAGGAGACGTTCTACAATATGAAATATAATGCATTTAGTAAACTTGTTTTAACCCATTAAAATACAGATGTATCTGAAAACTAGTAACTTTAAGGGCTGTTCCATTTAAATTGATGTGGGACTGGGGGATGCAGTTTTTTATTTTTCTGTTGGTGGGGGGTTAAAATGCATCTTTTTGTGGATGTGTAATGATTTTTTTAATATTGGTGGTGAGGGGTCTTGAACAAAGTGTGTCCCCCCTCCCCCACATCAATTTAAATGGAACAGGCCTAAGCAAATGGATGTCTTCCTTAATCTTAATATTGCAAGGACATATCTGATTTTATCTATGTTCATGATTTATAAGTGAAACAAAGTTTCAAGAAATTCAGATTAACAGTTTCTGAGAAATGAACTGAAAGGTGTATACAAATCTGAATTTGAGGAATGCACAGACTAAAACTATTAACCAAATTTTCAATGAAGACTATGCACATATGTGTTAAAAGTTTTTTTCATAAAAAATTTCTGAACGGAGAAAGGATAGACCCTAAAAATTAATCTCCTTCATCCTTTAATGGTATAAAGGAACATTATAGTAAAATAAAATTATTGTAGAACATAAAAAACTTTTGCCCCTTTTTGGTCTCTAATTTTTAAAAGAAATTTCTGTAAACCAACATGTTTTTGCAGCTACTTTATTTCACATTTTAATGTCAGAGGGAAAATTTATCGTTGTGATTCTTCGTTACTATTACATATAACTATGATATTAATCATTTGCAATGGCCTATTTTCTCAAATAAATGTTCCTTGCGAAATTTGTCCAATAAAACCCTCTATCGCAAAAATTAGTTTGTTTACAGTATGAAATGATCGGAAAGGGGAGATGTTTGTTATCCCTGTGTAAAAGTTTCAGTCAGATTTAGTACAAAACATGTACCATTGTAGCACAAAAGAAGGACAAACAGATGGTGTAAAACCTCCAAGGCCTTTTTGTCTTTCGGGAACAGAGGGAAAAACTAACATACACTATTTTGGATATACAGAAGAACAGACAAATGAACTGTCTAGTGTTCTCCCCTGACCCTTTTAGCATCCTCTCAATGTGATGCTATCTGAAATCTTCTTAAATATATTCCATAGGGAATATGCTGCTATAATTTCAAACCATTATGCTATTTTGAAAACTGCAAATACCAGGATGCTTTTAGAAATTTCTTGAGAACACTGGAACCTATGCAGTTAATGTAATCAGTATGCTCAAATGGGCCAATTTGAATAAAGATATTTGTACACCTCTATATTTCAGTAAGCAGTGAATAAAAAGAAGAAATCTTTCTTTGTAACAAAATTAAAATTACCCATCATCCATTTCTCCATCCTCGACTTCCATCTTGTCTTCTCCATCTTCCTGTGAAATAGAAAAGCAAACTACACTAAAACAGTCTTATCCAAACCATGAGAAAACCGAAAACCTTTATAAACCAAACTGCATATAATATCCCGAGCTTAAAGAATCTAAGCAAAGAAAACCTTTCTAATCTGATTACCTATCTAAAATGAAAACAAAAATTCAGTTACTAATTTTAAAGAAATACTATACAATGCAATGGGTCAACAATGTGTGTTAGTAAAAAACAACTTTTATCTGAATCTTTTTACCAAACAAAAATTGAAGCATATAAATAAACAAACAAAGAGAAAAAAATAATTCTTTTTGCAGCAAAAAATATGAAAACATACCTTTTTCAGTTTTCTATCACTTTTCATGAAAGTTGTAACATTTTCCAAATTGAAATGACTCATGAGATTCAGGGCTAGAAAAAAATAATAAAACTTAATATGCTAATAAAACATGAACACACATTATGTAATGATAAAGTCATTGATAAAGTTAAAATATAAAATAAGAACAAGGTTTTTTGGGGGTAATATAACAATACATGTATTTATGGAGAGAAAATCATAAGGGCTTTTCTTTAAAATTGGAAAGGGAAGGGGGTATCGTTTTTTTTTTACCGTTCATAATTATCATGCAACAATCAAAGAACAATGAGAATTTGAAAAAAAAAAATTCAGGTTAGGAGTGATAATAAAGATATGTCAGTTTGAACTCTGTTTGGTCTATAGTCAATGGATAACACCTGCACTTTTCACAGCATCACCTTTTTGAAAAGAATGGAATCTGAATGTATGATAAGGAAAAATAACTCTTCATCTACATATTGCATTGAAATTGTTGGTATTTTTATTTGTTTTTTTGTTTTGAAACAAGAGTTTACACTTAAGTATGTTTTGCCTGCTGGCACCATTGGAATACCTTGTTATTCCTCAAACATAATCAAAGCTGCTATTGGGCATATGGATACCAAATTTCATCATTCTAGGACTTATAGTTCTTAGAAATGGAGGTGACATTGCTATTATATGTACTTTAGAAAATTGTCAGTAACTTAACCTGAAAGTCAAGGTCAAAAGTGGGGAGGCAACTCTGCTAAGCTACTACTAGCGCATATGCATTCCAAATTTCATCATCCTACGACTTAGAGTTCTTGAGATAGAGATGTGCTAACAAAACCTTAACATTGCTATTATATGTATTGAAAATTGTCAAATTCACTAAACTGAAAAATCAAGGTCAAGGTCAAAAGATGGGAATGCAACTGTGCTAAGTATTATACCATTTTTTGTAGTCGTATAAAAATGAAACCATAGTAATTTGAAAGGTCAAAAGTTGTAAAGTCATTTGATGATCTTTAGGTGTAAAGCTGTTGAAATGAATTAAGGCTTTGGTACAAACTTTGTAACTTACCTGATTTTTCAGATAATGGAAATAACCTGGATAAAAACAACTGTATTCTTCCACAGAAAACTGTGTTCTGAGACTTGGATAGTCTTCTCAAAATATCTACAAGAAAATATATGGTGAGATAATTAATCTTTCTTAAAAGATAAATAAGATTGTCAGCAAAACTACTGTCAGGTTGTACCTTCATTGTTGTAAAAACAGCTACTCATTCACAGTAAAATATTTTTAAATCTTTGAACAAGAAAATAAATGGAAAAGTGTCACATTTGTTTAATAATGCAACATAATAATGCTGATTGACACATGTGAAGTATTTCAATTTTTTCATTGACTTCACAAGTAGGTGGTTAATCTCAATACTTTACCATTGCACATTCTGAGGAGGTAGTTCTTCCCTGTTTCATAAAATGTCTTCTAAAAATAAAAAAAATAAAATAATTCGTTTTTTTTAATTCAAACTTGGAGTAGAAAACTACCATTTTTTGTTGTAAATATAAATGTTGCTTTTTGCTAATAGTGCCAATGTAAAGGCACATGTACTGCTTCTTGTTGCAGTTTCTTGCTATAAATGTAATGTATATGTGTTGTTTGTTGATGTAGGTGTAATTGTTAATGTATATTTCTTGTTTGTTGCTGTAGGTGTAAATGTAAATGCATATGTGCTGTGTGATGCTGTAAATATAAATGCATATGTCATTACTGTAAATCGGGAAATTTTCGCACCATCTTATTTTCGCTATATGACGACTGAATTTAAGTTCACGAAGCTTTAAATTCGCGCTGAAATGTTATTGTCCATAGACTACTATAGAAGACAAGTTTATTTGCGCCGTTTAATTTTTGCGCTAGCAACATCATCGCGAAAATCGTGAAAATCAAACTGCCGTGAAAATTTCCCAGTTTACAGTAGTTGATTTAAGTGTAAATGTAAAACTTTTAATGAGAATATCAATGCACTTGTCATTTGTTGCTGTGAGAGTCAATACATCATTTGTCTGTTGCTTTCTGTATACAGGAATATGCATAAGCCCAAAATCAAAATACCAAAGGTACTTTGATTATGCTATATATGCATATTCCAAGGAGTAACCTCTCATCAGAAGCATTTGAATAAAAAAATTTGAAGGTCAAAACCAAAAGTATTGAAAGAAAAGTACCCAAACTCAAAACAAATACAAACAGAAAAGTCAAATTAAGCACGGAGGATAAAGACCATGTGCAGTACAAGAAAGAAACCTGTTGTTATAAAACAATTTTGAATTTTACAATTAGAAATTTCAATGACAAGAAGTACATGTACTAAAATTTATTGGTAAATTTGTATCAGACAAGTCTGAAGACCAGGCTTTTGCGGTTTGAAATTTTTGTTACAACTATAATAGGTACAAGGCAGCTTCTGATCTGAGTTCTGTTTATATTTGGAGTATGATTTCTTTTCACAAAACAGACCTCATAACTTGGTTTTTCTAAAGTTAATGTGATAGTTTTATTGTAAGCTTGGAAATGATACAATCATAGATTTTCATCAAAATATCCTTCACTTCTATACTTATGTCTTAATAAGCTGCCTAGTATATACAAAATATCAATTTTGCTGACGATAAAAATAATCTGCTTGTACTTACAGACTTCCAAACACTCAACTTTTGTTCTACTAAATTAAAGACATCTTCACATTGGTCTATGGTTATCACATCAAACATATCTGTTAATAGCACCAGTGGTGAGTGGTTTGAACAAGCATCTGTGTAAAAGAGATACAAAAGGTCAATTATCATGAAATTTTGAACATATTGGTATTAAATATATGTAAATTAATCTCTTCAAGTTAACATTTGAAATTGTCAGTGTGAAAGAGACAAAAAAATGACAAGCACATGCACACTTTATATTATCTATATTGAAATAGAGTTGTACTATAAGTCAAAGTAACATATGGTCAGAAGTATATTTTTCTTAAATTGTTAACTAATTTTTATTCATTATTAATAGTTTTTAATTTTTATGTTTTTTTTTTGTTTTTCGTTTTTTTTACCAAATTACTCTCTTTTACTGGCAAAGCATTTACATTTTTCTCAATGTGTTTTTAATACGCCATTTCCGAGATAGGACGGAATGGCTAGTTTTCCCGGGGGGTGATTCTTTTATTAGAATTTTTTTAAAGCATGTCAACTTCCGGTGCACGAATGAGCAAAGGGTTAAAATAAATATGCTTTGTTATTTATTAAAGATGGAATCTGAGATTTTAGAAATTTTTCTACACAGGTAAGAAAACTTGTCCAATTTATTGAAGTATTTACCGTTTACAGAAATATTATTGTTCTCATAATTCCACAGACGCTTTTGCGTAAGCTTATGGGGCAGAAAACCAGTTTGCTTCAAAAACTGGTAAAGTCACGTGATAAATTCTATCTAATTGAGGGATTTTTTCCGGAAAAGCAATGAACTCGAAAATTGCGTATTTGATTGTTATGAATTTTTTAATACACTTTTAAAGTGCTAAATGGTGATATGTTTATTAATTTTATTGTATAAAATGTAATTTTTTTTTTAAATTAAATAGAGATTTTGAAGTGTCTCCTACATCATTTTTGGCTGGATATTGGTTGTTTAATAATGTGGTGTATTTATAGATTTATATATATTGTTTTTACGTCAATCAATATGTGACACTATAATAAAATAAATTTATTGATTCATCTTTTTAATAACTTAATAATCAAACTCAAATCACAGCAATATATTATCATGATTTTAGCATATTTAAGCAACACTGTCAATGTCATATCTTCATACCTTGTTTGGCAAGTTCAATTGCATGTTCCAGTATTACTTTATACACATCACAACCCGAGTCTTTTGTCTAAAAATACAATATTCTATCTTATAAAAAATAAAAATAAATAGCCTTTATCCAATACCAGGCAATACATGTAGTCTAGGTACATAAATTCATTTACCTATAAAAAAGATTGAAGATATACAGTTCCATTAGTAAAATAAGATTTGATGGTCTCTAAAATCGCTGCCAATTTTCCACTAACTTTATAACTGACTTTAATTTACTTGAAACTGAAAGCACCGATCCTCTGCTTTGAATCATTTCAATATTTATTTGATTTTGTGTACTGTATATACTCCATATCACTGTTTGTAGATTGAGTTTATGTATGTCATGTCTTGAGTACTGAAGATTCAATTATTTTTGTGGGTACCAATTTTTGTGTCTGATTTGATATGTTATGATGACAGATATTGTGGTCTTAAAACAATACTGTCATCAGTCAAACCAAGTTGATCTCCATGCCAGGAAAAACAGATATATTTATTCTTTATATATCTGCAATACGGACATGGTTTTATTATTTGTGAATTAATTCTATTCATTTCTAAAATGTCTTGGTTTTTTTTAATAATTATGTTGTTGCAATCAAATGCAAAATTAAAAAGTTTTTTTATTTTTTTTTAAATCACAAAATTCTTTGTTGAGATCATCCATTGTTAATGTTGAGTCACAGCTATCTAAAATTTTTGAATTTTGTATGACTCTATATAATATTTTATGCTCAACATACAAATTGAAGACAATTCATAAGTGAAAATTCCACATCTTTATGTTCTCTTATCAGAATTATCAATTAATACCAGTAATTCAAAACCACCATATTATATAAAACAAAACAAATGAAATGAAGCAAAAATGGCAGTTTCTCCTCTTTCAATTAGCATGGTTCTTACCACTAATTCTCTAACAACATCCCTCAAGGCCTGGTCCATGGCTGACTTCTTCTCAGAACTACTGTTAAACAAAAATAATAAACAACATTTTTATAATTAAGGCCTGAATTTCATGCATACGAATATCTAGACTAAAGTCATTTGAAATAACTTTAACAAATGAGTATTTACCAATGCTGAATAATTTACATTTTTCTACCATATACCAGTACAATAAACATATAGCAAGGTAAAAACTTGTTACACAATAATACACAAAAGCAATTTTAAATGAAACATATTATATGTGATAGTTAGTCTGGCCGCAAACATGTCATGCATGTTGTGCAAAATGTAGAAATACCATACTGTGTGTGTGCGATTCTATACTTATGACAATAGTTGGGCATGTGTTGGAAAATACATGATGTACCTTTAGTTCAAACATGTTTACATTTAAGATGACAATTAGCTAATATAACATGTACATTTACCTGCCATTTTGTGATATACACACAGTTAATAAATCTTCAACCGATCTCTGGGATACTGATTTTTTAAGAGCATTCTGAAAGAAAAAAATAACATTTCTATTTAAACCAGAATGAATGCCTTCCAAGAATTGTGTTAGTAGGTGGGCACAAAGAAAACTAGACAATCTTTTTTTTTTAATATTTAAAATGTTTTTGAGTCTCCTACAATTTGAAGGGTTTTTTGTGAGAAACTTTGGACTTAAATTCAGTTAAAAAAAAACCTGGAATATATATTTGAAAACAACCTGCAGTATAAATGAAACCAAATGACCTTCAGACCATTAGTTTTTATACCCCGCCACATGAAGTGGCAAGGTATTATGATATACCCTCAGTTTGTTTCGGTGTCTGTCTGTCTGTCCCCTGAACCTGAAAACACTTCAAGGGATTTGAATGAAATTTCGCTGTTGAATACAATTAAATTCAGGATGATCCGAAAAATATTATTGAGGATTAGCCACATTGTAAATTTTCTAAATTTGTAAATGCATACATGTGACGGATCCGTGATGACAAAGCTGGAGATTTGGATTTTTTTGGCTGGAGATTGGACAAAAAAGCGGGAGATTTTCAACGCTCATTAAAATTGCATTTCAATGTCAATTGACGGCATTAGCGTGTGCCAAATATACATGGCTTCACTGGTTAATCTCAAACTGTTTATACAATCATCAGGTCAATTATTGCAATTAACCTTTAATTAACACCTTTACCTGTTAAATTGTCGTCCACCTAATTGACAAACCCCTAAAACATCGGAAATGTTTTATGACTGAACAATAAAAATGTCTATAAAACTAAAATTTTGTCATGTCTTGAAATAGCAGGAGATTACACAAAAAGTCGGGAGAACGGTAGATGGATCAAAAAGTCTGGAGATTTTCTCTCCCGGCGGGAGAATAACATGTATGTAAATGATAAAATTTTCTGGTCTAAGAAAGATAACTCATTTCTTTTCTGTCTCTCTTTAAAGGATAGTACAGAGTGCAAAGTACCAAAGATTTTCCCATTGAAAACAATGCTTTCTTGTCAAAATTCATAATTTTCTGTATGTCTCAAAATTAAAATTTGGGGTTTTAATTTCTATTCAGAAGAAAGTAAAATATATATTGACATTTTTACCGAGTTTGAAACTATATGGTCCCGTGGCTTTTACGGGACAAAAATTTTTGTTTTAGTATGTACCTGAAAATTCACGCTTTTTTCTTTAGAAATTTCGGAAAATTAAAATGCGTTTTAACAATAATATTACATGTAACATGATTAAATCACGTTTCATATGTGAAATAAAGACGTAACTCACGGCGCAATATTACTACCAAAAATCATTTTTCATTTATAACCACACGTAATAAGCCATGTATTTACTCCTGTATTGTATCTTCCCTTCACAGGCTATGACTTCACAGGCGTACCAATTTGGTACATTGCTACCTACATGTATACAAACATTTTTAACTACTGATGAATATCGTGGCAGGGTATCATTTAATGTCCCATTAGATGCCCTATTTTCATGATTTTTGTTGTTGTTACATGTATATTGCAAAATGACTCTGGCAACGAAAAAACTTTTTTGAAATATTTCCAGTTTTTGTGAAAAATCCACGCAAGATTTGAATTTCTCTCAACATTTAAAGTTGTGGTCAATTTCTTCGGACATTATGATCAGTTTATTGATCTTTTGTGAAAAATGGTCATTAAATACTAACTCTTGTGCCTGAGCCTGTGTTAGTGCATATTTTACTGTATATAGATCTTATTATAACATAAGGCAACAATTAAATTGCAAAAGGAAAATAATACATCAAATGATAATTTGTGGCTTTTTAACATAAGTTTCCTTGTATACTGTCTGTTCAAAAAATGTAAAATTTCAATAATTTATAATGCTTTTATTTTTGTGACATTTTCATTTCTTTCAGTTTGCGAGAACCAATAAATCAAGTAATCCTAATTTTATTTTCTATTGTTGCTTGTGAGAGGTGCCCGAATTAACAGGAAACTGTTCCCGTCTTAGTCATGCAAGTAACAATAAAAATTCTTATTGTTATGTAACGGGGTTGCTCCCCTTCCTAGTAGATTTAAATAGCCAGCCTTTATCCCTGAACAAGGGAAGTACATGTACTTCTTTGGTTCAGAGGTAGAGCGCCTGACTGTAAACCTAAAGATCCCTGGTTAGATTCCCGGTCAGGACATGTCGATTTTGTGAAGTAGTCCATGCTCTCCGGTTACATTGGGCCAACCTTAAAAATATCTTTGTTTCCCCTACCCCGACTGCGGTTTTGTGGGTATGGGTAGGTAGGTAGGAAAAATATTTTATTTTTTTCTTGTTTGAAATAATTTTTGATGCCTGAATATTGTATGCCTGCAGGAAACAAAATTGATTATATATGTATAGAAGAGGTTTCAGCCAAGACACTTACTTCAATAGATCTTACTAATGTAAAAACTCCCTTGCACTGTTTGATACTAGTTTCAGATGCATTCAAAGTAAAATACCTGTGTTGCATACCTTCAATGTCTCTGGAGTTTTTAACCTGTATTTTTATATGTTTTTTTAAATACAAATAAAGTTTTAACATGACCTAAGTTCATTAAAAAATAAGGACTAGAGTAGAACATTTCTCAGTGACTTAGTATTCTTTTTTGAAAATGAAGGAATACTTTACATAAAGAGTTAGGTTAAACCCACAAAAACCTTTCAATACCTACATCAGTCATCTATGCACAACAAACATGTGTTCATTGGGCTTGTCAAAGGTGAAACTATTCAACACATAAGAAACAATAGCAATAAAGAAAGGAGTAGGGGCACTAAGGCCAATATTTGGGCCCAAAATTTGAGTTACTCAGAATCAATTGTTTTTGGTGTAGATTTAAACAGAAGTAAATGAACTTAAAGAATCATGACAAATTTTGACCTTTTCAATGTCATTGTGATGTCATGGTGACGTCAAAGTTGATCAAAATTGGCTAAAACGCTTGAAAATGTGATTTTCTGGCCTGTTTGACACATATTTTGTTCTGGTAGATAGTGAGCACACCCATGTTCAAACAAAATATTTTAACTGAGCATGCGTCTGATTATTATGCATCTTTTCTGAAAATATCTTTTTTGAACATGGATGTGGACCCTTTTGATTCAAGCAAATACTACCTCTAAATGTGTTAAATACATCAAAAACAACCAATTTTGTTATTTGACCAAAGTTTGAGGATCTGCTTTGCCTCAGCCAAACTATTTATGCTAAGAAATCCTTTTGGAAATATTAGCTCTATATCTTAGCTATTATATAAGCTCCATAGTTTCTATTTTGACAAATGTTCTAAAATGTGTCCAAATTTTTGGGGCCAAATAAGGGCTTTAATGCCCCTACTCCTTTAATAAATTTTTAAAATCAATTCAAAGAATGTCTAGTCAAAAGAGGATATCAAGAAGATGCTGTTGAAAACATAATTAACACCACCATAAGAATAAAAAGAGTTGATGTACTAAAACCTAAACAAACAGAAAACAACAGAATCCCTTTAGTTTTCATTACTAAATACAGCTTTAACTTAAAGAAATAGGGAAAGTATTGAAAAAGCATTGGAACAAGATATGGGAGGTTAGAGCATGCAAACAAATATTTACTGAAAACCCCATCGTAGCATTCAGCAGACACAAGAACATAAAAGAATTTTTAACAAAACCACGTTTACCAAAGGACCTGATGACGCAGACTTACACCTTGTACGAAATCCACGACAAAATTGAATTGAAGTCCTACTTTGAGTTGAAATAAAAAACTATGGGTTTAGGGTCCATGAGGTAGGCGCATGTGGCTGTTGGGCATCAAATTGTATTAAATTACACAAATTGTGTGGCTTGCCATTTTCATACTTTTATTCGATCTTTGCTTGTTCTATTGTACATTAAACAGATAACTTCCTCAACAACTTTCCCAAGAGTATACGTAAATGAAGATCTTACCCGTCTACGAAATAGAATGTATTGGCACGCTAGGCAGTTAGCTAAAAACCGAGACAAAGTCAAAGGTCACTGGACTGTTAACGGAAAAATTCACATTAAAGGTACAGACGACACAATTCATGTCATCAGAACTGTAAATGACATAAACGCCGTTGCTTGTCTACTCAACATCCGTTATCAGTTTATATCCATGCAAAACTTATTTGGTTCATAAACAAACTCACCTTCTATGTTGTAAATAATATATTCCCATTATGAACTCTATTTGCTACTTGATAGTCGTCTACATATATTTGTGCACTATTAACCTTTCAACTCCATGATATTATCAGAAAATTGAATTTCCATTTATATGAAATCACAATTTCTTCTACTGTAACCACAACAAGTTAAATCCCAGTCATACGCATACGTAGTAATAAGTTGATATGTACTTTTAAACTTCATTCATAAACTTTACCTAGATATGTCACGCACGGATGAATAGTTCAAGATATATGACACTTCGTTGTTTGATGCTTGTCGTATTTATAGATGAAGAGATTGTGATGTAAACAAAATTATTACAAAATAATGTCAATTGTTATGACACAAAAACAAATCTTAAATTCATATCTTACAGAAATTCTGTTACCAAGTTTTGGGTTTTTTTTTTTACAAAACGCAAAACCTAATATTATAAAGTTATTTTATTAGAAATTACATCAGCGTAGCATATCATGCCCTAATATCAAACGCTCCTGCTCCAATCATCAAACCCCTATATATTACATGTCAACAATTATACCCTCATTTGCACCTTTTGCCTTGCACATATTCCTTCTCTCCACATTGTACCCCAACACACGTTCAAACTCGCATGTTCCCATCTACACTCAACTTTATTCTATTCTCCCTTATGTAGAGGTTAAAAGCTTTCGCTCACATTGGGTACCTACGTCTCTCTCTCTTAATCGCGCCTATAGAACGATAATAATGTTGTTTAGTGGTATGCCACTAAACTATTATCTGAATAATTACGATGCCGGTTAATTCAATCGAGTTTAGAGAGAGAATTGGACGATTTTATCCACTGTCACGTAAAAATAAAATCAAAACCAGACTATCATATCGAGATATCCTTTGCGCGAACATAATTTTCAAGTACGGACTTTTGCGATCACTACCTATTCTTATTATCTTAAATGTGGTTTTAAACGTTAACACCGAAGAGTCAAGAGTAAAACGGCCCAAACAACAATCAGTTTCAAACAAAAACGATTCTCCCAAAGTGTCAATGTATCTTTACATTATTATGTGTATCCTGTTAGTGATAGCAGGCATAGAACTAAATCCAGGTCCTGTAGAGGACGTCATCGGTAACGGCTCAGATACTATGTCTATCTCCGCTAATTCATCATTATTAAACATATCCTCAATGTTCAAACAGGCCATATCCTTCTTACATTTAAACATACAAAGTATAAAACCAAAGATGGAGCAGATCTCAGTGGAATATAACAATTATGATATCCTTTCATTTACGGAAAGTTGGCTCAAGCCGACAACTGCTGATCAAGAAATAACTATCCCCGATTACGCAGTGTATAGAACTGATAGACAAAATCGCATCGGAGGTGGTGTAGTTGTTTACACTAAATCCAACCTAAATTGTAAAAAGAGGCTCGACTTACAAATAGGACAGCTTGAATGTGTTTGGATCGAGGTCAAACTAAAAAAGAAAACTATATTATATGGTACTTTTTATATACCTCCTAACAGTAAAAAAACAACTTGGGACGAGCTGTACCAATCGGTTGATGCGGCACTAAACTCCGGACACGACATAATAATAACTGGCGATTTTAACTGTGACCAATCAATTGACAATCCAAATGACAAAGTAAGAAGTTTGTTACAAACATTCAGTCTCCACCAACATATAAATGAACCAACCCACTTCACTGAACATTCTTCGTCTTTAATTGACTTAATTATAACCAATAATCCAAATATTCTACTATACACCGAAGTTGGTTCCCCTCTTCTCGACCAAACGCGGTATCACTTACCAGTGATTGGCCTATTAGACTCCCCCAAGTCAACAAGTAATTCTTTTAAACGCAGAATATTTTTGTATGATCAGTGTGATTACGATCTTCTTAGACATACCCTATCTGACGTCAATTGGGACCTACTCTTTGTAAATAATGACGTTGACGCATCAACTGCAATGATCACCAACAAAATTCAAGCTATTTGTAATAAAGTTATACCAAATAGACTTATCAGTGTTCACAAAAATGACCCTCCCTGGATAACTAGTAAGATTAAACAACTAATTCGTAAGAAAAATAGAATTCGCAGAAAGGCTAAAAAGACCAATAGTCTCATAAACTGGGAAAAATATCGTAAAATAAGAAATAAATGTACCCTTGCTGTCAAAAATGCCAAATATGATTATTATTGTAACGTTAAAGATAAAATCAATAGTGGCGAAATCAACTCCAGTAATTGGTGGAAGTTAGTAAAATCACTATTAGGAAATTCAACTAAATGTAGACTACCTCCTTTACGAACAGACACTGATATGGTTGAAGACGACAAAACCAAAGCTGAAGTTTTCAATGAATACTTTAATGAGCAATGTCAAGTTAATGATGCAAATAAAACGTTACCCAACAATTTAAATCCGCCTGATTTTAGCATGCAGAACATACAATTGCATGAGAACGAAGTAGAGGACGTCTTGCTGTCGCTTGACACGAATAAAGCTGTCGGCCCAGATAGCATAAGCCCCAAAGTTCTAAAAGAAGCATCAACGATACTAAAAACTCCATTATGCAAATTATTTAATATGTCCTTAAATTCCTGCACATTCCCAAAGTCTTGGAAACAAGCTAATGTTACGCCTGTCTTTAAATCGGGATCACAAAATGACGTAAAAAACTATCGACCGATATCACTTATAAGCTCTCTCGGTAAAGTAATGGAACGTTGTGTCTTTAAGCATCTTCACAACTACATTAAGAGTCATAATATAATTACATACAATCAATCAGGCTTCACCCAGGGCGATTCTACTATAAACCAACTTGTAAGCATAACTAATGAATTTGGCAGAGCTCTTGATCAAGGAAAAGAAGTTCGTGTAATATTCTGTGACATAAGTAAGGCATTTGATAAAGTTTGGCATCGCGGCCTACTATTTAAGTTAAGATCGATCGGTGTCACCAACGGCCTACTTAGTTGGTTTAAAGACTACTTAAGCGAAAGAAAACAACGAGTCGTCATAAACAATAGCTGCTCAAGCTGGAAAACTATAAGTGCAGGGGTTCCTCAAGGTTCTATCTTAGGACCTCTCTTATTTATTTTATTTATCAACGATATAGTATGCGACATAGATTCAACAATAAAGCTGTTTGCTGATGATACCAGTCTTTATATGATAGTTGACAACCCAAATGATACTGCCCTTCAGTTAAACCACGACCTACAGAAAATACACGAATGGTCTGAACAATGGCTTGTTACATTTAATTCGAGAAAAACTGAAACAATGACAATATCAAGAAAAAGTAATAAACCAATGCACCCTGACCTAATCTTGAATGATTCTGTAATATCAATAGTTGCCCAGCATAAACATCTTGGTCTTATAATATCTGAGGACGGAGGATGGAGTAAACATATTGATATGATCGTTACAAAAGCATATAACCGACTAAGCATTCTTCGGAAATTAAAATTTATACTCGATAGACAAACACTCGAAAAACTATATTTGACATTCATACGACCTATCCTAGAATATGCAGATATAATCTGGGATACTCCAATCGCAATCCTAAAGCACAAAGTAGAAAATGTGCAAATAGAAGCCGCTAGAATCGTAACAGGCGCAACAAGATTATCATCAATAAGTAACTTATATACAGAAACTGGTTGGCAAAAACTAAGCGATCGACGTGAAAGTCACAAATTAGTTCAACTTTATAAAATGATAAACAACATTTCCCCTCCCTACTTAAATGAACTTATTCCAAGTAGACAAAATCAGATTCATAATTACCCTACTCGTAACTCTGACGCGTTACAACAGATTAACACCAGAACATGTCTGTACTCAAGTTACTTCTTGCCATCTACAATTCGATCATGGAACCTTTTACCCACTACTGTTAAGTTATCCCCATCCTTAAGCATATTTAAATCCAGAATAAATAATAGTGTAACTAAACCGAAATATTATTATTATGGTAATCGTAAAGGTCAGATATATCATGCAAGACTTCGCCTAAAATGTAGCATCTTAAATAAAGATCTATATGACAAGAACCTAATTCAATCTCCAGCATGTATGTGTGGCAATAGCTCTGAAACTGCTTCTCACTATCTTTTATATTGTCCAAGATTTCAAGCGCTCAGAGCAAGGCACATTTTTACTCTTCATACTCCACAGATTCACTTATCATGTAATATACTTTTATTTGGCACAGATACCTTATCGGATGAACAGAATGCTCATATATTTGAATCCGTACACCAATTCATCTTAAAAAGTAAACGTTTTGACTTTGAATAAAAATAGACAAAACCTCCAAGGTTGTAAGAATGCCTTACCTCTTCAATCACAATTACCCTTAACTTATTCCCAACCTATCACACTTGTTCTTAGTTACCCTTCTGCACCTTTCTTCCGACTAACATAACTACGAGCTGTATACATATTCAATTTATTGTACAGTATTGCCCTTGATGTCTGCTGAAATAATACATCAGTATTTTGTATTTTGATTAAGGAGACGGATTTAAATAAGACTTTTAGTCTTGCTTCCGAATCCTTTTATTAATTTGTATATAATTGTTCCTTTGTTATGTTGCTTTGATCGTAAAATGTTATACAAATTATTAATAAAATATGTTTACACTAAACAGATAACTTTGAAGCATTCCGAAAATATGAATCTAAATCTATTAAGCGCTTTAATTTAAATCACACGTCTTTTAATGGGTTTACATGTACCGGATTCCAAAAAAGATCTAGCCAATAACACAAAAAGCAATAAAAAAAACTTGAACTGCAAGGGCCAATAAAATTTTTCGGGTCGCTGCAATTTTTCTGAGTCGGTCGGGGGAGGGGAAACAAACAATTTTTTTTTATTTTTGGCCTTGGCAACCAACTAAAAAACCCAAAATGGTTAGAACAGGAAAACTAGCCAGGGTTTATAATAGTTGTGTTTAGAGTCATACATGAAGGTAACATGACGACTCTTGAGGAGGGGGAAGTGTAAGGGGTTGCTCCCTTTCCTAGTAGATTTAAATAGCCAGCCTTTATCCCTGAACAAGGGAAGTACTTCTTTGGTTCAGAGGTTGAGCACCTGTCTGTAAACCTAGAGGTCCCGGTTTGATTCCTGGTCAGGACATGTCGATTTTGTGAAGTAATTCATGCTCTCCAGTTACAGTTACTTGTGGTGATTCATCGTAGCAAGTCCGTTTTTTTTAAATTGAAAAAGAAGAAAATGATAGGGTGAGCAACGGGAGGGAGGATTGGTCTTTCTGCCAGTAGTCCATTTTCTCCACTTGTTTGAACTGTCAGGTAAAGGGGTTAGGATAGGTTAGACACACAGAAATCTGTACTGATGGGGTAGGGTCAGCGTTACAGAATGCTAGAACACATCCTACCCCTTTTATGGTGGCGGGTTGTTTATACACCACATGTTGACGGTTGTCCTATTAAAAGGATGTAAAGATAGCATACAGATACAGATAGGATGGTGTCAGGTCATGAGAATGAAAAATGGAGTTTTTAGATGAGAAGGTAGGTATATACCTTCCGCTTTTATTTATTTGTGTGGCATATATTCGTTAAGAAAACAAGTGTCAGTCGAAAAAAGGGTGAAAAATATCTTATTACACTAAAGTTTTCGACTGCTTTTAGAAAATGAAACCGTTCCATGGAGGCTGCCATATTGAAATTAAACCTCCGAAATGATGACGTATTTCACACTTCCGGTAAAAAATCCTTCGAGTAGACAACTGTTTAGGGTTATTTGAAAGAAATCGTTCTGTATTTGCTGTCAGCATACATCAATGACCAGTAATGTTTTGCTCTGTAATTAGAAAAAAACATAATTAAAAATCTAAATGATTAAATTTATGTTTATAGTTTGCGTACAATTGTTTTTGCAAGGTCAGTCAGATCCCACTTGTACAAGTAAAATATATTTTACCTTCTAATTTCTTTTAATAGTTAAAATTGTCTCCCTTTTTGACTTTCACTGATTTACTTGTACAAGTAAAATGATAGAAAATCATTCTTTTCTTAATTATCTTTATCTAGCCATGAAATTCACTTTCATTCATGAGTTATATGGCTAATAGTATCAGCAAGCTTTACCAGATTGAGATTAGCTATTATCTTCAGTTAATTGAGAAATAATCAACATTTATTGTCCCAAGGGGGCAATTTTCAATGGCCATGTGCACCATTAAGACAGCCATGCGCATCAGAAATTTTTAATGGACCATAGAGCAGATGATGTAAACATTTAAAGAAAGGCACAAGCTCCTGTTACGTCCAATTACGTAACTTTAAGGCAAAATATTATAAATGCTCCTGTTACGTTACTTCCGGGACATAATAAATTCCGCACCCATAACGGAAAGGGGAACGAATTGTAAACGGATTTATCAACGGAACTGTAGAATTAAAACACTTCACATGCTAAAGTTACGTTATAAAAACAGTAAAAGGTAGGGGTGTAACGATACATCACGATGCATCGGAATCACGATATTTTGTCCCACGATACTGGTATCGGATTGTCATCAATTTGATGATTTCGAAGCGATTCTTAATTTTGGTGTGCCATTCCCCCGAAGTTTATCGTTTTTTTTGCCTTACAACAACAAATTTTGTGACTGAAACCCTCTTATTCATGAAAAGAACTGAGTTTAACTTTAAATGATACTAATCCTGAATATTTACAATAGCTTTCCACTGCTTTTATTGGTAGAACATGGCATTTTTAAAGTGAAATTAGCCAAGTTCAGTATCGTGATATGGATCGGATCGTAGGTCAAGAATAGTGATGTGTATCGGATCATGAGAAAGTGGTATTGTTACACCCCTAGTAAAAAGAGCCGTATGAAAAATTTTGTTATTTTTGTTCAAAAATCTTATTGTATTTTTTAAATTTTAAATTATATGATTATTGTTTTAATTAATAAAATAACGAACATAATAAATATTTGTTTACTTTAATATTAAGATCGAAGTCTGTATACCTAATGCCTTTGCACTCGATCCTTTACCTATGTTGACCTGGCTTGCTGAGTAAAACTCTACCTCATTGAACACTATCTGTAGAAATGGGTCATCAATCACCTATTTTTGAAGTTGGAAAACTTTATACAAAATATGCAGATCTCGAAAATAATATTAATCAATACGGTACGGTAAGCGCAAACAGTGTAAAACAGCATAAAATACTTTTTTCAAAATAAATAACTGAATTGGTGGTATTTCATTTAATTGCTCATATAATGCTATATTCTAACTCGAGTATACTAATGTTTAATTGTGTTTTGATAAATAATTTACATGCTAAACTTTCTTATTGACAACTAATTTGTTCAGTTTGGTGGACGTGTTTTTCAGCAAATAATAGGGATTCCAATGGGCACTAATTGTGCACCTTTGCTTGCTGATTTGTTTCTTCACTCATATGAAGCAGACTTCTTACAATCTCTTCTAGACAAAAAAGAATGTAGACTGACTATCTCTTTCAACCTCACGTTCCGTTATATTGATGATGTCCTTTCACTAAACAATTCTCGATTTGGTTACTTTCTTCATCTCATATATCCCCAGGAGCTTGAGATAAAGGACACAACGGATTCTAGGAAGTCTGCTTCATATTTAGATCTACATCTGGAAATTGACTCTCAAGGAAGACTTTCAACAAGGCTCTATGACGAACGTGATGACTTCAACTTTCCAATTGTCTACTTTCCCTTCTTGTGTAGCAACATTTCGTCCGCTCCAGCTTATGGAGTTTACGTATCTCAATTGATTCGTTACTCCAGAGCGTGCGGGACTTACATCGATTTCCTTAGCAGAGCGACAGGTCTTACACAAAAATTGCTCACACAGGGTTATGTTGCTCCTTGGTTGCTGTCTTCACTCAAGAAATTTTACGGAAGACATCATGCACTTACAGACAAATATGGGATTTCGATCTCTCAGATGAGTGCCGATGTTGGTTTGTCATAGGGTGTTGTTTTGTCTTCCTTTACCGGATTATACACGCTGAATGGACTATTGGCAACGCGACGGGTGTGCTATAGCAAGCAGGAACTGCTTACTCTTCTGGAGCACCTGAGTTCACTCTTGCTTTGACTTGAGTTCGCGTTGTTGATTGATATTCAGTTATTTTGTGTTTCCATGTTTTACATGTTGTTTGTTTCTGTCCCGTTCTTGTTCGTGTTTACTGGTTTTGTCTCTGCCCTTTCGGACCTTTGACATTCAAATACCCCATTGGTACCTCTGCTTCTTTTTTGATAAAGTATATTATTGACATTTATTATATTATCATTTACAAATTCGATGTATGTTCATAATAAAAATACTTACCCTCCACTTTGTTCTTTGTGTTAAGTGAATAGAGTAACAAATTATATTTTTTCATGTAGTACGTTGGTAAATCCGTTTTTGATTCGTTCCCCCTATCCGTAATGGGTCTGGAATCTATTATGTCCCGGAAGTAACATAACAGGAGCATATATAATTTTTGGCCTTAAAGTTACGTAATTGAACTTAACAGGAGCTTGTGCCTTAAAGGAAATTCCCTGTTTGATTGTAAAAATATTGTGTAACAAGTAAAATGAGATCAAAGTTTTTCAAATTTACTTGTATAGGTAAATTTTTGCTCAGAGAAAAAAACTCTACTTAAACAAGTAATTTTTTCTTTACTTAAAGAAGTAAAATTCTGTTTACTTGTTTAAGTGGGATCTCTGACTGAAGGTTTTGCAAGGAAATCAATGAAGAAATAAAGTAGTGTGTTGGTTTGATAAAATTTCCTTGAAGCAAATAAAATGATTCAATTTTATTCACATACAACTGTAGTCATGACAGAGCAAGAGCTATAATAAACATCACTTGCCACCTGTTATGCAATTTTTCTTAAATCTTCTACTCTGCAACTGGTCTATATGTAACCAAATTTGGTAGGATTTTTTGATAGATTGTCCTTATATAAAATCATTGTCCAGATTTTGGGTTCATCTTCAAATTTGGCCCTGGTTACAAAAAATGGAACAAAGGGGTTAATTGAAGTTTTTGCAATTAACTCAAAACAGTCACAGATATCAAAGGGTGTGGATGGGGTTTACAGAATAGAGAATAAAGGCCAAAAAAGTTAACAGATAACAATAATGATTAACAGATAAAGAAGAATGACCCAAAAAACTAAAGAATAGAGAATAATTACCCTTGCAGAATAAAGAACAATTTGAAAAATGGCAAAAACCTTTACAGAATAGAGAATTAATAAAGGGCAAAAAATTTACAGAATAGAGAATAAAGGGCAAAAAAAATATTACAGAATACAGAATTGGGGACACCCCATCCACACCCTCATATCATAAAAAATCATTTTGGCAGGGTAAAAGTGGCCAGCATATAAAGATATTCCTTCCAGAATTTTTAAAGATTTAGCAACCCATGTAGGAGTTACTGCCCTTGTCTTCCATTTTTTGCTTATTTGACATTTTATATGCTCAATATCTCAGAAACTATGTATGGTTTTTGAGTAATTTGAATTGCATAATGCTATGCACATCAAAGAACTGCTGAATGTGCATAATGGTTGAAGTTGTAGGATCCTTTTTAGGAGGTATTCACCTCTGAACATCTTAATAATTTTAGCATTTTTTCCACATTACTGTAATATTGTAAACTGTAAAAGATATGAAAATCTTTAACTTGCAATATTGCCCGGTTAAATGAGCTCAGGTGACCCTTTTTAGTGATTATGGCCCTTTAAAGGTCACAAACTTCCTATTTTGGGCTTATAGTTCTTGAAAACTGTTGCAAGTACTGTAGTGAAATTATATAATACTTGTTATCTTGTTTAGCTCAAGTACAAAAGCTTTATAAAATTATTCATGGAGTTGGGGTTTTCAGCTACCTTGTAAGGATTATGGGTTTTAAAAGTAAAAAAAAATATTGGACTCTTTAAGATTAAAGGACTAGGTTAAGAAGCTGTTTAAAAGTTTCTATTGGGTTTAAGTTGTCAAAAACCTTTCTGGAGGAATAGATGACCTTTAAAAGGTCAAAAATAATGTTTTTCATGATTTTGCATTACACATGTAAATGAAATCAATGCATGTGGTTTTGGAGTTCTACCAAAGTATTTTAATAGACCTTTTACTTTAAAGCTTATTAGTAAAATTAATTACATGGTGACAAATTAAGGCTCCTCATATATTGTTGTTACGTATAATTCATTCGAAATTTGTTAAAAATTACTAGTTTTTTCCTATAATTTAAACATGTTATAATATTAATGTGATGTTTTATAATTCATTTCAAATCTTAAATATTTTGTACTCTTTTTTTTTATTTGGCTATGATTTATTCAATAATTGTTAGTTAAATGATTTTATGGTACATTTACTAAAAATCAATGTCAGATGAATTTATAATGACCAGATGTTACATTTATATGTATAAGGCTATGGATGTCACAAACTAGAATCAACAAGTAAACTTTATTGTGTCTTTGAAAAATAATTAATAATTAAAACACAGACATGACAAAGCAATGCACTTTCATTTCATTAACATAGAATGTTTAACTTCTTTTAGTGGATTTTAAAAAAAACATTGTTTATTGGGATGGTAGGTTTTTGAAAAAAAAAAAACATATCTCAGATCTTATATTTTACTTGCAATGATATTGCTTGCTTATGAAAAAATTGAAGTGATAGAGATTTTAATTATTGGAACATGCATTTCTTACTTTGTTCAATTTCATTCAGTTTAAAAAATTGTAGATTACCTATACTTAGAAAATTCTCCTTAAAAAAGAGTTTGCAAATGCTTTGATTAGTTGTCTTCAAAAATCAATCATATTTCAGCATGCTGTGAAATACCAACAAATCACAAGGTAAAGACCTATAATTTAGATACATGTATATGTTTTAATTGTAGTTGTATTTAACAAGGTATGAAATAAAACTGGAATTCAATGTGGAAAAACATATAGAATTTGGCTTTCATTTATGACCAGAGGTTAGCACTTTATTTTCATCAATTTTAAATTTGTACTAAGCTAAACTGAACCCCATGCTTTCATAGGGTTAGTGGAACTACTTCATTGTATGCATGGGGTTAGTGAGGCTTGTCTACATGCATTTAAACTAGTGAAATAAGCTGTTTATATAAAGAAACAGATTTTTTTTACTAACAGTATCCTGAAGAATATCAATAAAACAAAAATTGATTTGTTTTTTTAAGAGACCATACAAAAATATGTACACATTTGAAATTGACCAAAATACAGTCTTAATGTCTGGTCTGAAGCAAATGCCAAATTTTATAAGTTTTCTTATTTTTAAAACTGATTTCCAGTTTTATTTAATACCCTGTTATTTGTTACAGTAGTTTATTTCAATATGATAACTGCACGTACCGATATATACATGTATGATATTAATAACGAAAGAATATTTAAGGTTGACTAAAGTTTTAACTGTTTTTTTTTTCTTTTTAGGAAAATGCTACCAAGAATGCCTAACTCTGGACTGAGACAAAAATTAAACATGTCAGGAAAGTCAGACAATGGAACAGTAATTAACATGTCATCTCCAGAAATGTCAAGTCGGAAAAATACAGAGATTAAAATAGCTTGCTTTGATATATCAGGATTCTCACCAACTGTACAGTTCATACTTCTCACGACTGCTGTGTTTTTCTTTTACCTTATTTATGGTTATATGCAGGTATGGGAAGTAAATTTTGCAGGGATAAGCTTTAAATAAGTTAAAGGAAAGTAACTTTGTTACTTGTTATAAAAGCAGTTAGCTTTGAATAAGTCTAAGGGAAGTAACTTAATTACTTGTAATAAAAACAGCAGAGTTTGAAGATCACTTGACACTCTAAAATTGTGATCAACATTAATATGTCAAATGTTCTAGATTTTGAGGGAAAATATGTTTTAAAACGTTTTTTTTTTCTAAGAGCTAAATTATCAATAAACATTTTTTTTTCCTTATTACACAATTCCATAAATATTAGTTATATTTTTACAGAAATTGCAATTTTGTAACATTTTGAAAAAAGATTTGACATACTTTTTATTATGTTATACCCTCAGATTCTTTTGGTGTCTGTCTGTCCCCGGAAGGTTTCCGACTAATAACTTGAAAACATACCAGAGGATTTTAATTATATTTTGCTCAGCTCTTTAATACAATAGAATACAGGTCAAGTTCGATTTCAAGCATAATCCGAAAAAAAGTTTTTGAGATAGCCTACATTGGAATATCAAATCTCATGATTTTTTTAGTTTCCAACTGATATCTTGAAAACGCGTCAAGGGATTTGAACATATATTGCACAGCTGTTTAGTACAATAAAATTAAGTTATTACATAGATGCATATGAAATACCGATTTTTCCCAGTGAAATAAAATCTGGTAAATTCACATTGTGAAATAACAAAAATATTTTCACTCTTGCGTACTTTCCGGTCAACCTCAATTATGACGTCGTGAATTGTATTGCGTTGTAGGCATGACTTCTGCGGTCTAAATTCATACGCCATTCAAATAAATTCATTAAAAACCATTTATTAGCGGCATTTTATCTATGTAATAAATACGATAATCAATTAGGTCTCATGATTAACCAAAATATGATCACTCGTGCGGAAACGCACTGAGATTTAACTCGTGCGCGGAACAAGTTCCGCGCACTCGTATAAATCTGTGTGCGTTCACCGACTCGTGATCATATTTTGGTTATTCACTCGACCCAATTAATTATCCTATAAGTCAAGTTCAATTTCCAGCATGATCTGAAAAATAGTTTTTGAGATTGGCCACTTTGAAAAACCAATTTCATGAATTTTTGAGTTTCCGACTAATGACTTGAAAACGAGTCAAGGAATTTGAATGATAATTTGCACAGCTGTTTAGTACAAAAAAATACAGGTCAAGTTTAATTTCCAGCATGATCTGAAAATCAGTTTTTGAGATTGGCCACTTTGAACTATTGATATTATATTGTGGTGGGGTATCATTTAATGTCCCATTAGATGCAGTATTTTTTATTTTTTTTTATGAAATTTTTATGCTTATTATTAGTAACAAGAGCAATACATAGCTGCTAAAATATGAAATTTCCACACACAAAAATTGTACCAGGCAGACACGTTTACTGACATTTTTAACTTTGTACATTTTTTCTCTTTCAGGAATTAATATTCAAATTAGAAGGATTTAAACCATTTGGTTGGTACTTAACACTTGTACAGTTTGCGTTATATACAATATTTGGTCTCACAGAGTTACAGTTTAAAGAAGAAAAGACAAGAAGGTAAAGAATTTTGAATTTAAATGTCTTTCAAATTGAAAATAACTATCATTTCCCATAAAACCATTGATAATTTCATAGCAATTTTTATACGACCGCAAATTTTTTGCGATCGTATTATGTTATGGCGATGTCGTCGTTGTCGTTGTCGTCGTCGTTGTCGTTGTCGTCGTCTGTAGACACTTTGGTTTCCGTGCGATAACTTTAGTTGTAGTTAACCAATTGTTATAAAATTTTGATATGATGTTTATAACCACTAAGGGAAGGTTGGTATTGCATTTGGGGTTTCTGGCCCCTACCGTTTTAGAAAAAAGGGCCAAAAGGGGCTAAAACGGGTGTATTGACAAAACGTCTGTAGAATGTTTAATTTTCATCCGATTTTGATCATTCTTTTTTTATTGTATTTCTCAATAAATTCTGTCAACAAAATGTAACAACACCTTTGATTTATCTTGTACAGTTACATTGCTATAAGGGGTCAAAAAGGGGCCACACCCAAAAAATCGACTTTTTTATTTGTGGTCCGATTTTCAAAATCTTTTTTTCATTGGAATCCTTGTGAAAATCCCTGCCTGCATTTTTCAATCAGATTTGCATTATCTCATACCGTTTTCGAGAAATTAGGGGTCAAAGGGGCCAAAAACGCCATTTGTAAAAGTTTGTCAAGGCAAATAGTTTTTTACCAATTTTAAGTTGTAGTGGGCCAGCCAATTGTTATGAAGTTTAAATATGATGATTATATCCACTAAAGGAATGTTGGTTTTGTATTTGGAGTGTGTGGCCCCTACTGTTTTAGAAAAAAAGGGCCAAAGGGGCTAAAACGGGTGTATTGACAAAACTGTTGTAGAATGTTCATTATTCATTCAATTTTGAAAATTCTTTTTTTTTTGTTGAAGTGCTCATAAAATTCTGTCTACTAAATGTGTCAATGATTTTGATATGTATTTCACCATTACATTGCTACAGGGGCTAAAGACAGGCCACCCCCATAAAATCAATTTTAATTTTTGGTCCGATTTTCAAAATCTTTTCTTCATTGGAATCCTTGTAAAAATCCCTGGCTGAGTTTTCAATCAGATTTGCAATATCTCTTACCGTTTTCGAGAAATTAGGGGTCAAAGGGGCCAAAAACACCAATTTTAAAAGTTTGTCAAGGCAAATAGTTTTATACTTAAAATTAAGTTGTAGTTATTACATGTATATAAATAAGGCTTTTTGTATTAGATGTTGATGTAAATATATATGTGTCAAAAATGCATTTTTTGGTCCACCACAGGATGCATGTGTCAAAAAGCTTTGTAAGTCCACCATGGGCTTCATGTTACATAAGCAATGGACAATCCATATTAGGCCTCCAACGTACAGGGTGAAACTTGTTGCGGTCGTATCATGCTGCGCTCGGCGTAGCTTTTTATTCATTTTGGTCATAATTATGGGAAAGTTCTATTTGTTTATTCATTTTATAAAATATTCTGCCATTATTTAAGGAAATCGACAAAAAATGAACATAATTTTCCTAAAAATCAAAATTTGGCTTAAAAAATCAGGGGAGGGGATAAGAATCTAGGCTATTTTCTATATTGACCTAAACATCAAGTTTTTTTTTTTTCTTTTCAGAATACCATTATCATCCTACATGGTAATAGCAGTGTTAACAGTATCTACCATGGGATTATCCAACACATCTGTGGGATATCTGAATTATCCAACACAAGTTATTTTTAAATGTTGTAAACTTATACCTGTCATGATAGGTGGAGTACTAATTCAGGGTAGGTGTAGGTTGTATTTATTTTTTGTATGAATTCCTTTCTAACAAGAATTCCTCCAACATTTCTGTATTGTGTTAAAATTAACTTCTGAAATATAATACTGTAATTGTATATTTTTATGGTTTTCTCTAAATTAAAACTTTGTTCAAGTTTCTAATTTCCTGGTTTGCATGTTTTGTTATAAAATATCCATTACATTTGATTCTTATTTCTGCGGTTGACTCTCACCAAAGAAATTCACGAAAATTGATACACCACAATTTTTTTTTTTTTTTTTTTTATCCATTTTGATAAAAATTCCTGTCATTTTGAAGAAAATTGACCAAAAATCACACAATTTGTCAAAAAATCAAAATGAAATTTTTTTAAGGCGGCTGAAAAATCCAGGTGGGAATGGACGAGAATCTTGGATATTTAATGCCCCGCCAATTTTGTTGGAGGGCATATAATTTATCAGTCCGTTGGTCTGTCCTTCCATCCATCACACATTAGTTTGCACACTTTTTTTCAACATCCTTGCATATATTCAAAAGAATTTTGGTATGCGAGTCTACCATGATGAGTTACAGGTCAAGTTAGAGTTTTGTTCCGGTCCACTGATATTTGCCAGCGGGGCATGAGTGTCATCTTGACACATTTCCTTGTTTATATTGGTCTTACAGGAAGACATTAAGAATGAAATGTTTCAATTTTAGAGCCATTTTGCATGTTGGCCTCAGTAGTCACAATCAGTTTACACCACAAGTCAAGACATCTGTATAAAATTTTATCCTATTTAAACCTTTTTTAGTGTTAATAAATAAGGTTTCATATCATGAAGTTGGTTTGTTTTTTGCAACTATATGTGTTATGTACAAGGTTTAAGAAGACAATGTTTGTTTGTTTTCAGGTAAAAGATACACGTGTATAGAAGTAACGGCCATGTTATGTTTGTGTATAGGGCTGATTTTATTCACCTTAGCAGATAGTAGTGTATCACCTAGTTTTAACATGTATGGTATGTTCTTGTAAGAAACAAAGGAGTACTGTAAAAGAGGAAATTTTCATGTTCTTGTAAAATGCACAGGGTTTGAATTCTTGTCATTTATATCCACTAAAAAAAAAATGACCCCCTACTCTATAATACCCACAAGGGAGGAAAGAAGCCATCTGGGCAAGACTCTACCTACTCCCGTCGAAACTGATTTATTTTTATACCCCGCCACACGAAGTGGCAGGGTATTATGTTATACCCTCAGTTTTTTTCGGTGTCTGTCCGTCCGTCCGTCCGTCTGTCCGTCTGTCCGTCTGTCCGTCCACCGAAGGTTTCCGACCAATAACTTGAAAACGCGTCAAAGGATTTGAATGATATTTTACACAGCTGTTTAGTACAATAAAATACAGGTCAAGTTCGATTTCCAGCATGATCCAAAAAATAGTTTTCGAGATAGGCCACTTTGAAAAATCAAATTTCATGAAATTTTTAGTTTCCGACCAATAACTTGAAAACGCGTCAAAGGATTTGAATGATATTTTACACAGCTGTTTAGTACAATAAAATACAGGTCAAGTTCGATTTCCAGCATGATCCAAAAAATAGTTTTCGAGATAGGCCACTTTGAAAAATCAAATTTCATGAAATTTTGAGTTTCGGACCAATAACTTGAAAACGCGTCAAAGGATTTGAATGATATTTTGCACAGCTGTTTAGTACAATAAAATACAGGTCAAGTGTAATTTCCAACATGATCCGAAGAACAGTTTTTGAGATAGGCTACTTTGAAATCAAATTTTATGAACTTTTGATATTATAACGTGGCGGGGTATCATTTAATGTCCCATTACATGCCCTATTTTTTGGCAGATATCTTGTTATCAAGAATTAAGAGAAAAAAAACCCACAAGAAAATTCGCACGTTGACAGTACCTTTAGGGCATTCAAATGTTGATAGTCTGAAAAGATATTGACAATATCAGTTGACACAAAGACAACATGAAAAAAAAAACACACAGAATAACAAAACATACAAAATAACAAAAACACCCAAAATAACAAAACACCAAAAATAACAAAACGCCCAAAACAACAAAACACACAAAATAACAAAACACCAAAAAATGAATTTTAACTTAACAAAATACTTGACAAACAATGTTTTTAATGTTACTGTAGTGCATTTGGTCATTGGAAGGATCACCAGAAACTCATTAATTTAAATGGCTAAAATATAAACCTCCTATTTTCAAAAATGATATGAATTGAAGACATGCCTTAGAAAAAGATCAATTGCAACAAAAATGAAATGCTATTAAAACCAATTTTTGTCCTATCTAATTTCAGATGTTTGTTAATATAAAATATTCTTTTCCAGGAGTAACATTAATTTCTTTAGCATTGCTAGCAGATGGAGCCATAGGCAATATCCAAGAAAAAGCTTTGAAGCAATATCAAGGATCTAATTCAGAAATGGTATTTTTGTTTTACTTTGTAATAAAAAAATACAAGAAACCTATAACATCTTACAATACAGACTCAGGTAGAATCTGTAGTCCTCTTTTAAAAGTGTCAAACATGCTCTGAAAGTACATGGACTTGGCTTTATAATTTATAGCAATAATAAACAATCATATGAATGAAGCACAGCCTTTAAAGCTCGTGTGGATGAAATTCAACAATGAAATGATGATTGATGAGACAAGATATTTAGGGATGATGTGCTTTTATTTTCCAGCGTTATAACACAGACTTTTTAATTCTTCTGAGAAATCAGAGTAGATCTGATTTTTTTCCATCATACATTGAGTTACATGACATTTGGCAGTGCATGAATTGAAATGACCAAAATATTGGTTTAAAAAGATATGAAACAATGCCCAAAAAATTGATGCTAATCTAAGGGATTTCAAATATTTGTATAATTTGGCAACGTATATTTTTCATAAAGATATGAAACATTTATATATTATATATTCTTATAACAAAATGTTTTTCAAATTTAAAACATCTATCATTTTTCTTTCTTTATATTTTTAGGTCCTGTATTCTTATTCAATAGGATTTATTTATATATTTTTTGGCTTAGTTATATCTGGTTCATTATTACCTGCTTTTCAATTCTGTAATGAAGTAAGTATACATTATGTTCCTTATTGTGCTTATATGGAACATTTCACCTTTCCTTTATTAACCAACTTAGTAGATTTTAGTCTGTATTTATCACTTTTTTGATAAAATTGTGTTAAAAGTTTTAAATTTTCATAATAAAGATTTCTAATGTTTTGTGAAACAGCACTCCCTTCAAACACATATGGTTATGCTGTTTTTATACCACCTAGGGGTATATAGGAATTACTCTATCTGTCCACATATCTTGTGAGTGCAACTCCTTCAAATGGCTTGATGTATTTTAATGAAACTTTACCTGTTATGCTGTCCAAACTTTGTTTACATATTGTAATTTGTTTTTGTCTTGATGATGGCTGAAAGATCACTGCCAGGACACAAACAAACAACAATCAATCAATCAGCTTGTTATGCTATAATATTAATTTAAATTTCTGTGAAAGCTGATATCTGGTTGGCCAATTTAACCATGCTATTTAGTATAATATGGGAATGTGTCACACGACATATTCATACACTTTAAATTCAAAAAGTCCATGACATTGCTTTTGTCAAATTTATCAATGTAATCAAATCCCATTACAAAAGCTAACTTATAAAGAATACTTCTAATTCTGAAAGATATTTAAGTTATGTCATTAAATGGTTTGGTTCTGTTTAGGCCTGATAAACCTTATTTTTTTAAATTGCATTTCAGCATCCACTTAAGACCTATGGTTATGCAGTGATATTTTCAACCTCAGGTTACTTGGGTGTTAATGTAGTACTAACTCTAGTCAAGTCATGTGGTGCTCTGATAGCTGTCACAGGTATGTATGCTTTTATTATACCCATGCTCATATGAGAGGGGCTATATTGTAATCACCCTTGTTAGTACATCCTTATGTTCACACTTTTGTAACAGATTTCTTAGCTTAATATGAGGTAAGCATTGCCTAAATGCGAGCACAGGAAAAATATCAGATGTAAATGAACAGCTATAAATCATGTATACCTTTTGAGTTGAAGAAGGCGCCCCCTATACCATGAAACATCACAGGTCATTTAATGCAACTGTTAACTGTCTGAATCAACTGTTTTGATCGTAGTTATCTTTAATTTAATCAGTTCATTTTCTAGAACATTCGGTTTGTGACAAGTACCGTACTTAGGGCGAAAGAGCGTAAAAAAAGAAAATGTAAAAAAAAATGCATAAAATTTGTTTGCTTAAAAAATGAAGTATCTCATCGTCATCAGAATATTTTTCTCCTTGTTCTATATTTACATAGAAAATTTTTGGAAGGCGAGTAGCAAAATTGGTCATTATTTTCAAATTCACATCGAACCTGTATGAATTGTGCACGTGAAATTGTGAGAAGTATATCCGGACGAAAAATATCAATATCAGCATTCAGCAAATTTTTTGTGGGAACTTGCTTTACACCTCTCCACTCTCGCGGGCACTTCATGTCCGCTACGAGCTGTGCTCGCTATAATGAAGGGATTGATTTTGAATATAATACTGTGGTTTCATTATTATTCATGGGATATCAGTTTTTGGTTGGATTTGACAGAGTGAAAAATCTGGGTTATAAAATGGTGAATGTCGGCGGTGGGCAGTGGTTGGGCGGGGGGGCTTGGAAGAAATCTTACTAACAGTTTTCTCAGTAACTACTAATTACAGCCACTTGATATTTGGTATACAGCATCAGGATGGGGTCCCATAATAAGGGATAATTTCAGGCCTGTTGCTTATCGACTTCCTTTTTACCGACTTAGTTAATTTTTTACATTAATGGTCAAAAGTAGAAAATTTTCACAATAGTTTTCTCAGCAACTACTAATCACAGCCTTTTGATATTTGGTAAACAGCTTCAGGGTGGGGTTCCATAATGTAGGAAGTGATTTCAGGTCTGTTGCTCATCTTCTTCCTGTTAAACGAAAGGCGGCCATTTCTGTCTTTGACCCATTTTTGTGGTTTTTCAGGGTGGCCTAGACACCCCATGAAAAGAAAATTTAACATTACCCTGTATGCTGCAGACTTTAGAACCATGAATTTAAGAATCCATGAACTGATCCTTTTTCCTCAAAGCATGAAAATAGGTATCCACAAAAATAAATTAATCCACAGTACACCATGATGAGTTTAACCATATCTCACCTTTCCAGGTCAGTTCAACATCTACATCCTGTTATCCAATTGGTGGAGGGTAGTATACTTAGCACAATTTTGGTGCAACCCTTTGTATGATAAAATTGCTAAAAACTTTATAAAATATCTCTTAAACTTTATATGATAAAAAGATCTTATACAAAAAAGTTTATAAGATAAAAAAAAATAACTAAAAACCAAGAAAATGTTTGATAAATGTTATGAAATATTTCATAAAGTGTTTTAAATATTTTTATATTATATTGATAATGGATGTAGAATAATTCCATTTTTGCTCTAATTTTATCGGTTCACTTTATAGCTAATTTTGATTTATAATTCCACTCTTAAAAGAGTAGGCTATTTCGCAATCTTTTTGTCTGTCCATCCTTACAGACTGACAAGGGTGAAACTATATGCCCAACCACATATTTGAGCAGGCCATTAACAGATTTTAAAACAAGATTTGAATCACAGACCATTTAATGAAAACATCTTTACACCTAGAAATAACATGAATGGTTCATAAAGAAATGAATGTTTTTAAGAACTGTAAAGCAAATGATTTATAATGAATTCTTTCAACATAAGGGTTCTGTGGGTATCTTGTATGTCATTGCTGAGGAGAAAAAATATAAGCTTGGAATTACATACATTTTGAAGGTATCTTTTTACACAAAGCTTCTCTAAGTTTTTTGCTAATCAATGTATAAATTATAAAATTAGATGCACATCCCAAGACTGAAAATAGTTTTAAAATTTCAACCAACAGCTTCAACTTTTCCAATGTGAAGCTATTTTCACCCCAGACAAACATCAGCATGTAATTTAGTGCCTCACTATATGGGGAGGATAAAAGCATGTAAAAATCTACATTTTGTAAAATCAGATCAAATACTGGTAAAAGATAACAGTCCATATATGTTTCTAGTATAGCAACATAATCCAAACCATAAATATTGTCAAAAAATTTACAATAGTATAAATTAAAGATCTCAGAACATATTTGATCAGATGTTTTCTGAAGATCTGAAATTAACCTATTATAAACATTAATTAAATAAATATCGTCTTGCCATCCCATTTGTATACTTTTAGTTGTTTCATTCAGAATCTCCTGAATGAGCTCCTTCATCGACAAGAAATACAAAAAATCTATTTCATTGTCATTAGTAATTTCAGTAAAATCCCCACATGATTCACTTCTGTTCCAACCAAATATGTTATCACTCTCAAATTGTTGGGACAAACTATAACTCTGTGATTTTTCCTGGAAACAAATATCGATATCTGATTTAAGTTTGCTATCTATTTTCATTTTCATTTTTGTCCAAGCTATATTATTCTGGTTTAAGTCCATCTTGTATGCATCAACTATTAATGCATTTAAGTAAAGTCTTGGTATTTCAGTTAAAAGGAACACAAATAGTACATATGTGATAAGAGTGCATGATTTTCTCTCAGCACAGGAGATCCTCTTGTGAAGAGTTTTCTTTGGTCGACATAATGTCAATAAAATGAAGCTGGTACTTACAAACATCACAGTTATTGTGAAACCAAGAACACTTGCATACACAATCGGGTGGACAAATACAACGTATCTTTCCAAGAACTCATTAGGATCTGTCATAAAGCAGTTTTCATGAACATCAGATCGGAAAGTCACAACAAAAAGTTTAGGGATGTTTATTGCCATGGAAATAAAGAAGCAAGCCACACAAACTACAAAAGAAGTCTTTATGGTGATTTTAATCCTACTCCAAATAGGGAATTTAATCGCCAAGACCTTATGGAGTCCAAGACAGCCCATCAATAAAACAGACACTAAATGAAAATTGTCGGATATATTGTTCATATAATAGTGAATTATACAGATTGGATAATCCAAGGAAACCAACATGTTGAGTTCTTCGTCATTCTCTCCTATCTGTTTGTAATAGAATGAAAACAAAGGTTCCAGTCCAAACATACAAAAAGCTGTAAAACTGTCTGCTACTGCTAGTCCTTGCATTATTACAGTTGATGGAGATCGTATTTTTTTGTTGCACAATACAATAAATATCAAAATATTAAACACAATAGCAATATAGGCAACTATTGGTCCTGCTATAATGTTTAATCCATAAGGTATTCTGGCAAAAAGGAGGAATGGATTTAGGGCAATCATAACTGGGCAATAGCTGTAAACAGGTCTAAAGGTTTCATAAAAATCATGTCCAATTTAAGATGTTTTGACGAGGATGTCAAATAGAACTATGAAAGATATGCATTAAGTTGGATATAATGGTCATTGTAAGATGAACTGTTTTAATTTTATACTAGACAATAATATCCTAGTCTCATTAAGCTGTCAATATTAATAATATAACATCAAACTCCATTAAGTAATTAAAATAATGAAAAATTTTAATCAGTGTAACAACTGCTCTATTCATTTAAATGTTCATCTAAACAAATGGTTTGCTTTGATGTTAAACCCTTAATAACTGTGATCAGGATAATTGGGTACAAGTGAGGATAAGAATGATCACAATCTAACAATTCTAATTTGACAAACCTAAAGTTTGTCATTTGAGAAAATGTCCCAATTGGAAACAATATTTTCAATATAAATTTATTATACTTTGCAAAGTGTGAAACAGAGGTTATCGTAATAATATATCTACTACCTAACGACATCTTAGGTCTCATAACAAGAATGAACACTTACACATTAGCCTTATTAGGGCCCCGCAACTTTGTTGCGAACGCCCTATAGTAATCGGTCTGTCTGTCCGTCCGTCACAAGTTCAGTTTTCCGGACTTTTTTTCTAAACGCTATAGATAATGAACTGATTTTTGGTATGGGAGTTTATCTTGATGAGTTACAGATCAAGTTTGAATATCGTGCTGGTCCACAAATTTTTATGGGAGTTATGGCCCTTTGAACTTTGAAAATTCATTAAAATTTCAGTTTTCTGCACTTTTTTTCTAAACGCTTATAGATAATGAACTAATTTTTGGTATGTGAGGTTACCTTGATGAGTTACAGATCAAGTTTGAGTTTCGTGCTGGTCCACAAATTTTTATGGGAGTTATGGCCCTTTAAACTTTGAAAATTCACTAAAATTTCAGTTTTCCGCACTTTTTTTCTAAACGCTTATAGATAATGAACTGATGTTTGGTATGTGAGTTTACCTTGATGAGTTACAGATCAAGTGTGAGTTTAATGCCGGTCCACAATTTTTTATGGGAGTTATGGCCCTTTGAACTTTGAAAATTCAATAAAATATCAGTTTTCCACATTTTTTTTCTATACGCTTATAGATAATGAACTGATTTTTGGTATGTGAGTTTACCATGATGAGTTACAGATTAAGTTTGAGTTTCCTGCCGGTCCACAAATTTTAATGGGAGTTATGGCACTTTGAAGGTAGAAAATCCATTGCAATTTTATTTTCTACACTTTTTTATTGTTCCTTGTAGATAATAAACTTATAAAGTTTAGGTATTCATTTGTTTGACAAGTTGTTACCAGTGACTGAAATATGAGGCCGGTAGGGGACTATGTATTGTTTTGCAATACTCTCAGAATGCTTGTTTGATTATCTTCATGCATGCATTCTCTTAATTATAAAAAATAAACAATACATACGGGTCACTTTTAAAACTATTCCCTCAAAATTTCACCTGCAGTATAGTACTTAGTTATCAAGTAATCTGTTTATCTATAACAACCAGCGGGGCCCTTGGAGATGGCTATCATCTCCCTGGTATCTAGTTAATTCTGATCTCTCAACACATTAATTTTTTTTTTAATGAGAACATATTAAGATTTTTTAGTATTTTATTAATTATTAACACTTAATGTTTCAAGACTTCAAAAAATATTTGCTTTACAGTACTTTAGACATTCATTTCAATTGCATCTTATTCCTAGTTGTAAAATATGTAA
This sequence comes from Arcuatula senhousia, assembly GCA_963971305.1. Taxonomy (NCBI): domain Eukaryota; kingdom Metazoa; phylum Mollusca; class Bivalvia; order Mytilida; family Mytilidae; genus Arcuatula; species Arcuatula senhousia. The sequence continues at coordinate 44,959,144 of OZ020303.1, read as the reverse complement.
GTAATAAATGTTCTATAAATCTATCTTGTTAATCTATTTTAAGTTATGCCTGGTTTTGTTGTCTCACCTGCGAAGAATAGTCAAAGAAGGCAAAACATAGGCATTACATTCAACCCCTTTAATCTCTTTCTTGACCCACCACTGATTTCAACTAATATCAGAACTATTATGTTTTTGGTTGTTTTTTAGTGCGACAGAAATGTTGAGTAGTAATGATTGTGATTCCAAGAAATAATCATAAAAACCATTTCTCCAAATTAGAACTCTGAAGCAGGATCAAAACAATATTTTGCAATCTGCAGAATTGAATTTATAAATTGCGAAAGCACTAATTGCACTGTGAGAGACCTCCATTTTCTCCCATCAACTATATACATGTATTTGCTTTTACCCTTACCTGAGAAATACATTCTGATTACAAAGCTTAAAATTTTAAGCATAAATTATTCATTTAAATTGTGACTGTTGAGAATTATTTGAAATTAAGCACTTTAAATGATTAGAATTTTAATTGATTTTGCATATAGCTTATAGTGACTGGAATTTAATTGTCCTCTTGTGTACATTTGGTCAGTAAAGTTAAAATATGTTCATTATAGTCCATAGTACTACTGATCTAATCAGCAGTGTAAACAGCAATATTAGGGAAATACAAAATCATCCAGTTATCTTTTTTTAAAGATTAAAATTGTGAAAAATAATGGACCGAAAAACTTTCATTGCAGATTGGCATGTTGTTCATCTTATGTCTTAAAATGGAACAGTTCTTTTGATAAAGTTTAAATCTGTTTATAATTATGGTGGCTATAAATCCATTTGTCCTTTTTGCCAGAATACCTTATGGATTGAATATTATAGCAGGGCCTATAGTTGCCTATATTGCTATTGTGTTTAATATTCTGATATTTATTGTATTATTTGACAAAAAACTCAGATCTCCATCAACTGTGATTATGCAAGGACTAGCAGTGGCAGATAGTTTTACAGCTTTTTGTATGTTTGGATTGGAACCTTTGTTTTCATTTTATTATACAGAGATAGAACAAAGTCAAGAAATACCTGGGATAAAAAGTGTAAAAAATGAAAATTTGACAATACATTTTTGGGAAGATACAGAAAGGGTCAGAATGCTTTTATCTTTGAAATATCCATTCTGCATAATTCACTTCTGTGTGAACAATTTATCTGACAATTTTCATTTAGTGTCAGTGTTATTAATGGGCTTTCTAGGACTCTACAAAGTATTGGCCATTAAATTTCCAATTTGGAGTAGGATTGAAATCACCATAAAGACATCCATCATTATTTGTGTGGCTTGCTTCCTTATTTCCATGGCTATAAACATTCCCAAACTTTTTGTGGTGACTTTTCAATCTGATGGTCATGAAACCTGCTTTATGACAGATCCTAATGAGTTTTTGGAAAGATACATTTTACTTATTCATCCAATCTTGTATGCAAGTGTTCTCAGTGTAACTATATTTGTTATGATAGCAAGTACAAGCTTTATTTTATTTACATTATGCCGACCAAAGAAAAGTCTTGGCAAGAGAATTTCGTGCGCTGAGAGAAAATCATGCACTCTTATCATGTATGTACTTGTTGTGTTCCTAATAACTGAAATCCCAAGACTTTATTTAAATGCAGTTATAATTGATGCTTATAAGATGGACTTAAACCAGAATAATATAGCTTGGACAAAAATGAAAATGAAAATAGATAACAAACTTCAATCTGATATGGATATTTGTTTCCAGGACAAAATACACAATTTTAGTTTGTCGAATCAAATTGATAGTAATAGTACCGATGCTTTGACTCACAGGGAAATATGTGAATATGCAGCTGACAATGACATTAAAGTTGGGGATTTACTTTGGTGGTTTTTGTGGATTCAGTTGGATTCTCAGGAAATGCTGTATGAGGCAACTGAAGGTCTTCAAATGGCATGGAAAAACAATACTTATTTGATTAATGTTTATAATAGGCTAATTTCAGATCTACAGGATACATCAGATAAAAAAATTACTGAGATTATTGATCTTTACTTTTGTAAATTTTTTAAAGGTTCTCATTATGATGCTATGCTAGAAACATATTTTTACTGTTATCTGTTACCAGCATTTGAGCTAATTTTAGAAAATCTAGATTTTTACATGCTCATCTCATCTCCATATAGTGAGGCACTTAATTACATGCTAATGTTTGTCTGGGGGGAAAATAGTTTCACATTGGAAAAGTTGAAGCTGTTGGTTGAAATTTTAAAACTATTTTCAGTCTTGGGATGTGCATCTAACTTTATAATTTATACATTGATTAGCAAAAGACTTCGAGAAGCTTTGCGGAAAAAGATACCCTTTCAAAATGTATGCGATTCCAAGCTCACATTTTGCTCCACAAAAAAAAACATAATTATTACAAGCTTTGACAAAAGGCAATCAACTGGTTTATGAAATTTTAAAAGGGGACTTTATTTTTTTAACCAAGCTTCCAACTGAGGCCTTGTTTTGTAATAAAAAACCTTAGATAATAAACATATTCTGATCTCTCTATACATATTTTTTTTTTAAATTAGAATAAATTAAGGTTTTTTAGTACTTTATTATTTATAACACTTTATGTTGCAAGACATCAGAAATTATTTACTTTACAGTGCTTTAGACATTCATTTCAATTGCATCTTAGTCCTAGTTGTAAAGATGTTATTAATAAATGGTCTATAATAAATCTATCTTGTTAATCTATGGTTAATTAACCTCTGATCTTAAGAACTCTAGGCCTAGGTAAACTTTTAATGCCTTTTGTGAATGTGCCAACAGGCGAAAATTATTGAATGAATAGTTGAATAACTATTATTACTAGTTATTCGGTAAACAGGTCTAAAAGTTTTATAAAAATCATGTCCAATTTAAGATGTTTTAATGAGGATGTCAAATAGAACTATGATAGATATGCATTTAGTTGGATATAATGGTCATTGTAAGATGAACTGTTTTAATTTTACACTAGACAATAATATCCTAGTCTCATTAAACTGTCATCATTAATAATATAACATCAAACTCCATTAAGAAATTTAAATAATGAAAAATTTTAATCAATGTAACAACTACTCTATTCATTAAAATGTTCGACTAAACAAATGGTTTGCTTTGATTTTAAACCTTAATAACTGTGATCAGGATAATTAGGTACAAGTGAGGATAAGAAGGATCACAATCTTACAATTTTAATTTGACAAACCTAATTGTGTGTCATTTGAGAAAATGTCCCAATTGGAAACAATATTTTCATTATAAATTTATTATAAATTTATAACACTTTGCAAAGTGTGAAACAGAGGTTATCGTAATAATAAATCTACTACCTAACGACATCTAAGGTCTCAGAACAAGAATGTACACTTAGGCATTAGCCTTATTAATTCTGATCTCTCAACACATTATTTTTTTTTTTAATGAGAATATATTAAGATTTTTTAGTATTTTATTAATTAATATGGAGTAGGCATTGCCTAAATGCGAGCATAGCTAAAAGGGTTACTACGTTTTGTTAATTTTCCAATATTTCCATTTGCTCATTTTGGGGCGAAATGGTATGGGGCGATTAAGCTTCGACACGTTAGTTTCGTACGTGCATATAACCAAGACGAAACGAGCAGCTTATGTGTATTTATTATTTTTAGAATATTATTTTCTTGTAAAAAGCGCAATTAATTATTTTTTAAGCATTATTTCTTTTCTTATAAATTATTTTAACATTCACTCCGGTCCTGTAAAAATAATAACCCTTTCCGGACCATAAAAAATCTAAATCAGCATTAGCAAATTTCTCGCGGAAACAAATACCGTAGAGCTCTCCGCTCGAGCGGACACTTCGTGCCCGCTTGCGAGCTATGCTCGCTATTAACAATCAATGTTTCAAGACTTCAAAAAATATTTGCTTTACAGTACTTTAGACATTCATTTCAATTGCATGTTATTTCTAGTTGTAAATATGTTAGTAATAAATGTTCTATAAATCTATCTTGTTAATCTATTTTACAGCTAGAAATGGACTATAATCCACGTGTTTATATTTGTACTCCTCAGTGAAAATAGGTAAACTACAACTTAATCCCTCTATTGAAATTTGCAACAATGGAAGATGATGACTGTGATCAGTAAAATTGATATCTATACAGAGGAGATTAACTTGCTATGGGTATGAATTTTTTGGCTTGAAGGAAAAAAACTCCTACACTGAAGGAAAATAACTCCTTCACTGTAGGAAGAAAACTCCTACTCTGAAGGAAGAAAATTCTTCATCAAAGATGATAATATATGACCACCAATTGGATAGTTTCTTACTTTTTAAATCAAAATCTGTTTAATATTATGTTACATTAAGGACATAATTCTTTGTATTTATATATCATTTACATTTAACACCATCAAAGACCATAGCATAGCATGTTAAAAAAGTGAATCTCAAATTGAAAAAAAACAAAGCTATTACATGAAAAGATTTTTCTTTCTATGAATTTGTGAGTTTTTCTTTAAATTCAATGAAGAATAGAAAGGAAGTTCGAAGATTACGATTTTAAAAATACATGTAAGCTAAACATTTTGATTTTACTGTATTTTTGTTTTAAAGATAATAATAGTTTATGCCGGAAAAGATTGTCTTTGTCTTTTTCATGGCTTTAAGCTTTAATTAACATATAATAGCATAACCTGTGAAAAAGTTATTAGAATTTGAAGAAAAACATATATTTATGATGAAGACCTTAAACAGAAGAGAATGAAGCTACCCTGCAAACATTTTTAATCTTATAATAACCAAAAAAAACTAAAGATTAAAAAAAGTTAAAAATCCAAAAAAATTATAACATTCAGCTACTGCTCAGACAATCAGTTTACCCCACTACAACCAAAATTAAACTATGCAAACCTAAAATTATATAATTTCAGGTAAAAGAAAATGAGTTATTTCGTGCAAATGTTATATTATATTTCATGTATTTTTTTAATACACTTCAAGACACAGACTAACATTTTAATGGAATCTACACTTAAGATAAATTCAAATAATGAAAAGCGCAAATCTGTATCCTTTAAGCTCTTAATAAACTCAAAACTGCAAAATAAGCAAGATTTTTTCCAACAATTTCAAGTAGCAGTTACAGCAAACAAAGCTACAATGAAGACTATCATATTTGTATTGTACACTAATCTTCTTTCTATTGTAGACTAATCTGACTTTTTAAATTGAAAATTCAACAGGTAATTTTTTCCTGTAGGTAAATTTCTCTTTCCAAGAACAAGTTAATCTCCTCTGTATAGATGTCAATTTTACTGATCACAGAGATCATCTTCCATTGTTGCAAATTTCAATAGAAGGATTAAGTTGTAGTTTACCTAATTTCATTGAGGAATACAAATATAAACACGTGGATTATAGTCCATTTCTAGCTGTAAGTTATGCCTGGTTTTGTTGTCTCACCTGCGAAAAATAGTCATAGAAGGCAAAACATAGGCATTACATTCAACCCCTTGAATCTCTTTCTTGACCCACCACTGATTTCAACTAATATCAGAACTACTCTGTTTTTGTTGTTTTTTGTGCGACAGAAATGTTGAGTAGTAATGTTTGCGATTCCAAGAAATAATCATAAAACCAGAACTCTGAAGCAGGATCGAAACAATATTTTGCAATCTGCAGAATTGAATCTATAAATTGCAAAAGCACTAATTGCATAGAGACCTCCATTTTCTCCCATCAACTATATACATGTATTTGCTTTTACCCTTACATGAGAAATACATTCTGATTACAAGGCTTAAAATTTTAAGCATAAATATTTCATTAAAATTGTGACTGTTGAGAATTATTTGAAATTAAGCACTTTAAATGATTAGAATTTTAATTGATTTTGCATATAGCTTATAGTGACTGGAATTTAATTGTCCTCTTGTGTACATTTGGTCAGTAAAGTTAAAATATGTTCATTATAATCCATAGTACTACTGATCTAATCAGCAGTGTAAACAGCAATATTAGGGAAATACAAAATCATCCAGTTATCTTTTTTTAAAGATTAAAATTGTGAAAAATAATGGACCGAAAAACTTTCATTGCAGATTGGCATGTTGTTCATCTTATGTCTTAAAATGGAACAGTTCTTTTGATAAAGTTTAAATCTGTTTATAGTTATGGTGGCTATAAATCCATTTGTCCTTTTTGCCAGAATACCTTATGGATTGAATATTATAGCAGGGCCTATAGTTGCCTACATTGCTATTGTGTTTAATATTCTGATATTTATTGTATTATGTGACAAAAAGCTCAGATCTCCATCAACTGTAATAATGCAAGGACTAGCAGTAGCAGACAGTTTTACAGCTTTTTGTATGTTTGGATTGGAACCTTTGTTTTCATTTTATTATACAGAGATAGAACAAAGTCAAGAAATACCTGGGATAAAAAGTGTAAAAAATGAAAATTTGACAATACATTTTTGGGAAGATACAGAAAGGGTCAGAATGCTTTTATCTTTGAAATATCCATTCTGCATAATTCACTTCTGTGTGAACAATTTATCTGACAATTTTCATTTAGTGTCAGTGTTATTAATGGGCTTTCTAGGACTCTACAAAGTATTGGCCATTAAATTTCCAATTTGGAGTAGGATTGAAATCACCATAAAGACATCCATCATTATTTGTGTGGCTTGCTTCCTTATTTCCATGGCTATAAACATTCCCAAACTTTTTGTGGTGACTTTTCAATCTGATGGTCATGAAACCTGCTTTATGACAGATCCTAATGAGTTTTTGGAAAGATACATTTTACTTATTCATCCAATCTTGTATGCAAGTGTTCTCAGTGTAACTATATTTGTTATGATAGCAAGTACAAGCTTTATTTTATTTACATTATGCCAACCAAAAAAAAGTCTTGGCAAGAGAATTTCGTGCGCTGAGAGAAAATCATGCACTCTTATCATGTATGTACTTGTTGTGTTCCTAATAACTGAAATCCCAAGACTTTATTTAAATGCAGTTATAATTGATGCTTATAAGATGGACTTAAACCAGAATAATATAGCTTGGACAAAAATGAAAATGAAAATAGATAACAAACTTCAATCTGATATGGATATTTGTTTCCAGGACAAAATACACAATTTTAGTTTGTCGAATCAAATTGATAGTAATAGTACCGATGCTTTGACTCACAGGGAAATATGTGAATATGCAGCTGACAATGACATTAAAGTTGGGGATTTACTTTGGTGGTTTTTGTGGATTCAGTTGGATTCTCAGGAAATGCTGTATGAGGCAACTGAAGGTCTTCAAATGGCATGGAAAAACAATACTTATTTGATTAATGTTTATAATAGGCTAATTTCAGATCTACAGGATACATCAGATAAAAAAATTACTGAGATTATTGATCTTTACTTTTGTAAATTTTTTAAAGGTTCTCATTATGATGCTATGCTAGAAACATATTTTTACTGTTATCTGTTACCAGCATTTGAGCTAATTTTAGAAAATCTAGATTTTTACATGCTCATCTCATCTCCATATAGTGAGGCACTTAATTACATGCTAATGTTTGTCTGGGGGGAAAATAGTTTCACATTGGAAAAGTTGAAGCTGTTGGTTGAAATTTTAAAACTATTTTCAGTCTTGGGATGTGCATCTAACTTTATAATTTATACATTGATTAGCAAAAGACTTCGAGAAGCTTTGCGGAAAAAGATACCCTTTCAAAATGTATGCGATTCCAAGCTCACATTTTGCTCCACAAAAAAAACATAATTATTACAAGCTTTGACAAAAGGCAATCAACTGGTTTATGAAATTTTAAAAGGGGACTTTATTTTTTTAACCAAGCTTCCAACTGAGGCCTTGTTTTGTAATAAAAAACCTTAGATAATAAACATATTCTGATCTCTCTATACATATTTTTTTTTTTAAATTAGAATAAATTAAGGTTTTTTAGTACTTTATTATTTATAACACTTTATGTTGCAAGACATCAGAAATTATTTACTTTACAGTGCTTTAGACATTCATTTCAATTGCATCTTAGTCCTAGTGGTAAAGATGTTATTAATAAATGGTCTATAATAAATCTATCTTGTTAATCTATGGTTAATTAACCTCTGATCTTAAGAACTCTAGGCCTAGGTAAACTTTTAATGCCTTTTGTGAATGTGCCAACAGGCGAAAATTATTGAATGAATAGTTGAATAACTATTATTACTAGTTATTCGGTAAACAGGTCTAAAAGTTTTATAAAAATCATGTCCAATTTATGATGTTTTAATGAGGATGTCAAATAGAACTATGATAGATATGCATTTAGTTGGATATAATGGTCATTGTAAGATGAACTGTTTTAATTTTACACTAGACAATAATATCCTAGTCTCATTAAACTGTCATCATTAATAATATAACATCAAACTCCATTAAGAAATTTAAATAATGAAAAATTTTAATCAATGTAACAACTACTCTATTCATTAAAATGTTCGACTAAACAAATGGTTTGCTTTGATTTTAAACCTTAATAACTGTGATCAGGATAATTAGGTACAAGTGAGGATAAGAAGGATCACAATCTTACAATTTTAATTTGACAAACCTAATTGTGTGTCATTTGAGAAAATGTCCCAATTGGAAACAATATTTTCATTATAAATTTATTATAAATTTATAACACTTTGCAAAGTGTGAAACAGAGGTTATCGTAATAATAAATCTACTACCTAACGACATCTAAGGTCTCAGAACAAGAATGTACACTTAGGCATTAGCCTTATTAATTCTGATCTCTCAACACATAATTTTTTTTTTAATGAGAATATATTAAGATTTTTTAGTATTTTATTAATTAATATGGAGTAGGCATTGCCTAAATGCGAGCATAGCTAAAAGGGTTACTACGTTTTGTTAATTTTCCAATATTTCCATTTGCTCATTTTGGGGCGAAATGGTATGGGGCGATTAAGCTTCGACACGTTAGTTTCGTACGTGCATATAACCAAGACGAAACGAGCAGCTTATGTGTATTTATTATTTTTAGAATATTATTTTCTTGTAAAAAGCGCAATTAATTATTTTTTAAGCATTATTTCTTTTCTTATAAATTATTTTAACATTCACTCCGGTCCTGTAAAAATAATAACCCTTTCCGGACCATAAAAAATCTAAATCAGCATTAGCAAATTTCTCGCGGAAACAAATACCGTAGAGCTCTCCGCTCGAGCGGACACTTCGTGCCCGCTTGCGAGCTATGCTCGCTATTAACAATCAATGTTTCAAGACTTCAAAAAATATTTGCTTTACAGTACTTTAGACATTCATTTCAATTGCATGTTATTTCTAGTTGTAAATATGTTAGTAATAAATGTTCTATAAATCTATCTTGTTAATCTATTTTACAGCTAGAAATGGACTATAATCCACGTGTTTATATTTGTACTCCTCAGTGAAAATAGGTAAACTACAACTTAATCCCTCTATTGAAATTTGCAACAATGGAAGATGATGACTGTGATCAGTAAAATTGATATCTATACAGAGGAGATTAACTTGCTATGGGTATGAATTTTTTGGCTTGAAGGAAAAAAACTCCTACACTGAAGGAAAATAACTCCTTCACTGTAGGAAGAAAACTCCTACTCTGAAGGAAGAAAATTCTTCATCAAAGATGATAATATATGACCACCAATTGGATAGTTTCTTACTTTTTAAATCAAAATCTGTTTAATATTATGTTACATTAAGGACATAATTCTTTGTATTTATATATCATTTACATTTAACACCATCAAAGACCATAGCATAGCATGTTAAAAAAGTGAATCTCAAATTGAAAAAAAACAAAGCTATTACATGAAAAGATTTTTCTTTCTATGAATTTGTGAGTTTTTCTTTAAATTCAATGAAGAATAGAAAGGAAGTTCGAAGATTACGATTTTAAAAATACATGTAAGCTAAACATTTTGATTTTACTGTATTTTTGTTTTAAAGATAATAATAGTTTATGCCGGAAAAGATTGTCTTTGTCTTTTTCATGGCTTTAAGCTTTAATTAACATATAATAGCATAACCTGTGAAAAAGTTATTAGAATTTGAAGAAAAACATATATTTATGATGAAGACCTTAAACAGAAGAGAATGAAGCTACCCTGCAAACATTTTTAATCTTATAATAACCAAAAAAAACTAAAGATTAAAAAAAGTTAAAAATCCAAAAAAAATTATAACATTCAGCTACTGCTCAGACAATCAGTTTACCCCACTACAACCAAAATTAAACTATGCAAACCTAAAATTATATAATTTCAGGTAAAAGAAAATGAGTTATTTCGTGCAAATGTTATATTATATTTCATGTATTTTTTTAATACACTTCAAGACACAGACTAACATTTTAATGGAATCTACACTTAAGATAAATTCAAATAATGAAAAGCGCAAATCTGTATCCTTTAAGCTCTTAATAAACTCAAAACTGCAAAATAAGCAAGATTTTTTCCAACAATTTCAAGTAGCAGTTACAGCAAACAAAGCTACAATGAAGACTATCATATTTGTATTGTACACTAATCTTCTTTCTATTGTAGACTAATCTGACTTTTTAAATTGAAAATTCAACAGGTAATTTTTTCCTGTAGGTAAATTTCTCTTTCCAAGAACAAGTTAATCTCCTCTGTATAGATGTCAATTTTACTGATCACAGAGATCATCTTCCATTGTTGCAAATTTCAATAGAAGGATTAAGTTGTAGTTTACCTAATTTCATTGAGGAATACAAATATAAACACGTGGATTATAGTCCATTTCTAGCTGTAAGTTATGCCTGGTTTTGTTGTCTCACCTGCGAAAAATAGTCATAGAAGGCAAAACATAGGCATTACATTCAACCCCTTGAATCTCTTTCTTGACCCACCACTGATTTCAACTAATATCAGAACTACTCTGTTTTTGTTGTTTTTTGTGCGACAGAAATGTTGAGTAGTAATGTTTGCGATTCCAAGAAATAATCATAAAACCAGAACTCTGAAGCAGGATCGAAACAATATTTTGCAATCTGCAGAATTGAATCTATAAATTGCAAAAGCACTAATTGCATAGAGACCTCCATTTTCTCCCATCAACTATATACATGTATTTGCTTTTACCCTTACATGAGAAATACATTCTGATTACAAGGCTTAAAATTTTAAGCATAAATATTTCATTAAAATTGTGACTGTTGAGAATTATTTGAAATTAAGCACTTTAAATGATTAGAATTTTAATTGATTTTGCATATAGCTTATAGTGACTGGAATTTAATTGTCCTCTTGTGTACATTTGGTCAGTAAAGTTAAAATATGTTCATTATAATCCATAGTACTACTGATCTAATCAGCAGTGTAAACAGCAATATTAGGGAAATACAAAATCATCCAGTTATCTTTTTTTAAAGATTAAAATTGTGAAAAATAATGGACCGAAAAACTTTCATTGCAGATTGGCATGTTGTTCATCTTATGTCTTAAAATGGAACAGTTCTTTTGATAAAGTTTAAATCTGTTTATAGTTATGGTGGCTATAAATCCATTTGTCCTTTTTGCCAGAATACCTTATGGATTGAATATTATAGCAGGGCCTATAGTTGCCTACATTGCTATTGTGTTTAATATTCTGATATTTATTGTATTATGTGACAAAAAGCTCAGATCTCCATCAACTGTAATAATGCAAGGACTAGCAGTAGCAGACAGTTTTACAGCTTTTTGTATGTTTGGATTGGAACCTTTGTTTTCATTTTATTATACAGAGATAGAACAAAGTCAAGAAATACCTGGGATAAAAAGTGTAAAAAATGAAAATTTGACAATAAATTTTTGGGAAGATACAGAAAGGGTCAGAATGCTTTTATCTTTGAAATATCCATTCTGCATAATTCACTTCTGTGTGAACAATTTATCTGACAATTTTCATTTAGTGTCAGTGTTATTAATGGGCTTTCTAGGACTCTACAAAGTATTGGCCATTAAATTTCCAATTTGGAGTAGGATTGAAATCACCATAAAGACATCCATCATTATTTGTGTGGCTTGCTTCCTTATTTCCATGGCTATAAACATTCCCAAACTTTTTGTGGTGACTTTTCAATCTGATGGGCATGAAACTTGCTTTATGACAGATCCTAATGAGTTTTTGGAAAGATACATTTTACTTATTCATCCAATTTTGTATGCAAGTGTTCTCAGTGTAACTATATTTGTTATGATAGCAAGTACAAGCTTTATTTTATTTACATTATGTCAACCAAAGAAAAGTCTTGGCAAGAAAATTTCGTGGGCTGAGAGAAAATCATGCACTCTTATCATGTATGTACTTGTTGTGTTCCTAATAACTGAAATCCCAAGACTTTATTTAAATGCAGTTATAATTGATGCTTATAAGATGGACTTAAACCAGAATAATATAGCTTGGACAAAAATGAAAATGAAAATAGATAACAAACTTCAATCTGATATGTATGGAAAGCGATAGGTATCTTCATACTTCGGACTTCGGAGTTCAGATTTCGGACTTCTTACTTCAGAATTCTTAGTTCAATAATTCAGACTTCTTATTTCAGACTTCGAACTTCTTACTTCCGACTTCAAACTTCTCAGTTTAGAATTCAGATTTCAGTGTTCAGAGTTACGACTTAAGAGTTTTGATAAGTATATAAACTTACATTTCTTTAATCAGATTTTAATGCGCGCCAAAATCAAAACTAGTATTAAGTTTCTAATTATGTTTTTGCAAGCCACTTGATTCGGGTAAAAAAAAATATGTTCCATTGCTTCGCGGCTAGATTTTTTTTACAATTACTGCAATTATATATTATAGGATCTTAATGCCAGAAAATTTACGTTGTAGGGTGAAACCAGACTTTAAACAGCAGTTGGTTGTTCAAAAATGACTTTAAACATAGTAAACTATATCTTGGGTTGAAAAACACGAACCACAATGTTAAATTATTTATTATTTGCTTAGTTTAGATAGCTGAAACTTAGTAGATCATATATTTTTTTAAAACATTTTTGTCAAAAAGTTTGTTCCCTGAATTACATTTTATTATTTTAATTTTGAAACAAAAATCAGTTTCTATTATACCTGAGTCCAACGAAGTTGGGAATGTGATATAGCATTTGGTGCTTTCTCACGTACGTTCGTTCGTACATATTTACGTACATACGTGTCAATAATTTTGTCGATATCCTCGGTGCTGGATTTGGCTTCCTTGTTCGAACGTTTTGGTTTTGAGTACTTTTCGTTATCAACAGTTTGGGAATTTGACCTTCCAATGTTTTGATTATAATGCTACTGATGAGAGGTTACTCCTTGATATATCAATATATAGCATATCCAAATTAACCGTTTATACCCGCGTTTAGGTATCTGTAATTTTGAAACCACTGGGCGATAACCGCTGCTGATGGACCCGAGGTCCCCGAGGGTAATCACAAGCCTGGTCGTTTATATCCGGGTTTTGGTATTTGTAACTTTGGAACCACAAATTATAAAAGGGTAATATTTAGTTCATGGGTACATTTTTGATAAAAGTCAGCATCAGTACCAAAATAAGGTGACCTTGACCTACCTTTTCCGCATGAATGACTCAGGTTAAAGTTTTAATCAAGATGCATATTTCAGCAAGTGCAAGTGATGCCCAGTGATGGAGGAATGCTATAGGGTCAGTGAGTACATCTTGATGGTACTCCGCATTCGTACCAAAATAGGTTCACCTTGGCCTATATTTTCCTAATGCATAACTCAGGTTAAATTTTTAAGGTCCATATCTCAGTAACTGCAAGTGATACAGAAATGAAATTAAGATCTGGTCATATTGCAATGACATTTTAATTCAACAAAGTTTGTAGGGGTTGTGGGACTTTATTGACGTCAAAGGTATTCTTTGTGAGGACAACTCTTCTGAGGCAGCTCAATGAATTTTGATGAAATTGTGTAGATTTGTTTGTGATGATTTGGAGTTTATCATATCACAACAGCATTAACTTTGTTCATTTTAGGTCATAGGAACACATTGTGGGCACAACTTCTATGAGAGAGATTTTGATGAAACTTTGTAGGATTGTTTGGCCATGATATGTAGTTGATCTTATTGCATCAGCGTATTTATTTAATAGATTTCAGTAAACTTTTAACTTTAATGGTAGTGGAGACATTGGCTACGTGTAGCAGTCTTGTTTCCACAGCAGTACTCATTATACCTCCCGCTTGAAAAGTTAGGGGCTGGTATATAGTGATAGGGGTGTGTGTCAGTGTAGGAAATGATAGCCCAACCGCCAGTCCAAGACTGATAACTTTTTGACAGGCAGGCAAATGACTGGTTATATATTAAATAAAAGTTGAATTTTAATTCAGGACATGTACATGTTCCTTTTTTAGCAAATTTCCTACCCTGGTCTCGATGACATAATCTTCTTATTTAAAAGTCCGTCAAATTGATTTTTGGGGTTTCCCTAGCCAAACCGGGACTTGTCCATCGGATGACAAGGGATACCCAAAGGAGGCTCGCGGGTCTAAATTTGCGCATCTTTTTTTACGCAGTGGTATTGCATCGGTAAATCCTTCCAATGTCTGTAGCATCGTCACTGATTACATTAAACATCACGCCTTCTGTGCAAAGGAGAAATTCTTTTGTTCAGTTCTCCCTGTATGCTGTGTTTTACATTGCAATCCTCATTTTCTTTATATGTTGTGTAAAAATTGCCAAAATTCCAAGTTTTTTTAAATTACATTTTTTTTTATTTGCACGGTGACCCCCTTATTTCATTGATTCAATTCGAAAAATGCATTAAAACACACATTCTTTGCAAATTGGAAGAAATTCTGTTGTTTAGATTTTTTCTATGCCATTTTAAAGCTTTTAAATTATCATTTTTCCTATATAATCGATATATATATAGAAAAGATGGGAAATAGCCTTTTTGAGAACTTTAATTGCCGGCTTAAATTAACGGTGACCCCTATTTTTTATTGCATATTTTTGATCCATACATAAAGGACTATAAATGTGCCAAATTACAGAAAATCTATAATTACAAATTTAGACCCTCGAGCCCCCTTTGATAATAAATATTTGAGAACTAATTTATAGTATAAATATTTTATTTACTACTAGTATACACAACTATTAAATTGTCAAATTGAAGTTAGAACTATGAAGTTTGAAATCTGAACTCAGTACCCTGAAGTTTGAAATCTGAACTCAGAACTCTGAAGTTTGAAATCTGAACTCAGTACTGTGAAGTTTGAAGTATGAACTCGGAACTCTGAAGTTTGAAATCTGAACTCAGAACTCTGAAGTTTGAAATCTGAACTCAGAACTCCAAAGTTTGAAATCTGAACTCAGTACTGTGAAGTTTGAAATATGAACTCGGAACTCTGAAGTTTGAAATCTGAACTCAATACTCCGAAGTTTGAAATCTGAACTCAGTACTCGGAATAAATTAATAAATAAATGAATTAATTAATTAAGATTCCAAACTTCCGGGTTCTGAGTTCACTAACTTGATTAATTTAAACATATTAATTTACCCAGGATTGGGTAATTAGCTTATTCAATGCTTCTGTTAATAAAACTTCTGCTGTATTGTTCCACAAGACTGTTCTCACTAATGTTGTGAAGAGAGAGTAAAAAAATGGTCATGAAATTCTGAATTCAGAGGAGGATCGAATGACAAACCTCAGTGTTCGTAGCAAAATGCAATAACCACTATTTCAACTCCTAAAGTCTTAAAATTTGGTTATGCTGTGGGCTCATACCAATTTAATGAAACAATAATGTTAAACAGACATCGACGATGACATCATGATACCATGATACGACAACATTTTTTTTTGTAGTCGTGTAAAATCACTGTTTTTACCTTAGAGGAGCTGTAGCCCCTATATAGGATTATCTGACAACTATGATCAGATAAAGATTTTTGTAGCGCTAAATAAGCTGAACATTTTAGCAAAAGCAACAGCTGTTCTCAATAGTTTTTATTTTATATGCCAAAGCATGAAAAACTGGTGGAACCTGTTTAAGTGCACAAGCTTCTAAAGTCTAACAAGGTGCATGTTTTTATCTGTGGGGGCAAATAAAAGTACAGTTGATTTGACTCATCTAAATTGCATTACTTATAAGTCAGGGCGGATTTTTAAAATATCAATGCTTTATGCCAAAGAACAGGAGTTGTTGTAAATTAGCAGTAATTATAACTTGAGGCGAAAGATCTAGGTCATATGTAGATCATTCTGGTATGCGACACATCAACTTATGGTAATACAGCCTATTGTCAAATATCAAAAGCTCTATATCAAAGGATAAGAAATATGACCTGGTTAAGAATTGCATGTAATAACAGTAATTTGAACTTGAGACCCTAGGTCAAGACTATTCTGGTACGCGCCACATTCTCTCATGTTGATACATCCTCATGTCAATATCAAAGATCTATGCTAAAGGATATAAAAGTTACGTCCCGAACAAGACTTTAATGCAAAATTGAGTTACTAGTATTTTACCGTGTGGTAAAACGTCAAGTATTGTCTCATGTTGATACATCATCATGTCAAATATCAAAGCTCTTCACCAAAGGAAAAAAACAATTCTGTCCCGAGCAAGAATTACATGTAAAATGAACAGTTATTTGACCTGGAGGTCAAAGATCAAGGTCATATGAGGTCATCCTGGTACGCGACACATTGCTTTATGGTAATCTTAAATATTAAATCTCTATGTCAAACGATCAAAAAGTTATTGCAAAAAGTTGTAAGAAAAATGGAAGAACTGACATCCCCTTTCTGGGAAGGGGAGAAAAATCACTAATTTTACAATGAAGGGGACGAATCCTATAAATGGGGACTGTTGTTGAGCTTAATGGGATCAACATTTAAGCAAGCAATAGATTTTCTTTATCTGCACTAGGTTTCATTCTACAAGCAAGAAACATGAAAAACGCTATTCTTCACCTTAATGGCATCATAACTTCAAGAAGAGGTCATCTAAGAACTTTAACTAGATGGAGACTTTACTTTTGCAGAACTTTTGATTTTGAAGATGAAAGTTTGCTTCAGATTTTCTCTCTCTTGTACTTTTTTATCTACAATCTAAAACAGTTTTTTGACCCATCCCTAGTCTATTTTTAGTAACGGCGGCCATGTTTTCTTGATTGATCAAAAATCAAAACACAAAGTTTGTACAGGACATTTCAAGGATCAATCACACCAAGTTTCATTTAATTCTGTTTAGTAGTTTCAGAGGAGAAGGATTTTTTTTTTAAATTGTTAACTGACGACAGACGACAACGACGACGGACGCCAAGTAAATGCAATAGCTCACCTTTGGTCCAGGTGGGCTAAAAAGTACGAGAAATTATTGGATTTGAAAATAAGACTTAAGTTGTATGTTTCAATTTTATATTTAGTAAGTCACCGTTTTGGCACTATCCGTCGTAACAAAATCTTTCTTTACAATTTTCTCAGCAACTACGTTCAATTCCAAAATTAAGGCCCTCAGGAATAGTTTATCTCACGTCCTTCTATATTTAAGATAAGTCAATTAAGTTACAAATCAAGTACATGTAGCTGATTACAATATCAAAACTCAATAAAAAAATTACCTAAGAACTAGTTATCGTTTACATTTATAAGTCTAAAATCCAGCGCGCTTTTGAGAGTGTCTAGGACTTGCTTGATGGCATTTGAATCTATTAAATTTACCAAATTGAAAAACTCGTCACTGCACCCTCTCCTTAAACTATTAATTATGTAGAGCTATTTACAAATCTGTACATCTTGCATCTACTAAATGTTATTACCAGTGCGCCAAGCAGTTGAGGACATTGATACCTAATTTCTGGTTTCTCATCAGGTGTATTTGAAATTTTGTTTCTTCTCAGTTTGCGTAGATTCCAGTATACAACGAATTCGTTTAGCTTTCATTTTCTAGAATCAAATCTGTAAAACAAATATTTAAATACTTCTCATGAAAAATATTATTTTCGTCGTACAGATTAGAATTCTTCCGATATTTAGATAAATTCATCAAACTGTTAGCAAACATTCTGCGAAGAAGACTCCAAGAAGCATCTATTCGTTGATTTGATGTGCTTTTACCTTGAATAAAACTATTAAATCGAATGTTAACATCATTAGATCTAAAAATATATCTGAAGATCTCTTGCAATTACATTTTCTGTTCCAAAATCGGACCTTACATACTGAGGTACAAATCAAAGTCTCTCAATACTACATGCATCAAGAAAGTAATTTGCTATGACAGCAGGGATAATTGTTAGTTTTTCCTTCTCTTAACCATATGATTTTTCTGGAATATCCTTCAATTGCACCGCGGATACTGAAACGATTTCAACTTGTCAATTCCGTCTATATGCCATACAAAGTCAGGCCCTGGGCAACTGTATTGTCTTCTGACCAGACGATTTGCCTTTCGTAGAAATGTGCCACGTGGGTCAACTTGCGCATCACCAGGCGCACATCGCCTCTTCTTGTCCTAAGAAATAAAAAAAACATGTACCGTGATTTTATTGTTTGGTTGAAATTTCATAAAATTATGGTAAAAGCAGACCATGATAATTTACAAAGACCGCTATACACACCGTGTGCTGTATATGAAGATACATTAATAACAAATGACTGGTCGGTTCTTGTTATGTATATGCAATATGGTATACAAAATAAAAATAAAAAAGTAAAAACAAATAAACAACCGGTAGTAATGGCCTAAGCAACTGAGTACAGAGAAAATCTCTGCAATTAGTCTTCTTGTATTATTGCTCAAGGAGGTTACTATAGATTTATTCTTTCGGCTATATGCCGCTGTAAAATTATGCATATTTTATTAGTATTTGAATCAAAACATATCGGATGGCTAAAAACCTAAAGTATTGAACGAAAAGTCCTCAAAAACTGCTTCAGAATACGACCGTTTTGATTTTGAGTACTGTTCTTTGGATTTTGACTAATTATTTTTCGATCCAATGCGCCTGACGAGGGATTACTCCCCGAAATACATGTATCGATATACAGCATAACCAAAACTAACCGCTTTATTTGTATGTATAAAAGTCATTTTATACATACGTGAAGGTTAGCACTGCTGGTGGAGTTTTAATTCCCCGAGGTTAGCCCGCTCCAGCACCAACACTTCTGTGTTGGAGAACACATCAAAGCTTTAAATTATCTGTTAAAATTTCAAAATTATCTAAACCCTAAGGTTCTTCCTACCCCAGACATAGGTTGATCATCTTAGTAATAATTTGGTTCCTTAGTTTTGGTATTTTTGGTTTTACTTTTCTATACTCTTCATAATCATAAAGTGTTTGGCATTTTCAATAATTTTGGTAGAGCGCCTCTTTTCAGTTTTGAATAGACGAAACGCGCGTCAGGCGTAGCAAAATTTATTGTCTGGAACTTTGTTGTCATTTGTATTTTTAAGCAAGGTCTAGAGCTAGATGAACTGACGACCATGATGAAAAGATATACAGGAAAATTTGCAACATTAAGATGTGGTCATAATGTAACGATCATGAATTTGTAAAAAACATACAAACAGATTGTTGATAAGTTAATTATATAATTTACTTATTAAACTATCAGATATAGAAGTCAAAGGTTAAAAGTCGAAAGCGAAAGCAAAACATTTAATAAAAGCAAGGAGCTACAAAAATTTGGATGCTTCATATGGGCTAAAAACAAGTCAAAATGATTATAAATAGTTATTCATACCATGCAGTTTCGATTTAACTTATTGATAAAATCGGGAAACTCAATTTTAACTACACTTGACATATTGAATAAAACTTACCTTATATTGTTTAACACTTGTTATCTTTTCCACCTAGCGTTCTGTGCTACATTGCCAAAGTTTTGAATTATTTCTAGTCCACTAGTTCGACAATGTCAGCTACTGACACGTAATTTCGTCTTTTCAGGTCTAGTTTTTTCATGACCTTTTTCAAATGAGAAAGACGAATTCGAATATTTCGACGCATCAGCGCATTCCAAATTTCCTGCTGTGTAAATCCGTTAGCAAAATATTCGTTGAATAATTTATCCCTTTCCTCTCTGTTAAATTTTCGATTTTTTACTTTGAAGTCTGAAGTGAGAAATGGTGCCTATATATACTTATCAAAAGTCTGAAGCGAGAATATTGAACCCTGAATTCTGAAGTCTGAACTAGGAAGTCTGAATTATTGAATTCAGAAGTCCGAAATCTGAACTCCGAAGTCCGAAGTATGAAGATACCTATCGCTTTCCATAGATATGGATATTTGTTTCCAGAACAAAATACACAATTTTAGTTTGTCGAATCAAATTGATAGTAATAGTACCGATGCTTTGACTCACAGGGAAATATGTGAATATGCAGCTGACAATGACATTAAAGTTGGGGATTTACTTTGGTGGTTTTTGTGGATTCAGTGGGATTCTCAGGAAATGCTGTATGAGGCAACTGAAGGTCTTCAAATGGCATGGAAAAACAATACTTATTTGATTACTGTTTATAATAGGCTAATTTCAGATCTACAGGATACATCAGATAAAAAAATTACTGAGATTATTGATCTTTACTTTTGTAAATTTTTTAAAGGTTCTGATTATGATGCTATGCTAGAAACATATTTTTACTGTTATCTGTTACCAGCATTTGAGCTAATTTTAGAAAATCTAGATTTTTACATGCTCGTCTCATCTCCATATAGTGAGGCACTAAATTACATGCTAATGTTTGTCTGGGGGGAAAATAGTTTCACATTAGAAAAGTTGAAGCTGTTGGTTGAAATTTTAAAACTATTTTCAGTCTTGGGATGTGCATCTAATTTTATAATTTATACATTGATTAGCAAAAGACTTCGAGAAGCTTTGCGGAAAAAGATACCCTTTCAAAATGTATGTGATTCCAAGCTCACATTTTGCTCCACAAAAAGAACATAATTATTACAAGCTTTGACAAAAGGCAATCAACTGGTATATGAAATTTTAAAAGGGGACTTGATTTTTTTAACCAAGCTTCCAGCTGAGGTTCCATTTTGTAATAAAAAACATAAGAAAATGAACATAGCAAGAATGTACATTTACGCATAATTAATTCTGATATCTCAACACATAAACTTAAAAAAAAAAATAGAAAAAATTAATGTTTTTTTTAGTACTTTATTATTTATAAACATTTAATATTGCAAGACTTCAAAAATCATTTGCTTTAGATATTCATTTCAATTGCATCTTATTCCTAGTTGTAAAGATGTTATTAATAAATGTTCTATAAAACTATCTTGTTAATCTATTAAGTTATGACTGGTTATTAGCCTCTGATCTCAAGAACTCTAGGCCTAGGTAAACTTTTAATGCCTTTTGTGAAGATTCCAAAAGGCGAGAATTCATGAATGAATAGTTGAATAACTAGGTATTCCGATGGCACTGGCAGGCGAGAGATATTTTAGTGTTAACTATGCTCTTCTAAAGGTTTAACTATTGCCATCATGTGGTGTCTGTCTGTTCATCTGTTAACTTTTTCAAACATTAACTCCTCTGACCATAAGTCTCATTGCAACCAGTTGTTTATTGACATAGGTGCAATTGGTACAAAACAATTGTTTGGATTTTTGTTTGATGAAAAAACATGGGAGTCATGACTAAAAATAGAACATATTGGAAAATGTAGGACTATTCCTTTTTAGCTCACCTGGATCGAAGGTCCATGTGAGCTATTGGCATCTGTCATCATCTGTCGTCTGTCTTCGTCTGTGTCTATTAACAATTTTTCAAAAATTTTCTCCTCAGAAACTATTGAACAGAATTTAATGAAACTATGTATGAATGATCCTTAGGGTGTCCTGCACCAAAATTTTGTTTCCATTTTTCGATCCGTCAAAAAAACATGGCCGCATTACTGAAAATAGACAATAGGGGTCAGACTACTGTTTTTGGCTTGTAAATCAAAAAGTATAAGAGATAGATGAAATGTGATGCCACCCTACTGCTTCAGCATCAAAAGTTCAACATTAGTATTTATTTGGTCGAAGTTGTCAGATGAACCCTTATAGGGGTTACAGCCCCTTACAGGTGAAAAATGGCGTTTTTTTCATGTTTTTGGCTTATAGAATAAAAAATATTGCAGATAGAGAAAAGCTGTTGCTAATTGCTTAAATGTTCAGATCACAAAATTCTCCATAGAGTTAAAGTTGTCAGGTGACTCCTTATAGGGGTTACAGCCCCTTAAAGGCAAAAAAATAGTGTTTTGGGCCTATAGAATGTAAACTATTGCAGATAGAGAAAAGCTGTTGATTGCTTAAATGTTCAGCTCATTTAGCTCTACAAAAGTCACCATAGGGTTGAAGTTGTCAGATGATCCCTTATAGGGGTTACAGCCCCTTAAAGGCGAAAAATAGTGTTTTTGGCCTAAAGAATGAAAACTATTGCAGATAGAGAAAAGCTCATTTAGCTCTACAAAAGCATACATAGGGTTGAAGTTGTCAGATGAACCCTTTAAGGCAAAAATAGTGTTTTTGGCCTATAGAATGAAGACTATTGCAGTTAGCAAAAAGCTGTTGCTTGCTTAGGTAGTACTCCATAATTAATTTATTTGGCTCATTTTTGCATGTGCTTGACGTTGACTATTTTGTCCCGGGTTCTTGTAATCCCTTAAACTGCTATTTGCTCTTCAAACTAGGTGGTGTTCCAACATCGGGCATGTTTAGTCTTGTTTAGTGCCGTATTTGGTTTCTTTGTTGTACTGGTTGCCCCTAGCAACTCTTAACATATGTCAAAAATTTGGGGACAAAAATACGTAAAAATCAGGGTTTTGTCCTTTTTTTGAACGTTGCCAGTAATTGAGCTTTCGGTTTAGGTGAAATGTAACATGTATGAAATGAACTCTCGAAAACAGTCCTTTCTTTTAAGGCCAAATAAACCTATCCAACTTCGGTTCTTTTTTCCACTAAAATTGTTGAAAATTAAAAATCTAAAAATAGCGCATTTAAATTCAAGCCAATCCGCTGGTCACCATGCCCAGCCGGAAGCGACGCTTTAAGAGCATTTGGATTTTTTTTTCAAAATTATTCATTAAAACAATAACCGTGGATCGTACTTTTTATACGACCGCAAAAAATTTGCGGACGTATAATGGTATGATGTTGTCGTTGTCGTTGTCGTCGTCGTCTGTTAACTTAAGTGTATACACGATAACTTTAGTTCTAGTTATCCAAATGCAATGAAATTTGACAATGATATTTCTTACCATTAAAGGATGAATGGGATTGCTTTTGGGAGTCCCCCCTTTTTTCGTTTAGAAATTAAGGGCCAAAAGGGACCAAAATTGCAACTTTTAAGCTCACCTGGACCAAAGGTCCATGTGAGCTATTGCCATCACTTGGCGTCGTCGTTGTCGTCGTCGTCGTCCGTTAACAATTTTTCAAAAATCTTCTCCTCTGAAACTACTGAACAGAATTGAATGAAACTTGGTATGATTGATCCTTAGGGTGTCCTGCACCAAACTTTTGTTTCGATTTTTGATCTGTCAAAAAACATGGCCGCCGTTACTAAAAATAGACTAGGGGGGTCAGACTACTGTTTTTGGCTTATAAATCAAAAAGTATAAGAGATAGAGGAAATCTGAGGCCACGCTTCTGATTCAGCATCAAAAGCTCTACAAAAGTCTCCATTTGGTCAAAGTTGTCAGATGACCCCTTATAGGGGTTACGGCCCCTTAAAGGTGAAAAATAGCATTTTTCATGTTTTTGGCCTACAGAAGGAAAACTATTGCAGATAGAGATTAGCTGTTGCTTGCTTAAATGTTCAGCTCATTTAACTCTACAAAAGTCTCTTTAGAGTCGAAGTTGTCAGATGACCCCTTTTAGGGGTTACGGCCCCTTAAAGGTGAAAAATAGCCATTTTTCATGTTTTTGCCCTACAGAATGAAAACTATTGCAGATAGAGATTAGCTGTTGCTTGCTAAAATGTTCAGCTCATTTAGCTCTACAAAATTCTCCATAGGGTCGAAGTTGTCAGATGACACCTTATAGGGGTTACGGCCCCTGAAAAATAGCGATTTTTCATGTTTTTGGCCTACAGAATGAAAACTATTGCAGATAGAGAAAAGCTGTTGCTTGCTTAAATGTTCAGCTCATTTAGCTCTACAAAATTCTCCATAGGGTCGAAGTTGTCAGATGACCCCTTATAGGGGTTACGGCCCCTGAAAAAAAGCGATTTTTCATGTTTTTGGCCTACAGAATGAAAACTATTGCAGATAGATATTAGCTGTTGCTTGCTTAAATGTTCAGCTCATTTAGCTCTACAAAAGTCTCATAGGGTCGAAGTTGTCAGATGACTCCTTATAGGGGTTATGGCCCCTTATAGGTGAAAATGGTGTTTTTGGCCAATAGAATGAAAACTATTGCAGGTAGAGAAAAGCTGTTGCTTTCTTAAATGTTCAGCTCATTTAGCTCTACAAAAGTATAGGGTCAACATCAAGACCAGGTGAGCGATTCAGGCTCCTGGGAGCCTCTTGTTTGTTTATTCTTACAATAACTTTTTCAAAATCTTCTCCTCTGAAACTACTGAACAGAATTCAATGAAACTTGGTATGATTGATCATCAGGGTATCCTGCACTATAGTAATGTTTCGATTTCTGATTCGTCAAAAAACATGGCCGCCGTGGCTAAAAATAGACCAGGGGGGTCAGACTACTGTTTTTGGCTTGTAATTCATAAGAGATAGATGAAATCTGATGCCACCCTACTGCTTCAGGATCAAAAGTTCTACTAAAGTCTCCATTTGGTCGAAGTTGTCAGAAGACCCCATGTAGGGGTTACAGCCCATTTAAAGGTGAAAAAATAGCATTTTTTCATGTTTTTGCCCTATAGTATGAAAATTATTGCAGATAGCAAAAAGCTGTTGCTAGCTTAATTGTTCAGCTCATTTAGCTCTACAAAAAACTCCATAGGGTCGTAGTTGTCAGATGACCCCTTATAGGGGCTACAGCCCCTAAAATAATGTTTTTTCATGTTTTTGGCCTATGAAATGAAAACTATAGCAGGTAGAGAGAAGCTGTTGCTTGCTTAAATGTTCAGCTCATTTACACAATTAAGAATTAATTTTTGCGACCCCCCCCCCTCCCATTTTTCCCCTTTTATGTAATTAGGGGCCAAAATCAAACTTTTTAGCTCACCTGACCCGAAGGGTCATGTGAGCTATTGTCATCACTTGGCGTCCGTCGTCCGTAAACTTTTTAAAACGTTAACTCCTCTGACACCATAAGTCCAATTGCAACCAAACTTGGTATGGCTGTTCATTAGCATTTGGTGCTTAGAACTGGTGTGGGGATTTTTGATTCGTCGTAAAACATGGCCGCCACGGCTAAAAATAGAACATAGGGGTAAAATGCAGTTTTTTGCAAATAACTCAAAAACGGCTACAGATATCAAAACTCTGGCATAGGGTAAAAGTGATCAGCACCTCAAGATCTACCTACCCTGAAATTTTGAAGTAAATCCAACAACCCATGTAGGAGTTATTGCCCTTTTTGTGGATTTTTTGCAAATTTTGCACCTGTTAAGCTCAATATCTTGAAAGCTATACTAGATATTTGAGAAATTTAAATTGCATATTGTTAAGCACATCAAGATCTACAAAATTTGTAACAGGGTCAACGTTGTAGGACCTTTCCTTTTAGGAGTTATTGCCCTTAGAATGTCAAAATTTAGCATTTTAACAGCATTTCCTCATTACATTGAAAACGTTAACTCCTCTGACACTTTAAGTCCAAATGGAACCAAACTTAGTATAGTTGTTTATTAGCATTTGGTGTATAGAACTGATGTGGGGATTTTTGATTGGTCTTATAACATGGCCGCTGTGGCTAAAAATAGAACATAGAGGTAAATGGCAGTTTTTTGCAAATAACTCTAAAACGGTGACAGATTTCAAAATTTTGATTGGGAACAAAAGTGATCAGCACATAAAGATCTACCAGCTCTGAAATTTTGAAGAAAATCCAACAACCCATGTAGGAGTTATTGCCCTTTTTGTGGATTTTTTGCAAATTTTGCACCTGTTTAGCTCAATATCTTGAAAACTATACTAGATATTTGAGAAATTTAAATTGCATATTGTTAAGCACATCAAGATCTACAAAATATGTAATAGGGTCAATGTTGTAGGACCTTTCCTTTTAGGAGTTATTGCCCTTAGAATGTCAAAATTTAGCATTTTAACAGCATTTCCTCATTACATTGAAAACGTTAACTCCTCTGACACTTTAAGTCCAAATGGAACCAAACTTGGTATAGTTGTTTATTAGCATTAGGTGTATAGAACTGATGTGGGGATTTTTGATTGGTCATAAAACATGGCAGCTGTGGCTAAAAATAGAACATAGGGGTAAATGGCAGTTTTTTGCAAATAACTCTAAAACGGTGACAGATTTCAAAATTTTGATTGGGAACAAAAGTGATCAGCACCTCAAGATCTACCAGCTCTGAAATTTTGAAGAAAATCCAACAACCCATGTAGGAGTTATTGCCCTTATTGTGGTTTTTTTTTTGCAAATTTTGCACCTGTTTAGCTCAATATCTTGAAAACTATACAAGATATTTGAGAAATTTAAATTGCATATTGTTAAGCGTATCAAGATCTACAAAATTTGTAACAGGGTCAACGTTGTTAGACCTTTCCTTTGAGGAGTTATTGCCCATGGAATGTCAAAATTGAGCATTTTAACTGCATTTCCTTATATTGAAAATGTTAACTCCTCTGACACTTTAAGTCCAATTGGAACCAAACTTGGTATTATTGTTTATTATTATTAGGTGTATAGAACTGTTGTGGGGATTTTTGATTGGTTGTAAAACATGGCCGCTGTGGCTAAAAATAGAACATTAGGTTAAACTGCATTTTTTTTGCAAATAACTCAAAAAGGGTGACAGATTTTTAGATTTTGAACAAAAGTGATCAGCACCTTTAGATCCACCATATTGTCAGATGACCCCTTTATTAATCTTATGACCCTTTCAAAGTTAAATTGATTTTGCCTTAAAACCTTTACTTCAGGCACATATGTCAGGTGAGCGATTCAGGCTCCTGGGAGCCTCTTGTTTATTTGTGGTCTGATTTTGAAAAATTTTTTTGCAAGTTTATTCTTGTCAGGTAGCGAATCCAAATTTGAGAATTAATTTTTGTGACCATCCCCTTTTTCACTTGTTTTGTAATTAGGGGCCAAAAGGAGCTGTAATCAAAACTTTTTTATTTCTGGTTTGTTTTTGAAAATTTTTTTTGCAAGTTTATTTTTGTCAAGTAGTGAATCCAAATTTGAGAAATTATTTTTGCAACCCCACCCCTTTTTCACTTGTTACATAATAAGAGTCAGGCCGAAATTGAATTTTTTTAAAATTCTTGTCCGATTTTGACAATTTTTTTGCAAGTTTATTCTTGTCAAGTAGCCGATATATTTTTGTGTCCCCTTTTTTTACTGTTATGTTATTAGGGACCAAAAGGGGCCAAAATCCTAACTTTTTTATTTCTGGTCCGATTAAAAAGATTTTTTTTTACAAGTTCATCCTTGCCAAGTAGCGATTCTAAATTTAAGAATTAATTTTTGCGACCCCCACTTTTTTTCGCTGATTACCTAAGGGGCCGTCATCATAATTTAAAAAAATTTCTGGTTCGATTTTTAATTTTTTTTCCCAAACATTATTCTTTTCAAGAGTAGAATATAAAATTGAAATTTTTTATTTTTACCCCCTGGGTCCAAAGTCCACCAGAGAAGCATGTGTCAAAAACCTTTGTCAGTCCACCATGGGCTGCATGTGTCCAGAGCAACAGACTATCCATATTTGGCCTAAAATGTACAGGGTTCAACATGTTGCGGTCGTATCATGCTGCGCTCGGCGAAACTTTTTATTATAGCGAGCATAGCTCGCAAGCGGGCACGAAGTGCCCGCTCGAGCGGAGAGCTCTACGGTATTTGTTTCCGCGAGAAATTTGCTAATGCTGATTTAGATTTTTTATGGTCCAGAAAGGGTTATTATTTTTACAGGTCCGGAGTGAATGTTAAAATAATTTATAAGAAAAGAAATAATGCTTAAAAAAATAATGAATTGTGTTTTTTTACAAGAAAATAATATTCTTAAAATAATAAATTCACATAGCCTGCTCGTTTCGTCTTGGTTATATGCACGTACGAAACTAACGTGTCTCGAAGCTTAATCGCCCCATACCATCTCGCCCCAAAATAAGCAAATGAATATATTGGAAATTAAATGATAGCGATATCCCTGAATGTCGACATTTAGAACAAAAAAACGTAGTCCCTTTTAGCTATGCTCGCATTTAGGCAATGCCTACTCCATATTATAACAGGTATAGATTTTTTATTGTTCTTATTTTAAGACCAAAACGAATCAATATTGTCAGTTAACAAAAAAAGTTCATAGGGGCCACCTATGAAAACAATACTATGAAAAAATTCCTAATTATGGAGTACTACCATTATAAATAAATTTGATATAAAGACTGCAATTTGATTGGATTCAAAACTATTAACATTATCTCATGGATGAGGTTTGGGAATTTGAACTTCCAATGTTTGATTTAAATGCTACTGATGAGAGGTTACTCCTTGAAATATCGATATATAGCATATCCAAATTAACCGTTTATACCCGCATTTTGGTATTTGTAATTTTCAATGAAGACATGCCTCATTGCTTGAATTGACAGGTTATCAATTGTCCTTTTGATTGGGTTTAATGAAATTAAAATTAGATATAAAATATATTAATTCGAACACTCAGTACTATTTTCATTATTATTCAATGCCTATTATTTATTGATACAAGAATATGTCCGAAAGATGTAATGAATGCCCCATCTCACAACATAAACAGGGACAGACCGACAGACAAATGCATGAACAATTATTACTCCTTTTTGTCCATACAGCAACTTATAACAAAATATTACAGCAAGCCATTTTACTATTTATTCTAACTTCAAGATATCTCATATAATATAAGGATATCTCATATAGTTTATAAAATATTTCATATAGTTTATAAAATATTTCATATAGTTTATAAAATATTTCATATAGTTTATAAGATATCTTAAATAGTTTATAAGATATCTCATAAAAATTTTCTTAATAAGATATCTTATGTATTAAAATATGAAAAATATACAATAATAGTACACTGACTCGACATAAAATTTTTATACGGATGAGGCTTAGAAACAGGAAAACGCGAGGGTCTCCCGAGCGTTTTCTTGTTTCGAGCCGAATTGGTATAAATACAATTTTATGTCGAGTCAGTGTACTATTATTGTGTTTATACTGCAATATTTTGTATTTTCTTTGGAGTATTCTTTATTTTAAAAAACACAAATAAAAAAATCGATAAATGATCCTACCGCGGGCCCCTCTCTTAATATGGTCATAACACATGTGTCGCCAGGTAAGGGGCACATTGTATAACATGGAATGGTTTATGTACTATGATACAAATGTTCATGGTCTAAAGTAAATTAATGTAATGAAATTTGAAAAAAATAAAATAAGAATAATATATTTATACTGAAGCATAAATCTAGAATTAAAAATTGAATGCTACCGTTTTTAACTAATATGCGCCTTACATGTAAGAATGCAGCTTAATATCATTATGCTAGAAATAAAAAAAATAAAAATAATTGTTTTTCTTGGAATAAAATGTTATAAATTTATTAAATCCATTCGGCGTTAAAGATATTAAGATTACATATTTTTATCAAAAGTATTTTAAATTCGGGTATTCAATTCAGCGCATTAATATTTACACCTGTCAATCAAAAAGCACGTGGAGTCCGTGCAACTGCAAACTCAACTAGCTCTCTCTATATATGTTGTTTACCGGTTTATACGGATTTGATAGTAGTTGCCTACATAAATTGGGCATATTACATGATAGAACATCCAATTATTTCCCACCCATTTTTTAAGTTTATAGTTTTTAATTTTCTTTCAACGCACACCTAACAAATACTTTTTTTAAATTTATTTATACGGGAATAAACGGTTAATTTAATTTTGCCGATTTCAAAATTTCAATAACCAAAACTATGAAAATGCATTTGTACAAGTAATCAATACCAAAAAGTTCGAACAGGAAAGCCAAATCAAGGACCACGGATATCTGTATTCTAATTACTTGCTTCTGTCCTGACTTCTCAATCCGAGTTGCATGAAAATTTTCACATACTATCCTTTTTAAAATTATATATTAAATAATTGGTGATTTATGTAGTTTTAATCGTCATTCCGGACCATGAAAATTCTTTAACAGCATTAGGAACAAATTCGTAGAGACCTCTAACCCGCTTTCGATCTGTGCTCACTAATACTCATACGAAAGGTTTCTTTTTTTTATACATATTCATTAGAGTTTTGATTTAATTCATTAATGTAGCTGATGTGTCCTAGAATGCAACCCCCCCCCCCAAAAAAAAAACAAAAAAAAACCACTGTGTATGTATAGAGGTTGTACTGCTAATTTTGTGATTTACAAATTATCAAGTTCCATAAAAAAATAATATAATATTAGGTATCCCTTATAAGGGAGCTTGTGTGGCGGAATATTCATGCTTGAATACCACACTATCGGTCATTAGCCAATTACCAATAAAATTCTTCTTTTCTAAATATTTGTACCATACTATATTCGACCTTGTTTTACAGCATGCCTCGGAAAGGGGGCGTGTACTAAAAGTGATATACTGTCACTGACCGTATATCACATATCGATATACGGTCACTGTATTTTGACTGCTCAAATAGACCAATTGCAGTATAAAAATATTTATTTACATTATACTTTGAGATATTTTAAAAGTTTATAAGATATCTTATAAATATTAGAAGATAAAGTTTATAAGGTAACTGATATAATTTATAAGATATCATATAAACTTTAAAAGATATCTTATAAAGTTTCTAAGATATATCTCATATAATTTATAAGAATTTTTTAAACTTAAGAAGATATCTTAGAAAGTATATAAAATATCTTAAAAGAAAATTATATGAGATATCTTAAATTATAAATTATATATATTAAATAAGATATCTTGTAAAGTGTATAACTGATATAATTAATAAGATATCATTTAAACTTTAAAAGATATCTTATAAAGTATATAAGATATCTTATAAATTTTATAAGATATATTTCATATAATTTATAAACACCAGTTAAATTGCAAATGGTCATAGGGAATTTAAAAATGGTCACAAACAGAACAAATGTATTTCTAAATTTGAATCTTGATTTAAATCCCTTAAAATGGAAAGAAAAATGTTGTATATAGAAGTTCATTTCAGGAAGCCCAAAACATTATCCATTATTTCAAAGTTTTCGGATAACCCCTTTTAAGGGTTATGGCCCTTTGAAGGTAAGATTATACATGTATTGAAACTTTGTATTACATACATGAACTACAATAATGATCGTGTAGAATTTTATTGACTTGATAGAAAGAATGAAGATGTTTAATAAATCTTTTGTCTTTTTTTTCAGTAACAACATGTAGAAAGGCTATAACTATAGTCCTGTCTTTCATCTTTTTTGCCAAACCATTTACATTTCAGTAAGTATACATTGAATAGTAAGGCCTTATAAATACAAAATGTAGTACACATGTACATGCAAAATTCAACAAGGAAATGTGTCAAGATGACACTGATGCCCCGCTGGCAAAAAAAATAAAAAAGTTATTTTTACAAAATTTGCTAAGTCCAAGGGCTGCAATTAGTCCCCTACCAGCGAAAGCCGAAGGGGACTATAGGTTTGCGCTCTGTCCGTCTGTCTGTCTGTCACGCCTCAGTTTTCCGCATTTTTTTTCTAAACGCTTATAGATAATGAACTGATTTTTGGTATGTGAGTACACCTTGATGAGTTACAGATCAAGTTTTAGTTTCCTGCTGGTTCACAATTTTTTATGGGAGTAATGGCCCTTTGAACTTTGAAAATTCACTAAAATATCAGTTTTCCACACTTTTTTTCTAAATGCTTATAGATAATGAACTGATTTTTGGTATGTGAGTTTACCTTGATAAGTTACAGATCAAGTTTGAGTTTCGTGCTGGTCCACAATTTTTTATGGGAGTTATGGCCCTTTGAACTTTGAAAATTCACTAAAATACCAGTTTTCCGCACTTTTTTCTAAATGCTTATAGATAATGAACTGATTTTTGGTATGTGAGTTTACCTTGATAAGTTACAGATCAAGTTTGAGTTTCGTGCTGGTCCACAATTTTTTATGGGAGTTATGGCCCTTTGAACTTTGAAAATTCATTAAAATTTCAGTTTTCCGCACTTATTTTCTTAACGCTTATAGATTATGAACTGTTTTCTGGTATGTGAGTCTACATTGATGAGTTACAAATCAAGTTTGAGTTTCGTGCCGATCCACAAATTTTTATGGGAGTTATGGCCCTTTGAACTTTGAAAATTCACTAAAATATCAGTTTTCCACATTTTTTTCTAAACGCTTATAGATAATGAACTGATTTTTGGTCTGTGAGTTTACCTTGATAAGTTACAGATCAAGTTTGAGTTTGGTGCTGATCGACAAATTTTTATGGGAGATATGGCCCTTTGAGACCCTTTGAAGTTTGAAAATCTTTTGCAATTTTCTTTTCTAAACTTTTTTATTGTTCCTTGTAGATAATAAACTGATCAAGTTTAGGTATTCATTCATTTGACAAATTGTTACCAGTGTCAGGGACTGAAATATGAGGCCGGTAGGGGACTAAGTATTGTTTTGCAATACTCTCAGAATTAATGCTTTAGTTCAAAATCAGTGGACCAGAACGAAACTCAAACTTGACCTGTAAATCATCATGGTAGACTCACATACTAAAAAACCTTTAGAATATATGCAAGGATGTCGAAAAAAAGTGTGGCAACTTTTTTCAAAATTTGCTAAGTCCAAGGGCCGTAATTTAGGTCAAAATCAGTGGACCGAACAAACTCAAATATACCTGTAACTTATCATGGTAGACTCACATACCAAAAATCTTATGAATATATGCAAGGATGTCAGAAAAAATTGCGGAAAACTGTTATTTTTACAAAATTTGCTACGTCCAAGGGCCGTAATTTAGGTCAAAATCAGTGGACCAGTATGAAACTCAAACTTGACCTATAACTCATCATGGTAGACTCACATACCAAAAATCTTATGAACATATGAAAGGATGTCGAAAAAAAGTACGGAAAACTGTTATTTTTACAAAATTTGCTAAGTCCAAGGGTCGTAATTTAGGTCAAAATCGGTGGACTAGAACAAAACTCAAACTTTACCTGTAACTCATCATGGTAGACTCACAAACCAAAAAGCAAGGATGTCGAAAAAAGTATGGAAAACCAAAGTGTGACAGATGGATGGAAGGACAAACAAACCAAAATGCTATATGCCCCCCAACTTTGCTGGCGGGGCATAAAAATTCTGACTCACATTAGTTTTAAATGAATGTACACAACAATTTAATACAAAATGGTTTGAAACCAAGTGTTATACCAAATAAGTCTTGATATCTTATAATTTTGACTTTTCAGCAAACATTATCTGTATAATAGAAAAAAAGTTATATTCATATAGAAATTAATCATGAGAATAATTTAACATATTTCAGTTGGAAATGCTAGCTGTTTATCATGTAAATTTAACAGCTTTTGGACAATAGAAGTCATAACTTTTCATAACTTGTTTCTATAATTTATGTATGCAAGGTTTCAAATCAATTAATTAAAAATTCTGTTCAATTGGTAAGATAAGAACCGTAGTGATTCACTTCAGCATTTTGGATCACCTTAACCCTAACTTGAGTGTAGTGAACTGAGAGTGGTTTGCCATTTTTTGAATAATGATACATTTGAATATATTTCTTTATTTTAAAATTTAAATCATCTTTTCTCTTTCTTTTCAGATATTTATGGTCTGGATTAATTGTTGTGTTTGGCATTTATTTGAACATTTACAGTAAAAACAAAGACTCTTGGGATACCTATATATTATCAAAATACCTAGAAATCAAATACAAATTTTCACAGAAGAAATATTCTGCCTTAACAACAACTGTATGAAAATTTACAAATGTATTTTGTTTTTAATTGTTGGAAAATGAATGGAATTTTATAAGATCTTTAGTTATGTCTTCTACTTAATGTAACACCATTTTTGTTTACAAGAAATAATAGGGTTTTTTTCAGTCTATATATGTTAAATCCTTCATCACATTTCAATTTTTGATATTTTTTCTAAGAAACATACAATAATGCATTGGAACATAAACTAAACATGTATTTAGAAAGCTCTGTCAAATTCATGGTTCAGTATCATAAAGTGTGGGAGTTAATTTATTTTTAGCTGTGGGTAAAACTACATGTATTAGTGAAAATAAATCTTTATTTTTATAGATAATCATGTAATACATGTAACAATATTGAGGGTTTTGATTTAAAAAATATTGATTTGTTAGTATTGATGTTATTGTTAAATTTATTTATTGTATTTTTATATATGTGAAAAAGAATCTCTAAAATGTTTATGACACTAGATTTATCAAATGGTATATTTCTATCTGTGCAATTCATTACTTTTTTCACTGCCTCTTTTGCTTTTCATTTATTTGTTCTTTTAAATTTTTTGGCTGACCTATCAGAAACCTTAATCAAAAACTTTATGAGACTTATACTGTAACATTGGGATTTGTATAACTGTGATAATAGGAATTTTTTTCTGATTTTCATTCCCAGTTTTAATTAATATATCATCAAGATAAAAGTTTATTTTAACAATGTGTTTTTACAATTAAATTACTTTTTACAAAAACATATTCCCTGAAGAAAATATCAATTTTTATTTGTTCTTATAAAAACTTAGATCTTTTACTTAATAATAAATTCTGTATGCTCTAGTAAATAAATCATATTTTGTTTTTTGTTTGAACTCAGTCTGTACATGTGATAATTTTCAATTCTCTATATACGGTATATATATATAAGTCTATAAGAATTTACCAACTAATGAACTTATTGAGCATTGGATCAACAAATAAGTTGATGCCACACAAACACAAATAATATAAAAGTCTATACGAGTGTGCAACAATGCAAATGTAACTAAATTATAATTGACAAATATTTATAAAATACGGTATATATATATATATATATATAATACAATCATTTTTAGCTCCTGTTGCAAAGGGTCATGTGAGCTATTAATTGTCATCACTTGGCATCCATCATCCACCCATCGTCTGTAAACTTTTTCAAACCTTAACTCCTGACTCCATAGGTCCAATTGAAACCAAGCTTGGGGTAGTTGTTCATTAGAATAAGGTGTATAGAACTGAGGTTGGGGTTTTTGATTTGTCATAAAACATGACCACCATGGCAAAAAAAATAGAACATAAGGGGTAAATTGCAGTTTTTGCAAATAACTAAAAAATGACTATAGATATCAAATAATTTACAAGATTTAAGTGATTAGCATCTCAATATCTAACTAAGTTTTGAAGAAGATCCAACAATCCATGTAGGAGTTATCTTTTTTTGCAGTTATTCAGCTTAATTTCTTTATGTGTGAATCAGCATGATAAGATATTAATTTGATGATTGATAATTGCAAGGTTGCAAAATCAAATCATTTTTATACAAACGCAAAAAAATTGCGGAAGTATTATGGTATGATGGTGTCGTCGTCCTCGTCGTTGTCGTCCTCCTTGTCTGTTAACTTTTTAGCTCACCTGGACCGAAGGTCCATGTGAGCTATTACCATCACTTGGCGTCCGTCGTCGTCGTCTGTCGTCGTCGTCTGTCGTCGTCGTCTGTCGTCGTCTGTCGTCCGTTAACAATTTTTCAAAAATCTTCTCCTCTGAAACCACTGAATAGAATTTAATGAAACTTGGTATGAATGATCCTTAGGGTGTCCTGCACCAAACTTGTGTTTTGATTTTTGATCTGTCAAAAAACATGGCCACCGTTACTAAAAATAGACCAGGGGGGTCAAACTACTGTTTTTGGCTTATAAATCAAAAAGTATAAGAGATAGAGGAAATCTGAGGCCACGCTACTGATTCAGCATCAAAAGCTCTACAAAAGTCTCCATTTGGTCAAAGTTGTCAGATGACCCCTTATAGGGGTTACGGCCCTTTAAAGGTGAAAAATAGCATTTTTTCATGTTTTTGGCCTACAGAATGAAAACTATTGCAGATAGAGATTAGCTGTTGCTTGCTTAAATGTCCAGCTCATTTAACTCTACAAAAGTCTCCATAGGGTCGAAGTTGTCAGATGACCCCTTATAGGGGTTACGGCCCCTTAAAGGTGAAAAATAGCCATTTTTCATGTTTTTGCCCTACAGAATGAAAACTATTGCAGATAGAGATTAGCTGTTGCTTGCTTAAATGTTCAGCTCATTTAGCTCTACGAAATTCTCCATAGGGTCGAAGTTGTCGGATGACTCCTTATAGGGGTTACGACCCCTGAAAAATAGCGATTTTTCATGTTTTTGGCCTACAGAATGAAAACTATTGCAGATAGAGAAAAGTTGTTGCTTGCTGAAATGTTCAGCTCATTTAGCTTTACAAAATTCTCCATAGGGTCGAAGTTGTCAGATGACCCCTTATAGGGGTTACGGCCCCTGAAAAATAGCGATTTTTCATGTTTTTGTCCTACAGAATGAAAACTATTGCAGATAGAGATTAGCTGTTGCTTGCTTAAATGTTCAGCTCATTTAGCTCTACAAAATTCTTCATAGGGTCGAAGTTGTCAGATGACCCCTTATAGGGGTTACGGCCCCTGAAAAATAGCCATTTTTCATGTTTTTGGCCTACAGAATGAAAACTATTGCAGATAGAGATTAGCTGTTGCTTGCTTAAATGTTCAGCTCATTTAGCTCTACAAAATTCTCCACAGGGTCGAAGTTGTCAGATGACCCCTTATAGGGGTTACGGCCCCTGAAAAAAGTGATTTTTCATGTTTTTGGCCTACAGAATGAAAACTATTGCAGATAGAGATTAGCTGTTGCTTGCTTAAATGTTTAGCCCATTTAGCTCTACAAAATTCTTCATAGGGTCGAAGTTGTCAGATGACCCCTTATAGGGGTTACGGCCCCTGAAAAATAGCCATTTTTCATGTTTTTGGCCTACAGAATGAAAACTATTGCAGATAGAGATTAGCTGTTGCTTGCTTAAATGTTCAGCTCATTTAGCTCTACAAAATTCTTCACAGGGTCGAAGTTGTCAGATGACCCCTTATAGGGGTTACGGCCCCTGAAAAAAGTGATTTTTCATGTTTTTGGTCTACAGAATGAAAACTATTGCAGATAGAGATTAGCTGTTGCTTGCTTAAATGTTCAGCTCATTTAGCTCTACAAAAGTATAGGGTCAACATCAAGACCAGGTGAGCGATTCAGGCTCCTGGGAGCCTCTTGTTAGTGTTTCCACAATAACTTAAATTCCAGTTATCCGATTGCTATGAAATTTTACAATGATGTTCCTAACCATAGAAGGATGAATGGGATTGATTTTGGGGGTACCCCCTTTTTTCGTTTAGAAATTAGGGTTCAAAATAGGGCCAAAATACTACTTTTTTGTTTGTTTCCACAATAACTTTAGTTCTAGTCATCTGATTGCTATGAAATTTGCCAGTGATGTTCCTTACCATAAAAGGATGAATGGGATTGCTTTTGGGAGTCCCCCCTTTTTTGTTTCGAAATTAGGGGCCCAAAAGGGGCAAAAAATTCATATATTTTATTTGTTTCCACCATAACTTTGGTCCTAGTTGGCCTATTGCTGTGAAATTTGTCAAGAATGTTTCTTACAATAAAAGAATGAACCTGATGAATTTTTGTGCCCCTTTTTTTCCCCGTTATGTAGTTAGGGGCAAAATCAAAACTTTTTTATTTGTGGTCCGATTTTGAAAATTTTTTTTGCATGTTTGTTCTCGTCAAATAGGGGATACAAAATTAAATAAAAGGATGAATGGGATTGATTTTGGGAGTCCCCCCTTTTTTGTTTCGAAATTAGGGGCCCAAAAGGGGCAAAAAATTCATATATTTTATTTGTTTCCACCATAACTGGTCCTAGTTGGCCTATTGCTGTGAAATTTATCAAGAATGTTTCTTACAATAAAAGAATGAACGTGATGAATTTTTGTGCCCATTTTTTTCCCCGTTATGTAGTTAGGGGCAAAATCGAAACTTTTTTATTTGTGGTCCAATTTTGAAATTTTTTTTTGCATGTTTGTTCTCGTCAAATAGGGGATACAAAATTAAAAATGAAATTTTGCGGCCTCTGACCACATAGGGTATCCTATATACATGTACCTGTGGAAAAATATTAGAATTTCAGCTTATCTGTGATATAATATTATCTTGTCAAAGTAGCCCAAAAGATAGAAAGGATAAAATTCTGTTGTTTTAAAAAGTAATGAAAGAACCTTAGTGAGCACGCTCACATAACCCACGGGTCCACATAATGGACAGAGAATATCTATTTCGAGTTAGGAATATAAAAGTCAGAGTTGTTGTCTTTCCAAGTCGGCTCATTAAACAGGAAAAAAATGAGTGACAGACCTGAAAATGTATCCCACCATATGGGACTCCTACCTAAAGCTATGTACAAAATATCAAAAACCTATGAATAATAGTTGCTGAGAAATCTGTGACGAAAATTTTCAACCCTGAAAATTAAGTGAAAAAAATCTAAGTTGGCTCGTTTAACAGGAATTAGCTGATCGACAGACTTGAAAACATATCACACCATATGGGACCCCTACTTGAAGCTACATACCAAATATTAAAAGCCTACAATTAATAGTTGCTGAGCAATCAGTGACAAAAATTTTCAACCCTGAAAATTTAGTGAAAAAAGTCTAAGTCAGCTCTTTAAACAGGAAGTAAATGATAAACAGACCTGAAAACAAATCCCACCATATTGGACCCCTACCCGAAGCTATATACCAAATACCTACAATTAATAGTTGCTGAGAAATCTGTTACGAAAATTTTCAAAAATAAGTGAAAAAGTGTAAGTCGGCTCGTTTAACAGGAAGTAGATGATCGACAGACCTGAAAACGTATCCCACCATATGGGACCCCCAACTAAAGCTACATACCAGATATCAAAAGCCTAGGATTAATGATAGCTGAGATATCTATTACGAAGATTTTGATGACGGACGGACAGACAGACCAGTCAAAAACATTATACCCTCCGCAACTTTGTTGCGTGGGGTATAATAACATGATGTAACTGTCTTAATCTGTTAATAATGCATTTCAATTACAAACCACTCTATTTTACTACTAAATGATAAGTCAGTTATTAAAAATGTGACTTTTGAATGGGTTAAAAACATTTTACCTACCATTACCTAAGTGTTATATATTTAACCAGTCGAAGCAGCCACGCTGCATATCCCCCTACTCTGGTGTTTGATAGTATAACAAAGGGCAAATAATTGAAGAAATAAACTATGACTATAATGAGCATAACTAGTACATTATACTATCAAATGTATACAAAGTAATTTTAACACATGTAAAATCTCAAAATATTTAAGTATGGCTGTAAAAAAGAATCATGTAAAAATCTTTTATGGTTTTTGAGATATCACAGTATAAAGCTGTACTTTTTAAATTGTTTATTTTGTACGAAATCTTGTTTATTTGCATGAGATATTGTAAGATTTTACCAATTTGCAAATCCATTATATACAGGTCTATGTTAATATGAGTCATTTTCCTGGTAGTGGGAGTGATAATAATGTAAAGAATTATGCATGATGAAGGAATATGCCCTTAGGCTATTTATGCCCAGCCCCTAAGGGCATTATCAAAATTCCGAAACCTTCAGCAGAATTTACATCCATAGTGCAACTACTGAGCCAAGTTTCAGTTCCGTATTCCAAATAACCTAGGAGGAGTTGCGTGGGTAAGGAATAATGTGCCCTAAGGCTTCCTATGCAGCTCAGCCCCTAGGGACAATATCGAAATTCTGAAACCTTCGGCAGAATCTACATCCATAGTGCAACTACTGAGCCAAGTTTCAGTTCAGTATTCCAAATAACCTAGGAGGAGTTGCGCGAGGAAGGAATAATGTGCCCTAAGGCTTCCTATGCAGTTCAGCCCCTAGGGGCATTATCAAAATTCCAAAACCTTCGGCAGAATCTAAATCCATGGTGCAACTACTGAGCCAAGTTTCAGTTCAGTATTCCAAATAACCTAGGAGGAGATGCGTGAGGAAGGAATAATGTGCCCTAAGGCTTCCTATGCAGCTCAGCCCCTAGGGCGCATTATCAAAATTCCAAAACCTTCGGCAGAATCTACATCCATAGTGCAACTACTGAGCCAAGTTTCAATTCCGTATTCCAAAAAACCTAGGAGGAGTTGCGTGACGAAGAAATGTGCCCTTAGGCTACCTATGCAGCCCCGCCCCTAGGGGCCATATCAAAATTCCGAAACCTTTGGCAGAATCTACATCCATAGTGCAACTACTGAGCCAAGTTTCAGTTCGATATTCCAAATAACCTGGGAGGAGTTGCGTGACGAAGGAATAATGTGCCCTTAGGCTCCCTATGCAGCCCAGCCCCTAGGGACCATATCAAAATTCCGAAACCTTTGGCAGAATCTACATCCATAGTGCAACTACTGAGCCAAGTTTCAGTTCGGTATTCCTAATAACCTGGGAGGAGTTGCGTGACGAAGGAATATTGTGCCCTTGGGCTACCTATGCAGCCCAGCCCCTAGGGGCCATATCAAAATTCCAAGACCTTCGGCATAATCTACATCCATAGTGCAACTACTGAGCCAAGTTTCAGTTCGGTATTCCTAATAACCTGGGAGGAGTTGCGTGACGAAGGAATAACGTGCCCTTAGGCTCCCTATGCAGTCCAGCCCCTAGGGGCCATATCAAAATTCCGAAACCTTTTGCACAGTCCCCACCTACAATGCAATCAATGACCCAAGTTTCATCTTTCTACTCCCAGTGGTTACAGAGATTATCCTGGACATTAACGCCATACGTACGGACGTACGTACATCGAACAGCAAAACATTATCCCCGTGCTTTCGCTAGCGCAGGGATACTGTGGATTCATTTATTTTCGTTGGTACCAATTTTCGTGGTTTGACAAAAAGGGTCAGTTCGTGGATTCTTAAATTCGTGGC
Source organism: Arcuatula senhousia (assembly GCA_963971305.1). Taxonomy (NCBI): domain Eukaryota; kingdom Metazoa; phylum Mollusca; class Bivalvia; order Mytilida; family Mytilidae; genus Arcuatula; species Arcuatula senhousia. Next base: position 44,917,849 of record OZ020303.1, on the reverse strand, counting down.
TTTGAAGTCTGCAGCATACAGATCATTGTTAAATTTCCTTTTCGTGGGGTATTAAATTTCGTGGTTCAAAGCCACCCATGAAAATCACGAAAATTGATACCCCACGATTAATAATGAAACCACAGTAATGATGATGCAACATGATCATGCACCTACGATGACAAACAATACTATAAAATTTCAGCAAAATCCATTGAGCAGCCTCAGAGGAGTGCTCCTTAAATGCACCAAGTTGATAAAATGCCATATTTTCCAGTACTGGGATATGTGTTGGAAAGACACACTTTACATATTTCCAAAATTTGACAAACTTTGGTTATTTCTTTAAAAAATGATAAATTTATTTGTTTGGATTGTTGTAATATTTTTTGGCTTCTGTTTTTGTTTTATCAAATCTAATATTCAACCGGTTTTCCAAGTTTTCTACTCCTAGCGTGTCTGATGAAGGTTAATCCAGAAAAGTGCTTCACACGCAGTGAAATTTTGCTATTGTACATTTATTAAATCATTTCAATATGTGGACCGTGTCTTTCTGGCTTATATTCCATATTCTTTCGTTTTTAATACAACCTACAATATACTGAGGATCATATTTTTTTCAAATTTAAACATGAAATTGTCAGATATTGTCAAATTGTTGATGCTTAAAAATATGGCCATATGACACAGTTACAGCTGCAAAGATGATTAGATCAAAACCGAACAAGTCTGTGTTGCCTAAAAAATCATACTTTTCTAAATATTTATTTTCTACAAAATTCACAAGAAAGTTAAAGCTGCACCCAGAAAGTAATACCTATATATGTCCTTCAGCTACTTTTGTTCCTGGAAAGATAAAAAATGAAACATCAATATTCAAGTTTTAATATAAATATCACCAAAACAACCTTTGTATAAAAATAAAGATTTGTTCAGCACATATTGCACCAAAAGTGTCATTTAACTTGAAATGTGAAAGCAATTGAAAGCAACCCCTAAACCTTTCAATAGTGTCTGTGATAACAAGGCAAATAATGTGACTAACAGATGACAATTATTATGAAATATGTCATTTTGTCTATAATAAACTATAAACAAGGAAATTTTTGTATAGCTGTTTTTACAAAATATCTGAGAATATATCCCTGATGTGAATTTTTTTTCACTCAGTTTTTCATATGAATCATTTGATACTCTCAAATTGATCCCCTACAAGTTTTACTTGAAATAACCCCTAAAATATCACCACCCCAAAAATTTCTTTGTTAACAGTAAAAACAGAAGAAAGCAGTAGCACTAATAAAGATAAAACAGTTTTTCTACAGTCTAAGTCACAATTCTTCCTCTGAGATATTCCAATAAAGCTAATGTTCCTTTAGCCAAAATGGCTGGTCTTGGATTTCTGAAGGCATTACCATTGAGCTGCAGTGACCTTAAAATATAGAAAAACACCTATTATATGCATGCATTCTCATACATAAAAATAGTAAAATACATAAATTTGTTATATCAAAATCTCCTACAGACTATTCTTGAGTTAAATGTGGAGGAGGTTTTTTCACTACTCTACCATCCAAAAACCTTTTTTAAAACCCATCACATATACCGGTAATTAATTAATAGAAGTTCCTCTTAACCTCCCAGCCTCTCACATTAAATTCTGGAGGAGACTTAGTTGCGTGTTCTATGATAAATAGCTCTAAACTCCTAATGTGTTCTTCACTGAGCTATTAAACTTATTTCTTTCCAAACATGTGAAAGTTATTAAACTCTTACTGAAGAAAAACCTCTTTTTGTGAATATGTGTTAAGTTTTAGGAAGCAAAAAAAAGCACCAAAGTGAATGGGCATTCCAATGTTGGATGTTAAAAAAAGAAGAATCGTACATAACAAAAAAACTGAAATAAGCATCACAAACTCATGTTACAAAAAAATCTGTACAAGTAAAAAATGGATGGATCTCATTTAGCAGGAGTAGGGATGCTACAGACCTGAAATCTAATCCCATGTTATGAGACCCCATACTGATGCTGTGTACTAAATTTCAAGGTGCTTTGATAAGTAGTTGCTGAGAAAACTGTAACAGAATTTTTCCCCCACAATCCACTGCCACACAATCACCATTTTATAACCTGGATTTTTCACTCTGTGAAATCCTGCCAAAGAAGGGAACCCAAGTGCCTGTTGCAATCAATTAAACCATCACTGTTTTGGTGATTTGATCTTGATACAGACTTACTTAATTTGTGTACAATTTCCCAGCTCAGGAGGGACTTGGTCTATATTATTGTTTTGCAGGTCCAATGTAGCCAGCACAGAGAGGCCTTTGATCCCTATGGGGTCTATAGTGGTAATTTTGTTACTGTCAGCAAATAAATTCTCCAATTTCTTCAGTTCATAGACAACTTCTGGGAAAACTGTAAACCTGCAACATAAATTGATATAATCTTTATTTAAATATTCACTTAACATTGAAAAGGAAGCATTTTGGGATTTTTTTTTTTCGTTTTTTAACTTTCAATGTATTTATTTATTTCTTCATTTTAGAATTTTACCTTTTTATTAGTTAAAATTGACTTCAGACTTCAATGCTTGCATTGCTCCTGGTCTCATATTCCACTCTTTATTAGCAAAATGGTAAGTTTTGATACCTGAGAGCAATGACATTTTTCATGCACAACTCTAGGTTATGTTCTTCCTTAATGTAAGTTTTCATCAAAATCCATCAAGCTGTTAAGGAAGAGTTGTGCATACAAATAATGGGTACAGAAAGATAGACAGTGATTCCTATATACCCCACCCCATCCCCTCCCTCAACACTTAACATATGTAACTAACTTACCTATTATATGATATGTAAAGTTCTCTCAGCTCATACAAAGAGTTAATTTCTCTAGGTAGACTAGACAATTGATTATTCCTACAATGGCAAAAGAAAAAAATATATGTCATTTTGACATGCCTTCATGTTGCTGATAGCAGTTTGATTTTGTGTGCATTTCCTTTTATTTTGTCTGTATTTTTTCATGTTGTTGACATTTGTTTCAACAAATTTTGTCTGCCTTTTTTGGACTTACCATATTTGAATGCAACATTGGCAGTTCTTTGTCTCTCAAGTATGGATAAAGGGCAGGTGCATTTGTAGGAATATCAGACATGAAGCCAGAATAGCAATTTTGCTATGTACTTAAAAATTCAATTCACTAGAAATGTTTTCAAGTAATCATTCAGTAAGCAATAGGAACAGACAGATGGACAATGAACAAAAGCTATGCCTTACCACTTTGTTTTGCCACAGCCAACAGTCTTCAACTTAAGACTACAAATTGCTGACTGCTGCTTGTAATGCTACCCGATAAAATATAAAGTGCAAATGATTCTAGGCCCTTTTCATTGATAAATTGTGCACATACCTGAGATCTAATATTGTTAGCTTCATATACAGGCCTATATCTGGATTTAATACTGATATTTTGTTTACAGCAAGGTTCAATTCTTTTAAACACTCTGACAGACAAATCATTCTAAAAAGTACAGAAAGAAAGAGAAAAATTATTAAAGACTGTTCAGATTTAGGAGGTGCTAGATTTCCATATCTCTTATCATGGGTGACATATTAAATTTGGTCAGACATTAATTTTCACTTTCTTTTTTGTATTTTGTAAAGGTAATCAATAATTTATTTTTAAACTCATATTACAACTATTTTTGAAACAAGAGTTAACACTAAAGTTTGTCTCGCCTGGCACCATTGGATCTAGTTATTCAACTATTCATTCATTAGTTCTTGACATTTTCCTATGGACCAACTAAAATGATTCTAGATATCATAGTCATTGAGAAACAAAACTAACATAAAAGACTGAACAAAAAAAAAACAATATTCACAGTCGTTTAGTGTAGAAATGGTCATTAAGTGTAGAGTTCACGTCAAGGTCAGATGACATGGTGACGGACCCAAAAACCCTGATTTAATTCATTGATATCCTAAAGATCAGATGCCTAGCTATTATACTTTTTTAAAGAAATTAATTTTCCACAAAAGTCTTGCAAAGACCTTTACAGCCTCAAAAAGGACATAAGTTCAGTAAGTCACTGAAACATAAAAATGGGGTCATGGTCACATGGCATGGTGACAGTTGTGTAGACAATAACCTGAACTGTCTGTATAGTAAATATCAGATGCCTAGCTATTAAACTTTTTTAGAAATTCATTATCCACAAAAGACTTTCAAAGAAGTTTCAGCCTGATAAAAAGACCCAAGTTCACAGTCACTGGAGCATGAAAATGAGGTCAGGATCACACTGCATGGCAACTTTGCATAGACCATAAAATCAACTGTCTGTGTCCTAAATATCAGATGCCTAACTATTATAGTCTTTAAGTAATTCATGTTCCACAAAAAGCGTATGAAAAAGTTAATGTCTGCCACTGCAACCACCATAAAGTAATACCTTTGTCTCGCCTTCCGCTTCTATTGGTCGCAGGCAAGACAGTAAGACACCACAATCTAGCACTACCACCTGACAAGAGTTTTAGTGATTCTAACATTATGCAAACAGGTCCATTGCAATTTAGATTCATATATTGTAAATTTTTATATACACTAGAATGACAATCTTCACTGAGACATATGTCGCCTGCATCTGAAAATATTAAAGTACAATGAAGGAAGTTACATGCCAAAGATCAAGAGGCTGCAACTTGTAGTTGCCTGGCAACTGTGACAGAATTTTTTGTGACATTGCAGGACAGGAATAGTGCCATTGTGACTCCTGAATGTTGAAGCAGGCAACATAAAAATACTAATTTTTAACCAATTACCCTTGAGGGAGATCTGTAAACATGTTTTTACTCAGATTGACTGATGTGACTTCTCCTTTCTGAGCAACAGTCCATACCTCATCTGGCACATTGTTTGTCTTCTTGTTACTATAAAACATAAATTAAACGAGAATCAAATTGAGCTAAATATTTGGTAATGGTACTAGTTTTATCTCATTACTAAAATCTGGTTTATGGTTTGAAGTATTCGTGTGTGGAATTATAGCTTCTACAATGTGATTGAGTTGATTATGTTTTTTTTTTTCTAATATCAAGGGAAACAAATTGGTTATTTTAATAGCGAGGCTTGCTGAGCTATCAAAATATAAAATTTATTTCATTGAAATGTTAGAAATTTCATAATACTCGAGAATTTAGTCGTAGAAGGTTTTTTCTCAAATGTTGCTAAAGATTGATCGTCAGTTGCATGTGCAATTACAGTTGGAACAAAATTTTTTCTAGGGAAAATATTTATTATTCCACAACTAGGTGAGAGCTTGATAAAGATGAAAATTAGAGAAGTTATTTTGTTTTCTTTTTTGATCAAATAATGGCAATATTACTAATAGATGAGATGAATATATTTTTCTTTGTTGACATAAAATCTTGCATCATATTGAATGACAGATGGAAAGACAGCCATTGAAACAAGTAAAGTATACATTGTAAAACACCACAGTGGAAAGGGCATCTACAACAAATTGATTTTTTTTTTCATTTTATTACCTGTAATCTAGTGATTTCATCTGACACACATCATGGGCATTGACCCCTTGACCTGTGCCACCAATGATCCCTGATTCACCCTGTCCACTGTTGACAACTTTTGTAGGTGCAGGGATGTCTGATTCTTCCATACGACTAGCCAGGTACTTCTTCAGCTCTATTGTCCCTCTCTACAAAACCAATAAATTAACTGTAAAGCAGGAAATTTTTATGAGATTTTCATTTTCATTATATTTGTAAGGTCCTTAGATACACAAAAACATATTGTGGCTAAATTTTGATTACTGGTTACCAACATTTTTTGTAAAATATAAAGATCACAAAAATAAATGTTTGCTAAAATTTAAAAATCTCCTTTGATAAAGTGAAATTTGGCCTCCACAATAAATTGACAATTTTTACAATAATGCTGGTTGGTTAACATTGCTAAAATTGCAAAATGAAAAGAATTTCATATTTATTTTTGTATAATACTTTTCAGGAATAACATTTGTCTCTGACAAAATGGCAAAACAGAAGCTGATATTTTTCAATTAAAAATGTTTATGGATTCTAAGCAGGAAAGACAATGTACAATGGTCCTACAATTTGAAATGAAATCTGCATACAAACATCTGCATACTTTCCTAATTCTATAAGGACTGAGCCAATTTGAATATTTCAGTAAAGCTTTCTTTCAAAACACTATATATATATACATGAGAAAGATTTGAATTTGGCAGGGTGTTTTTTAATGGCAAAATGTATGTCCTAAATATATTTTCAGACCAGAGTACTCTAACTTTCTGTTAAGGTCTTCAATGTACTGGCATCTATGTACCATGGACAGGACTTTCCCTTTTTTACAGGGATAATCAGTTTGTTATTTACCAAGATGATATCTCTTCTAATTGACTTCATGGGGTTACCATCTAATACTATTGACTTCAAAGCTGTCATTGTTCCCATTACATAAGGCAGTCTGAAATTAAAATTCATTACATAAAATATTGGGTTGTTTTTGACTTCCAGAATGTCAAGTGTTTAAGAGATTTTGTGTTATAAACAAGAAAAAGTAACTAATATATTACTTTTATTAAGTTTATAAAAGCTTAGTTTTGTTTCTCTAATAGCCAAATTTATAGAATAAGGACAAGCTTTTTCATTTAACTAGATTGTCCTTATTAGCCTTACGTTTGCATAAACATATAAAACAATAATCATATTGTGGAACGTGTATGCGTGTAAACATTGAAGTATCAAATTTTAAACAGATCATATAAAATACTTCAACACTTGAATGATTTGGTGACCGTGTGAAGAATTTCTACCTACCCTTTCAAATCGTTGTTTGTCAAATCTAAACGTTGGAGATTACAAAGGGAGGCAATTTCATCTGGTATAACTGATATCTTATTGTCTCGTACATCTAACACACTCAGATTTTCTAAATGCTTTAAATGTTGTGCTGTGAGTTCATTCAACTGGTTATTTCCCAGATGGAGTTCCTGAAATTATATCAATCTTAGATATAATACACTGATCTGGTACTACCAACTCTCATGATTAAGGTACCAGTAAATTAAAATTTACACAACATTCAAATCGATTTTAGGATTGGTTTGGAATCATATGCATTATATTTTAAATCTTAGGCCAATTGCACTGGTCACAATGAAGGCTGCTAGCTGTTTTTCATCGTAGATCTAAATAGAGTGTGTCACATAGACATATTTCACATCTCATTATCTTCTATAGTTTGTTGGTTTATTCACGTTTCTCCAACATTTGATAATTAGCAATAACAACATCTAATTGAGGGTAGGGATTAAGAGGCCCTCATAAGGATTTCTAAGATTTTTCTTACCTCTAATTTACCTGTAAAATTGTGTAGGAATTCAGGCTTGATGTTTCAAGTAACAAAAAAGGAAACTGCATAGAATTTAAAGAAAGAAATCGATTAGTTTTGATAAAACTTATGTAAATACATAATTTTATAAAAAGATTTTGATATTTTTTTTCGTTTTTCATATTTACTTTCTAATTCATTATCATTCAGCATAAAAATAAAGATCAAATACTTTTATAGTATTTAAAAAAAAGTAAAACTGTCTTCTTCACTGACTTTGAAACTGCTTTTCGTTACGCTCGGGCCTTTCAAGGTCAAAAACATCACCCAGAAGGGCTATATTTCTTTCACAACACTCTGCATACATAAAGTTATCAGATTTTAGACAAAGGATATTATAATTCCATGGTGTAAATGATTGAAATCCAGCAGAGGGCTTTAAAGACAGAATAGAAGTCATGACCCTGCTACATTACAACGTCTTAGCCAATGTCAACGTATGCCGACGTTCGAGAAACAAAAAACTTTGTGTGTTTGTGTGTGAAAAAAAAAGAATATAGGTTTTTGGCAATCACTTTCGTATTTTGATTAAGAATAATACCAATATATTACGTACACCTGTATACGTGAGCTTTTTTATGTCAAGTTTCTTGTGCAGCAACACTCGCTTAGCTCCAGCAAATAGGGTTTTTGCCTCTGAATTCATACGTGACTTAAAAGCCATAGGAACAAACGAGTTTGCTTGTTAACAATTACTCAATATCTCAAATAAAAACGTATATAATATATGTGACATTATGACGTGTTTGCGTATCATCTGGATTTGACTTACCCTGAAAGTCCCCCCCCCCCCCCCCGACAGCAAATCTGACGTGTTGCAATTCGCAAGAAATATTGGCCTTCCAGAACATGTGAGGTCACCTTTGTTTGGGTATAGATTCAAGCCTTGTATGTAGCAATAACCAGATCAAAACGGAAGAAATTTAGTTTTTACATTGATATAAGACTAAGAACACTCATTCACAGATTCCTTGACTAGCAGCTTTGAGTCCAAAACTACATAGAGTAAGCACTCCTTTGAATCCAAGCATTTACATAGTTCTATTTGACAGGTTTTTTTCTGTTTTTCTATATTTTTGTATTGCTTGTGTGGAAATATTAAACTTTTCGTCGTGGATAACATGTATTGGTGTAGTTGTACATTTGTAATCATTTAAAGATTTTATCAACACATAATCTGAACATTCTTCAAATGAAGTATCTGTATTAAAAATCAACCTCGGTTAAGAATCAGATTAGAAAAGGGGGAAAAAATAAAATACAAAAAATTAAAGTATTTTTCAAAAGAACTTAGTATAAGTCAACATCCTTAAAATTCAACATAAAATGGAAAAGACAGTTAAATAAAGAAAAAAAAAAAAAAAATCAAAAATCAAGGATTTAGAAAAAAAAAACAATATTCTTACATTTTGTTTTGAAATAAGAACCTTACTATGCGAACAAACAATACATTAAAATAATAATTTATATATCTTAAACAGGTAATAAATAACTGGGCTATCCTTTAGTTGGCCCCCTAATCCCCACCCTTAATTGAATGTTGTTATAGTTAATTATCAAATGTTGGAGAAACGTGAACACACCAGTTTGATCAATCAAAATGTCAAATGCTATTGCATTGCATTTTGTTCTTTTGACAATAAGACCTTTTTCATCATTTATTTTTAATTTCATACATATGTTATTTTTATGAAAAATTTCACAGAGATTTAACAAAGGTTCTGTTAAAATAAATAAAAGTTATAAAATTTTTATCCTAAAAGAAAGTAACAAGTAGTCATTCTTAACAACAAAGAACAAAATAAAACAACTTGAAAATGGATTTTCTTAATATGCTATGTGTATGCACCATGTACATAACCAAAGGATTCTAAATAAGAAAATATACCTTTAGGTTTTGGCACTTTGACAGCAATGGTAAATACTGTAACTTGTTGTGTCGTAGATACAGCTGTTCAAGATACAACAGATTCCCAAAGTCTGATGGCAACACTGATATCTGGTTATGGGTGGCATCAAAATATTTCAATCCTAAAACATTCAAATACAATGTATAAACAAAAGCATTTACACAATTTGACATATTTCTTTATTAGAGAGAAACTTTTTTAAATGGTTTTTAAAAATGTATCATCATTTTCAAAATAAACTGTTGGTTGCATTTTAAAACATTACAACATTGCTTAATAATATATATCAATATAAATAATAATATAAATTTCTTATTTATTATCAAGGGTATGAAATAAATTTGGAAGTTGATTTGTCAACTCTAGTTCAAAAGGCATACTGCGGGCTAGCTCACAAAAGGATACCCCTGCTTCATATTAAACTCTACATTATAAATATCAAATATATATGAAATATAGAAGTAATGTGCTCATGGGACACAGATGCCCTGTGAAGGGATCCAAGGAGGGAGTTGAAGCTAAACAGGTCTGAAAAATGCTAAGGACCTACAGTTTGTCCTACTAAGCCAACCTACAAAATTTCAAATTAGTCATTCTCATGTATGGTTTCCTAGGAAAGCTCGATAAAAAATTACATGAAATTTTCATACAGGCCCAGTCCCTAAAAGGATGTAAATCTGACAGGTCTGAAAGTTTCTTAGGACCTACAGTTGATAATTCTGAACCACACTACCAAATTTCAAATCACTGCCATATACAGTTTCTGAGATAAGCTTGAAGGAAATTAGGACAAACATGGGTAAAACATATCGTTGTGGGGTAAAAAAAGGTATAATTACACTCTCAAGGCATATGAAATATCTTCATGATGTACTTCCTTCATAAAAAGTTTCATTAAAATCCATCAAGCAATTCATGAAGAGCTGCATTTGCAAGATCTGTACAGAAGAATGAGCAGACAGACTTCAACAGCCTAACCCCAAAATTTGCAAGCAGGGGGGGGTGTATAATTATATATATTTATACTAATTCTTGTCTTGTCCTGTCTTGATCAATATAAATAAACGTACCATGAATAAATTTTCTCACCCCTTCCCCCATTTTTATAGATCTATGCTTTTCCTAATTAAAGCTTCATCTTATTTGATTGCTTTAAAAGACCATACCATCCATACAGCCTATTTCAGGTGGTAGTTGTTGAAGCTTGTTGTTAGAAATATTGAGCCTGCTGACCTTGGTTAGGTAGCCTATCTGAGTTGGTAGACTGGTTAGCTGGTTGTTTGACAGATCCTTAAAAAAACAAAATTATAAAGTGGCTGATCAGTTGATTGATTGATTATTGTTAAATTTTGAATGACATGGTTAAAAACTGTGAAAAGTAACTTTACCCTGAAAGTAAACCTGATTCGAGATGGACAGACAGATACACAAATTTGAACACTATATACCAGACTTTTTGAAATTCGAAAGACCAGCTGGCAAAAATAAGCAAGGACCGGCAGAAAATACCAAAAAGTCGGTCCGACGTCCGCCTAAAAAAAAAGTTTTGTTTACATTTTACCGGAAGTAAGTTGCGAGAAAATAATTTTTAAACAGAAACAGTAAAAATTTTCTGGAAAATTCCGTCTTTGTTTCTATTAAGAATCCCCTTTCCTTTTCCGGTTATCAACATGAAAGTTGGGTCCGGCAAAGATTTTCAGGGTCCAGCAAAGATTTCAGAAGTGCAGGACCTATGTCCAGCAGCTTAGAAAACAATTTCAAAAAGTCTGATACACCCCACTTCTTTAGCAGTTAGGGTATAAAAATCTTTTGAAAAAAGTAAAGTTAGAAGATTCTTTATGTTCTAAATTAGTCTAACAATTAAACAAGAGGCTCCCAGGAGCCTAAATCGCTCACCTGGTCTTGATGTCAACCCTATGAAGAACTTTGTAAAGCTAAATAAACTGAACATTTAAGCAAACAACACTTTTTTTCTCTTTCAGTAATAGTTTTCATTCTGTGGTCCAAAAATGTGAAACATGTTATTTTAAGGGCAGTCTGACAACTCTGACTCTATAGAGACCTTTGTTGAGAGCTTAATGAACTGAACATTAAAGCAAGCAACCAATTTTCTTATTCTGCTATAGTTTTCATTATATAAGCAAAAACATGAAAACATGTTAGTTTAGGGGCCGCAATCCCTATAAGGGGTCATCTGAAAACTTCAACCCTATAAATGCTTTTGTTGAGCTAAATTAGCTGAACATTGAAGCAAGCAACAGCTTTTCTCTATCCGCAATAGTTTTCATTCTTAGGCCAAAAACATTATTTTTCGCCTTTAAGGGGCTGTAACCCCTATAAGGGGTCATCTGACAACTTTGACCCAATGAAGACTTTTGTAGAGCTTAATGAGTTGAACATTTAAGCAAGCAACAGCTTTTCTTTATCCGCAATAGTTTTCATTCTATAGGCCAAAAACACTATTTTTCGCCTTTAAAGGCTGTAACCCCTATAAGGGGTCATCTGACAACTTTGACCCAATGAAGACTTTTGTAGAGCTTAATGAGTTGAACATTTAAGCAAGCAACAGCTTTTCTCTACCTGCAATAGTTTTCATTCTACAGACCAAAAACACTATTTTTCACCTTTAAGGGGCTGTAACCCCTTTAAGGGGTCACCTGACAACTTTGACCCAATGAAGACTTTCGTAGAGCAAAATGAGTTGAACATTTAAGCAAGCAACAGCTTTTCTCTGTCTGCAATAGTTTTCATTCTACAGACCAAAAACACTTAATTTCACCTTTAAGGTGCTGTAACCCCTATAAGGGGTCATCTGATAACTTCGACTCTAAGGAAACTTTTGTAGAGCCAATTGAGCTGAACATTAAAGCAAGCAAATGCTTTTCTCTATCTGCTATAGTTTTCATTCTATAGGCCAAAAACACTATTTTTCGCAATTAAGGGGCTGTAACCCCTATAAGGGGTCATCTGACAACTTTGACTCTATGGACACTTTTGTAAAGCTTATTGAGCTGAACATTTAAGCAAGCAACAGCTTTTCTCTATCTGTAATAGTTTTCATTTAAGAAGCCAAAAACATGAAAAAATGCTATTTTTGGCCTTTAAGGGGCTGTAACTCCTATTAGGGGTCATCTGAGAACTTCGAATCAATGGAGACTTTTTTAGAGCTTTTGATGCTGAAGCAGAGGCGTGGCATCAGATTTCATCTATCTCTTATACTTTTTTATTAACAAGCCAAAAACAGTAGTCTGACCCCCCTGGTCTATTTTTAGTAACGGTGGCCATGTTTTTTGACGGATCAAAAATTGAAACACAAGTTTGGTGCAGGACACCCTAAGGATCAATCATACCAAGTTTCATTGAATTCTGTTCAGTAGTTTCAGAGGAGAAGATTTTTGAAAAATAGTTAACTGACGACGACGACGACAACAACGGACGCCAAGTGATGGCAATAGCTCACATGGACCTTTGGTCCAGGTGAGCTAAAAAGGGTAAAACACAATGATTTTCAAATTATAAAAACGACAAACAGATAATATCTGGATCATATTTCTAATAATATGATACAGGTTAAACTTGATAAGCTCCCGCAGATAAAGTAACTTTCTTATATATGGTGCCTCATTAATTTTGAAAAAAGAACGAACCTGCAAACAGATAAAGATAATAAGATAAAGATATTTTATTTCCTAATCATATGGCTTATTACAAGCATGTAATCACATATAGTAAAAATAAAAATAGGGCATGTAATGGGACATTAAATGATACCCCGCCACGTTATAATATCAAAAGTTCATAAAATTTGATTTCCAAGTGGCCTATCTTGAAAACTGTTTTTCAGATCATGCTGGAAATTGAACTTGACCTGTATTTTATTGTACTCAATAGCTGTACAAAATATCATTTGAATCCCATGAAGCCTTTTCAAGTTATTGGTTGGAAACTCAAAATTTCATGAAATTTGATTTTTCAAAGTGGCCTATCTCGAAAACTATTTTTTGGATCTTGCTGGAAATCGAAATTGACCTGTATTTTATTGTACTAAATAGCTGTGCAAAATATCATTCAAATCCTTTGACCTGTTTTCAAGTTATTGGTCGGAAATTCAAAATTTCATGAAATTTGATTTTTCAAAGTGGCCTATCTCGAAAACTATTTTTTGAATCATGCTGGAAATCGAACTTGACCTGTATTTTATTGTACTAAACAGCTGTGCAAAATAACATTCAAATCCTTTGACGTGTTTTCAAGTGATTGGTCCGAAACTCAAAATTTCATGAAATTTGATTTTTCAAAGTTGCCTATCTCGAAAACTATTTTTTGGATCATGCTGGAAATCGAACTTGACCTGTATTTTATTGTACTAAACAGCTGTGCAAAATATCATTCAAATCCTTTAACGTGTTATCAAGTTATTGGTCGGAAACCTTCGGGGGACGGACGGACGGACAGACGGACGGACGGACAGACACCGAAAAAAAATGAGGGTATAACATAATACCCTGCCACTTCGTGTGGCGGGGTATAAAAAGCCTTTCTCTCCCACTCGCATACACTCACACATACCACTATCGTTCTGCAAACAGAACAAGGAAGTGAATTGCTTCGGACGCGGACCTCACAGAACGCATCCTTTAAAAAGAATATTTCTACTTTCATTTTCAAATACAAAGCCGGTTAGAGAGAAATTTGTTCACAGAGGACAAAGTAAATATAATGGCTACTGGGAATGAAATTTGTCCGCTGAAATATTTGTTTAGTTGACAATGCACCGCTTTGGGGGGGGGGGGTAGTTTCGCGAAAATTAGATTGACAAGTTCCCGCGCTTATAGACACCAATAATATTGTGCCTGAAGTCCTAATTTTTTATTTAAATTCTTTACATTTAAAACATATCATAGCTGTAAATACTGGAAATAATTTATATTGATGCAATAACTATGTTTATTATTTTTTAAATTGAGAATTCCAAAAAAGGAATTTGATTTTGCATTCCGTGTTATTGTGTGCGGATTTCTGACCAGCTTATACGTCTTCCGGTTTAATGCATCATACTCAGTCAAGTTAGCTCCCGCTCTGCGGGAGCTTATTAACATCTGTTACATTTAAAATGAAACTGTCAAATCAAAAATGTCTACTGCAAAGTCTACAACAAATTCTGTTAATGAAATGAATGTTTGTAGAAAACAAAACATTTACATCTGTTGGTTACATTGAAGGCAACTGGTGGTTATCCATTTTTAAACTTCTGCAGGTTGCCTTGTGTACACTTATCTCCTATGGTAAACTTTGTTATTAAATGCACATACCAGTTCTTCAAGCTTTCTTAATGATCCAATTTCTGGTCCTATTGCAGTGATCTCGTTGTGTTCTATGTGGAGACTGACTAGATTTTGACATTTACAGATGCATGATGGGAATTCTTTGAGCTTGTTTCGACTAGAAAATAATCAATGCTAAAGCATTACAAGATTAGAAGATGAAAATTGTATTTTTAATAAACGATTATTTTGCAATTGTGAAGACTGAACTTTTCTCTGATAGAAAATTCCTAAAAATCTTTTTTATTTATCTATATATGTATTGAATTGCAGATTGACATTGTCTTTATGGTCTGGTGTTAACTGATGGTATTTTTTCCTTCAAAACTTGTTCCTTAAGGTGTAATATATCACAAAATTCAATCATTTAAAAAAAATGCATTTACTCTAGTGTACATAAAGTATTTTATTCAAAAGCAGCTTCAGTGATTTTTCTTATATACTTGGTTATCATTACATAATATTTTGATACTAATAATAGAACAGAAATAATATATCTTCAAATTCATTTGTATACTACATTATAATGTTTCTTATCCTACCTGACATCAAGCTTGACAAGACATTCCAATGTGCTGATGGCTTGTGGAAGACTTTCTAACCTGTTGTCATGCACCTGTAATATAGCATTACCAAATAAGTTTAACATACAGTGTCAAGTCCTCAGCTAATGAATTTTGCTCCAGGCCCCTGTCGACGACACTTAGCTAAAGCCTCGTGGACACGGACACTCTCTCAATATCAACCCGGGGATCCTAAAGGGGGATGAAGCGTTGCTCCATCTAATAGCCGCTTAGCTATGATAAAGGGAGTGGAGCGCTGCTCCGATGAATAGCCGCTGGCTATGATGAAGGGGGATGAAGCGCTGCTCCATCTGATAGCCGCTTAGCTATGATAAGTGGGTTATATTGACAGTGGAGAGGAAATTGTAATGTAATGACTTGGGGGAAAGGAGAAATTACACCTGTGGTAAATTTCGAAAAGGTATGGCGTAAGCTAACTTATAGTAAAGATTACCACAAGGTTGCTGAGACTGACTTCCCAATATTAGTGGATAGTTGAAGGCGTATGTAGGGGATGGAGGGTGGACAATTTTAAACAGCACTGCTAAAATTTTGAAAAATAAACTTTTCAAGTCAGCAGCCAAACTCAGACTGATGAAACCTTCTAGTGCTTGTAACTTGAGAAAACAAAGAACCACACTGCCCAGTACCAAATAAGAAGTTTACATGTATTACATACAATGATGGAATGTGTGTGAGCCTGGGGGGGATTATAGATAATGCTAGGGATTATAGTATTTATATATTTATCATGTTTATGATATGTCTTGAATAAACAACACTTATATCACACTATATAAGTTTCTATTTATTCAATTCATCCCATACGCTAGTGTGAAATTGATGTGTCTATGTGTAAGCAATACTATTGTAAATTATGTACGCGCATACCAAGTTTCATATATACATGTATCTGCATAGTAAGTTTCATCCTTTTACTGATGCTTACATTTCCATATACAAGTGCAAAATGTCATAGGATGAGTTATAGTGCCTACGTTTCATCATGTAAAGGCTTCATTACAATACTTGTACAAACAACCAACACCGACTTATCTATCAAAGACCAGGAACTACTATCCCTTCTAGAGCACAGAGACCTTAGTTTTATACCAGAAGTTACATCAATGCCCTTTTCCAAAGTCTATGTTGCCCATTTGGTAAACTATGAATTCATCAGTCATGAGTCTGCTGCTGACAAAGCAAAAGTAATAATATATCAATATTTATTCAAAATAAACTAATTATAAAATTTGCCCTTGGAAGCCAAGTCCTCAGCTAATGAATTTTGCTCCAGGCCCCTGTCGACGACACTTAGCTAAAGCCTCGTGGACACGGACACTCTCTCAATATCAACCCGGGGATCCTAAAGGGGGATGAAGCGTTGCTCCATCTAATAGCCGCTTAGCTATGATAAAGGGAGTGGAGCGCTGCTCCGATGAATAGCCGCTGGCTATGATGAAAGGGGATGAAGCGCTGCTCCATCTGATAGCCGCTTAGCTATGATAAGTGGGTTATATTGACAGTGGAGATCTGTAAATAGTATTTTAAAATTCTTGATGGATTTATTTGAGGCTGGTCTGGGATACAGTGGGATAAACACTGCTAAATCAGCCATATCAAGTTTCATTTATTTAATTTCCAAAGTGCAAATTGGAAGTGATATATTAGTGAAACAATTTATGAAAGGGGTTTTTAACAAAAAACCAGTTTTACCAAAGTATAACTGTACATGGAATGTAGAATTAGTTATTACATTATTGAAATCCTGGTCACCTGTTCAGGATTTGTCATTGAAATTAGTAACTTTTAAGCTAGTGATGTTGTTAGCGTTAACAACAGGACAAAGAATGCAAAGTTTATTTTTATTGGATGTTCGAAATATTAAATTGGAGTCAAGATCTATAAAAATTAGATTTGGAGATTTACTGAAACAAACTAGACCAGGAAAACATTTATCAGAAATCTTCATAGAAGCATTTAAACCAGATTTCCGGTTATGTGTAGTGCTCACGTTAGAGGAATATTTACAAAGAACTGAAAATTTGAGACAAACAAGTCAATTGTTTATTAGTTATCAAAAACCTTATAAGGCAGTGAAAAAATGTACTATAGCTAATTGGATTAAAACAGTGTTAATTATGGCGGGCATAGATATGAAAACTTTTACACCACATAGCACCAGGGGGGCAGTAACATCTAAAGTTAGTGACAGAGTACCAATTGGCACTATTTTGAAAACTGCAGGTTGGAGTAAAGATTGTGTATTTCGAAAATACTACAAAAGACCTATTACTAATGACAGTTCGTTTAGTAATGAAGTGCTTACTATTGAAAAATAGTTCATATTATCCTATATGGATAGCTGTATATATTACATTATTTACTGGAGATATGTAGATTTAGAAATAGATTAATTTGTACATAATTGATTATTATGGGACATGTGTTAGTTCAAAATGAATCAACTTTGATTTAATTATTGGTTATAAAGTTCAGAAACGGACTCTGAAAACTCATGTGATTCTAATAGGTAGATTGGACAACTAAATTAACAAATTAAACAAAACTTACCTAAGTTGTAGTTTGATGTTAATTTGGTTGTTCCAATCTACCAGAATCACATGCCCGCCCAAATGTGATTCATCGTACCCACCCTGGTGCTTCCGTTATTCCGGTTCCTGAACTTTTCCTCTGAAGTCTGACTTTTATCATGTGACCAAATGTTCACTAATGTGATTCTGGTAGATTGGAACAACCAAATTAACATCAAACTACAACTTAGGTAAGTTTTGTTTAATTTGTTAATTATATTCGTCCATTTTGCGTAATGTCCGGCAAAGTAAAAAGTAACGTCACGGTAAACGGTCCATTGGGCGTTATGACGGTAAGTATTTTATATATCTCCTCGATCGATAGCATTTTCACGTGACTTTTACGTCATTCACGTTATTTTATCGTCTGCTATTTATATTTTGACAAAACGTAAACATTCCGAGATGGGTCGAAAAAGTCAGGAACTTGGCATGGAGCAGAAAGAGTTGATTTTAAAATTATTTAATGATGGCAATTCACATCGTTGAATTGGTGATTTGTTGGGCATACCTATGACTACCGTGAGCAGCGTTATTCAGAAATTTCGGTCAACGGGTTCGCTTGAAAATAGTCTACGAAAAGCAAGAAGAAAAAGTTTGTCCAACCGGGATAGAACTTCCTTGTTTCGTCTTGTGCGGAAAGACCGTAGAGCTATTTTGAACAATATAACGAATCAATTCAATGAGAACAGAGACAGTAGAGTGTCTGCTCGTACTATTCAGAGAGAATTGCACAAGGAAGGATTTTTCCGTAGGGTTGTAAAAAAGTCTGTGGTGATCAGGGAAGTGAACCGGAAAAAGAGGGTGTTATGGTGTAAGGAGAAACAATCTTGGACTGTCGACAGGAATTGGAGTAAAGTGATATTTAGTGATGAAAGTCAAGATGTTATTGGCAAAAACAATCGTGTCTTTATTTGGCGAAAGTCGTCTGAACGTGAGAGACCAGAATGCGTATGTCCGCCTAACCAGAAGAAGCTTAGTGTTATGGTGTGGGGCTGCATATGTTATCACGGTGTCGGAACCTTAACCGATGTTAAAGGAACAATAAATGCCCAAAAATACATTGACATCATTGATACCAATTTATGGCCTGTTTAAGCGAGACACTTTCCAACGGAAGAGTATATTTTTCAAGATGACAATGCCCCTGTACATCGGGCCCACATCGTGAAAGATTTCATGCAGGAAAACGATATAAACACTATGACATGGCCAGCACAATCCCCTGATTTAAATATTATTGAAAATCTATGGTTGAATATAAAGAAGCGTCTTCAGAAAAAAGTTAATAACATCACTACCACGGAGGATCTTTTCAATGAAATAGAGGCGATTTGGAAGGACATGTCTTTGGATTACATTCAGAAACTTTATAATTCTTTGCCAAAGCGGGTTTTGGAGGTAATCAAAATGAAGGGTCACCTGACGAAATATTAAGGTAAGAAAGTTTGTTTTTCTGGTTTTATTTGAAATTTTGTTTCATGTATTGAAATCAATCATGACGTCCGCCATCTTGAATTGGACGAATATAATTGGCATAGCACTGTAACTTTCACAGAGCTGTTGAAATCTCTAAGAAATGCCAGACCCATGGACAAAAATGGACAAGAGGTTCAACAAGAGTGCCTACCAAGTCAGACCAAATGTCTAAGACATTCATGTCTGGCAAATTCAAACTCTATCATCAGGTCTTATATAATGTTTGTTGCTTCCAAACCTATTACCAGGCAGACTTGTGGGTGAATTCAACGGCTCTATTTTCATATTTCAATGTAAAAATTATAATATACATTTACTGGTTCAATATTTTTCTGGGGTTAGAACTTTTACAATTCTTTTACCAGAGTTGGAAATATTAGCCAGACTGCCAGCCTAAGATTGTATACTTTTTGGCAGGGCTGGCTAAAATTCATGAAAATTTGACTGACAATTATTATTAAGTGAAAACAGGTAGAATTTTAATTTAAGTTTGGATACTTTTTCAGCAAATTTCCTACCCTGCTTCTTCCTTTTGCAGCATAAAACTTTGATGATCCAAAATCTTTTGGCTTATACAGGACAAAGTAGTTAAATTTAGTGAGTCAGCGAGTGAGTGAGGTGTTGTTTTACCTCCGTGCAACGCTATATATGTCATTTACAGGCAAATTTAAATTTAGACACATATTAAGTGCTATTCTCTGTAAGAATCAGGCAAAAAAACACACGGGTTTGACTTCACAATACTGTTCAAAATGCTTTAAAAGACACCAAAAATGCATTGGCACGACTCAAAAGTGTGAGTAATTTGAGATATATTTTGGTTGAACAGCATATAAAATTTCAATTAAAGGGAGATAACTCTGTAAAGTCAGCTAAAATCTCTATTATTCTAACATATTTTTTTCTCCATCCTCTGACACTCAAGACAACAACTAATGACTTTTTCTTCATTAGAAGGCTTTTTTGAATGTCCTTTCATTGTCAAAACCGTGTGTTTTTAAAATCATGATTCAAAATTTTTCAATATTGCCTGATTCTTACAGAGAACTGCACTTTAAAATTATCTTGTAAAATAAAGAAGGAATGGACACAGATACCCCCATGATATGTCATCAATTTAGTATCTACCACTATAACATTTTCTTCAGTTTAGGACAAACCAGGAAAATACATGAATCTACAGTAATTGCAATATTTTATTCTGAAATAAAAGTTGAACAAATATTATAGTCTGTTCATATCATAAATTTATAACATGAATAGGTTAACTCACATCTAAAACAGTAAGAGCAACCAGTTCTTTGATATCCTCTGATAATTCAGTCAACCAGTTAGAAGCTAAAATTAACTTTGTTAAATCATTTTGTTCCCACCATCTATCATCAGTGTTATCAAGGGATACGGTTTTTGACTCCTCTGGAACATCAATGTTTATCCTCCAGACCTCATTTGGAACTGAAAAATATTAAACATAACACTTTTAATAATAAATATTGAAGCAAATATGTACAATGTGTTTTATTCTTACTATACATGTCAAAATGTGTTTAGGTTCATGGTTTAACTTTGAAAAAAATGGTTGATGATGGTCATATTAACATATTTTTCAAGCCTTTGTTAAGATTTAAATACACATAAATATAAACTAGAAAATGTGTCTATAAGCCACAGAATGGCCCTCCTCTTCTTGAAATATCATTGATCCCCAATATGTATTACCTGGGATATGGACCTTATACAAGATATTAATCAAAGTCGTTCATCATAAATATAGGTCACATTGATCCAAATTCTAATAGGTGGTGTCATGTTAGCCAAGATGCTTCTAGTGGTGAAATACCATTAACCCCAACACCTAGTATCTAAGTTATAGACCTTAACCAAGAACTTAACCAAAGTCATTTATCAATGCATAATATATAGATGATTAGATCACAGTGACCTAATTTCTAGTAGGTGGTGTCATGATTCCAAAGACACATCTGGAAGTGAAATATCATTGACCCCAAACATCTAGAATCCAAGTTATGGATTTGATTACAATAATGAAATTACATTGCACATGGACATGATGGAGGCCAGATGACAAGGCATTGATATATGGCTATATTTGTTACTGGGTGTGCTATAGCAAGCAGGAGTTCGCGTTGTTGATTGATATTCAGTTGTTTCGTCTTTCCATGTTTTACATGTTGTCTGTGTTTGTCCTGTTCTTGTTGGTGTTTACTAGTTTTGTCTCTGCTCTTTCAGACTTTTGACATTCAGATACCCCATTGGTACCTCTGCTTCTTTGGGTAAACTGAATAAGCGAAAGAAATGCCTCAACAAAACAGATGGAGTGTGCACATGACAAAAACTAAATCTTTATGCAAATATAATCTACATAGATGACTTGAACATATTTTAAATATCATTGGAGTCATTTCATTAGAAATGAAGAAATGGTCACACAGAGTAAGTAAAATTCCACTCTCCTATTCTCACAAATTTTGGTGTAATCTTTTGGTTTTTTCATGTAGACATCATATGGACATGAAAAAAAGTAATTTAATAAAGTTATTTTGTTCATTTATGAAATATTTGAAATATTTCTGGTGACTGGGAGTTTGTTCATTCACATAAGACATCAATTTAATCATGTTAATTATGTACCGGGTGAGTAAAATTTGTAATTGCGGGTTTATTGCTTTAATTTTGACCTTGCTAATAATTGTATAAACTGGTGGAAATTGATTAGTGAAGCCAGGTATAATTTTGAGCCTATGTTAACATCCTCAAATAACATTAAACTAAAATTTAAAAGGGCACTGATCAATCTCCTAGCTATAATTGTCTGACCTCCTAATTAAAAAAGTCAAAATCATCAGGAGCTCTGTCTTGAGAGATCCATCACATCCGAAGGTAGATTTAAGACAGGCTAGGCCTCTTCTTTTTTGAAAAAAAAATTGGTTGAAAACATGTACATAGGAAATCACTGTTCAAAGTGTGGCAATGCAGGGGACCTTCTTAATAATAATAATCAATGTACTTCTCTTTTTAGCAAAATGTCTTGATGTGCCACTGACAGGTATTAAGAAGCAGAAGCAATCAGTCATTTCTTAGTTATAAGTTTCTTTTTTTCCTGAGGTTTTTTCAACAGACAAAAACATTCAGCTTTTTACCCTTGGTCATTGATCTTCCAGAGAGATTTAGTTGACCACTTTTTCTCCCTTGTTTTAAGATGCTTGGATGTATATGACTTGAGTCCGTGTTCCCATTTTGTTGAAATCCAAATTTAGGATTTCTTCCTATTGGTTTTCTTGTTGCCATTTCAGAAATTTTGAAAGAACATTCAGATTATTTCGGGCCTTATTCATACCAATAATGATGAATTTAGAGAGTTTCCAAATTGACTAAAACATACTTTGTTACTTCCCTTGTAATTCCCGCGATTTATTTTTCGCGCAAAAATATGAGTCATAAATAAAAATAAGTATGATCAACACACAGTGGATCAACATTGATCACATTTTACTTTTAAAACGAACTTGAAAGGGGGGGGTATGGCAAAAAACTATATTTTTGTAGGCGTCGTGACAAAATTTTTTTTCATTATTAGAATTATTTTGTAAAGCGGAAATCCTTCTTCAGAATATTTTTTCTCCGCTGCTAAAATATTTTTTTCATCAAAAATCTTTTCATTATAAAAAAAAACAAGCCGCGGCCTCGTCCCCTTCAGTTAAATGGTCGGTCCCTTAAGAGAGACTGGGGGGAACATAAAAATATCAACAACAAAAATTTATATGTCTTAACTAATGTATTGTGCTCTTATAAGTTATATGTATTATTCGGAAAAAAGGGTTCTTAAGAGCTTGTGTTTGTTGTTATTTACTAATCCGAATTCAAATAAATCTTTCTTATGTTATCTTATGGATATATTATTCATAATTTAATGGTGAGTTCTGTAATCAGGGATGTCCAAAACAATTTCAAAATCAGTTTTAAATCCCTGCTGTAATGTAAGTTTTTTTTTCAATCACAAAATCTCACGGTATTTTTATCATATTTTGATCTTGAACTTCATAGTAAATAGAAGAGAATGACATGTTGAATGAGTGTACGCGACACAACCTACAATATAAACGTAAATTAAAAAAAAAAAACAAACAAAAAAAAACAGTCAGCAGCCTTCAATGTGACTAGCGGTCGCTGCTCGCTGTTTTTCAATTGAAGATCAACTGATCATAGTGAATATGGCAATATTGTCAACAAATTAATCTTCTATTAGACTAAAGCAGTTTTCGACATCATTAGAACAAAACAAAAGCTTTAACGTTTATCTCAGTTCTAATTCACTGCCATCTCAGTTGCTGTGAAAGCAAGACAGAATTTCATTTTGTTCCATTTCCATAAAAGGGTTCGCTTTATAGCTCCGCCTAATCAAAGATGTTATTTTTACGGTGCCTTGCTTGTGCATGCACGAAATAAATATATTTCATTTGCGCCTTTTAGTAAATGATAAATGTTTCATTTGTGCCAATGATACAGATAAAGGAAATACAAGAGGCTCCCAGGAGCCGAAATCGCTCACCTGGTCTTGATGTCAACCCTATGAAGACTTTTGTATAGCTAAATGAGCTGAATGTTTAAGCAAGAAAAATCTTTTTTCTATCTGCAATAGTTTTCATTCTAAATAAGCAAGAAACACTATTATTCAACTTTTAAGGGGATGTAACCCCTATATGGGGTTATAGTGACATCTTCGACCCTATGGATACTTTTGTAGCGCTAAATGAGCTGATCATTTAAGCAAGCAACAGTTTTCATTCTATAGGCCAAAAATTTTAAAAAAAACTATTTTTCACCTTTAATAGGATGTTACCCCTATGAGGGGTTATCTGACAACTTCGACCCTATGGACACTTTTGTGGGGCTAAATGAGCTGAATATTTAAGCAAGCAACAGCCTTTCTCTATCTGCAACAGTTTTCATTCTATAGTCCAATAAAAAGCTTCGCCGGGCGCAGCATGATACGACCGCAACATGTTGAACCCTGTACGTTTTAGGCCCAATATGGATAGTCAATTGTTCTGGACACATGCAGCCCATGGTGGACTGACAAAGGTTTTTGACACATGCAGCTTTTTGTGGACTTTCCACTCACATTTTAAAAGCCTTTTGTGGATTGATGAGTTTTGATTACTGGAATTTTTAGTGAGGTTTGAACGAGAACAAAAATTTTAATTTTGGCCCCTTATTACATAGTAGGTGAGAAAAAGGGGTCACAAAAATAATTCTCAATTTTGTATCCGCTATTTGACAAGAACAAACAGGCAAAGTAAATTTTAAAAATCAGACCACAAATAAAAAAGTATCGATTTTGGCCCCTTTTGGCCCCTAATTATGTAATAGTGGAAAAGGGAGGGTCGCAAAAACTATTTCTCAATTTTGTATCCGCTATTTGACAAGAACAAACATGCAAAAAAAAATGTTCAAAATCGTACCACAAATAAAAAAGTTTCGATTTTGGCCCCTAATTACGTAATAGGGGGAAAAGGGGGGGGGGGTTGCAAAAAGTAATTCTTAATTTTGGATCCTCTATTTGACAAGAACATACATGCAAAATTTTTTTTTCAAAATCGGACCACAAATAAAAAAGTTTCGATTTTGTTCCCTTTTGACCCCCTATTACATAACGGGGTAACTGGGGGGCGCAAAAATTCATCAGGTTCTATCTTTTATTGTAAGAAACATTCTGGACAAATTTCACAGCAATAGGCCAACTAGGATTAAAGTTATAGTGGAAACAAATAACAATATTTAATTTTTCCCCTTTGGGCCCCTAATTTCAAAACGAAAAAAGGGGGGACCCCAAAAATCATTCTCATTCATCCTTTTATGGTAAGGAACATTATCGCTAAATAACAAAGCAATGGGATAACTAGAACTAAAGTTATCGTGCCAACAAACATAAAAGTAGCATTTTTGGACCCTTTTTGGCCCCTAATTTTGAAATGAAAAATGGGGGGACCCCCGAAATCAATCCCATTCTTCCTTTTATGGTAAGGAACATCATTGTCAAATTTCATAGGAATCGGATAACTCGAAATAAAATTTCCGCCGCGGACGACAACGACGACGACGACAGCATCATTCCATTATACGTCCGCAAATTTTTTGCGGTCGTATAAAAACATGAAAAAACCGCTATTTTTAACCATTAAGGGGATGTTACCCCTATAAGAGGTCATCTGACAACTTTGACCTTATGGAGACTTTTGTAGAGCTAAATGTGCTGAACATTTAAGCAAGCAACAACTTTTCTCTATCTGCAATAATTTTCATTCTATAGACCAATAACACTATTTTTCGCCTTTAAGGGGCTGTAACCCCTATAAGGGGTCATCTGACAACTTTGATCCTTTGGATACTTTTGTAGAGCTAAATGAGCTGAACATTTAAGCAAGCAACAGCTTTTCTCTATCTGCAATAGTTTTCATTCATAGGCCAAAAACACTTTTTTTCGCCTTTAAAGGGCTGTAACCCCTAGAAGGGGTCATCTTACAACTACGACCTTATGGAGACTTTTGTAGACCTTAATGAGCTGAACATTTCGGCAAGCAATATCTACAATAGTTTTCATTCTTTATGCCAAAACATGAAAAAAAAAACGCTATTTTGACCTTTAAAGGGCCATATCCCCTATCAAGGGTCATTTGACAACCTCGACCCACTGGAGACTTTTGTAGAGCTTTTTATTTTGTAGAGCGTAAGATTCTTCGGATTTTTTTATCTGTTATGATTGCTGAGTTATAAGTCATTTGAAGTGATTTTACCCTATGTTCTATTTTTAGTAACAGCGGCCATGCTTTTTACCGAATCATTTTAAAACGAGGATCGTTTGTTGCCAACATGTCATATATCATTCATGCAAAGTTTCAGTTAAATGGGTTCAGTGAAAAAGATTTTTGAAATTGTTCACGGACGACAGACGACGGACGACGACGGATGCATAGTGATGGCATAAGCTCACATGGCCTATGGACAGGCGAGCTAATAAAAGCATGTTTTCCATCAAAAGCAAACTGCAAATGTATAAAACACAATATCTACATTTAAAGAAATGTCAAAATACAAGATTAAAAGCACGATCGTTAAAATATTACGCCGAATCCGCACAGAGGCACAGTATAGAACCCTACAGACCTGTAAATTTCTGATAAAATTATTTCCATCTTTATGGGTACTAAGAAAAGCATTTTAACAAAATTACAACTTTGACTTCCTGTTACATGTATATGAGAAATGGCTTTTAATTTAAACTCACAGAAAAAAACTGACGTATAACACCTTGTGGCCCAAATGAAATATGACTTATCTAAGAAATTGGCGCAAATGCAATACGCCCAATTTTTGCTATGACTGACCACAGGGGCTTGAATTCTGGCCATCAATATCGACTAAAACCTACTCTTTAATAACCACCTATACGGTAGGGGGTCGATTTTTTCTTATAGGATATTGATGACCAGAATCATTCAAGCCCCTGTGTGACTGACGCGCACAGTTTGCCTATTCAAGATCCATCAAAGGTACTCAAACAAAAAACGGGATGATCACCAAAGTCACAGTCAATATAGACTGTCAAACTGGTAATACAAATACGAAGCTTGTCCTCTGTTAAAATTCTGCATTTTCTGCCGGTAAGGTAGAGAATTAATTTAAGCTACTTCCGAGTTAAGGAAATATATAAACATTTGAAAATTAAAACCGACGTCGATCTTTTTATCTGTGATGACGATCCGGGTCAAATTCGAGTTGACGTTGAGTCTTCATTTTCGATACTAGTAGATGATTTTAATCTCTAAATAAAAAGAATTTAAATGAATTTAGAATTAACCTTTCTATAGAAAACTGAGCATTTTATTCGAAAAAAAAATCTTCGTGATCTGTACGAGTTCTCGTGAGAGTATAAGAAAGTGTGTGCATGCCCATTGGCATGCCAGCTTGTGATAGAAAATTCAAGGAAATGAATAAAGAGGGAGAAAGAGAGAGAGAGATTCTGAGATAATATTCTTTTATAGTTATAATTTTATCAGAGAACGAACGATGCTCTGTGCACGTGGTTGACGGATAATTTATCACCTGTTTCCCCCTTTCTATACCGATAAGGTATCATTACTCCTTTATTAATTTAGATAATAACATTTCTAATTTAAAAGAATAGTGTTGGACCTGCAATAACTGATTTTCACTTTCGCTCCGCATAACTATTCTATGCTAACGTTAACAAGAGGCTCCAAGGAGCCTGAATCGCTCACCTGGTTTCAATGATTTACTGTAACAATATTTCACTTTGCCAACACTCAATCATGGCAATGAAACCATTGGAAAGCTCTATTAAGCTAAGTATTAAGCAAGCAAATGTGTGGCACAATCTTCGATGAAACAAAATCTAAATATCACGTACAGGCTACTTTTTTGTCATTTAACGGGCCATAACTCCTATAAGGGTCATCTGATAATTAAGGCCTAATGGACAATTTTGTAGATCTAAATTAGCTGAACATTTAAGCAAGCAACAGCTTTTCTCTATTTGCAATAGTTTCATTCTATAGGCAAAAAAACATGATAAAACGTTAATTCAGGGGCCGTAACTCCTAAAAGTGGTCATCTGTCTATTTAAACTTTTCTCTTTCTACTAACTTTCACAATCTTTCATTCTAAAACCACTCATGATTTTTTGTGTTTTAAGGGGCCATAACCCCTATAAGGAGTCATTTATAAATTTCAACCTAATGGACAATTTTGTAGATCTCAATTAGCTGAACATTTAACCAAGCAGAACCAAAACTGTCCTTTTCTCTTTCTTCAATAGTTCACAATCTATAAGACTAAAATCATTATTTTTGGCGTTAAAGGGGTCGTAACTCCTATAACGGGGGTCATCTAACCATTTGACATATGGACATTTTTTAGAGCTTAATTAGCTGAACAATATGCAATTGAAGTCACTTCAATATCTTAAATAGTTCTTTAGATATAAAACAAAATATAAAGCAGAAAAAAATAAGAAAAGGGGTAATAACTCCATCACAGTTTGTTGGAATTTCTTCAAAATTTCTGGGTAGGTAGATCTTGACGTGCTGATCACTTTTATTCAGCCAGAAATTTGATATCTGTCACCGTCTTCGAGTTATTTGCAAAAAAAAAACTGCTGTTTTACCCCCTATTCAAATTGGTACAGTAGTTTCAAGAAGAAGATTTTTGAAATTGTTTACAGACAACGACGGACGACGGACGACAGACGACGGACGCATAGTGATGGCATAAGCACGTGGGCATAAGCTCACATGGTCTTCAGCCAGGTGAGCTAATGTTGATGTACTAAAATTTGCTTCCTCTACATGTAATAAACGAAACTGCTTAAAATTGTACAACCAGAGTAAAGATAACTAAGTACAATGTACATGTGAAGTGATGCTTGTATTGAATATTTACATATTTTATTCATGGAATTTTGGTAATTTGAGGCAAAA
This sequence comes from Arcuatula senhousia, assembly GCA_963971305.1. Classification (NCBI taxonomy): domain Eukaryota; kingdom Metazoa; phylum Mollusca; class Bivalvia; order Mytilida; family Mytilidae; genus Arcuatula; species Arcuatula senhousia. The sequence goes on along the minus strand of OZ020303.1, from coordinate 44,889,044 downwards.
CTCACTAATCATATCATATGGAACATTTAATAAATCCATTTTATTAACATGGATATGGGATTTTGAAAAAAAAACACTTTTGGGGATACAGGATATTTCATATTTGATGAAAATTTTATTGGGATATGCACGGGATATTGGTTCCCCCTAAAACAAGCCCCACATGTATAGTAGCATTATCATATATGTGCATGTAACCTCAGCCGCAAGGATTTGGATTCATTCAAATTGATTCAACAGCAGCATCCCAAACCAATTTTTGTCAAATAAAAAACTGATTACTTAATTAATCATTGTAATGATCCTGCCCCTTGAGGGACCTGGTCAGCATGATTGGAAACAAAATATGTCTTATTAAAAACGAAAGAATATGGAATATGTGCCAGAAAGACACGATCCACATATTGAAATGATTTTAATAAATGTACAAAAGCAAAATTTCACTGCGTGTGAAGCAGTATGTCTTATGTATTATGTCTTATACTGTTTTTATCTTATGCTATAATGACCTTGCCGGGTTCAATCAACTACCCATGCTTGCAACCCGGGCGGGCATGCATATGATGCATGTTGATTCACCATTCAGAATGTCAGTAATTACTATTGTTAAAAAGTAAAATTTTGGTGCAGTTCCAGAATATCTTAAAGGGAGTGGTTGTATTAAATAATGAAGACTATATATACTGGTCTGCTATATATATTTTTTCTTTAAAAATCCTTATAAATAAATTCTATAAATAAATCATATCTTTATATTTCAGAAATCATAGGATAATTTCTCATAAATTTTATAAACTGATAAAAAAGAACCGAAAAAAACACACCTCCCCCTTTTAACAACTGCATGATCATTATTAATTTTTATTGCATTCTAATTTTAAAATTCGAGTCTTTCACCTTTGGTGTCTTCTTATAATTAGTTATAAAACAGTCATTTTTCTTGTACGTGAACAAATACGCATCAATAAATATGATAATATAACAAAATTTATATCCAATACACAACACGATGTCACCGTAAAACCACGTGCAAAGTATACTATTTTCAGGCACAGTTTGCATGATCACTGTTTTTTGATTGGTCAATATGGAAAAATTGTGAATTTTCATTGGTTCATTGGTCCCCGCCCTCACCCAAATTATGTGTTTAGAATTTTCAACATTGAATGTTTCTTTGACTTTCTTGTGTATTGCGTTCAACGTTCTTACATACGAATTTTCTTCTTAGACTCCAAATGCGAGGTAAGACAATTAACAAATGATTCTTTTAATTTTGAAATCTAGATTTTGCTAAATTCGTAAAAATGTTGTCAATTTTGGTGCATATGTTTGGTTTTTAGGATTTCCATCCCTTTTCTTGTTCAAAACCTCTTATAATATATCCCTGTGTGGTTGTATTTATTTAAAACTTTTTAGCAGTTTTGAAATAAGGATTTATTTACGATTTTTCATGTTAACTTCGGGAGTTTTTTTCTTTGTTTATGTTCTTGAGTTATTTCCCTTTTTAGTTGATCATGCCTATGACAGCTGATCGATCAAAGTTCATGTTTATTATTGCCGTTAAATTATACAAAGTAGACGACAAAATTGTAAAATGTTACATATTTGATCAGCTGGGATCATTTTTTAGAATAATCATGGTTCCTATTTTGTTAGATTTACAGAGTTTTCTTTGATTAGTCTATTTTGGGGGTGTGTCACCATGCTGACCTACATATTAGTGTAGCATGTCAAGGTCAACTTGACTGACCGATTTTCTTGTTCGTGAAAATGCATGTAAATGCCCAGCTTCTAATTTGAATAAATATTCTCAATGATTACTTTGATTTACTTAAAATTACCTTTGTGGTTATTGAAAGGAATGCCTTTTTCTTGCAATACCTTCATGACATTTTATTTTTGAAGCTGGAATTTTATGTCTATTTTTAGAATGAACACGTGTGTCTATTTTAATCAGTTCGACATCTTCGCTGATTAATAACATCTTTACAAAAAAAAAAATAGTTCTATACTGTACATGATATCATAGACCTGTATATTAAAATTTAATATACAGGTCTATGATGATATAAAGGTGGTTGCAAAGTAGTTGAGCTATCTTATATTTAGAGTTGATTTTCATGGTACATGTATATTTAGTAATTTTAGAGCTATACAAGTCTGGTAAAAATAATGAACAGGAATATTGTATTGACTTAGTCAATCGACTTTCCTGTATTTACACAATCTTTTAAAGTTTGATTTTTTACTTTAACCTATTTTCTGTACATTTACTATGATGTTATCATTTTAGATCATATTTAATGAAATGTGTATACAGTGTGCTCTAAAACAAGGCATGGAAAACTGCAGTAATTCTGTGGAGAGGGAAGCAATAGAGACTCTGTTATCTATTGGCAATGTCCTCAATGCCAAAGATTATTGTCCTGCATACAAGGCTCTTCAAGGTTCCTCAAAATCAGCTGAAATTACTAAACCACCAGTAGCACCAAAGAAGGAATCCAAACTTGCTCAGGTAATTATAACACATAGGTATAATGTTCTAAAAAGTGAATGTGCTTGTTTTTGTTTTTGTTATTTTTTCTTAAATTAATTTTTCTTTGGTTAGATAGATACATGTATATACATATTTGCCTTGTAGGCTCATAGACCTAACAGGGAAGAAATTTCTTTTTTTGTGGGTCAGGCCTTTAGTGGAGGACAATAGATTATTTCTTTCCATTAATCTGAAAATAGTAAAAATCCAAGTCCAAACTTTTTAATGTTGAAAGTCCAAACTTACACTGGATCTTGTAAGGAACAGAAGACTTCTATTAGTCCACATTGAAGGCAGGGAAAACAACCATGCTTTTATTTTATCTTCAATTATGGATGACAGATGAAGTAAACATGTATGATGTCTATTTTTTTTTAGCTTTTAAAAGAAGGGAAATGCAACCAAAATGAAGTACGCCAACATCAACCAATTGTAGTTCCAGAGACAGTTAAAGCTGTAATGAATGAAAATGTCAATAAAAACATTATGTTGAACAGTGTAAACAGTATGAACTGTTCTATAAACCCTCAGCAGAGACCCATGAATAATGCTCCAGGGACCACAACAGTCACAAAACCTATGACAAAGTCAACACCTCCGCCAGCGCCAGTTTTTATTGTGATAAACAACAATAACAATAACATTCAGCCATTAAAACAGGCCATATCTTGCAAGGCATGGCTAGACAAACTGTGCCCAATAGCTCCAGCCCCACCCCAGGGCAACCTGACAGTAGAAGATATTATAAACTCTAATACAGGAAGGAGAAGAAACTACGCATGTACCTTTGACAACTGTGGAAAAACATACTTCAAAAGTTCTCATTTGAAGGCCCACCTTAGAACACATACAGGTAATTTTAGTCATGATTTGGTTGACAGCCCACATACATGTAAAGTGTGGCTATATTGAGAGATATAGATTGACAAGATGGAATTTGATTCATTTTGCTTCAGGCAACATAATTGTAACATAAGATAATATGTTTACATTATATGTAAAGGTTTAGGTGACACTTGAATTATTTGAAATTATTTCCTCCTACGTGGACATCGAATTCTCAAAAAATGAGAAATTCAAATATTTGTTGATGAAATAAATAATTATTGTTTTATAGTAACTTACAAGTGCAAATTGAACAATGTTCAAATTTTATTGGCGATGAACATGATTTAGATTAAAGTTTTAATGAGTCATTGAAAGCTTTTCCTATGTTGAATTAGAGCAATGAGATGTGAAGTACATATATACACATATTACAAAGTCATATATATCTTAATTACAATTTACAGATGTTATTCTTGGTATTGCGTATAAATGATTTATCTTGTACATGTTGTAAAGGCAAAATTATTTTAAAAGAAGAACTTAATTTAATATGAACGGATAAAAATATGATTTTTTGTGTATTTTAATGATTTTGATGTGTTAATATTGTAGGTGAAAAACCATTTGCATGTGATTGGGAATCATGCAATCGTAGATTTGCTAGATCTGACGAACGCTCTCGCCACAGACGCACACACACAGGAGAAAAGAAATTCTCATGTCAGTATTGTGATAGAAAATTCATGAGAAGTGACCATTTAGCTAAACATTTACGTCGGCATTCAGGCAGGAAGGGGTCATTGACCATGTCAGAGACCAGCTCATCCTCCTTGTCATCATGGACATCTGAGCAATCAAGACGATCATGGCATACCTCAGTATCAGAAGAAAGTATCGGGTCATGGTCAAACGAGGGTGAAAGGTCAGATGACAACCAATCTATTGACTCTTGTGATGTGGCATCTGAAGGCAGTACTAATGGAGACATTATTCCAATGGAAATTTCATTATCATAGCATTGATATAATTAACATCTAGTTTAAGTATTTGTGTATGTTGTAGCATTGCCTTTGGTGCATCAAGAAAAAAGACATTTTATTGAAAGTTGAATGTACAAATTTTACAAGGTTACAATTGATTTTGTTGTAAAAATCGTACTTTCTCTCTATACATATATTTTTAGTATATTGAGATAGTTGTCTTTATTTTGAATTCATAGCACCAAGGAATAAGATTATCTAATTCCTTGATAACACATACATGTGTGATGAACAAATGTTTATATGATTATGTTACAATGAAAATTATCAATTAATGGATGAATGGCATGTATTTTAAAAATAATGAATACTTTTTGTATTTATTTTCTAGTCCCTTTGATGTAAAGGTAACTTTAGTTCTCATGTTAAACATGATTATGTTTGTGATTTGATATAAGATCATGATGTGTGATACTTAACATTATGTACCGGTGGTAATTGACACAAGATAAGATTGTGGACGTGGTGATACGTTTAATGCAATGTTTAAAAGTGTTCTAGTTTACTTATAGTTAATTTTCCATATCTATCATAAAAGTATTATTCTATTGTCAGAATATATGTCATAGCATCAAAGGTGTTTCACTTTTGTGGTGCAATATTTTTTTCTTTATTTTTTTTTCAAAAAATGAAAATTGTCTCCCCTTTGTTTAAAAATGATCTTGCCAACTAGCCATTGTCCTTATTTCTGTGATGTGTGTTTTGTTTTTTTTTTTTTTTTTTCTGATAGAATTAGTTTATTGTGGAGTTTGATTTTAGCTTTAAAATGACCTACATTTTTGATGTAAAAATATGAAACTGTAACATGAACAAAAGTGTAAGGTTACAAGATATCTTCTTGATCTTCATTTCATCAGGTTTCAAGATATCTTCTTTATCTTCATTTCATCACTTTTTGAAGGTTAAATATGAAAAAGGGGTCATCTTTGTCATAGACCTGTATTCAAGAATATACATGTAATCTATATGATAGTTTTATGTTTTTGTCTACTTCAAAAGAAAGCAAGTTTTTACGTTATCTTAAGGTTAAAAATCAAAATTTGATGTTCAAGTTTATATAAAAAAGGTTGTAAGAGAAGAAGAATATTTAAATTTCAAAGTCTTGCATGTCTTGTAAATGCAAGTTACTTGATCTTGAAAGATACAATTTAATGTGAAAATGGCCTAGCATTGTCCAAAACTGTTTATTGTTAAGACAGTAGATACATAAGATTGTACATTTATTAAATGTTTATTTAAAAGAAAGAAATTGCACTTTTATCATATAATCATGTAGATTTTGTAGTTTTATATGAAAACAGGAGATGTTATTTTTTTAATGCAAGTTATTTGGTCTCTCCATCCTACATGTACAAAAGATCTTAAATATTATTTGAAAATTGAATTTTATCTGGATGTTTTTTTGTCTTAATATTATCAAATTAGTAAAAAATGTATGTTAGACAACTGTACAGTGATTTATCAAACAAAAATGTTTTTGTCAAACCTGTCAAAATGTGAATGAAAAAAGCAACATGTATTTGCAATATATTGTATATGGAGAGATCATTTTGTTTAGTTTGATGTGCTCAGTTCATCGGAGAATAGGGTGATTATTTCATCTTTAAAGGTTATGGTTATTCCATTCTAAACTGCCAATTGATCAGGGGCAGATCAAGAGGCCCCCCCTTTTTGGCTAAATAATTTAATTGGATAAATAGGAAATCATTGAAGCATGACCAGTGTGGCTCCCCTGCCCACCTTAACCAGTCATTGGGCCGTCCCTTCGAAAATTTTGGATCTGCCATTGTTGATAAAAGTTTATTGATAGCAAAACTATTTAATATTTTGAAGTTAGAATAAGAGTTTTCGAGTTTATTGATAGCAAAACTATTTAATATTTTGAAGTTAAAATACAAGTTTTTGTATGGGTTTACGGTAAAAAAAATGTTACTGGCAAATTTATTTATTTTTTAATAAATTTTGTTGAAAATGGGATAACCATTAATTTATCTTTGCAATTTTTTTTCTAAATTTCTTGTTTATTAGTTATGGTGCTCAATATTGTTTATATGTATAAATATGTATATGTATCTTTTCAAATTTGTTGCCATTGTAAAATGTAAACTATGTTGCAACAAATACATTCAGGAAAAAATCTGAAATAATGGCTTTGATATTTTTATATGAAACATTGTTAATTACTTGTTGATTTTGATGATTAATTCTAACGATAGAAAAATTCAAATAAAATCATCATTGAATAACTTTTAATTCAATCTTGCAAATGATAGATGACCCTTGTAAGGCTTCGTTTTCATGTATTAGTTTGCAAATATGGGAACAATGACTATATTATGGGTAACAATTCACAAGTGCCATGACATTACTCTTATTTTGTAAATGTTTGAGAATTAATCTTCCTATAGACTTAAACCAGAGAATTTTAATGAATAACTTTATTTTGAAAATAGATGCATGATATATATTATATGGAAAAAATATTCTTGTAAAAAACATGTATTTATATACAAAACTTAAGTAGAATTATTTTAAAGACAGTGTGTACTCTTTTAAGGTTTAAACATTTTGTTAAGATTTGGGAATTTCTTTTACAGAATGCATCTTAAAGATATATTAGCTTTCATACTTACAAAAATGTTATTTTCTAAATTGTAGTCTTTGACATTTATTATCTGCCCCTTATATAAATATACCATATTTATTGTCATGTCAGGAAGTATATCTTATATGTATGTACCAATTTGTAAATTAGTAGATTAGGTCCCAATTATGAATTGTCATATAATTGACTAGTCTCTATTGTTTCGTTGTGTTGTCCACATTTTTATGTTATTTATTATTGAAAGAAATTCAATGCAATTCAAATTATTTATATTTCTTATTTTGATAAAATAAATAAATGTCAATTTTAGCTTTTCTTTGTCTTATTTGCCATGTGATTTAAGCCATGAAATACCAGAGGACAACAAAACATATATTTATGAAACATTCCAGAAACAAGAAATGCACACACACACACTAAAAAACACACAAAAAACAAAACAAAATACCACAACTGACAAAAATTCACAAGTATTTCAAGACTTACATTTTACAGTATAGTATGACATCACATGAAAACAAAGTTAAAGCTTTTTTTTTGACACCTCAAATAGGAAAAAAAGAAAAATACTCATGGCTCTTGATGAGTAAAATTTGACATGCTAATGGATCTTTTACAACATCTGTATCCCTGCAATTTCATCTTGATTTGAAATTCTTAAGCTGGCCCTTGCTAAAGGATTTGGCGAGATAATAGTTTACTATTAGCTATTAAAGCTCTAACAGTCACTATTGGGCACTAATCTGGTGATCTTGTAAAGGGGATAATAAAATATAAAATAGAGTTTTTATGTGTAATGCAAACAATTGCTGATCAAAAAAGCTTGCAATAGCCTTCGAATTCAGCTGTTAGCTCTACGCAAGTCTTTATTTGTGTCACCAGGTGACCCCCATGGCTTTTTAAAGAAGAAAAATAAAATGTTTTCGCCCTATCCATAAAATGGAAACTATTGCAGATCGAGATGGAGCGGCTCATTAATTAAGCTCATCAAAAGTCTAGTGGGTTTAAAAATAACCCCATTTTGATTTTGTTCGGGGTTATTTTTGTGTGTTTGGGAGGGGGTGTTAGTTGGTCAAAAGCAGTTCCTTTTTAAATGTTCAGGCACCTTTTGGTCAAAGCAAAGAATTCGAAAACTCTTAATTCCTTGGTTTAAGTAGTGAATCGGTCCCGTTGAGATGGCCTTTTATAGAGGTTATAGCCATTAAAAGTTCGAGAATATCATGTGTTTTCTTCTTTTTTTGTGATTTTGCATTAAAGCATAAAAACTTTTCCAGATAAAGAAAAATCTGCTTTTCAGATGACTTCTTACAGGGTTGTAAATCTTAAAAGGTAAAAAAAATTAGTGGGATTTTTTTAGTATTTTTTTTAGCTTGTAGGTAAAATAAAGCTGAAGTTAGCTAACCAGTTGAAACTTTAAGAATTATATAAAAGACCTCTCACTGTCAATGAGCGATTCAGATTCAGGCTTCTGGAGCCTGTAGATTTGAGTAACTCACATACTTATGGTTTAAAGCAAATCAAAGTCTCAGGAAATAAAAACAGATCAATGAGTTTTGGGATAAGTTTGCAAATCCATCCTTATTGAGTTGCAGCCCCATCATGACCTTGTTCTTGAATCCTTGGTAAAATGACTTTACATGGTTCAGTGCATAGATTAACAAACAACAAATTCATTTACGAGTTAATTCGTTACAATCTAGGAGGGAGGACAATGACAATTTCTATCGGGTTATTTACCATCTTATATATCAACGCACCAGCTTTACTTTTCAAAATCCTCATTGAAAGAAGCAAAGATGAATGAGGAGGGTTTGGAGTCATTAAAGCTGGTAAAACCCGCCATGTCTTCGAAGTGGTTCTACGAAGTCAAGACCTTTTTTTTTAAATATGCCTTTGTCTTGTTTTATCATTTGTTATTGGACATTGGACCTTTTTTAAAACTGTCATCAGGTCCAGTGTCAAAAGTGAGGCAACGACAAAATCGGTAATCACCAACAACAACAGCACGAAGAAACACAAAACACAAAATCAACCGAAGTAGAAAAGTAGTTTACAAAGGCTTAAATTCTACATATCCTTCTCAAACATGGACAAAGTTTGCAGCACATGCTCGCCATTCTTATTGACACCGTGCAAGTACAATCTTGATAGTACTTCCATGTTCACACCATATTTGTCATAATTTAAAGATGAGATTTTTCTACAAGTTGGCATTACAATGGGCATAAATTGTGCCCCTTTCCTGGTCGACTTGTCGTGGGACTTCCTCAAGACCTCGTAAAAACAAGAAGATGAAATACGCAAGGTCCTCTGGTATCGCTTTCAGCTGTATATTTGTCTTCTCTGTCAACAACCTTCATTTGCTAGATGGAATCTTCCGAATTTATACTCCGGTGTACTACCAAATCTACTTGCTTCGCGTCATTGGTGATCATTTTGGTACAAAAATGTACGATACAAAAGAGAGATGATTTTCATTTTCATAATACACGTACATGCACAAATGTTGATGTTTTTTTTTACTCGACACAGTTGTTTTCGTGAGCGGCTCTTAGACCAAGGTTATAAGAAACTACGGTCTCTAATAAGTTTTTCTTTCAATATCAGCCATTGGTAAAAGTTCAAAATTTGGTCTGAATGTAGAACTGATTCGCGACAGTTTTAATTGAATTTTGTTCTTTCGCCACCAGTCGGATAACTGAGAACTCAGTCTGTTGGTTTGATTTTATATTTAGGCTATATGGGAAATGGGTCTGTTGGGGAGTCGACTCAAGTCTGTCGGTCAAGAACTATCCAAAAAAGCATAGCAAGGACCTAATATTTCTTTTTTTTTTACTTTATTTTATCAAAAACTAATGATATTGACCAAAACAATTTTGAATACTGAAGTATTCATATGATATTTTTTCTAGATGTAATTGGTAAGCTATAAAATATAAAGGTGTGGTACTCATGGGGACATTTCTACGAATTCGCCAGTCAAAAATGTAAATAAAACTAAGTTTTGATAAGAATTTAGTCGATTGTCTTTAGAAATGAAACTTACATTGTATATCATGTACTAGTATGTGTGACATATTACTATGCGTATAAGAAAACAAAATCAGACAAACATACGTTTTTGTGGCATTAATTATATGTTTGTTTTTTAAATTCCGTCAGTTGGTGAGTCGGCTATTATGAACTCGGTCTGCTGATCGGTCTGTTGGGAGTAAAATTAAACAGTTCCCATTATAATATTTCTTTGGTGTGAAATGAGAATAAAGTTTTGATATTATTCAATGTGCGTTCATAGTACTGTTTTAATTACATATGTTAATATTATATAATATAATACCAATTGGGCTTTCAAAAATATAAAATAATAGACAAATATGGGAATTTTATTTCTCAGATGAGGCACCGTCTAGGCGTGCTAACAAGCAGGAACTACTTACTTTTCCGGAACACATTAATTCATTTCCTTTAAGACTTGTATTTGCATTAATAGTTTATTGTTTAATATTCAGTTGTTTTTTGTTTGTTTTTATACCGGTATTGTCGGTTTCTTCCATCTTTTTAAGTTGTTTTTTTTTCGTTCGTGACCAACGGTCATTGTTTGCTGTTTTGCAATTGACATCCCAACACAACCATACCTATACGATATTGAGATGTGGAATAAGTGTACGCGACACAACAAACATAAACAAACAGCAATTCAAAAAATCACAACGGAAAACAGCAAGCAGTCTTCAACATGACCATAGGTCACTGCTTACCGTCTTGCATTGGCCCAAGACTTATAATACAATACAAAAGTATCAAAACCAATCCCTAAATCATCAACGAAAGACTCAATTCTTGACATAAAACAGTTAACATAGAATGACAAGGACAAACAAAGGCATTGGCAAAGTTTCCTGGCTTAGGACAGGCACATATAAAATGTGGCGGGGTTAAACTAGTTTTTTGTATCCAACCTTCCCCCTATTGATAAGCTTGCACAAAGCTACATATAAAACACACTGTAAAACTCAATCGACAAAAGTTAAATTCAACAAGAGAGAACCTAAGACAAAATACTGTACGAAAACAACAAGACAAGGGGGAACTCTCTTGAGAACACTCGAAGTTACTGACAACTAGCTAAGAAACATTTATCGATTGATGTAAAAAAATCAAATACATCAGTTCTAAATCCGACACCCCACGTCAAAACAATGAATGATTAAGAGTTGTATCACCATACAGAACCGACATACTTGATCGCTGTGGTGCTTATAAATAATATGTGTAGTGGATACAAAGTGAAAATTTAACGTTTTAAAGTTACTATCAAGCTATCAATATTTCTGCCAAAACGTACCAGATGCAAAGATTTCACTAAAACATTGAATTCGTATCCTTTTTTCAAAAGGTTTTTAAGCCAGTTTTTAATTTCCATAAGGTTGTTTTTGAATTTTTGTGCTTTATAAACTACATTGCTATAAAAGTCAGGATGAGATATTCCTTTAACAATCAGAAATCTACGTGTACAATCAAATTTTTCGATGAGATGTCCATATTTATGTGCAAATTTTGTAAAAGATTTGACTAATTTGTGGTAACGGTAACCTTGTTTGAGTAATTTTTCTGTAATAAAACGGTTTTTATAATTAAAATCAGACACATCACTGCAAATGCGAGCATACCTGACTAATTGTGAAATGTATACCCCGTAAGCTGGAGCTAATGGTACGTCTCCTTCAAGAAACGGAAAATTAACTATTGGGAATGAAAAGTCATCCCGTTTATCATATACTTTAGTGTGTAATCTACCATTGATAATGCTTAAGTCCAAATCTAGAAATGGACATCTACTGTCGGTTGAGTTTGCTTTATTTAGGGTTAATTCTTTAGGATATATATCATTTATAAAATTTGAGAATGTGGGGTTATTTAGAGCAAGTATGTCATCTAAGTACCTATATGTATTGTTAAAAGTTTCGATAAGGTGGTTTTTTGTTTGGGTCTTTTTGTAGCTTGGCCATAAACTGTGATTCGTAACAATATAAAAACAGATCAGCTATGAGTGGAGCACAATTGGTTCCCATTGGAATACCAAGGACTTGGCGATATATTTGTTTACCGAACCGGATGTAAATATTATCTAAAAGAAAGTTTAATGCAGTAATAACTTCTATGTCGGTCCAATTAACATAACCTTTGTGGGTTTCGTTACTAAAAAACGATTTACTAAATACTTGTGACACCTTAGAACAGATGTAGTCACTTTTAGATTTGTCAAAGCACCATTTAATTAAATATTCAAATTTCTTTTTGATAAGATCGTGAGGTAGATTAGTATATAAAGTGGAAAAGTCATAGCTGTCTACGGATTGAAAAGTATTTTCAAATGCCCGAAGTTTGTCTAAAACATCAAGAGAATTTTTAACACTCCAAAAATGATTTATTCCACTATTTTCGAAAATTTTATCACAGTATCGGATGATAAATTCTTTCATTGTAGTTAAAGCAAGAGACAAGACTTTAGAAATATTGGTTAAGGAACATTTACTTGATGCAGAAATAAAACGTGATTTATATGGGTTTTTGTGTAATTTAGGTATCCAGTACATAGTAGGTAATTTATTGTATGTAGGGGCTGCTCGAAGTGCTGTGGTTGCTATGACATGATCGTCAATAATACTGGTTTCTGTAGCTTGCACGGGAACGAAAGTACATGAGCCTTTAATTTCATGCATTAAAACTTCCAGATAATATTTACGACATACCACAACAACATTGTTAGCCGCTTTATCCGCAGGAACAAAAACATATCGTGAACCTAATAATTGTAGTTTTGATTTAATTCTGTTTATATAAGTTTGGGGTCGATATTCTACAAAGGTGTTTTGAAAATGGCTTATTCGTAATTTTACAATGGATATGAATTTATTCTTAAACTTGTCTAAAGATTTGGAATCTGCTCCTTCTCGTCTAATCCAGGTCTTACAGTACGAATGAAGGGCAGTATTTACACAATCAATACAAGAATTCCAATTAATTTTCGAAGAAGGTCTGAATTTTTGTCCCTTTTTCAAGAATTTAATAACCTCTCGGTCATCGACAATGTTTAGGTCACCAGTAACAATATGGCCACAAGGAACATATCTAAAATCCGAATTAGCACAGTCGCATGATACAGGAATATTCGAGTCTAAGTCTTCATCTGTAGTGATGGACGTATAGTTAAAAATAATGTTACGTGTTGGTTTTTTATATTTATAAGATATGATTGGAGGTTCAGTATTTGTAAAATATGGTGGTATTAACTCTTTAATAGTAGGATCCATAAAAATACTAGAAATGTTTATGAAGTCTAGTCCTCTGTTGATGTACGTTAACGTTAACTAGTTTATATTGAATTAAATAGTTTTTGTTTTAATAAATTTTTCATTTATATTTTTTTTTATAAAATGTACGTTTTAGTGTACTTTCTGTTTACTACAAAGAAAAATAAACTATTTAAGAGGCTGTCCAAGCAAAACCCATGCAGGCAATAGCTGGCACATGACAAATTTTGTTTTTCAAAAATTTTCATTGATTTCACATCTGGTTAACATCCATTCCCCAAAACAAATGCAGATTTTTGGTTTATTGAAGTGATAACTATATAGAATGCATTGCAAATATGCAGAAAAGGGAGATAAATCTTGCATCTTTGCACAATTTGGTTGCTTTGTTCAAGAACTTTAAGGCTGAATCACAAGTCATACATGTTGCTTTCAAACGAAAACTGGTGATTTTTGTTTTACATAGGTGTCCAACAATATATTAAAACAATAAATTTGCTGGGATAAAATTCTTCATGTGCTAGATTCTGTAGGCTTTTGCCTGATTTCTACATGGACAGCCTCTTAATTCAATAAAACTAGATATGGTTGTGTTAGGAGGCCATGGCCAACACAGAATTTGCCCCAAATAGCCTTGGGTAGTATTTCACTCTAATTATGACCTAAAATAGGCCCCGAAATCAAGCTTCATTCAATCGGACAAAAATCTTTTATAAGGAGGAGAAGTGTAGTGAAAATTGCAACCATCTTGGAAATTTTAAAAGTAGGGTGCACCGCACCTCAGCAAGTTTTATTTCAAATTTAATCGGACATGTTCATGATCAAAAATGTACATAAATACATTGCTTTCAATCATCCTGCGGCTTGGCTAATTAACTCACAACAGACTTTAATTCAATTGACAGACTCACCAACTGACTTCAATCGGCACTTTTTTAAGTAAAATTTAAATAATTTTTCATAACATAGTAACACAAAATCACTGGGTTTTTTTTGTTTGGATTTTTATTTTCAACATTTAAAATATCCTTTTGAATTGTTAAACTTTGAAAACTTGTTTATTTGTTAAAACTTGCATTTATATTTGCAAAATTTTAGTATACTGCTGTTGTGCCTTTGCGTTTTATCAAGAACTGGTAAAACAATCCGACCCTTAGGCAAGTTGAAAATGAGCACAAATGAATACCATTTTGGTCGACAGTTTTTTGTTTTATTGATGAATTTATGCCAAATAATTATGTTTTTCACAAAATTTCATGATCATCTATTGGTTTTTACTCCCGACAGACCTATAGCCAATCATCAACAGACCCACTTCCAATATATCTTCCATGTAAAATTAAACCAACAGACCGAGTTCTCAGTTAGCAGAGTGAACGCGGTGTCTTTGTTGTGCTGTCCTGAGATGACCAGCTCACTATCACTATTGTATCACACAACGGTGGGGCTCCTCATGGGGGGTACCAGGAATCAAGTAATCAGCATTTTTTTGCCAGTGTAATCAAATAATCATATATTTTTTTAGAAATGTAATCAAAAACTGTTTCCCAATGGGAATCAAGTAATCAAAAATTCAAACCTTGGTAATCAAATAATCATAAAATATTTGCTTTTGTAATCAAGTAATCACCTTTAAAATGGCCTGGGAATCATGTAATCAAAAACCCCATGAGAAGGCAAAACGGTGTTATGTGAACTTCTACCGAATCGGGTTTGGAGTCATTAAAGCTGGTAAAACCCGCCATGTCTTCGACGTGCTTCTACGAAGTCAAGAGTTTAGACCATTTTTTCAAATATGCCTTTGTCTTTGTTTTGTCATTTGTTATTGGACATTGAATCTTTTGTAAAACTGTCATTAGGTCCATCTCACCTATGCTTAGATAATTGTTTCCAGTATCGTAAGCCATTATTCACATTTGTTAAACATATATACAAAGTAGCCTTTTCAGGAGGCCGATTTTGGACTGAAATCCATAGGAATCTCCATACAACGTTTTTTCAACGTTGCATGCATACTATGCAATACAGGGTAACAAATGGGGTTTCAATGGAAAGAGCAATCCTTGCCCGACATTTTGAAAGTATTTTGACTACTCTGGGACTTTTGAGTCGGGGGCTATGGTGCCACAACGTTAGGTACAGTTGACCAAAATTCTTAGACGAAATCCTGAAAATTTAGTGCATTTTTACCGGCAATGTCAATTTCAATCGCATTTCCGGGAGCTATTACTTACGATATAGGTATAAACTGTATATATCTTTGAGGTAGAAGTTCCAGAGGACCTAAAATCACATGATTCATTGAGGTCCATGTATTCGATCCTATTTTTATTCAATGGTGAAAAAAAAGTTCACGAAAAAAAATGTGAAAAATGAGCAAAATGCGGTGCCGTGGGTGCCACAACCACTGGGAAGTGTGAATTCAGAGTAACAACTTGCTGTGTCAAAAGTCCAGTGTCCATATTATACAATTATAAAAAAATAATGAAGTTTCGTGCATTAGTTTTCTTGTCAGGGGAAGCACTTTTTGGTATTTCATGAATTTATGTGAAAAAATCAAGTAAATTTTGCTGAAAATTCGACATTTTACGTAAGAAGAATTTCCGGACAACAGACAAACCCTAAGTGCAAAACTGTTTAATGTGTCAAAAGATACATATGTGCCAAGAACACAGACCAAAAATCAGATCTTTATAGCGATTCAATCGGCCGTACTAGCCTTTCAAAGTTTGGTGCCACCCGGTGCCGTCTAAAATTTTGCTGATTTTTAGAAATTACGACCGCACCTGCTTAAGCCCAACACCCCTAGCGTCTGTTTGAGTAGCCCTACTGCCTAAATATTGCATGGGTGCATAGGAGCAATACACATGCATGATATTTTATACAGAAATCCTTTTTTTTTTTTTTTTTTTTTTTTTTTTTTTTTTTAACTCAGAAGACCGATACTCACTTTTGCCATGGTCAAAATATAGGATCACAAAGTTGGCCGACGCTGATTACAGAAAAACGTATTTTTTGCGTTTTCAGAGCCTGCCCCTGCAGAAACCATACGTAGTACGGCAGATTTTTTGGCTTTTTTCTGAAAAGGGCACCCCATAGACTAGAAACATGTAACAAATCAAAGTCTGGCTACTTTTATTAAAATTCGTGTGAAAGCCCTATACAAAGTCTGAAAAAAAGTAACAAAAAACAACCAAGAGGCTCCCAGGAGCCTGAATGCTGAATCTGACTTGTGTGCCTGAACTATAGGCTATTAGGCAAATACTATTTGCCATTGAAGTGTTCATAAGTGTTTAATCGGTAGTCATCTGGCAATTTGGTTTAACTAAACGCAGTAATGTGTTGAGTAATATTTTAGCAATTGAAAGCTTTTTATTATTTTCTTCTTTTGTCATTCTAAGCGGAATAACTCCTAAAATGAACGGTAATACAATGTTGACCTAATTACATATTTTGTAGGATGAGCTTAAGAATATGCAATTTGAATTTCTTAATTATCTCATACAGTTTTCAAGATATTAAGGTGATAAACGTAGTTTATAGGTGCTGTTGTTAAGATGTGCAAAATTTATTAAAAAAAATCAAGAAAAGGGGAATCAACTCCTACGTGGGTTGTTGGATCTTCTAAAAATCAGGGCAAGTAGATCTTGAGGTGCTGAACACTTTTTTTCTATATCAGAATTTTAAAATCTCACCGTTTTTGAGTTATTAGCAAAATACTGCAATTTACACGTATGTTCTATTGTTTAGCCATGAAGGCCATGTTTTATAATCTATCAAAAATACCTACATTAGTTCTATACATCTTAAGCCAATAATCATTTGTACGTAGTTAAGTTCAAATTGGAATTAATATAAGAGCAAATTTCATAAAAAATCAAGAAAAAGAGCAATAACTCCTACATGGGTAATTGGATCTTCTTCAAAATTTCAGAGTAGGTAGATCTTGAGCTGTTGTTCACTTATGCTATATGCCAGAATTAGCTATCTGTAGCCATTTTTGAGTTACTTGCAAAAAAATGCAATTTACCCCTATGTTCTATTTTACGCCTCGGCGGCAATGTTTTACGACGAATACAAAAAAATCCCCATATCAGTTATAAGCACCGAATGCTAGTAAACAACTATATACCAAGTTTAGTTGCAACTGGACTTACGATGTCAGAGGAGTTAACGTTTTAAAAGTTTACGGACGGACGACGGACGACAGACAACGAACGACTAACGGACGACCCTTCGGATCAAGTGAGCTAAAAACCAGGTAAATTTTAGGCATTTGGGAGCATACTTCATTCAAGACATGAAATTTGAAATAACATTATATATCATAAGTGCTTGATATTCCCTTGTGGAAAGATTCAGTGACGGATCCAGGATTTTAGTGCATGAGGCGTAAAAATTTTGATTTTTAAGTGGAATTTGTGCATAAAACATAAGGTTTGTCCGTTTTAGAGGGGGTACACCCGGTACGCCTTTTCTTGGATCCGCACCTGATTCTCCCAGTATTGACAATATAAAGACCTTATATTGCTTGTGTTTTGTATTTTTTTTTAGACTTTGTTGTATATTTTTTTTAATAACTTTATATCTTTTAGATCCAGACTGTTTTTCGACGGTTTGATAAGAGCTTTCTGGTTTCCTTTAGACCATATTCAACCTTTAAGATTATATCCTCTATATTATACAATATGAGATTTCTCATTTCTTTCCAATTACTCTATACTGACTCCAATTCTTGCTACGGAGCTATAGCTTCCATCACGACATAATGTTTGCCAAGGTCTCTGTTCCTCTATTATTAATACCCTACAAGTACGACCTAAATGCAGCCAATGCCCATCTGAAATTGTGTATCCTTTTATTGCCGCAGTTTTTGTTGGCAGATAACAATTACATGAAGAAATGATATCAATACAGATCAAAATCAAAACAAGACAAAGAAAAATACAAACAAACAGTAACGCTGCCAAAATCACAACTTGTTATAATTCCATATTCATGCAGGGGTCGCATGACATTGTAGATATCTACCTAAACTGCTTAGTTGCAGCCAGGGTAAATAAATAACGTAAATATGTTTACGTGGGTTCGATTAATCCCGTTAATCTGTTTGGTCATTACATTTTGTGGTTAAATTTCATTGTCATTAGTAATTCAAAAACATGGGATAATCATAATGTGATTAATAAGGCAACACAAAGTAGATTGACCTTGGTCAACTGCTTGCAGGTTAAAAATTAAAAATCTTTTGAAAAGTGGTAATTTATGCAATTATGAAATTTAATTATTATTATATTATAGTATGTACAAATTAAATGAAAAAATTTGCATGAAACGTTTGCCTTTCAGGTCAATTTCATATCATTTTGATCTAGAATGTGGAAAATTGACGAATAAGGAATATTTTATTAAACAAATTATATTATATAACCATGTTTTCAGTCAACGCCAAAGTTCAACAAAGATTTCAGATATAGAAGCATTTAACATATGTAAAGATACCAGAGATTTAAAAAAATACAAAAATGACATTCAGTATTTTTGATATGTGATAGTTTTGATGATTTGAGATCAACATTTAATAAAGGAAGCATGTCACATTGCTATAGTTAATTTAGAGTATATAGCACAATATAAAATAAAGTTCTAGTAGCCTCCGCTAGAAAAGGTCCCTTCTCTCACAGATAACTTTCCTCTGTCTGTATTCAAGTATTTATCAATCGCATTCATACCAAGACGACAGACCTCTATGGGCGGACGGACCAACGGATTGCCCTCCAATAACGATGAAATGTAGCGCCAGTCCCAATCTACATTTTTCAACTGTGCGAAATCATTTGGAAGAGACCGAAGACGATTATTTCCTAGCCAAAGACATCGAAGTTCACTCATTTTGCAAATTGAGTCTGGGAGTTTCGTTAAACGATTAAAACACAATAGTAACGTGTGCAAACCTTTCATACTTGAGATCTCGTCTGGTAGTTCCTCCAGCAAATTGTCACACATATCTAGAAATTCCAAATTCTCTAGCTCACACAGTTCTTTAGGAAACACTTCAAATTCATTGTTTGATAAGTGTAAACTTTTGAGATTTGTAAGATTTTTGAATCCGTTTGGCAAACTCGAAAGATGGTTGTTGCTCAAAGTGAGTCTCTCCAATCCTACTAAAAGCGTAACTTCCGGTACCAAAGATTCCATCTCATTCGTATCAAGTATCAGAACTTTAAGATTTATCAATTTTCCTATTCCAGGCGGTAACTCCTGAAGCTTGAAATCGAGACATGCTTCTCTTTCCGGGCTTAGCTCAAGAACTTCCAGTTCTAAGATATTAAAGACCGATCTTGGAAGATTGTACAAGTCTCTGCCTCTTATTTTCAGTTTTTTAAGTCCAAAGTAAACGGGGTCTTCTGTTTCAATAAGTCTTCGGAGAGATCGAGCATCGTTTTGAAGCCGGGGGGTTGCTATATAAGCCATATGTTCGTATTTAGAAAATATTAGGGTCAGTTATTAATATTTCGCACGAAGCATCAGTCTTATTCCTGAAAATATAGAAATGAAAATATAGAAATACAAAAACATGAACGAAGAAGATCAATAATAAGTACATGTAAAATTATATTAGTATATGAAAAATAAGATTTAAAAAATCGAACAATAAGAGGAATATCTTACAAAAATGTTTGTAATGTAATTCAGACTGCTTAAATCAATACAGTTATATTTACCAAACTCAACAGGACGTTATCCTTAAAACTATAAGCGGAACCTTACCCGATCCTGTTCTTATACTGCGAGACATACCTACGTAGTTGCGTCTGGTCATTTAAATCTATCCTTACCATTTAACTTTAATAAACGTATCAATATCCCATTAATGCTTCCAATATATAAGCTGATTCAGAATAAGAAAAACAAGGCTTAGTTTTATTGTTGAATAAAGCCTTCAAAATGTCCTTTGATCGCTCCCTGTCGCGAAAGTGATAAATTGCAATTAGATTGTGGATTTTGTGGATTTTTCTATTCATTTCATGCATTGCTTACCATATCTAATTTAATTCATATGTTTTTATAGAATTCTAAAATTTACCTGCTGAATTTTCCATGTGACATTTAGAATTCTTGATAGTGAAATTTTCAATAAATGTATTGATTTTGGTAGCTGAATTACTGCAAAACAATAGCAAGCTCCAGAATTGTAGAAATGTCAAAGTAAATACAGATGTTACTTTTAATAAAATCTTATAAGGAAACGGTCTTTTTATGAAATTAAGATATCATTTATTTTAATGAGATGTAATTCAGATGTATTGTTTTTGTCTTGAAACCTCTCAGTGAATTAGAGAAATGTCAACGCAAATTCTAAATTTATAAAGTTCAATTAGGAAACTATTTGTTATTTATGAAACTAGAACAGATTAATGATCTGTTTTAATGAGATAGAATTCAGATATATTGTTTTTGCCTTGAAACTCCTTAGTAACCCTTTTTTTTTGCCTTCGTTATTGACGGATACTCTACATGATAGAAAACCTTAGTTTCTGTCATAGTCCTTAAACTGGTACTAGGGACCTTCCGTACAGTGATTTGGTGCATTTGTTTAAATTTGTGTTTTAAGCCTAGCTCGTAGCCCGACAAAACAATAACAAATTGACTTCTTATTCCGTCAAACAAAATTTCTTGTCATTTACATATGCGCCTTAGGTACCATTCTATGGCACGCCGTTCTCGTCAAAAGTATGATTTAAAATATCATCACAAATTACACAGTTAAAGTTAAAATATACACTCAAAATTTTAAATGTCGCACTCAAAATTTTAAATGTCGCACTCAAAATTTTAAATGTCGCACTCAAAATTAAAACATGCACTCAAAATTTTATGCTTCGCATTCAAAAGGGTTGATTGAAAATACACACTCAAAATTTCTATATTTCTATTTCTGCTTGCTTTAATGTCTTAATATCGAAAGTTTAGGATTAATAGAAGTTGTGAAATCGGTTACAATTTTTTCCATTTTGACGCTTTAAAATTCTAAGTCAGATCGTTAAACAGGAAGTGCTAGTAGATAACCGACAAAAAACCCCTAACTTAAGCTGCATACCAAATATCAAAGGCCTATTTGAGAAATCTGTTACAAAAATGCGTGATTGACGCAAGGACACACTCAAACACGGACGGACGCCCGGCATTTCTTTGTCTCGCTCCGCGTTGTGGCAGGGGACAATATGATAAAAGTTTATCAACTGTAGTCCAAGAATTGAGTCTCAAGGCTTGATTAAGAACAATATACGAACAATGCATAAGCATTTTGCCTTTCAATATTTCACAAGCAAACAAGAAGTGCATGCACCTACCTTAAATTTTAACAAATAAAACTGAAAACAAAAGTCACAATGAATGCAAATGGCGTAATCTGATAAACTCTTTATAAAACATACAGATAACGGGTAGTAATTTTCAGCGTTACATAACTTGGTTTTTAAGTTAAATATACGCCATAGATATTGTAATTTTTGAACGGATCCATAAATCAATGAAATTTCATGTTTTTATTCTGTTTACATATCCAAACTATCAGTCGTAGAGC
The DNA here is from genome assembly GCA_963971305.1 of Arcuatula senhousia. Taxonomy (NCBI): domain Eukaryota; kingdom Metazoa; phylum Mollusca; class Bivalvia; order Mytilida; family Mytilidae; genus Arcuatula; species Arcuatula senhousia. The sequence goes on along the minus strand of OZ020303.1, from coordinate 44,867,134 downwards.
CCAGAAATCAATTTTAATGTTACACGAACTGAATAACTGGCTTCCAGGAAGGATTGGAATGGTTAATTAGAATCTTTCAGATGTTTCTTTTGTCTATTGTATCGCAAATTCTTTAATGATTAAAAAATAGATGTAAATTTTGTTTTTAAAACAAAAACAAAAATCAATTTTATATTACACGAACTGTTTATTTGGCCACTATGAAAGATTAGATCGGTTAATTAGAATATCTTTTAATGAGGAGACGGTTAATGTTTCGTTTGTTCACTTCAGTTTAACGCAAACACTTTAATGGTTAAAAAAATACGACAGATGTAATGTTTGTTTTTGAAACAAAATATCAATTCTGTAGAATTTACTACTTGAAATGATTGGAATATTGAATAAAAATGTCATATAATTATTAGGATAAGATTAACACGTTTGGCTTAGTTTCCAACGCTCTTCTGTTACATGTCTGTTGTGGGGTCTGTTGCTGTTGTTTCAATTGTCATTGTTGCTGTTGTTGTTCATGATGTTTGTTTGTTGGTTTTTTGTTTGCTTGTGTCCGTTGGTGGTATAGCTCAAGAACTATATACCTATACAATATGAAAACTCCGAGATATTGCCATCCTAATTATTCGTATAAAAATTGACAAGTTACAATAAAAAGCATCATTAAGATCTGAAAAAAAAAATGTAAAAAAAAAAAAAATAGCAGCGACAACTTTTATATATTACAAACCTTATAATTTTTAACATTGACAAATAAACAACAATTTAGACATTGACATTACACAAATGTTTAGACACTGTCTTTACAAAAGTTTATTTCAAGAAAATTTCCAAAACTATATTATATAAGATTTTTTTTCAGTGAAAAATAAATAAAACAGCAGCCTTACCTTCCCACGTTACTTGCTCAATATTAGCTCAGGGAACACAAACTGAACCGTAGAACAACATTTGCTGTATTTATATAGCTATAACATTGTACATTTGATATTTGTTTAAATTTCATTTAAATATATTATCGGAAAGTCTTTTTAAACTGAATAATTAAAACTGTCAGATTTTCTTTCAACCATTCCACAAATTACACTTTAATGTGAAAATGTTTCATTTGAAAATCTAATTTATTTTAACATTTAAAACTGTAAAATGACTCAAATTAAACAAGGCTTAACAGTTTCAATGAAAAATTTTGATTAAATTTTGTGAGGCACATGCACGATATAGTTTAAAATATGACGGAGTATCTACTTTGTACAGCTGCAAAGAGCCCAAAATCCCCCATCGGTTTTTCGTAATAAGATCTCAACTATGGTCCGATTGCTTGATTGTTTTGTGTTATGATAAAGGCAAAAACAATACAAATGGCACAGAAGTAAGGTCGGAAAAAATGTTTACACTCTCGTTTCGACATTTTGAGAACTGCATTTTACTTGTTTTGAGCGCGCTATAAAAGTGTGCATGCTTTTTTTTTTTGCTGCCCTTTATATTGACCCACTGATTTTATTCCTGTGTCTTTTCGAATTGTTCTCATGTTACCTCTTTGCTTCTCCCTGTATGCACGTTGTTTTCACTTAGAAAGAGTTGTGTTTATAGGATTGGAGATTTGAAGCATTCTCTTCATCGATCTTTGCGACTGTTATACTTTGCTTGCATTTTAGCATGTTTTTTTCAATTCAAGTTGTCCCACTAATATGTTGGCAGTCGATCTTTGTTCTATAACATAACTACCTCTGTGAGTTATCTGTCCAAACAATTTCGTTAACCCTGGCAAACTGAAAACAGTCCAAATTTTTCTAACCGCTTCGTGACTTTTAAAAAAGAGCACAAAAGGTGGAAATACTAAACAGCAGTTTCACCCTAGTCTGTTGTCAACCTTTTTCTCCTATCGTCCTCTTCTTTGTCAAGAATCACATATCGTTATTTTATTTGGACTGTCTTCAGTTTTCCAGAGGTAAACTACAGCCGGTAATACCCCGTGTTATCTAGAGAAAAACATGTAAGGTCTGTCGACTAACCATCCGCCAAATACCCTTAAAAAGAGGCATTGGCGAACAATAGTGCCTTTTTAAGGGTGTTTGGGACAGAAGCAATAAAATATGAGTGGGGATTTCGATTGTCGAATGTTAGGGAGGGAAAAGACACCAAAAAGACAACATCAAGAAAAAGACACTTCAACTGTTAACTGATGAGTAAGTTGCTCATGCTTGATGCAACGGAACGATTCGTCAAATTAAGAGTATTGCAGAGTGAGAGGATGATACAAAAACTGTACTACCGGCCCATAGCGTTGAATGGAAGCCCAAACTCACACATTGCATGGTAAAATTTTCAACTGATTTTTCAAATGAACAAAACACTTCTGTATTGCTCTCATTATTCAAACCATCGTCTCTTTGCAAACAAATGGCTTAGTATGGGTGAATAAATTAAGTGTAATTGTAGATCTTTTGAGCATTTATAACAGTAATGCAAACATTACCTTTTTCATATTTACACAATGTAAAGGATATATACCTTAAGAAAAATACCTAATAAAACTACTAAATAAAGAAAATTGCTTCATCAAAAAGAAGATTGTAAAACTATAGGTTAAAATTTACACTATAAAACGGTCCATTTCCTTTTATATCATATTTTTGATAAAAGTGCAAAATTCGATATTTATAAAGCTAACAACAGGAAAATATAAAATGCTCGAAAGGGCAGACAGAATATGCCAATATTGCAATTTAAGCCAGGTTGAAGATGAGTGTCACTTCTTAAATAGTTGTCCACGATATAACACACAGAGAGAAGATTTTTTTAAGAACATATCAATATTATATAAAAACTTTTCAAACCTTAATAAACAAAATAAACTCATTTGGTTACTTAATAACGAAGACTTTTATGTTCTCAATAAACTAAGCATATTTTTACAAACATGCTTTGAGATTAGAAAGAATTCTAAGACCGATAAATAAAAAGGTTATAAGTCCTTACAAGCATGTAGAATATATTTATAATAGACGGTATGTTATAAATAATAATTATGTTATAAGTCCTATTTTATACATTTAGTGTATTGTATTATTTGTAAACTATATATGCCAGATTTCTGTAAAACATAATTACACTGGTATTACATACATGACATACGTATGTTTTAATACACGTCGTTGATAAGGATTTTTTTTCACATAGATCTATGTATTGTGACTCTCCTCTTCAAACCGCAGCATTGACTAAGGTCCCAATTTTGTCTGGTTACTTTTATTTTATTGTAAATTTTTTTTTATTTCAATCAGTGTGAGAGGTACGAAAGTGAATGAGAGAAAGTGTGAGTGAAAGAGTTTGATATTATACATTGTATGTGTCAAATTTGATTATATATGCCCTAGCGGGCCCATGATTGGTTTAATAAAATACTTTATACTTATACTTTATACTTTATAAATCATTAATTAATATAGATTAATACTAACACAAAATATAACTGGAATTTGAATTGCAATTTTATTTCTTTTTAGTTTGGTCTAGCAATAAGATGTGGTTTCAACATACATGACACACTCCTAGGAACACGCGAATCGATCATGCAAGGTATGATGATGATGGGTATTTTTAGGCCAGGGACCTTATTCACGAAGCATCCGTTATTTAACGGACCCGTTAACTTTACGGATGACTTAACGGGTATATCCGTAAAATTTTAACGTGGTATTCACAAACGTCTCCGTTAACGTCGATGCGGTAATAAGTAAATTAGGTAAAGTATTTGCGTCGGCTTTTATCATTAGTAGAAAGTTTACTTTGTTGCAAATGATCATAGTGACATTTCTCAATACAATCTATAAAAAACATTTCCATTAGTCTTATGTTTTTTTAAGGTTGGAGTTAAAAGAAAAAACATCATGGAAATATCCGCGTTACATGCATTCGGTGTATAAATAGCACAAAATATATGTTTGGCCGCAATGTTAGGCGTTTGCTATAATCTGCCTAAATAACCACAATTTTGGAAAGTTTGAAAGTAAGCGGGTTTCCTGCCTAAAACAGATAATTCACTAAAGATTAGCCTCAGTTGTTTTACTTGAGCGTAAAATTCAATGTTTTTCTAGTTACTGGCACCGACTCGGAAACTGGATTTTCCAGCCTCGTCCGTAAAATATATTCCATAGCAGAACCGTATAGTTGATCCGTGAATGTGGCATAAGGATTAGTAGAAAGATAAAACATTTTAGATTAAGTAAGGATGTTCTACGGTCCTCTACGATTGTTTAATCCGTAGCGAAATTTTGAACATGTTCAAAAGTCGCGGATACAAAATGTTTAATACGTTCCAGAACGGTTACACGGAGTCGTAGCATGGATGAGTAACACGGTGCTATAGGCGTTCGACTTTAAATCTCCGAATGTGTGACTTGGGCAAAATACTCTTGGGTTTTGCTAAGTCAATGAACTGTGTTAGGTCGAAATCGTAACTGAAGCTTAAAATAAAGTTAATCATCGACTATGGAAAAAGTTGAAAACCTCGCTGATGTTAACAACAATTATGTTCATTGACAAGACTGAATGAGTGTAACACGGAGTAAACAAGCATTATTAAACTGTTCCGTCACCCGTTGTTTACAGAAACTTTTATTAGATAATTATATAATTATTTCTTCTAATTACATGTCAGTGCCCGTTTAATGGGTCCAATAACGTACGTTAATTTTTCTCCGTTAACGGAGGTTTTAACGGAGGCGTTAACGGGTGCGTAAATAGCGGAGGCTTTGTGAATACCAAAATAATTAACACAAATTTTAACGGAGGCATTAACGGGTCCGTAAGATAACGGAGGCTTCGTGAATAAGGTCCCTGACTAGGGGAAAGCCCTCTGCATCGACTATTTAACAGTTAGACTGTTAAAGACTCGCCATGTGACATGGGTCGTCCAGCCCATGACACACCACCGCCAGTGTTAGCTGCTCCAGAGTATCCTTTGTTGTCGCTGGAGCAGGGCCCGTCTTCCACCACGGGGAGGTACTGGTCGGAATTCTGGAAGACTAAAAAAAATGCAAGGTAATTTTACTAACACTTTATATAGGCGAATAGAGTCTAAAGATTTTTACTAACATGTTGAGGATTTTTCATATCGTATGGAAAGCCGTAGTGGATCTCCACATTAACAATTTATTTACAATTGGTGTCAATGGGGAAATGTTTAAGTTCCATGAGTTCGACAATTCAATAATATTTCGAACGAGCGCAGCCTTAATGATTTTTAAGAAAAGTAATTTCCTAAGCCAGGAATCTTTGACAAAGCTTTCGTTTGTACTTGTCTTTTTGATGTTTTCTGTTCATTGTTTAAGAAGGGGGTCTATCTGTGACTATTTCAGGGCTGGATTTGAATTATATACATTTTATTTAGACCATGGGCCAATTGCAGAACCGCGAGCAGTGCCAAATGGCCTCGTTGAAGGCTGCTGGCGTTTGTTCATTGTGGTTTTTCTATATTGCCGTTTAATTGTGGGCTGTGTCGCGTACACTTATTCCACATCTCATTATTTTCTATTCATTCGATTTGCTTTGATTTGATAAGTATAAAATTAGTGCAGTTGATTATAAGAGAAATCTTTTGCGGAGTTTAGTAAAAATTACCTGGATCGATTCGCGTGTTCCTAGGAGTGTGACAGAGATGCGATGATTGATATTGACCAAATTAACATCCCTGGAAATAACGCCAATGTTTAAAGTATACGGAAAAAATCAAACGCAGTTCAGCAACTTAAACGTGTGTGATATATAACCGTACATGTATCAAGTATTTTTTTACCTTTTTGCATCGGTCACGAGGAGGTCTATGAGATCTTGAAATATTCATGTCCATAGACCTTGAGCAACGTCCAAATAGGTAATTCTTTTAAACTTCTATCTTATAAATGCTAAAACACTGTCATATATTAGTAGGTATATAATATAGAATATATTACATAATGATGGCATTTTCCATATCTCTAGATCACCGTTGCAAATAGGTAATTCTTTTAAACTTCTATCTTATAAATGCTAAAACACTGTCATATATTAGAAGGTATATAATATAGAATATATTACATAATGATGGCATTTTCCATATCTCTAGATCACATTGGCCATAGTCAATGGTTACATCTTCATCTTAAACGTACATGTGTGCATTACTTTAACTTTAAACTTAAAATATCAATATACAATGTACTTGAATGTAATATTATTCTAGTTTGTTTGTTTATTTGTCATTGAATCATAAATGTTGTATGTCAATGCCCTACTGGGGACCTAATTTGGAAAAAAAAATATATCTTTATCTTTATCTTTATCTTATAACAGAAAAAAAAAATGATAGACAATATCCCCTGTGGTGAGGACCGAAAGCCAAAGAAGTCCCGCCATTGGACAGACAATTCATTGTCACACCGCAATTACATGTCAATTAGCTAGTATGATAAGAGTTTGTTACGTTATTATCATATAAAGACCACCTAGGATCTTGCCAATATCAAAAGAAGAGCATTGTAGGCAGAGAGTCGAGTCCGTAAATCTTCCAAAAAGGGGATTCCGCTCGTAGGTCACAGAGAAGGAAATGTGGTAAGAGGTAAATTTTCCAATTGTAAAGTTATCTCAGAACTTAGGGTTCCAACCCCAGACCCACTTGTACGAAAGAGGTTACTTGTGCCCAATTAGAACTTGTCCCGCAACGTCATTATAAGCCTGTTGTCATGACGTCTAAATCTGTCTTCCAAAATGGTCAGCAGCAGTGAGAACGAAAGCGATGGGGATAGCGTCGAAGAATTTCAAATCAAAAAGTACATGCTTACAAGTTTGGCCGAAGGACTGCAACAAACAAAGGCACAAATTGGTACAAAAGGAGGATTAAAAAGGCAACCAGGACACTATCATTTGCAAGATCGAAGACATGCTGCCTTGGAGCCAAAACGGTGTCTGTACGAAGGCAATCATTGGGATGTTGAGTTGCCATATCAGCTGCAGAGATCGACACCAAGGTTAACGAGGTATGCTATTAAAAAGGCGGTACAAAAGGAACAACACGAGAGAGTACGTAGAGAAGATAGAAAATTAGCTCTCAGAGTTTTAAAAGCGGTAACAGATGAATTCAAACGTGTAATTCTGTATAATCGAAATAGGATTGATATGGAACGAAAGCATCAAATTTCAGACTTGGAAGAAACCAAGAATGTTACACAATGGGAGTTGTTGAGGTTAATTTTTGGGAAACAACACGAAGAAGAAGTCGAGGAGGAAAGAAAGTTTAGAATGAAGGTACTCAGTGGACTTGCTAACGTTTCCAAACGCACACCAAGTATTGAGGATTTAGTGAACAGTATGGCGGAAGCCAACTATAAACGGTCCCTCATAAACACCGATCTGGAAGAGGCACAGGCCAATTTAGAAAATAATACAACAGAAACGAACGAAGACTACAACGTGGCCATGTCGGAGATGCTTGATGAATCTTTATCAAAGGTCGTTCATACATTTGCAGCAACAGAAACTAAATACTTATGCGAAGAAGAGAAAATTCGAAGAATAAATGAAATAAAGACGCAAACTAATCCAACTAAAACGCAAAAGACTAAAGCAGAAGCCCTCGGTGAACTTAAGCAAGTGTTTGAAGACTTAGAAGCCGAAGAAGCAGCGGAAGCAGCAATTGAACAAGCAAGAGTGGCCGAATTGAAATCTATAATGGAAGAGCAGCTGATACGAAAAGTTATGAGAACGTGGGCCGACCAAATGGCTGCTGCAGAACGAGCGCGAAGAATTCAAGAAGCCGAAGAAGCAGACTTGTCCCAAAACAAAATGCGTCATTTGGTAGCTCGAGTTCAGAGACAAATGTTGCTGCAGAAATTCAAAGGAAAATGGATAAATCTCGTGAAAAAGCCAAAAAAAGAGGAAAATGAGGAAGATGTTGATCATGAAAATGAAACGGAAAGGGATAGACAGCTTCGTAAACAAAGAGAAAATCAAAGACGTGCACTCGGTGTGAAAATGGAGGATGATTGAATAAAAATCTGTACCATTTGATTGTTTTTGTGATAAATATTTGTAAAATACGTTTGTTTCTATTATTTTTGTTTGAAACAAAATATTGATACCATAGTCCTTTTGAATTTAGGGGGCTATTCATTCTATGAGTAATTATTTATATGTAATACATGTATCAAGTACAATTTACAAGGTAAGGACAATTGCGATTGTCATTAGCTTGCCCGATCATGAGAAACTTCAAAAACCTGTCTTTGGAATGAGCAAGTATTGTTTCCCGTGCACCCTTTCTTGAAAGTCGTATGCCAAATTATTGTCATGAAAGTACGGCCGATAAATTACAGGGTACAGTGAAAAAAAAGAATCAAACACAGACTGATAAACAACATATTTACATCAAATGAAGCTTAAAGTGACTCCTGTCCTCAGTGCCGTTGACTACTAGTATTGCAAAATACGTTCACAAAAAGCCATGCAATTGAACTAACGGTCCCCATGGAAAATGCATAACAAAACGACTTAAGCGGCTGGTCAACGTTAAAGTCTTTTGCATGGTTTATTTTTTTTCGAAATTCATACTTTGTCATGTAATTATATAAGTTGCATCAAATCGACAAGCAAAGGGTGTGAAGTTTTCTCCCATTTTGATATATAGCAATTGTTTATTTTTGAAGATATGAAATATTTCTTTCATGTATGTAGCCATATCCCATGATTTGGTCTGAGGCTTTGGTCTTTGTTTAATAGAGACATGTTTTGTCATGAGATTTTTATGTCTTCTGTGTCATTGCATATACAGGTCTATAGTCCTAGCAATTTTATCCAGTTTCAAGCTAGTACTACCACGTGCCTCATATCATATAAAAGATGGCACAACAAAATCAAACTTTTAGAGGTTAAAAAAATCTATAATGTATATAGAAATATCGCCAATTACAATTTCAAAATGTTATGAAATTTTGATGTAAAGGTACCTGAAAGGACTTTACATGTACTAAATGTAATTTTGCTATGGGGTAAAGATGGTAACAAGTGTGGCCACTAAAAGTATGTCTCGCCTGCCCGCACCATCGCTAAAATCAACTACCTAAGCTTTCATTTCTTGATATAAACATAAAAAAGTGTCAGTATACCTAATAACAGATGCCTAGTTATTATACTATTCAAGCAATCCATTGTCCACACAAGTTTTACAAAAAGTTTTCTGTCTGAAAAAAGACCTAAGTTCACAGAGTCACTGGAGCGTAAAAATGGGGTCATGGTCACATGGCATGGTGACAGTTGCGTTGTCCATAACCGCAACTGTCTGTTTACCCAATATCAGATGCCTAGCTATTATAACTTTCCAGCAATTCATTGTCCATAAAAGACTTACAAAAAAGTTTTTCGGCCTGAAAAAGACCTAAGTTCACAGTCACTGGAGCGTGAAAATGGGGTCAGGGTCACACGGCATGGTGACAGTTGCATAGACCATAACCTGAACTGTCTGTATACTAAATATCAGATGCCTAGCTATTATACTTTTCAAGCAATTCATCGTCAACAAAAGTCTTACAAAAGTTTACAGCCTGAAAAAAGACCAAAGTTCACAGAGTCACTGGAGCGTGAAAATGAGGTCAGGGTCACACGGCATGGTGACAGTTGCGTAAACCATAACCTGAACTGTCTGTATACTAAATATCAGATGCCTAGCTATTATACTTTTCAAGCAATTCATCGTCCACAAAAGTCTTACAAAAAAGTTTACAGCCTGAAAAAAGACCTAAGTTCACAGAGTCACTGGAGCGTGAAAATGAGGTCAGGGTCACATGGCATGGTGACAGTTGCGTAGACCATAACATGAACTGTCTGTATACTAAATATCAGATGCCTAGCTATTATACTTTTCAAGCAATTCATCGTCCACAAAAGTCTTACAAAAAAGTTTACGGCCTGAAAAAAGATCTAAGTTCACAGAGTCACTGGAGCGTGAAAATGGGGTCAGGGTCACACGGCATGGTGACAGTTGCATAGACCATAACCTGAACTGTCTGTATACCAAATATCAGATGCCTAGCTATTATACTTTTCAAGCAATTCATCGTCCACAAAAGTCTTACAAAAAAGTTTACGGCCTGAAAAAAGATCTAAGTTCACAGAGTCACTGGAGCGTGAAAATGGGGTCAGGGTCACATGGCATGGTGACAGTTGCGTAGACCATAACCTGAACTGTCTGTATACCAAATATCAGATGCCTAGCTATTATACTTTTCAAGCAATTCATCGTCCACAAAAGTCTTACAAAAAAGTTTACGCCGCCGCCGTCGCCGCCGCCGCCGTCGCCGCCGCCGGAAAGTAATACCTATGTCTCGCCTTCCGCGACTATTCGTCGCAGGCGAGACAAAAATGATAATCAAGTTAAAAGGAAAAAAATCTGATTTGAATCATGTATCAAATTCATTACTATGCATGTATGGCATGTTGGGATACAAGTACATGTATATATGAGGGACATAGAATGAAATATGAATCATGCAGTAAAATGTCCTAACGAATGCTATAGAACAAGTTTGACCGATGCTGTGTACTTCTCAAACTTCTATGACGACGATCGAAACCGAAAACAAGACTCAGAAAAACAGGTAGGTTAAACATTGTTAAATAAATCATGAAAAAAAACGCCATCGAAATAACAATGAAGTGCTAGAAATTTTCCTTAATCCATCTGATACAGGTTCTGTCTATAAAAGACTCCTGTAGAATTTTGAATGAATCTTTTAATTCAATTTTGTCTCAATAAATGATCTAAGATTATCTTTTCTTCTGATCCCAAATTGAATATTTCTGTTCATATTTGAAAAAAAAGAGATGGCGCTGTGAGGTCTCCTCTTTCCATACTTTTGATTTTCACCATTCAAATATTTTAACTCTCGTTTCTTAACTCTTAATTCGTCAATTAAACATTTACATTAGGAATTTATCCCCTTTTTTCAGGAAACAGCAGAAGACAAAATACAACCACAAGACACAGAAGAAGAAAACCTTTTGATTGAGTCACCAAAAATGACCGATCAAACAGATTTGATGCTAAATAAGCTGACGTGGATACCTTTTCTGCTTTTGATCTGTTTTACAATACTTTACTTAAGTCTGAGACATGGTTGTTGAAGACTTGCAGGGGCAGAACCATATTTTATTTTGAAATTATGGGTTCCATGCTTATTTTCCGAAAATCTACAAGAAGATAAAAAAAATCCAAAGGAAAAATTCATTGGTGTTTCCATGTTCCATCCTCAGAAACTCTATTTAGGATTTGCTACTGACTTGCTTTTCAATATCGGTCAAAGACAAAAAAAAAAACAAGCTAGATACAAGACTACCACAGCATGAATTGAAACCACAAGTTGAATACTACATTATTAATTCAAAATTTGTCATAGAATATAATGTACATTTTGTATATTTTATTGTTTTAATAAATTATGTAAAGGTGTTCACTTAAGTTTCCGAGTTTTAATGGATGTTAATGACTCATAACAATTTCATGTACCCAGACAGACCACAGGGACTTGACTACAAACGATTATTAATAAATTTACTAACATATATATGTATACTATCCATGGCCATATACTAAAAAATCACTTTTTAGTATATGGCCATGGATAATATACATATATATGTTAGTAAATTTATTAATAATCGTTTGTAGTCAAGTCCCTGTGAGACAGACCAATAACAGTACTCCAGTTTAGTAGATAGTAGAGCAACGCAAGGTTTTTTTGCATTTTTTTATTACATCTCATTTAAGTCCTGTATGAAATGTTTTTTCTTGTCCGCAATTCATAGATTTGTGTTGCAACTTGACTAGGGGTCCTTTTATCTTCATGAGCAAATAAGTTCACTCTCACTTTTCCTAATGATTGTTAAACTGTGTCTTGGATTTCGTAGAAGTCAATGTTAAGCATGTTTTCACAATGGTTGCAGATTATTTTTTTAACAACTTACTAGGTGTACATTTTTTAAATCAATTGGAGGTCAGAAGTCACCCCTTAACAGTCTTCAGGTCCCAGGTCCTTTTTACATACCCCCACTTGTAAAAACCCCCACTAGTAAGAGAGGGGGCTATATTGCAATCACCTTGTCCGTCTGTCTGTCTGTCTGTCTGTCTGTCCGTCCGTCTGGTTCAATTTCTCTGCTTATACTTGATGGATTGGTTTCAAATTTGGTACACAGCTTCAGAATGATGAGTTACACCATGCCTCCCCTTTCCAGGTCAGTCCATCATCTACTTCCTGTTTTCCGAGCCGACTTAGACTTTATAGGGTAAAAAATTTGAAATGTGAAATTTTTCGTAACATATTTCTTGGCTTCTACTGGATCGATTGGTTTCAAATTTGGTACACAGCTTCAGCATGATGAGTTATACGGTGCCTCCCCTTTCCAGGTCAGTCCATCATCTACTTCCTGTTTTCCAAGCCGACTTAGACTTTATAGGGTAAAAAATTTGAAATGTGAATTTTTTGTAACAGATTTCTCGGCTTCTACTGGATAGATTGGTTTCAAATTCGGTACACAGCTTCACCGTGATGAGTTATACCGTGCCTCCCCTTTCCAGGTCAGTCCATCATCTACTTCATGTTTTCCGAGCCAACTTAGACTTTTAATGGGTAAAAAATAGACAATTTTTCGTAACAGATTTCTCGGCTTCTACAGAAGGGATTGATTTCAAATTTGGTAAACAGCTTTAGCATGATGAGTTGTATCGTGCCTCCCCTTTCCAGGTCAGTTGATCATCTATTTCCTGTTTTCTGAATGTTCGAGTGGGGGTATGCTTAGCATGACTTGGACAAGTTTCATTTTCCCCATTGGTGTATCTTATCTTCCATTCATCTGTTGGGCATGACACCAACATCGAATCAAAAGGCAAAAATAAACGTAAAAGAATTTTAGTATTATATTTCTGTTTTAATAAAACATGAATAACTTGGACAATATTAAGGCAAAAATAACAATATTTGTAAAATTGGTCATAGCGTACAAACAATAAATACATAAGCTAACATAAATCCATTCAATATAAATACAAATTCACTTTATACTTTTTCAAATTCCCAAATATGGTTATGCAGTCAAGCAATATATATATATTTGTGTGATTAATTATTAATTATCAATTTCAATTAGTTGTTGTTAATTTTCTAAACTTATGGCATAAAAATCAAACTTCTGCAAACATTTTGATAAAATTGTGCATGAACATACAAATATATATGTTACAACTTTCAACTTTTTTCTTATTTGAAATTACATTGATGTTTTAAAGTTTTTTATTGATAAGTAATAAAATAAATCCTGTTGTGTCATGGAAAAATATTCCTCAAAAGTTTATTTATCTTTCCTGATAAATTCTTGAATGTAATTATTAATTTAAAATAAAGTTACAAAAATGTTATGATGGTAAATGATAATATGGCAAGCAATGGGGAAACTTTAAACTATATGTACAGAATTAAAATAAAGTTTTTAATATTATTGATATGCATAAAAAATTCAAATCACAGACAAAAAAAATCAAATCAATAAAATGTGTTTGGAAAATTTAAAACAGACTTTCAAGCAGACATGAAGGAAGCTAAAAATAATAACATCCATCAAGCAAAAAATCATCAGCTAAATAGCATAAATGAAATTAAATTTCAACATTGAAAAATCTGTCAAAGTCAAAAATAGCCATATTTCCTAAAACAGGAAGAAGGTGAGCCAAAGACTTAAAATCAAAACCTACAGTATGAGACCAAATGCTGATGCTGTAAAAACAAATATTAAGAGGCTGTGATTTGTGCTTGCTAAGTAAACTGTTACAAAAATTATTTCCCTGCTCGCCCGGCATTCAACATTTTATAACCAGGATTTTCACTCCGTGAAATCCTGTCAAAAATACATGTTATGGACGAAATTTGATTATAAATAAATATAACATACAGATTGCATACATTGTTACATATTTTGATTTAACTAGTACCAATACAAAATACAAAACACATATATTTTAAATAATGGCAAGGATTAAAAGGTTGTTCCACCGGTACATGCAATTATATTACTGGCATAATTTTAACTTGCAAAGGATTTAATCCATTCTCACAATGTCAGATGCTCTGTGTCCATTTTTATAGAAACAGGGACCCCTATCATTGCAAGGAGGTGTCATACCCAGCATAGTGGCAACTGGCAAGTACAGGTCAGAATATTTCTAAAAATATAATACATAAATAAAGAGATTCTTTTATCTAAAAGAATCTGTCTACAAAGTAAACAAGACCAATCGATGTCTGGCCCTGCGTCGCACGGCAAAACGATGAACCCTGTACGTTCTAGGCCCAATATGGACAGTCAAAATATTTTGACACTTGCATCCTATGGTGGGCTTACAAAGCATATTTGTCACATGCCACCCAATATTGTAAAAATAGACAAAAAATAGTTTCTATTTTTTTCACCTTTTGGTCCCCTTATTGCTAAACAGAAAAGGTGGGTCAAGAAAAAATTGTATCCTTCATTTTGAATCCCATATATGACCAAAATTAACTTGTAAAAAAAAAAAATTTAAATCGGACCATAAATAAAAAATGTCACATTTTTGCCCCTTTTGGGCCCCTCGTTCTTAAACAAAAAGAGAGGGGACACCCAAAATCATCCCCACCCTTTTATTTATGGTGAGTAACACTATTGTAAAGTTTCATAGCATTTGGTCAACCAGAACAAAAGTTATTGCAGAAAAAATTTAAAAAGTCGCTTTTTTGGCCCCCCTTTGGGCCTCTAATTTCTAAACGAAAAAAGATGGGACACCCAAAATCAGCCCAACCCTTCCTTTTATGGTAAGTAACATTACTGTAAAGTTTCTTAGCATTTGGTCAACCAGAACAAAAGTTATTGTGGAAACAAATAAAAAAGTCACTTTTTTGGTCCCTTTAGGGCCCCTAATTTCTAAACGAAAAAAGAGGGGACACCCAAAATCAGCCCAACCCTTCCTTTTAAGGTAAGTAACATTACTGTACAGTTTCATAGCATTTGGTCAACCAGAACAAAAGTTATTGTGGAAAAAAAATAAAAAGTCGCTTTTTTGGCCCCTTTTGGGCCCCTAATTTCTAAACCAAATTATAAAATGACCCCAAAAGGGGAGGTGCACATCTTCAATATATCTGTAATCACTGTGTAAAATTTCATAAAGATCTAGTGTTTGGTTTTTGAGATTCAGATTACACAAGAAAGGCACCCCATAGCGGGACAGACGGACAGACGGACGGACGGAGTGACCCGACTACTAGACCTGCTTTCGCCTTCGGCGACGCAGGTAAAAATGGCCAGATTTCGTTTAACAAAAAGTAGGTGAGCGACAGACTTTAAATTGAATCCCATTTCATGGGACCACACCCTGATGATATATACCAAATATCAAGTGGCTGTGATAAGTAGTTGCTTAGAAACTGTTACGAAAATTTCTTCCCTGCCCACCTGCCAACCGTCATTCACCAATTTATAACCTAGATTTTTCACTCCATGAGATCCAGCCAAAAATGATATATATGTATCCCTAGCTGTTCTCATTTTCATTTATTCTTCAGTTTATCATTTACATTTATATTAAGTTTTTTAAGACAAAGTGAATTATGCAATTTTTGTTGTTGCTTTTTTGATGCATGCACTAAATAAACATGAATACATTATGCAATTTAAAACAATGAACAATTTAAGGGTATAAAAATCTCATTAGGGTGAGGTTATGAATAATATTCTATTCCAAGCTGAGCTTGTGCTATTTGACATAAAACTTGAATAAAAGACAACACGTTCCTATTACACATTTACAGTGTACATAATACACAATCACAGATGTTTTCTACACAAAACACATATTTTGATTGTCAGTCTATGCTAAATGAATGGGAGAATGCAGAAATTTTCAAAAGATGCTTCCAGGCTAATTTCTGTCCAAATCTCAAGAAAATAACAAAATTTCTCAAGAAAACAGGATTTCTAAACCCCCAACTTTCTGGTCTTGCCACTGCTAAACATATAAGGAAAAATACAAAAAATATATATATATACTGTAAACGTACTTATTTTCGTGGGTACTTATTTTCGCGATTTCCGCATTTGAAACAAGTTCGCAGGTACTTAATTTCACGGTTTTTCTCATTGACCATTCGCGGTTTTCGCGGATTAATGATTGAAAGTTAATATAAACCTAAAATAACGCTCCTTTCTTAATAATTCGTGATTAAAAATAAATACTGACGACAACTGACTAATTGATTGAGGCTGTGAATTTTTAAGTTCTTTAATATTTAATTAAATTTAATTTCTTTCAAATGTCGTATTTGTAAATATGTTTGTTGGTCAATTATAAATTGAAGCGCATTATTGATTTACTAATTACTCAGAAGCTCAATTAACGATCAAAATTTATTGTGGCTACAATTCTATAATCCGTCTGTCATTTAAAACTGTTATCGATTATCACACAATTGAAAGGCTAAAGATCAGATACAAAAAGGATGGTCAGCTTGGGTCATTCACTTCTAGCGTGTAGAAGGAAAGGTCAAAGGTTGTGTACAATAAAAATGTCAATTTAAATCAAGGTTAGCTTGGGTCGATTGTAAAGAAGTTTTGATAACAATCCCTTTGATGTTTGGCATTCACATAGAACCGTTACTTTCAACATCGAGAGTACACTCTAGCCAATAAGTATTACATGAAAACAAAGGTCAATATTTTCGTCCAAAAATATGGTATTTAATTTCACGGGTATTTATTTTCGCGGAAATTAAGTGACCACGAAATCCGTGAAAATAAATACCACGCGAAAATAAGTACGTTTACAGTATATTGCCTGCCAAATTTAATCATACATTCCCTTCATGTAATACATCTGCACACTCCATTTAAGTGGAATAAAATGTTAAAACATAAAAAATAAAACAGGAAACAAACTAAAATTTTGTTGAAGAAAAATAAAATGCAACTGCTTGTTAAATGGGGTTCAAAATAACATTACTGTATAACTGAGACTCAGTTTTCAATGGCAAAGAAACCATCTCTCATTGAACAGTTATTAAGGATCATATTAGAAACCTTTGTTATTCACCTGAGTATGATTCAAATTCACACATTAGAGGTAATTTGGTTTTTGATCCACCAAACTTAAATTATGGCAACCAGCAAAGTATTCCAATCTGGTACCCTGGCCCCAAAGTTTTTGGTAAAGTTCATTTTTTAAAGACGAAGGTGGGAAAAAAAATAAGATAGAGCTAACAAATAGGGATGTTTTTCAAGTTTGTGAAAAAAATGTATGTTGGATTTCTTGATATGGATAAAACAAATCTAGAAGTTAACAAAAAAAAAAAACCAAAAAAAAAAAAAACATCTTAAAAATAAGGCAATCAACAAACTACAGTGTACATGTATAACTGTCATATCATAATAAATAAATAAGAATATAAAGTATACATCTTAAGTACAAAATACATAACCCTAGAGTGTTTTATACTAATAATATACATCAAAGAGAAAGTACTAAAATGAAAAAGAATCATAATAAAGCTATTAAGTTACCCCCTTTTAAATTTTATATTTTGCAGCTTTGAGAAAATAAAGATATTTGGTCAAATCAAGAAACTGATAGAGCTGTTCCAAATTTTTTTTGTGGAACTTGTCTGTATCCTCCAAAATGTTGCTGTAGATGGGCAATTATAAATATATATATATACATGTTATAGAAACAGATTTAGGGGAGGGAGCACCTTTCAAATTTGGTTGAATACGTAGGAAATCACTTGACGAGGCCTGGGTCCCTCTTTGGTCAGTCAATGGACCCCATAAGAAAATTTCTAGAACCGTCATTGCAGAAAAAATAAAACAGTTTTCCCAACACCTTTCTGTGTAAATTTAAATAAACTAAGAGATTCTACTATTATGTCATTTTTTGATTGCTAGTTTAATGGATTTCATAAATAAATAAATAATCTATTACAAATTACAAAAATGATAAACCAAATGGGACTAAGTATGCATAATAACTATGCATAACTAAAATCTCTGATATTTTTTTTTGATAAGTAATTATAGTTTTTATATGGCCAACAATATAAAATATCTTTAAAATATTTCAAATTAATTTCCAAAAGTTATAAACAAAATTCTGAAAAAGACTACCATACACTGCCAATTGTGAATTTTTTAAAAAGTTTAATACCTGACAAGACTTTAAATTTATATAAGTATTTTTCTTTTTTATAAAGAGACTGCATGATGTTGGTTTTTTGTTCCTTTTACAAAGTATTTTCATATGACAAATGGTTTATAACAATGGAATTTTGATACTTTTTTAAGAATAAACAGATCACTACTTGATTAAATGATTTTCTAGATTATAATTAAACACAATCAATCACAATAATCAATACATCAAAAAAATATAAACAAACAACAAAACAAAAATAAAGTAAAAATTTCCACCTCCAAGATAAAAATCATCACAGTAACTTTGATATAAAGACCTGATTTGACAAAGATGTCACTGGTCATGTGAAAAAATCAAGGGAGACCATGTCAACACTTCAGGGGAGATAACCATCCATCTTGAACAGCACTTGTCAATCATTTTTTTCCAGGAAAAACAATTATTACAATGTCAAGGTTTCACTGGTGATATTCTGTTGCTTTTTCTAGACAAGGGAGGAGTGTAGTCTGGTGATGGAATATATACTTTGTCATGACTTTCATAATCAGGAGGCGGAGTCTGAAAAAGAAAAGTCCTGAATCATTTACGAGAATAAAAAGAGTTGAATGATTACAATTTAAGGAATCACAAAGCTCAATTGAAATAAGTTCATAATTGAATGTTGTAACTGCTTGATAACATTTGCAATTTGATGCCATTATATCTTTTAAGTTTTCTAACCTAATGGCCTTTTTTGGGGGCAAATTTTTTCTCAAAAGTGGCAATTGAACAAACTGTATAATGTGCACTGTTTTGCTTGATCTACATGAAATACAAGAAAGAAACAATAATCTTATTAATTCAGCAATGCTCTGAATGACACAAAAAAAAAAACACACTATGATCTAGCAATCTAAAAACTGGCACACTTATCCCTGAACTAAAAGCTACACCGGGACTGTAGATAAAATACAATTTAATTTAATTAATTGCATTTTTATGGAACAAAAATGAATATAAATTGTTTATAAAATTTTTATATGGTATTATGAATATAAAATAGTCATGAATAAATAAATTACAATGTAATAAAACAAAAACATTAGTTGTTTGCAAACATTTATACATTTATACATAAAGCAATTCATATGATATGTCAAAGAATCAGTGAGGAGAGTCTTAACTTTATGAAGTCAGGTGCTTGAACACTATCCTTAAAAGCAAACACTTGCACTTTAAAGGCTCCTTTCAAATGATAAAAAGAATATGTCCAAACATGCCAAAAGACCTGATACCTGACTTTCCAACATGGAAAAATGACTTCAATCTAAAGGTAGATCTATTTAGGGAGGGGCAGACAAATAAATGGCATTGAACACTTAAAGTTCCCTTAGTTAAGCCTTAAAAACATGCAAACATTACATCAGATACAGGCAAACCACTAGGTTATTATTAAATTTGTTGAAAATGGAACTAATTTTTCATTGGTAACAAGTATACATTGTCAGAATTAAAAATATGTTGTGCTTACTAGAGATAACAAAAAAGTGTTAATAATAAAAAATATTAAAAGTTACATTCCTTTCTTAAAAACATCCCCAAAAATCCCAAAAACATTGCTTAAAGATGCAAAAGAATTTTATGTTACAACATTCCATGCGACAACAGAATTAAGAAATCAAAAATGGTCTAGCAAGCGTTTTAATCATAACAGATCTTCCATGCTTATACTTACTTTTCACATTAGGGGACTAACAACAAACAAAAAAATAAAATAAAATAAAACTTTTAAATCCATAATTTTTTTTTATCACAAAACCAATAAAATTCTAAGAACACTTTCAAAGATTTTATTTCACCAAGTAAAGAGACAGACATTTAAAAAGAAGAGATTAGCTAGATATCATATACTGTGAATTCCTTTATTTTTTAGGGTAGCAATTATGGTGGTTCCCCCAAAATTTTTTAGTTTTGTGGTTTGCAGATGTCACTGGAATAATTCAATATCATATATAGGCTTTGTAGGATTATTCCTTTTGTGGCTGAAAGTCACTGGGGGGGAAAAATCTGTCAAAGTAAAAAAATGGCTGGATTTTGTTAAACAGGTAGGTGAGCGACAGACCTGAAATCAAATCCCAGGGTCTACATCTACATCTATGTGATACATGCTGCTGTCATCATTGACTATTACTACACGGGGGTGCACACAAAATTTTAGAATTTGAGGGTACGGGATCCCACCCTGATGCTGCATACCAAATATCAAAGAGGCTGTGATAAGAAGTTGCTGAGGAAACTGTTACAAAAAATTCTATCCCCACCCATCACCCAACATTCACCATTTTATATCCAATTTTTTTCACTCTGTGATATCCAGCCAAAAATTGGTACCCAACAAATAATAATGAAACCACAGTAATAAGCAGAAGTAATACAGATGATTTGCCATTTAAATTCTATACCTTCTTGAGTATTCCAAGTTAATGTATTTTAGAAAAGGTTGAATCATCCTGAAACATGTACAAAATGAAGAGAAAATCATTTATTGATTAAATTTTCACCTGGGTTAGATTGAGTCATATTGGTATTCATATTACAGAAGAGAAAATTATGCTTGCATTCGACATTCAAACCCAGGGAGTCTCAGGAAGGAAAAATATGGCTCACATGGGGCAGAACGAGAACAACCTGGGTAATGACAGTGTAGTATAATATGTAACCTAGGTTGTTCCAAATGTACACTTTTATTTGGTACAAAGATCATTGACCCCTACAGAACAGAGTTCACCCATGTTCTGTTTTATATTTCAACCATGGAAAAAATAATCTACCCAAGCTGCCTAGGAAGGGAATGTCGAATGCACCCTGAGTATAAACTAGACACTAGCCATTTTCAGGTAAAATACGTCCCAAGAACTGGGACAATGAACAAGAAACGATGAGATATATTATATATGAACATGATTTGATCAATGATGGAACAATATTTAAATGAAATGATTTATTTCAATGAACAAAAGATGAATGGCTGAAGCTGATTAACTAAAGTAAACAAGGAAATTTTTGCAAGGTGACATTTTTGCATTAATGGCAAAGTCAAGTAAAAGATTCATATGGTAATATAAATTTTGAAATTTTCACATAATATTTTTTATGTACTTTACAACTGAACTATTCAAGTTGGGAATTTGAAATAGAGCCCTCATTTAATGATCTGGAATTATTCAAAAATAAATCTCCCAAAACACATTCCAAACTACCTTACATGCAAAACTTTCCATCTTTACATTTTATGACGAATGATCTAAAAAATTTATAAACTTACGACTTTCTCCATTCCTAGATTATCTAATCCTTTTTCAACTTCTACCGATTGTTCATGATGATCGTAACGTCTGTCAGCTGACAGGTAAGGGGCGGGGCCTATCATACTCAGTACGACTGGTAAGTATACTAGACCATGGAATAATCCAAATATTACTACTAAAAGAAGCACCTGAAAAAAGAAGATTATTTTTAGTTTATTTAAGCTGCTATTTTAAAAAAAATTCAACTACCACAACTTATAGTAGCATTTGAATTAAAATTGCTGTTTAAAAGTTCAGATAAATTAGCAGGATCTGTTTAATAATAATATAAACATCGTAACATGAGTTATTGTGTTAAAAATAAACATATATGATAAAAGAAATTCCTTAAAACCTCCTGAGACTAGAATACTTTGTTTGAAACCAAAGGAAAATTTGATCTAAAATAAAATGCTGTAAGTAACTTAAGAGTTTTTCTTTATGGAATTTTATATTGCAATTGTCTAATACAAAATTTGAGATTTCAGTGTACAGTTTGCCTGCATGAGATTTGCATACATTTATTATATATATCCTTTGCATACATTTATTATATATATCCTACCTTGAAAAATGTTGTAAACACATAACTTTTACTGGCTGCCAATAACACAAACGCTAGGAATGTACTGAAACCACCACTAAACACTGGTCCTCCTATTTCTACAAGTGTGGCTTTTACCCTTTCTGTAATAAATTTAAAGATTTATAGTAAACAATATTTAGAAGAAATAATCTTTACACACATCAAAACACTGGTTGACCGATCGCTACAGCATGACCCTCACCTTCTTAAAAACAAAAGTTCAAGAGCTTTATCAGTAAAAAAAATTATATAGGTTAATATCTGTCTAATATATGAACAAAACTTGACAAAAGAATATTTTCTGGCACCTCCTTTCTGTAATAAACTTACATTACAAATCTATTTGAAAACTTGACTTCAAAAGATTTGAATTCTTAGTCTATTTCCCAGAGATGACCTATGAACATATCCTTAAATCTTTTTAACTATCATTTTTATTACCAGAGAGTCATTTACTTATTTTTTTTTATAAAACATACCATTTCTACCACCCTGGAATGTCATATAACAATGTCCAATATGAGCTGAGTAGTCCACAGCTAAACCAATGGACAATAACAGTTGAATGCTTGTGACCACATCTATTGTCAGACCCCAGAAATGCATAAATCCTCCAACGTTTACCTTAAAATACATATGAAATACATATACATTGCTTACTGTAAAAGAGGGTATTTTCAGTATAGGTTACATTTCCTGTTTTGAAATGTGTTATGTGATGTCAAATTTTCTTGAAATATCTAATCTTTTATTGGAATTTAACAAGACCAATCGATGTCTGGCCCTGCGTCGCACGGCAAAACGTTGAACCCTGTATGTTCTAGGCCCAATATGGACAGTCAAAATTTTTTGACACTTGCATCCTATGGTGGACTTACAAAGAATTTTAGTCACATGCCACCCAATATTGTAAAAATAGACAAAAAAATAGTTTCTATTTTTTTCCCCTTTTGGTCCCCTTATTGCTAAACAGAAAAGGTTGGTCAAGAAAGAATTGTATCCTCCATTTTGTATCCAATATCCAGAGGAGAAAAGTTAACGACGACGACGGACAACAACAGACGACGACGACAACGGACGCCAAGTGATGGCAATAGCTCACATGGACCTTTGGTCCAGGTGAGCTAAAAAGGAGGGGACACCCAAAATCAGCCCAACCCTTCCTTTAATGGTAAGTTACATTACTGTAAAGTTTCATAGCATTTAGTCAACCAGAACAAAAGTTATTGTGGAAAAAAATTAAAAAGTCGCTTTTTTGGCCCATTTTGGGCCCTTAATTTCTAAACGAAAAAGGAGGGGACACCCAAAATCAGCCCAACCCTTCCTTTTATGGTAAGTAACATTACTGTAAAGTTTCATAGCATTTGGTCGACCAGAACAAAAGTTATTGTGGAAAAAAATTAAAAAGTCGCTTTTTTGGCCCCTTTTGGGCCCCTAATTTCTAAACGAAATTATAAAATGCCCCCAAAAGGGGAGGTGCACATCTTCAATATATCTGTTATCACTGTGTAAAATTTCAGAAAGATCTAGTGTTTGGTTTTTGAGATTCAGATTACACAAGACAGGCACCCCATAGCGGGACGGACGGACGGACGGAGTGACCCGGCTACTAGACCTGCTTTCGCCTTCGGCGACGCAGGTAAAAAGAAAATCGAATTGCTTTAGGTTTTATTTTATGAATTAATACTCACAAAATAAAAGTCTTTTACAAAACTTTCATCTTAAACAGTATCTTTAAAAATTTTGATATTGCATCTGCCTGGCGCACTCGTGAATTATTGGGTTGTTCGGTCACTCGTTGAATATTTCCTCATATTCGAAATCATTAGTTAGTTATACTATTTATTGCATATATAAATGTTCAATTAGGGCTTTATTTATGGTTGAATTACGAACATTTTCGGTTGGACTATTTTCATGCAGGCCCAATGGTTTACGACGTCACAGACGACGTTATAGGTAATGCCGAATAACAGTTAATTAAATGTTCCAGCGTTTTTAGTTATTTCACTCAGTGAGATAAACGATTTCTGTTCACTCAGAAATCTCGATATTTCACTGCTATCTATGTAATAAATGCATTATAAATGTCATGTAAATCAATAATGTACATACATATTGTAATAGAGAAGTCTGGACTAAAAACCATTAAGGGTTTACAACATTCACATTTCTTCAATGCATTGATTAATGCCATGAATACTACACACTTCTCCATTTTTTTACTCTCTCATTGATTTGATGTAATTATCAATTGAAATATATTAAGAAAACAATACTTGTATACTTACAAAAGTAAGAACAACACATGAAAAGACCAAAATACTAGTCCAGATGTTTGCAATCAGGATAAGACAAATGACAAAGACACAGGCAGCTGCTATTCCAATGTTTCTGTACAACTCTCTCCTAATAACCTAAAAAACATTAAAACCATACAATTAAACTATCAACATTATGAGAGAGTCTTCCCTTGAAGAAGCATTTAAAGTAATATCAAATTAGTAAAAGTTAACATGTTAAATGGTTCAATGAATATTTGTGTCAGTTTAACCTTATTGCATTTTACTGTTATGCTATTCTTAAATACAAATGTTTTGTTTTTAAATAACTTCACCTTAGTTTTTCTTGGATCCACTCGGTTGGTATTAACCTTCCCTACTTATATACATGGACAACTTTACATGACCAATAATAACATATAAAATGTCCAAAAGACATGATTCACAACATCCTTCATGGAAAAGTAACTTAAGGGGGAACAGAACACCTAAGGTAGATAACTCTTAAAAATCATTTGAGTGTTTTATTAAATAACATTTAATCATAGAAATCAAGCTTCTGAGTGATCAAAATACGAAATGTTGAAACCCCATATGTTCAACAAAAATTTTCCTGAGAAACCTATGGTTCAATTTCTAAAGATTTTGCAATTGAATGTATTTATTCAAAAAGAATAATTTTGCAAATTTTCAGTAAAATAAAGCGACAATTAAATTTCAGCCCAAGTGTTGGGTACCCCCTTAAACCTGAAGGTTTACCTGATTTTGGATGAAGACGAACAAATCACAACACTATATGCCCCTATACTTTTGTATGTCAGGCATAAACTTCATTTTATCAAACCTAAGGTGCTGAAAAGCATTTCTAAATACAGTCAAATCTTAAATCCTATAAGTTAGACACACCTTGTTACTTTCCCAAGAAAGGTGGATATTACTGTAAGGAAAACAATCAGTTCCAGCTATTCCTGATACTAATGCCTGGATACCATCTAATACTGTATATCCTTCTATTGTATCCTGCACACTGGGATGACTGTAGGAAATCTTAGAACCCTGTAGATATAGAGAATGTAAGAATTATAAAACATTTACTTTCTAAAGAGTGGATTCTTTTTTTAAGCTTTGTCACGTTTTGAAATGGATTTGTAGTGTATGATTAACAATGAGTGAGTGTTAGGGTTGGGGTTTTGCACCCCTTTCGATGCAGATAGGTAACACTGAATAACAGTGAATTAAAATGTCCCTCGTTCAGGGATTTGAAAGGCATGGGGCCATGGGCCATTGGCACTTTAAAAATTTCATCTAAAAAAATTATATAGAATAATAAGAAATGGCCCCATGAAATTTTGAATTTCCATGGAAAAAGTGGTAAATGGTCCTTTGCTAAAAACTCCTTCCCAATCCATGCTCGTTAAGTTAATTCACTGAGTGAAATACACGATTTCTGTTCACTCGAAAATCTTGAAATTTCACTGCTATCTATGTAATAAATTCGATTTAAATGAATCCCCTCCATTTTTCAAGATGTTTTCTTTTTATGATACATACTTGTAAGTATAGAACTCCTGAGTTGTTTCCAAAATTTAAACTGCTAGTAAATCTTCGACCCTCTGATTGTGTGTTGACATATTCATGTAACAAGTCGTAAAAATTTACAGATGAGGTAGGGTATTTTGTAGTTCCTGTAAAGGTGACATAAATAAATATAAGATATCATCTTCATAAATCTTTTTTCAACTGATTGATATAATAACAAAACCAACTCTTATAATCTTACGTAAAGATGATTAAGATTCCAAAAATGTAATATTTATTTTTGGGCCAATTGCAAAGCAGGTAGCAGTGCCTACTGGCCTCATTGAAGACTGAAGTGGCTGTTTTTCATTATGGTCTTTTTAAATTGCCACTTGTTTATATCGGTTGTGGCGGGTACACAAGGGTCTTTCATTTTCACTTTAAGATTGGACTTGAATCATATGTAGTTTATTTTCAATCCAGGGCTAATTGCAAAACAGTGAGCACAACAACTGGTCACATTGATGGCTGATGGCTGTTTTCCATTGTGGATTTTTTAAATGGTCGTTTATATTTTAAGTTGTGTTGCGTACACTTATCCCACATCTCATTATATTCTACTAAATTCTAATTATCTTCTATTTCTTTTGATGTTCAGATGCACAGTCCCATGGAAAATCCAAATAAATTTACTAAAATATTGCTATGATGATAATTTTAAATTTTACTGCCCACGAAATAAGGAACTACAACAAAAATATATATATATATTAGGTATATACAAAGATGTGAGAACAAAAATGTATAGCTTGATTACAAATTTTTCATCTTCAATATTCAGAATATTTACCATCAATCCTAGAGATGACAGACGCATCTGAGGTGGTAGATAGCCAGTCTGTGTATGATTTAAACCAGCTATCAACAGTCCCATTCTGTACATACGAGCTTGTAGTTAACTGTGAGTACAGGGAATCCATCTCGGTCTTCTTGTTGAAGTAATCAATGTTTTCTGTAATTAAAATCATAATGTTATTAAATAATTTTGACAGTATTTTAATTTCATTTCATTTTAGAACAGTATAAAACCCCTGTTACTAATTTTCAAACATATTCTTAAGTAAATAACAAGTTTGTGTCAGATGACTTTTTACAGTAAGTTCTTAAAATTCTTTATTTTCAAACTTTCATGTGCAGTTTCCGCAAGATTTTCTCTGTTGTGCCTGAGTCTTAAGTATGTTTTAAAATGAAACTTTATTGTATTTTTTTAAAAGTTTTGTTGTTATTACATTTGTTTGTTAATAATGAGTCTTAAAAAAATATGGCTAGTATGGGGCCCTTTTAAAGGTCATCTATATATACCACATTCACACTAGATGGAGCCTTCCCCAGAAGGCATATGTCGCCTGCGAATCTATGTTTGTTTGTCAAACAGGAAGTAGTCAATTTTCAGGCATAAAATTGCTTTACACCACATAGTACTATAGGATGAAGCTGCCTGCCAAGTTTCAAGAGCCTGCTGCATGTAGTTGCCTGGAAAAATGTGACAGAAATTTTTTGTGACACTGCAGGACGCAAGACGACGGATAGTGCCAAAGTGACCCATATATGTCACTTCTGCAACACAATGCAGGCAACATAAAATTATACTACATATGAATTATTATACATACTACAATACACTCCAGCCTGTTCCTGTCCTGAGCTGAAATATGTGTCTGAAGCCGTAAGATAGTCATAGGCATAAGAATCAGAGGGAATAAACCACTTCTGGTCAAACTTCTGTTCCAAGTTCACTGTGCCCCAGATATTGACACCCAGCAATGCTGCTGTTATAACCAGAATAATGATCTGTAAAATTAGAAAAATATTTTGGTATCATAAATGAAACAAGGGTCTGCACTAAGTCATGCTTAGGATACCCCCCACTTGACCATTTGTAAAACAATAAGTAGATGCCTGACTGACCTGGAAAGAGGAGGCATGTTACAACTCATCCTTTTAAAGCTACTGTATTTTGCCGTGTATAGTGCACATTTATGTACAATGCGCACCCCCTTCTCATTATGAAAATCTGGGGGGAAAAACGAAGTTTTGTGTAAAATACACGATCATTTTCTATGACAAGGAACCCTCAAATTTGTCTCTTTTTTCAGGTAGAAAGACTACAGATGAAGATTTTTTTTAATGAAAATAAAATTGTATTGTAATTATTGTGAAAATAAAAATAAACTGTTATACTATTTGTGTATTTTATTATGACAGCGAAATTGTAAATCCCGGTAATGGTCCCCCTTTTCAATCAACAAACAACAAGTGTTAACCCAAGCTCACATCTTTCCACATCTTTTGATGAAAACAATAAAATGTGTCAAAACAGTGATGATCAACAAATTACTATTCAAACAATCCTGAAGTATTACAGCTGAATGGCTTTAATTGTTAATTGTCCAAGCCTGTTTACAAAAGATCGATGTTTTGTGAAAATTGGCCTCAATGTCAAAACAAATAATTACCGGTAAATCTAAATTATCTCCAGCTTGGGATGAGTATTTATTCACAAAACAATAAGAAAATGGCTATCTGTTGCTCAAATAATTACATGAAAGAAAATACACAATCATGTAAACAAACCATTCTATTTTTAGAATTATTTAAATGAGGTTACTTAGGGGAATACACATTATTGATCCAGAAAGGAAACAAGTAAAGGAAGAATGAATAAATAAATTAAAGTCATATTTTATTATTCTTATTTTGAATAAAGAAATTAGATAGAAGTATTTTTTAAGAGTACAAATGGTTTTACCAACTAACAATAACATTAAACCAAAATGGCGGTTGATATGGAAATGAAATTAATAAACAAACACATGAAGACACTGGAATTAAGTTTTTATTTGATAAAAGCAGGATAAATTTTATTTAGAGATACTAATAATGAACAGGATTCAATAGAAATTCTTGTATTCAATCATGGATGAACCTTGTGTCCAAAGTCTGACAAACATCGATCTTTTGCCGTTGCCAATGTTCATGAAAATGTATGAAAATCTCATATGGATGTATTGTGCGCACCCCTATGTAAGATTCTGGAAATTATTGTAAAAAACTGCGCACTATACACGGCAAAATATGGTATGTACCAAATTTAAAATCAATCCCAACTGTTAAAGTCGTGAAATATTTTCGAAAGTTTGTGTCTGACAGACACAGGTAATGTGATTGCAATATAACCCCTTCTCTTACGAGTGGGAGTATTAAAATGCAACAAGCTATATATGTTTAACTATCATACTGAAAAATCTTACCAGATTTGTAGGCTACAACATACCTGTTATGTTATTTGTTTGTTCTTAAAAGGTTAACTAAGTTAATTTTTTACTCACTTGCATAGCTTCTTTTTTAAAATGACATTAATTAACATTATTTCCATGAAAGTTCTAAAAAAGTTTCATTTTATATTGTTATACTGACAATAATTGAAAATTATACAGGGAAAGAAAGAGTAATTGTTTCATAATTAATTCTAAACTTTAAAATCTGTACAAAATGTACTTTTACTGCAAAAAGTGGAAACTCTAAAAGCATAAGCACATACAGTAACTTACTTTTACAGGAAACTTGAGTAGATTTGGACTATAGTACTTCAGTAAGAAATAGGGTAGATATTCTTTCTGACTACAGTTGTTTGTTTTATAATCTGGTTTGTGTTTATAACAACAGCAACATGCGTTCCTTTTGGCTCCTGTCCTGCTCACATCCAGGGCCATTCCACCCACAAAGAAGGTTGTAGACAAGGCATATAATGCTATGATTCCAAATGCAGCAAAGATGCAGAAAGACCTCAGGGCAGGTAGCAACTGAAATGTAATGCCAAATAAATGAAATGAATAAAATATGTCGAAAAACAACCACTGGTTATATTGAAGAGAGTTGGTAGGACCTTTTACGGGAAAGAATTTTTTGTTTACATGGAAGTAAGGATTTAACAGTTAAAACTGCAAGAAATTGGGATTTTTAAGGCTTTTTTGGCTACATTCTTTTTCTGGGAATGCAGGATTAAGTACTTATTTTTACGGGCGTGCGAGATGAGACCCTCACCTTCCCACCCCCATTGAAGGCTGCTGGCTGTTTTTCATTATGAATTATCAAAACGCTGATTAAATAAGTAGGTTTAGACGTAAATCTGGGTTTACTGTAAACTTATATGGTATATATGATACTATGCTTCTCAAACATTTAAAACAGACCAATGTGAACATTCCATTTATGGATTTCAAAAGGAAGCTTCTGATAAAGAAAGAACTTATTTGCATTTTGCAGAAACCAAAGGAGTTGATGATTATTCATTTTACATTTTCGACATTTAAAAAAAAACATTTGACACTTTCAGGCTAAGTGAAAAAATCCTCTCGAAAAGTAAATGTACTTACAGTAGTGGCACCAATAAAGAATGCGATGACATCAGTTATTGAAGTCACAGAGATAGAAACACCAGCATGTCTCAGGGCAATTCCAACTTTCTCGTACAATGGCAGCTTGTGTTGTTCATCAGACAAGTTCTTCAGGGCTCCAACAATAACAAACATATCATCTACACCAATACCTTCAACACAAAACAAAGTTCAACTATCAAAAGAGAACTGTGTTACGCATGAATTGAAATAATGACTTAGTGACTTTTGTCATGTTTCTTAATTGATATTGCATGAGATGGTGTTGTTTGAAAAGGTTTTTTTTTTGGTTAATTCTTAGCTGACAAAAAGTTCTTTAAAACTCCAGTCTCCCAAGAATCAAATGACCTTGCTGATTCATGTAGAGAGCATTAAGATTTTCCATTTTGGTTTAAAGATATAATTTTTCAACCAAGAGTTGAAAATCTACAGAGAAACACACAGAATGAACAACAGTTAACACTTACATTGTAAGTATGTCTCGCCTGCCGGCACCATCAGAAACAATTATTCTTTCTTACTTCCACTATATTTTAAATTTACATGGATTTTCAGTTTCTGAGTTCAAAAGATGTTTTTAGAACTTAAACATTGGTAAAATATGCAATAAAAATAACCAAAGTCACTCAACCAGAAAATCAAGGTCAAAAGATGGGGATGCAACTGTGCTAAGCTATTACTAGGGCATATGCATACCAAGTTTCATCAACCTAGGATCAATAATACTTGAGATATGGAGGTGTTTGCAAAACCCAAACATTGCTATTACATGTATATGTATTGAAAATTGTCAAAGTCACTCAACCTGAAAATCAAGGTCAAGGTCAAAAGATGGGGATGTTACTGCGCTGAGCTACTACTGGAGCATATGCATACAAAGTTTCATTAATCTAGGACTTATAGTTCTTGAGATATGGAGGTGTTCGCAAAAGTTTTTCCATTGCTATTATATGCATTGAAAATTGTCAAAGTCACTCAACTGGAAAATCAAGGTCAAGGTCAAAAGACGGGGATGCAACTGTGCTAGGCAACTACTGGGGCATATGCATACCAAGTTTCTTCCACCTAGCAAGGACCTATAGTTCTTGAGATATGGAGGTGCTCACAAAACTTTTCCATTGCTTTTATATGTATTGAAAATTGTCAAAGTCACTCAACTGGAAAATCAAGGTCAAGGTCTTGAGATATAGAGGTGCTCATAAAACTTTTCCAAAAAAGTTAACGCCTCTGCCGTCACCAGTAAAGTAACACTTGAGATCCCAATTTAAAACAGATTTTCCTATTGCAATTTTTCACAAGTCATTGATATTATAGAGGACATATTAATACACTGTGGTTTCATTATTACTCGTGGGGTATCATTTTTTTGCGGTTTTCGTGGTTGGCATTGACCCATGAAATTTGATTCCCCATGAAAATGAATTTAACATTGATCTGTATCATGCAGACTTCAGAACCACAAATTTAAGAATCCACAAACTTACCCTTTTTCATCAAACCACGAACAATGGTACCCCACAAAAATGAATGAATACGCAGTATAATCTATGCTTGCGTTCGACATTCAAAACCAGTGAGTCTCAGGTAGGAAAAATGTCGCTCACATGGGGCAGAACGAGAACAACTTGGGTAATGACGTAGTAATACAATATGTAACCAAGGTTGTTCTGAATGTACACTTTTATTTGTTACAAAGATCATTGACCCATACAGAACAGAGGTCACCCGCGTTCTAATTTATATTTCAACCCAGGGAAAAATAAACTACCCAGGCTGCCTAGGTATGGAATGTCGAATGCACCCTTTGATTTCTTACCTAATAATAAGAAAGGCAGTACAGAGTGAAGTGGTCCATACTCAAATCCACATACTGACGCCAGACTGAAGCAAATTCCTATTGACATCCCTATTACAACGATACCAGCCATGGTCAGGCCAAACTGTCAAAATAATTAATTAATCAATATATTAATATGTATTGAAAATCAGCAGAAAATTTGAAACTTTTAATGATGCAATAACTAATAAGCAAGGACTGTTCCTGTATTTAAATCAATACCTCTTTAATTGAAGCCCTAAATAGGTCACTTTTTGTTCTAATTATGTTTGAAAGTTAACCATACTTGAAACAATTTTATCACTTCTTTTCATGTATAAATAGGGCTAAATATTGATTTTCACATAAATCTTAGCTTTGGTATAAACATTTAAACTTTCCTAACATGATAGTGACATATTCTTTAACTATAAAATTTTACCCTCTGTTCCAGACAGTTGAATTTTCCCAACATGATTGTGACATAGACTATGACAATTAAATCTTACCCTCTGTTCCAAACAGTTGAATTTTCCCAACATGATTGTGACATAGACTATGACAATAAAATCTTACCCTCTGTTCCAGACAGTTGAATTTTCCCAACATAATTGTGACATAGACTATGACAATTAAATCTTACCCTCTGTTCCAAACAGTTGAATTTTCCCAACATAATTGTGACATAGACTATGACAATTAAATCTTACCCTCTGCTCCAAACAGTTGAATTTTCCCAACATGATTGTGACATAGACTATGACAATTAAATCTTACCCTCTGTTCCAGACAGTTGAATTTTCCCAACATGATTGTGACATAGACTATGACTATAAAATCTTACCCTCTGTTCCAGACAGTTGAATTTTCCCAACATGATTGTGACATAGACTATGACTATAAAATCTTACCCTCTGTTCCAGACAGTTGAATTTTCCCAACATGATTGTGACATAGACTATGACTATAAAATCTTACCCTCTGTTCCAAACAGTTGAATTTTCCCAACATAATTGTGACATAGACTATGACAATTAAATCTTACCCTCTGTTCCAAACAGTTGAATTTTCCCAACATGATTGTGACATAGACTATGACTATAAAATCTTACCCTCTGTTCCAGACAGTTGAATTTTCCCAACATGATTGTGACATAGACTATGACTATAAAATCTTACCCTCTGTTCAACAGTTGAATTTTCCCAACATGATTGTGACATAGACTATGACTATAAAATCTTACCCTCTGTTCCAAACAGTTGAATTTTCCCAACATGATTGTGACATAGACTATGACTATAAAATCTTACCCTCTGTTCCAGACAGTTGAATTTTCCCAACATGATTGTGACATAGACTATGACTATAAAATCTTACCCTCTGTTCCAAACAGTTGAATTTTCCCAACATGATTGTGACATAGACTATGACTATAAAATCTTACCCTCTGTTCCAAACAGTTGAATTTTCCCAACATGATTGTGACATAGACTATGACTATAAAATCTTACCCTCTGTTCCAAACAGTTGAATTTTCCCAACATGATTGTGACATAGACTATGACTATAAAATCTTACCCTCTGTTCCAGACAGTTGAATTTTCCCAACATGATTGTGACATAGACTATGACAATAAAATCTTACCCTCTGTTCCAGACAGTTGAATTTTCCCAACATGATTGTGACATAGACTATGACTATAAAATCTTACCCTCTGTTCCAGACAGTTGAATTTTCCCAACATGATTGTGACATAGACTATGACAATAAAATCTTACCCTCTGTTCCAGACAGTTGAATTTTCCCAACATGATTGTGACATAGACTATGACTATAAAATCTTACCCTCTGTTCCAGACAGTTGAATTTTCCCAACATGATTGTGACATAGACTATGACAATAAAATATCCTATAGACAGGTAAACAATGTCTTTCTGAATGGCTCCACCAGCTTCATCCCCAAAACTGTAAACAGTTATAAATAAACATAAAATATCTGGGTTCATTAATTACCATTTTCGCCACAAGAAATTATTTTAAACATCTAGATTTTTTAACATAACTTTGAAACCAACTTTATATAAATAAATAAAAGGAAAAAAATGCTAATTAATAGGATGTAAAAACACCAATATTTTCATTGAAAAAAATTATACATGTGTATTATGGCATTACTCAAATTAAGACTATGCCTAGTATATTGGCTGTTCCATTTAAATTGACATGGGAAGGGGGGGGAATGCAGTTTTTGTATTTTTACGTTTGTGGGGGGGGGTGGTTAAAATGCATTTTTGTGTGGATGTGTAATGATTTTTTTTTAAAATTGGTGGGGGGGTCTTGAACAACTCTACATTGTTATTATCAATTGGGAATACAAATTTTCAAACTTATTACCTTCTGATGGCAAATACATAAGTTGAGCTTATATCTGAGTGTCCGTTCTTTCCGAGATCAATGAATAGTTTTTCCCAGGCTTCTGTTTGCGCTTCAATCTGTAGAAAAATTGTGTATAAACAATACATTAACAAGTCAAAAACTTTCGTATAAACATCACGCCTGGGAGACTCGCAAGTCGCAACCAAATATTGTTACCCAGAAGTTTATTGATACTAAGTGAAAGAAAACTTTTTGCAGGAATCAGAGAATGTCACTCCATGTAAAATTTGTAACAGATCTTAAATATACCAAAAATAATAGTTAAGCCTGTATTTTAAGCCAGAAATCGTTTTTATATTGTCAAGGCGATTCTATTAACCAGGACAAGTCTGGATTTAAGGAAAAATGTAACTTAACGTTATCAATTGAACAAAATAAATTGTTTTTGCTTTATTTACAATTATTCAACGAATATACATGGAGTGACATTCTTCGATTTCTCAAATTTATTACATTAAATGTAAATCCCAAAATTCCAGGTCCCGGAATTTTGGTTGCGACTTTCAAGTTTCCCAGGAGTGAACATGTACCAATTGCTTAGTTTGAAGTGGTATTAACTAATGCCACAAACTTGTTACATGTTATTGTGTCAACTTTTGTTAAAATCAAGAATCAAAAGTTATTTCAAGGTTCATGTGTCTTTATATTTGAAATTTGAAAATACACAGAGCATACAAATTAACTTAGGCGACAGAATTACAATTTTCAGAAAACTAAATCTAATATTTGAAGTATTTTTTCCCAATCTCATGGAAACGAGTATCTTACATCATCATCCCCTTGTAGGAACCAAGTTATCTTAGTAGCAGAGGCTGTGTCGATATCTCCACTCCCGTCCAACACTCTACCACCTAGCCATGCGGTTACATCAAAATCATTGTAATACATGGGACTGAAATAACAAATTACAACAAATAAATAAAGTATTACTTTCCAAAAAGATCAACATCATTCAAATAAAGGAAAGACAGAAATGTTCCTGTCTTGAATTCATTTTTTACAATGGTCCGAATGGAATTTGATAACCTTATATTAAATACTCATACAGAAATCTTGTCACAGAGATGTCATTTGAGATTAAGCCATTTGTTGGGTCAACTGGTAACCATTGTGTTGCATGATAAGGTCACCTGCTCCTGAGATTTTTTTTTTTGCTGTTTTTGTGTATTCTATTAATATTTGATACAAAACAACAGTTATCACCCTTGTTTGTGTGTGACCAAGAGCTTCTATCCCTTGTAAAGTAAGGTACTATCCCTGAGACAAGCACCTTAGGACAAGGTAACCTTATTTTCTCTGTGAAAGAAGCATCTTGGCCATACACCACAAGGGTGATAATTGAATATAAATTGTATGCCATCTAAATAATATAAAATAACAATAATAAGGCTAAAGCGGCTTTTAAATAAGAGCAACAATTTCAAGTAAAGGAATAACTGAGTATCAGGGCTATACTTTACTTTTAACACAAATGTGCTATACAAAGGGGGGTAAGTTTAAATGGTATTGGTAGTGGAAAACTGAGGTATCATGACTGATAAAAAGATATACATTTTTTTTTACCTTGTTGTTGCAGAATTGATCTTGGTTTTAATATCACTTTGTGAAGCAGCTTTGATAGCTGTTTCATCATAGCTCCACAACTCCAGAATACTATTTACACGACAAACGGATCCAGACCTGTAAATAAAACAAAGTAAATTCAATTTTATGATTAGTTTATAAATCATTTTTTTTCTAATCTGTGGCAAATTAGAATAGTAAAAACCAAAAGACACAAACAGCAACTACTGGTCACATTGGAAGCTGTTGGAGTGCTTAAATTAAAGTTTTCATTGTTATCAGAGTAATATTGGGTATGGAGCTTACGTCTCATGTTAACAGCTCTCTGGATCAGCAACATACATACAGATATGCTCTCTGATTTTGATAAATCTTCTCTACATCTTTCTGAAAGTTTGCCCTTATCTAATATAGGGCATAGAAGTTCCATGAAAATTTTTATTTTAACCTTGGGCAAAACAAAGAGCAGTGCCTATTGGGCTCTTTGAAGGCTGCTGGCTGTTTTTCATTGTGGTTTTTTTTAAATTGCCGCTTGTTTATATTGGCTGTGTCGCATACCCTTATTCCTCATCTCATTATCTTCTATTCTATTTATATGTTGAGCTTTTATTTAAGTCCTATACATGTACAACGACTTAAGCTTTTGACTGTAAACTGTAGTGTCTCAGATGAGTTTTAGGAGAAACATATGTCATACCATTGGGTCATTTCCTTATCTTGATTGAAAATGTAATTCTATAACATTTGAGTCAACATACTTAGCAAAGTGAATTGTTACTGAAATCAGGGTATGCCAAAAATATATGGCATATAAAATATATAAATATATTAATATTTTTATATATAAAAATATATAAAATATTCCAAAAAATCTTTAGGTGAGATGAGCTAAAACTAGTACATACTTAAAACAAAGCGTGGTAAAATTGTTGCTCCCAGTACTGAGATCAAGACTGTTCTTGTATATATCATACATCTGTAAAAGAAGAGCATAAAAAAATCACTCAATGTGAATCATCCAATTAAACAAAAGAAGTGGAAGATACAAGGGGGTGTCTGGTGGCTGGAAACACCCCCCTTTTTGCCCGGAGTGGACTGTGTATGGAGCCCCACCTTAAAAAAATGAGAATGATTGTTAATTTTGAAGACATGTAACTTTATCATGTTTATACATGTAAATGAATGAGGATTTTGAGTCTTTAGTCAGTTTTTAACTTATAACTTGTGTCTTTAAAATTTGATTTACATGTTCATTGTTCAATATATGGGTACATGTGTATATTGATTTTAATTATTTTTTTCTGTTCGATCCACACTTAAATTGTATAAACATAGCAATAGTCTATTTGCCAATTAACTTCGGATTTTATTCCGGAATGAAATGCTTTTGTATTATCGCTACGAAAAATACATTGGTTTCCAAATGGCATACAAGATGGACAAGCCTACGACTTTATCCTTTAAGACTATGATAATCTACTGCGATCATTATGATTATTAGAACCCTATTAACTTTTTTACTTTACTTAGGTCTTGTAAAACAGTTTGGTGTAAAGTTTTAGAATACCAAGTCGAAAACATTATAATACCTGTAAATTTTTAAGATTTTTATGATAGATTATCAAAGTCATAAAAGATAAAGTCCGAGGCTTGTCTGCCTTGTATACATTTGGAAACTAATGTATTTTTTGTATCGGTAATACAGAAGTAAAATTATATCGATTCCAGAATAAAATCCTAAGCTTATTGGCAAATAGACTATCAGTCTGCGCCTTTAGCCACTAGCCCGAAGCCCATGTCTAGTAAAAATTCATTCGGGCAAGCAAAAAATTAGCAATTTTTTGTTTGAACATATAGTAAGATTTTACAAAAACACAAGAATTTCATGGTTCAGGCTAGTAGCTGAAAAGTTTTTGGCACAGACTGGACAATAAGGCAAACATTATCCAACAAGTTAATCAAACATTATTAACTTACAGCTGATAGTATTGCAGGTGTTAACACATTACTGTCAACAAATATCATGGTAGCAATCCTAACAGTAGAGGGAAAGACCGATTCTTTCCAGGTCTTGTATTCTAAAACTTTAGCATTGATAGGAACCCATAGCGTGTCATCTCCATCTGGTGATTGTGTAAAAGTGAAGGGCGCAGCAATGCAGATCAGTAATGTAATCACTGTACTAATTATTATCACTTTCCATGGATTACCTCCAACAAGCTTTCCAAGTCTTCAAAGAAAAAAATAATAATAGGTAAAATTACAATGCATATATCATTGATGTGTATACATTGTAATAATGTAATGTTCTTCATTTATGATTTAAACATAAATAAATGTCTATAAATGTACACTTGTTATTGAGCACACTACTGTGTTGTAAATAAAAGTGATATATGAATATGATTTAATATATACATGTTTTAGTTCAGCTTTTCTAATTTTCACTAGTCGAAGAAGCCACACTACATATCCCCAAGCTTTTCTGGTGTTTAATAGAATAAGGGAAAATAATAGATGAAACAAACTATGACTGTTTGAATATAATGAGCATTTCTAGTACATGTACTATCAAATGTATATGTATTGATATGAGACTTTTTGCTGGAAGTGGGAGTGATACATGTAGTAATGTAAAGAATT
The DNA here is from genome assembly GCA_963971305.1 of Arcuatula senhousia. Lineage (NCBI taxonomy): Eukaryota > Metazoa > Mollusca > Bivalvia > Mytilida > Mytilidae > Arcuatula > Arcuatula senhousia. The sequence continues at coordinate 44,828,275 of OZ020303.1, read as the reverse complement.
ATGCGTGAGAGAAGAATAATGTGCCCTTAGGCCACCTATGCAGCCCAGCCCCTAGGGGCTTTATCAAAATTCAAAAACCTTCGGCAGAATCTACATCCATAGTGTAGGCCAACTACTGAGCTAAGTTTCAGTTCAGTATTCAAAATAACCTGGGACGAATTGAATGACAAAGGAATATGGTGCCCTCAGGCTACCTATGCAGCCCAGTCCCTAGCTAGGAGCATTCTCAAATTTCAAAACCTTTGGCACAGTCCCCACCCACAATGTGATCAATGACCCAAGTTTCATCTTTCTACTCTCAGTGGTTACAGATATTATCCTTGACATTAAAGCCATACATACGGATGTACATACATGTATGTACATTGGACAGCAAAACATTATCATAATACATGTAATTCATTTTAATGCACAATTTCTTTTCAAATGCTCAATTAACATATTATGATGATATCATTCATTTCAATCATACATTTTGTACATGACATGTTTTACCATATGCTAAAGTATGAAGATGCAAGTTTGCTTATTCAGACTTTCTTATGTTAAAATGTACATGTACATTTAAAGCCTTATACAGGCCTACAAATGTATGATTTTATTAGAAAATGTGTCCTTGTAATACACTGTGCATTCTTACTTACATGTATGTAAGTATTTAACATGTCCTGTCATTCTAAGCAGGAAATACATGTACATGTACATCATACTTAAACACTGTCAATTTTTTCTCTCAATCAGCTGATTTAAACTTGAAAAAAAAGTACATGTTCAGTAATTTAATGGTTGTCAATTAATATCTGCAAAAGCTCACATACAGGCCTGTCAACTACATTTGTAGCATTGAAATTTTGAAAGCAGCTACATGTAGGTTTTTAATTATTTCTGTGATGTTTCATGTTATATTCATAAATAAATAATAAACTGTTAACACAGAGACATGTCTCGCCTGTCGCAACTGGACACAGTATAAAATGAAGTAATAATCCTCCTTAAACTGATCTTAACTAATGCTTAAGCAGCTGCATACCAAATATAAATGGTGGACCATAACTGCTTTATAAAAAACACTCGTGACATAAGTAAAAAGTTAAAAAGTGTAAAATCTCAAAGTCAGTAGACTGTGACTGCAGGATCATACAGACAAAATACTTTTGAAATTGATCTGTACTGATGCTAATGCAATTGCATACCCAATATCAATGATGTACCATAACTGCTTCATGTTAAACAGACTTAAGAAAAAAGGTTAACCTCGGCCAAATCAGAGTAAAATTTCAAAGTCAGTAGACCGTGACTGCAGGAGCATACAGGTGAAATCCTTTGAAAACTGATCTGTACTGATGCTGATGCAACTGCATACCAAATATCAATGGTGTAACATAACTGCTTCATGTTAAACAGACTTAAGAAAAAAGGTTAACCTCGGCCAAATCGGTGTACAATTTCAAAGTCAGTAGACCGTGACTGCTGGAGCATACAGGTGAAATCCTTTTAAAACTGATCTGTACTGATGCTGATGCAACTGCATACCAAATATCAATGGTGTAACATAACTGCTTCATGTTAAACAGACTTAAGAAATAAGGTTAACCTTGGCCAAATCAGTGTAAAATTTCAAAGTCAGTAGACCGTGACTGCAGGAGCATACAGGTGAAATCCTTTTAAAACTGATCTGTACTGATGCTGATGCAACTGCATACCAAATATCAATGGTGTAACATAACTAGTTCACATAAAACAGACTTAAGCAAAAACTTTAACCAATTGTGGACGCCGCCGCCGCCGTCGCCGGAATCACCATACCTAAGTCTCGCTTTTTGCGACATTCGTCGAAAAAGCAGACAAAAATTAAGACCTGAAAATCCAGAAAACCGGCAAAATCCTGAAGGTTAATAGAAGCCCTGCGCATATTTTTTTTCTGATCTGGACAATCAAAGGTGATGGACAGGGGTCTTTAAACGCTTCCAACCCCCTCACCTCCTTGGGTATGTATAAAAAATTAAGGCCTCTCGGAGTCTCCACCCTCTCAACTCTCAAGTTCATGTGATCTTCAAGCCCTATTCACCTCCTCAGTAGTAGGTCAAGTTAATTTACTCTTAAGATAACAATAATTTACCTGTAGAAAGCTGATTCTAGCACAGAAATAATCTTGTGGCTTATCTTTTGTAGGCATGACGGTTCAGACACGTTTTCTTTCCCACTTGGTTTTCCATTGTGGGCAACACCATTTGAATGCCCATTCATTGCAATAGCACCATTCTTTTTCTCCATATCTTTCTCTGCATGAATTACTCTGATTTATAAAAAAAAATCTAACAAGGCAAAAGGCAAAGTCAAACTCAAAGATGACAAAAGTCTGGATTTCTGAAGATCTGCTTCGTAATTTATGCTGGAGACTCCTATTCCATCTTTTGCATAAAAGATTTGTTACCTGGATAAAAAATAAACCTCACGTGTGAGCTCACGTTTAATGTTTATAAACAGAATTTTAAACTTACGTAAGAAAATCAATAATATTTCTGGGCTGCCGCTAGATGCAAGGAATCTGATACACCACGTGACATCCGCTTACCACCAATAACCTAAAAGTAGTAATCGTATAGTACAACAACGGACCAAATTGAACGATAGTCTATGAAACATATTTAATAATAATAATAGGCATTAATACGATGACCATATTTACGTAGTATTATTTTAAAGATATCATTTAAGATGCTGGATTTTTCAATAAAAAGGGGGAGGGTAAAATTGAGAATACTATATTATGTGGGTATAATATATTAGTACTGGGTACTTTGGTTTTTTTTTAATGCAGTACTCGGAGGCTGGAGTATTGTACTGTACCATACCATACTCAAAGGCTGTAATTAATAGTACTTGGTACTCAGATTTTGGATTATTCAGTACTCCGAGCCAAATTAAATTAGATGCTAAATTTTGGGAGTAATCTGTACTGAAAGGGGGGAGGGGGTTATACCCCCATATGACTCATATTATCCCAATAATACACCAGGAGTGTTACAAAGCAAAACAAGCATGTACTTCTGTTCATTCCTAAAACGACTGTAAGTGGTGGAATATGCTGCACTCAATGGTTATATGGCCTCAGTATATGGCAGTCCCATAATGGCCATATCCAGCAAAAATAGTTCATCTTGACCTACATTTTACACCTCAGTGAACTGTTTAACTAGTCTTACATCTTAGCAACTATGAAAGTAGATATCATTATATAAAATATGATAGTAGTAGGAGCTTTTGTACCGATACAGCATTATCCATGTAAAATCTACATTGTACAGATAAATCAGCTTGGTTGTCATTTAACAACACTTTTCATCATTATGGCACTTATTGAATAAAACAAACTAGCTGTAGTTTTGGCCCTTCATTATATTGGGTGAGAGTGGCTTCATGCATGACTATTAAATTTGTTAGATAGTGATACCCTTTAAAAATCATCTTTTGACTAATTACATCTTATATATAAATGTGTAATTATACCATATTAATCTGATAATACACCGATGTCTGTCAATATATTATAACTTGTGTACCTCAAAAGAAAGTGTAGTAAACAACACAAAATATAAAGAAAAACTCAGGGCCTTTGCTTTATCATATATCCCTATTAAATGATTGTTTTTAACAAGAACTTTTATATAGGTTTTACCTTCTAGGAATAGTGAGTATTGCATACTATATTAGGGTGAGACATTGCTGAGAACATTGCACAAGTTCTATCATTCTAATTTCTAATACCTAGGACAAGTCAATAAATAAGGACAAATATTATACCTTAAAGATTTTTATTGAACATCATAAAATTGTTTTTAAGTCTTTACATCATAACAATACATATGCATGTAATACATTCATAAGAACACAAGAATGCTGCACACAACCAAATGTCTACATCTATAATATGATCAGGTACCCAATCCTTAAAATTGTAAACTAAATATATTTCAAATACAGTGCTGCCAAGTTTTCATAAAGAAAATGTGTGAGATTTGGTAAAAAATCAAAAATCAAAGAAAAGAAAAAAACAAAAGATCAAAGGAATTTGCAGACAAATTGAGATTTGTGAGACTTGACAGCACTGCAAATAGTTTCAAATTAGTTGCATTCATATAAAGGTGTGACATATGTTAGGACTGACGTACATGTATAACCTGCCATGTTGCAATAGGGAATAACCTATTTCAGAATTGTTCAATAAATGCAAACTAAGAGTCAGACAGACAAAGTCAGAAATGGGCCTATTCATTAAAAAAACCCATTTTTTCCATAAATAATCAATATATACAGATTTGCATAAAAAATGCATATGCTTAAATCTTTAAACAGTACTGAATCATTGTGGAATATTTCAGATCTCTGTTAACTATAACTTAAAGTAACTTTTGAGTTATAGCTTTTACTAACTTTGTAGCCAAAATAAAAATCATCACTGCCTACAATGGAAATTTGTAAGCAATCCACTAAGGGTATTAGGCCGATTACTGAAGATAAGTATATGTCGTTATATTAATATTGCAAACATGAATACACCTGTTGTCAACAGTGTTTGTTAAACAGAATTATACACATGTACTAAAAAAGTATTGCAACAAGATAAAAGCTTGTAAAATTAATTAAAGTGTAAAATCAATTAAAACTTGGATTTTGATATAATATTTGTTTAAAAAAATGCAATGTTTAAATTCAATCCATGTGATAATAAGTTATCTACACGGGTAACCATAATTATGGTGTTCTTAGCACCCTGAAATATGTCTGTGTAACCCGATGGGTTAGCAGAAAATGTTGGAAATGGTCCAAACTATAAAACAACATACAATGCAATAAAGCCAATGGTGATATAAGAAAACAAGATACTTGCAAGAAGACTCTAGTACTACATGCAGTTCTAAGTGAACAATAACATGATAAATGACTTTATAAAACAATATTTAAAAAAAGATTTTCCTTTATTTTCAAACAAAGATCTCAGTTTGTACAAAATAAAGGTGTATTGATACTTTTAATATGGCTTGCGTTCGGTTATCAAACCTAGGGTGCCCTAGGGACGAAAAAACGTTAACTTGGGGTAGAACGGGGTTGGGGAAAGTGTTCCGAATGTACGATTTCTAACAAAAACCTTGTTCTGTTTATTTTTATACCTTATGACAAAAATCTACCCAGGGAGCCCTGGGTTGCAAAACAGAAATTGCTCATAGATATTTTATGTTAAGAAAACAAAACAATGTATGAAGCATGTGAAAAATGTAATAAATGATGTTTTTTTGAAATATAGATTTTTTCAACAAATGTGTGTTTTGGTTATATATAGATTGTTTAAAATCAGAAAGCTAGTAACAGGATTTATCAGGGTTGACATACATGTAGATAATTGTAATTTAATTTCAATAAAAATAAAGGTTACATGTATTACTTCGACTTGAATTAAAATGCACACATAAATGCTTAAGTTTCAAAACATTTTTACATTTTATACATAATCACACCATCATTTGTGTCACAAATTTTACTGCTAAAATATGCCTTTAAGGTGTCTCAATGATAATTTACACTGAGCATCTTTTCTGCACATATTGATTTTTTAAAGAAAATGATAAATTAGCATAACAAATTGGCCAATGATAAAACAAAGATATATTTGTAGTTTATTAAGCAGCAAAAATGCCTTAAACAATGGCATATTTTATGATTTTTCCTTTTGACATAATATGTATAGAATGAATACACTAAAAAGTGTAGTGATGTGAAATGGAAAAATCTAAATTAAAATTTTAATACCCTCGAGACACCTTAATTAATACCAGTAACAAACAGGACTCAAAACAGTTTACTGTCTCTTGTAAAACAAAAGGTAATGTTCTCCTTCACACTTCTTCATATGCTGAATTGAGGCTTCCTCAATCTGAAAATATAAAATATTAAATACTGAAATACTATATTATAATGAAAACAAGTATTGATTGTAATTGTAAGTGAATCACTAAACAGCCCTCACAATACCACTTCAGCATGTCAAAGAACTCATAAACATTGTTTTTAACGAAAATTGAAGTATTTTATATTTCGGTGTTCATCCCTCAATGGTTGTGTCGCAACAAAATAGCTGCCATATTGTGTGTTACAATTAGAAGTCCTTCGTACAAAGTTTCAAGTCATTATGATTTTTATGCATAGTTTGAATTTTCAAATTCAAAATGGCCACCATTTCAACATGGCTGCCGTGATAATTTTTGTTATAGAAAAATAGAAGATCTACATATGATGAATGATCATTAAGCAAATGTTTATATTCCTAAGTTGAACAGTCTTTGAAAAAAGTGATGGACAAAACAGTGTATGGAAAAGTTGAGCAAATAAAAAAAGCACGAGACACTTTATGTTCCTGCAAAATATATGCCAAAAGACATTTTTTGCTTTCAACAGGCCCTTATAAGTATAGAAAAATCACATACTAAAAGATTCCTTAATCAAGTTATAAGATAAAGACTATCACTATTTATTTGGATAGACATAGATGCTAGTCATTAAATGGATCATGATCATAGTCTAACACATATATACACATCTCAAAATATTACACTCTTACATGTGTGTCATCTACACGGTACCACTTCTGAGCAAATTTAATGTATGCGTAGTAATGGCCACTGTTTAGCGTTCTACCATAGTGTACAATGACCCCAAATAGCTCTGCCTTATATCCTGAAACCTATTGAAAAAAAACAATAAATATCAAATGTGTGGTAGTATGAGGATACAAGGACATGATTTAATATTTTATATATAAAAAAAATACTGTAGAATTTTCATATGAAATACAGATGACATAGACATCAGAATCCTTGCTATAGTGCAGGAATCTGGTGTCAGGTGTCTATATCTAGCTGTATATAGTACATAGACATCAGAATCCTTGCTACATAACAGGAATCTGGTGTCAGGTGTCTATATCTAGCTGTATATAGTACATAGACATCAGAATCCTTGCTGTAGTGCAGGAATCTGGTGTCAGGTGTCTATATCTAGCTGTATATAGTACATAGACATCAGAATCCTTGCTGTAGTGCAGGAATCTGGTGTCAGGTGTCTATATCTAGCTCTATATAGTACATAGACATCAGAATCCTTGCTACATAACAGGAATCTGGTGTCAGGTGTCTATATCTACCTGTATATAGTACATAGACATCAGAATCTTTGCTATAGTGCAGGAATCTGATGTCAGGTGTCTATATCTAGCTGTATATAGTACATAGACATCAGAATCTTTGCTATAGTGCAGGAATCTGGTGTCAGGTGTCTATATCTAGCTGTATATAGTACATAGACATCAGAATCCTTGCTACATAACAGGAATCTGGTGTCAGGTGTCTATATCTAGCTGTATATAGTACATAGACATCAGAATCCTTGCTACATAACAGGAATCTGGTGTCAGGTGTCTATATCTAGCTGTATATAGTACATAGACATCAGAATCCTTGCTACATAACAGGAATCTGGTGTCAGGTGTCTATATCTAGCTGTATATAGTACATAGACATCAGAATCCTTGCTGTAGTGCAGGAATCTGGTGTCAGGTGTCTATATCTAGCTCTATATAGTACATAGACATCAGAATCCTTGCTATAGTACAGGAATCTGGTGTCAGGTGTCTATATCTAGCTGTATATAGTACATAGACATCAGTATCCTTGCTATAGTACAGGAATCTGGTGTCAGGTGTCTATATCTAGCTGTATATAGTACATAGACATCAGAATCCTTGCTAAACATGAATCTGGTGTCAGGTGTCTATATCTAGCTGTATATAGTACATAGACATCAGAATCCTTGCTGTAGTGCAGGAATCTGGTGTCAGGTGTCTATATCTAGCAGTATATAGTACATAGACATCAGAATCCTTGCTGTAGTGCAGGAATCTGGTGTCAGGTGTCTATATCTAGCTCTATATAGTACATAGACATCAGAATCCTTGCTACATAACAGAAATCTGGTGTCAGGTGTCTATATCTACCTGTATATAGTACATAGACATCAGAATCTTTGCTATAGTGCAGGAATCTGATGTCAGGTGTCTATATCTAGCTGTATATAGTACATAGACATCAGAATCCTTGCTATAGTGCAGGAATCTGGTGTCAGGTGTCTATATCTAGCTGTATATAGTACATAGACATCAGAATCCTTGCTACATAACAGGAATCTGGTGTCAGGTGTCTATATCTAGCTGTATATAGTACATAGACATCAGAATCCTTGCTACATAACAGGAATCTGGTGTCAGGTGTCTATATCTAGCTGTATATAGTACATAGACATCAGAATCCTTGCTACATAACAGGAATCTGGTGTCAGGTGTCTATATCTAGCTGTATATAGTACATAGACATCAGAATCCTTGCTGTAGTGCAGGAATCTGGTGTCAGGTGTCTATATCTAGCTCTATATAGTACAGACATCAGAATCCTTGCTGTAGTGCAGGAATCTGGTGTCAGGTGTCTATATCTAGCTGTATATAGTACATAGACATCAGTATCCTTGCTATAGTACAGGAATCTGGTGTCAGGTGTCTATATCTAGCTGTATATAGTACATAGACATCAGAATCCTTGCTAAACATGAATCTGGTGTCAGGTGTCTATATCTAGCTGTATATAGTACATAGACATCAGAATCCTTGCTGTAGTGCAGGAATCTGGTGTCAGGTGTCTATATCTAGCTGTATATAGTACATAGACATCAGAATCCTTGCTGTAGTGCAGGAATCTGGTGTCAGGTGTCTATATCTAGCTCTATATAGTACATAGACATCAGAATCCTTGCTACATAACAGGAATCTGGTGTCAGGTGTCTATATCTAGCTGTATATAGTACATAGACATCAGAATCTTTGCTATAGTGCAGGAATCTGGTGTCAGGTGTCTATATCTAGCTGTATATAGTACATAGACATCAGAATCCTTGCTATAGTGCAGGAATCTGGTGTCAGGTGTCTATATCTAGCTGTATATAGTACATAGACATCAGAATCCTTGCTGTAGTGCAGGAATCTGGTGTCAGGTGTCTATATCTAGCTCTATATAGTACATAGACACCAGAATCCTTGCTACATAACAGGAATCTGGTGTCAGGTGTCTATATCTAGCTGTATATAGTACATAGACATCAGAATCCTTGCTGTAGAGCAGGAATCTGGTGTCAGGTGTCTATATCTAGCTGTATATAGTACATAGACATCAGAATCTTTGCTATAGTGCAGGAATCTGGTGTCAGGTGTCTATATCTAGCTCTATATAGTACATAGACATCAGAATCCTTGCTATAGTACAGGAATCTGGTGTCAGGTGTCTATATCTAGCTGTATATAGTACATAGACATCAGAATCCTTGCTGTAGTGCAGGAATCTGGTGTCAGGTGTCTATATCTAGCTGTATATAGTACATAGACATCAGAATCCTTGCTGTAGTGCAGGAATCTGGTGTCAGGTGTCTATATCTAGCTCTATATAGTACATAGACATCAGAATCCTTGCTATAGTACAGGAATCTGGTGTCAGGTGTCTATATCTAGCTGTATATAGTACATAGACATCAGAATCCTTGCTGTAGTGCAGGAATCTGGTGTCAGGTGTCTATATCTAGCTCTATATAGTACATTGACATCAGAATCCTTGCTATAGTACAGGAATCTGGTGTCAGGTGTCTATATCTAGCTGTATATAGTACATAGACATCAGTATCCTTGCTATAGTACAGGAATCTGGTGTCAGGTGTCTATATCTAGCTGTATATAGTACATAGACATCAGAATCCTTGCTAAACATGAATCTGGTGTCAGGTGTCTATATCTAGCTGTATATAGTACATAGACATCAGAATCCTTGCTGTAGTGCAGGAATCTGGTGTCAGGTGTCTATATCTAGCTGTATATAGTACATAGACATCAGAATCCTTGCTATAGTACAGGAATCTGGTGTCAGGTGTCTATATCTAGCTGTATATAGTACATTGACATCAAAGATCTGCAAAAATATACATACCACATTCTGTGCAATATAATCTTTGAAGAAAAGGTTTAGATGTACATCAACCTTTTTCATCACTTTATAACCTTCAGCATTAGACCTAAAATACAAAAACAAGAAGATATGAGTAATTTAGGATGACATTTTGTTTAAAGTTTCCCTCATCATGACAAAAAAGTTTAAAAATTGACCAAATTCTCTGATGCATAAAATATATGTGCATTACTTTAACCATGATTCAGACATACATATCTTATTACTTTTTACTCATGAGTAAAATCAGGAAATTGTTTCAAACCATTTTGTGTCATGTCATTTAATAATTTACAATTGGGGTAACATAATTATGTCTTTATCATGATTTAGTGACCGAGTCCCAACCTTATTTTGTGTTAACACAGAGCCTGCCCCTTACTGTTACATTTTCTCTTTGACACACTTTCCATTCCATTCTGTTGTCCTATGATATGTGATAAATTGTTACCTCTGAAGCTGGATGATGATGTTTTCTGGAATGTTCTCTATGCGTTTCTTAACAGTTGTCAGTGTATCTTTTCTGCAACTAAAAATGAAACAATGGAATGTATTACAATACATGACATACAAGAATGCTATTCACATTTCCTTCTAAATGTTAGAGTGTTTGAAGTTGCTATGCAATATTATATATAATTTTTCTACTAATTACTTACTGAGAACACATCTTTTGTACTTCTTCATCAGTAAAATAATCTGCTACAGCTTGGGCTACATTCTGACCCTGAATAATAAAACACTGAATAAGTATGTGGTTGAGCAGTGATGGCATAGTAAATAATAGTTATTCAATGATTTTGGTTTTGGTTTAGCATGTTAAAAAATTTAATTAACTTCTTAACCTATTATTATGTACATTGCTTAAAATGTAATAACATTTAAAATTAATACATGTACATATTTTCACATCAAAATGCAGTTGTATTTTTTAATTACCATTTTATTTCCTATTCTCCTTCTTTTCATTATCTGACACAATATCTACATTTTGACAATGAGGGCAATTTTAGTAAAATTTCCCTCCGGGTGTGGCACACCACTTATTTTTAGGGGTAACACCAAGAGAATTTTAATTTAATATTTTCCTGTTTCATTATGAAATACAATGTACATGGGAGAAAATATAGAAAACATCTCTTAAAAATAATAAAGTGGTGTTCAACCCTCTGGTGGAAAATTTTTCTGAAATAGACCTGATTTACTTACGTTTGCAATTGATACACTGATATCAAAAAATGATGAATTTGTTGTGGTTTCTGTGTTACATATAGTACAGGTGCCTGAAAGATTAGAATCCTATAATATCATACATTTTGAAATCTTCTTAACCGCTATTAAAAATATGCAAATCTTCTAAATTGTGCTTTAATAGCCAATATGTTAAATTTCGTGTTTTTATTATTAATAGTTTTTTAATTGTGTTTTAGTGTTAACAAATAGCTGTGGATGGATAGAGGGACATGACAAACATCACGAAAAAGTGAAAATTATATGGTGCTCCCTGTGCCAATTTTTAAAAGAGGCCCCTATTAATTATAGTATAAAACTGTCAATCTTACGCAAATATGTCATCTTCCCAAAAAAAATTCTCCTCTCATCTTCATCTTCATCTTGCCTGGAATTAGCAAAGAAGTTGTGTACTTAATTGTATTATATAAGATATGCAGAGATTTTGAGAATAAAATGTGATGATTAAATTTGAATAAAATGTAGCTATCTGATTGGACTAAATTTTTTTAATCCCAATTAAAGAAATAATTTAGCTGTACATAAAGTATAATCTGCTACACAAAGCAGAAATTGTTTTTTCATACCCCAATATGTGTGCAAAGTAAATTTTCATATCCCCTATGAAAAAAAATATTTATTACAGTCATTACATGTAAATAAATTTTGACGAACAAAAAGATGCATATATTGTCAAATTTAAGAAAAAACAAGTACAAAGACGTCACAAAAGTGGGCTATTCCCCATGAATTTTTTTTTCATTAGGATATGATTTTTATTTTGTCCAATCAGACTATAATGCATTTTACTGAAATTTATTTATTCTTTAAAGTTATATATAATGAGTAAATCAGTGTGATTGAAAACCTAATTTGAATATGTATAAGTGAGTTACATAATAAAAATACCTCAAACAAAATGTTTGTGACCAAAACAAAACCTTTAATCCAAAGTTTGAGATAAAAGCCTATCTATCGATGATGTAGTACACAAATTCACTGAACCAATTTAATGCACAGGTAAGGTGAATGATAGTGTTGATTCTTTTATTTCTATTTCGAAAATCAAATACATTTAAAAGAAAATGCATGAAATATACTTTTTATTGTGCACATTTCTCCACGCTTATATTATAAAGTACAGATATCATTTTACTTAAAGTTATCATTATACGCAGATAATGACAGACATTTTAAATAACTTTAATAGAAAAAGTTCATTTCTGCTTGTCTGACTCTTTGTTGAATCTGTACAAGTGTTCCATTTCCAGATAATCCACAAAAAAGAAAAAAATATTCAATAACTCAAAGTGGAAATTTGTAAGTATTTAATTATTTTAACCCATTTTTCTAACTGAAAAATCGTTAAATGTTCAATATCAAGAGTCAAATTAGTTTTGCTTTAAAAGAGCCACAGTTCTTAACTTAGCAATGAATTACCCAAAACAGTTTTCTTCTACTTCACCCATGACCATGACCAACAACTCATGGCAATCTTCCTGCTGTCCTATTTTGTATGCAGGCCAGAACCCTTAAAATGTAAAAACATGACTTGCAATAAAACAAACAAAATAAATAAACGGTTACCACAGAATTTAATAAAGCCTTGTGCTATCAGCCTTACTGTGTAGAAACCTAAACTATTTCAGAACCAATGACGGTGTAGGAACATGTAAGTAATCTTTATTCAGAGTTGTCATAATATGTACAAAACAACAAAAGAACGAGTTCTGTAGATCTTTTAAATGACATGTAAAAAAATGAGCAATGTGTCCATTAGACATGATGCCCCCACCGCCCAAACACAAAAAAGGGGTCTAACAGGTCCAAAATTTGTTTAGGAAGTAAAGTTTGACATACTGAAACACCCTACCAAATTTCAAATCAATGTCATATGTATGGTTTCTGGGAAAAGTTTGACGGAAATTTGGTTATATGTACCAATGTAAAAGACAAACTAACAAACTGTAAAACTATAAACCCTGCTACATACATGTAGTTGGCACGCAAACAAAATATATAGATCAGCAAACTAGTGACTTTGGGAATGCAAGTGTAGTATTACCATCTCATATAACCATACTTGTTAGTTGCCTACATAAAGGCTCAGCAGTAACAGGGGCTGTTTCGATGAAGTCTCTTAATCCACATGTAAAACAGGCATGCAAATCTAAATAAAAAAAACCCATTCTAATTCAAGAAAACATGAACTTAGGTGTAAATATACAGATGAAAAGTTATGCACAATATTAATGTAAGACTGAAATTGTAGTAAGTCAATATAGTGCCATAACTCCCATAAACATTTGTCAGATAAAAATGAAAGAACCTTAGTGAGCACACTCACCCCACACGTTCTGCTATTGGACTATCAATGTTATCCAATGCATATTGTGTACTACCTACATGCCAAGTTTCGTGGAATTCTGTCCAGTAGTTTCAGAGGAGTTGTGTTCACGAGCTGAGAAATAGTGATTTTCACCAATTTTTTAAGTCCAAGGGCCATAACTCCCACGAAATTAGGCAGATAAAAAATTCCTAGTAATATGCACATCTACATATGATGTCCTATCTACATACCAAGTTTCGTTAAATTCTGTTCAGTAGTTGCAGAGGAGTTGCGTTCACAAACTGTGATCACAGACGGATGGACTGACGGACGGACCAGTCAAAAACATTATACCCTTCGCAACTTCGTTGTGTGGGGTATAATAACAGTGGGATATTATCAACTATATATAGTGGCAACGGTCAGACACAATTTCACCAAAATCCATTACGTTGTTTCTGAGGAATTTTGTCCACAAACTCTGACAGACCCATGGACACACAGATGACAACCATTACTACCCATCAATTACTTTGTGGTGAGACAACCACCAAAATGTTTTAAATCATAATTTCTTCTATAGTAAAGGAAATGAAATCAATGTGAATACCTTTACACTTTGGATGGAACTGCAAAATTCTGTGCATATCTGTTAATCGAAGACATTGTAACAATGAATTTGCAAAACATAAGTTCTTCCGGTAACCATTTAGCAAACCTCCAGTTGGATAAACACCTGAAATATTAAAATAACATTGACATGATTGATATTGTACATTATAAACTGTTTCAAGATAAGCCAATCAAATGAATATTGTACAACTATAGCATTTTGAGGACGTCAATACAAGGATTTATAGACCTGTAAAATACATATTGACCGAAGATATAGTATGTGTCTTATCAAATGTATCACAAGGCTCTGATTTCCTGTATTCTGTTTAGTAATTGTTGATCAAACTGAACATATTCTGTCATCAAAACTAGTTGGTAATTTACAAGTACAAAAAAGATTTTACACCAACAAACATAAAATTGGAAAAATCCTAACTATATGTTTAAGAAATATAATGCAAGCACTGGAAACAGTATATTGACATCCAATAGCAATCTTTCTTAATACAATTTATTTAAGTCATGTCTTTCTAGAGAACTTACTTCCTGAACTATTCTGTAACTGTTGAAGTTTTCTTTGTCGGAATTTTTCTGCTTCAGCCGTAATAACTAAAATAATATACATGTATATTAAGAACGTAAAGCTGAAGCTCTTTAACCAATAATGCTAAAAATATCAACATATACAAGGATAATATGGTGTACCTGTCATAATAAAAGTATTAATGTAACTGAAAGATTCATATACATGTAATTCTTTCACTTTAACCCATTGCCCCTTACCCCACCCCCTTAATTAGCCTTTAGTCAAATCAAACTGGCAACTTTGCCAAAGCCTTTGTTTGTCCTTGTCATTCTGTATTAACTGTTTTATGTCAAGAATTGGGTCTTTCGTTGATGATTTAGGGATTGGTTTTGATACTTTTGTATTGTATTATAAGTCTTTGGGCCAATGCAAGACGGCAAGCAGTGACCTCTGGTCATGTTGAAGACTGCTTGCTGTTTTCCGTAGTGATTTTTTGAATTGCTGTTTGGTTGTGTTTGTTTTGTTGCGTACACTTATTCCACATCTCAATATTTTCTATCAGGATATGATCAACTACAAATGGGGGTAAACAATCCTTTAAAAAATTCAACAAAATCCCTTGAGAGGAGATGTGTTCACAAGATAGGGTGACAATAAAATGTGCACAAACACACACACATGGATGAATGGATGTAGACATAACTATGACCCTCGGTCATATCATGGCAGGGGATAATTATTAGTATTGTGTTTTATCATACATTATTCCATACTGATAGTAATGCATCTACATGTAAATACCAAATATCAATGGCCTAACATTATAAGTTTCACGTTATACACTTCAGAAACATTTGCTACCAGGCAAAACTGTCAAATTTAGTAGCAGCAAAAAACCCTCTCACATCTTGCTTTCTCCGACGTTTGTCATGGGGGAGACAAAAAATTTAATACCTGAATGCTGGCTGGTCAAATTCCTCTTCTGACTCCTCATAATCTTCTCAGGTGGACTTTCTTCTGAAATCTGTTCTGCTGAAAATAATAAATCATTTGAAAAGAAAGAGAAGTGCAACAAGTTAAAAAAAAACAACAAACATTATTTAAAATAATAACAGTGTATATCAAATAAATTGTGATGTTGATTATCTGGTCCAGAGTCTTCAAGGATGTGTTGTATATTTAGATAAATATTCACAAAGCCTTTCAAAGGTTATGGACATGACATAAGTTCTTAATTCTGACAAAGTGATTCCTATATACCCCCAAAAACTAAGTATAACTTATCTTACCTTCTGTATGAATGTTGTTTTCAATAAAGGGTTCAACAATGATGTCTGCTAAACAGTCATTTTCTGAAAGACAAAAAAACATTAGCCTTTAGGAAGGGCATAAAACATTACCCATATTTCTTACAAAGAGACTCCTTTCAGTCAGAAACTTAGTGTACAGGGTCATACCTAGAAGTCAAATATAGCAATGATTCTGATGTCTATGTACTATATATACAGCTAGATATAGACACCTGACACCAGATTCCTGTACTATAGCAAGGATTCTGATATCTATGTACTATATATACAGCTAGATATAGACACCTGACACCAGATTCCTGTACTATAGCAAGGATTCTGATGTCTATGTACTATATATACAGCTAGATATAGACACCTGACACCAGATTCCTGCACTATAGCAAGGATTCTGATGTCTATGTACTATATACAGCTTGATATAGACACCTGACACCAGATTCCTGCACTATAGCAAGGATTCTGATGTCTATGTACTATATAGAGCTAGATATGGACACCTGACACCAGATTCCTGCACTATAGCAAGGATTCTGATGTCTATGTACTATATAGAGCTAGATATAGACACCTGACACCAGATTCCTGTACTATAGCAAGGATTCTGATGTCTATGTACTATATACATGTATACAGCTAGATATAGACACCTGACACCAGATTCCTGCACTATAGCAAGGATTCTGATGTCTATGTACTATATAGAGCTAGATATAGACACCTGACACCAGATTCCTGTACTATAGCAAGGATTCTGATGTCTATGTACTATATACAGCTAGATATAGACACCTGACACCAGATTCCTGTTATGTAGCAAGGATTCTGATGTCTATGTACTATATACAGCTAGATATAGACACCTGACACAAGATTCTTGTACTATAGCAATGATTCTGATGTCTATGTACTATATAGAGCTAGATATAGACACCTGACACCAGATTCCTGTTATGTAGCAAGGATTCTGATGTCTATGTATTATATACAGCTAGATATAGACACCTGACACCAGATTCCTGCACTATAGCAAGGATTCTGATGTCTATGTACTATATACAGGTAGATATAGACACCTGACACCAGATTCCTGTACTATAGCAAGGATTCTGATGTCTATGTACTATATACATGTATACAGCTAGATATAGACACCTGACACCAGATTCCTGCACTATAGCAAGGATTCTGATGTCTATGTATTATATACAGCTTGATATAGACACCTGACACCAGATTCCTGCACTATAGCAAGGATTCTGATGTCTATGTACTATATAGAGCTAGATATGGACACCTGACACCAGATTCCTGCACTATAGCAAGGATTCTGATGTCTATGTACTATATAGAGCTAGATATAGACACCTGACACCAGATTCCTGTACTATAGCAAGGATTCTGATGTCTATGTACTATATACATGTATACAGCTAGATATAGACACCTGACACCAGATTCCTGCACTATAGCAAGGATTCTGATGTCTATGTACTATATAGAGCTAGATATAGACACCTGACACCAGATTCCTGTACTATAGCAAGGATTCTGATGTCTATGTACTATATAGAGCTAGATATAGACACCTGACACCAGATTCCTGTTATGTAGCAAGGATTCTGATGTCTATGTACTATATACAGGTAGATATAGACACCTGACACCAGATTCCTGTACTATAGCAAGGATTCTGATGTCTATGTACTATATAGAGCTAGATATAGACACCTGACACCAGATTCCTGTACTATAGCAAGGATTCTGATGTCTATGTACTATATACAGCTAGATATAGACACCTGACACCAGATTCCTGTACTATAGCAAGGATTCTGATGTCTATGTACTATATACAGCTAGATATAGACACCTGACACCAGATTCCTGTTATGTAGCAAGGATTCTGATGTCTATGTACTATATACAGCTAGATATAGACACCTGACACCAGATTCCTGTTATGTAGCAAGGATTCTGATGTCTATGTACTATATACAGCTAGATATAGACACCTGACACCAGATTCCTGTTATGTAGCAAGGATTCTGATGTCTATGTACTATATACAGCTAGATATAGACACCTGACACCAGATTCCTGCACTATAGCAAAGATTCTGATGTCTATGTACTATATATACAGCTAGATATAGACACCAGATTCTTGTGTTGTGACTGCCACCAGGTTTCTGGTAAGAACTACAAATATCAATACCTGCTTGCTTGTTTGAGATCTTTCTCTTCCGACTTGTAGTTTGTCTTGTCTTCCTATTCTGGTTAAGCTGGTCTTCTGAAATACATGTATGTATGGATTTAACAAAGTGCAACAAATACACCAAACATCAACAGAACCAAACAAATGAAAAACAAAAATGTAATTACATGTATATGGTATTAAATATTTAAGACTTTAAATAGTGGCTCTACTAAAATTTTTTATAGTACATCTATACAAAATACACATTTCAAGTTAACCAATATAACAATTACAATGTATATGTGTTACAGTGTATGAGAATACACAATTATGAGGCTCCCAAGAGCAAACATTTCTGATTTTGAATAAAATACATCCATTATATTCCTTAAGTGCAAAATAAACATAGTTCTACCACAAACATAGTAAGAAAATAAAGGATCACAAAGATTACTACTACAAGGGTGGGTAATATATTAGAATAGCTATAGAGTGATATTGCAATCAAGCTGTACATTCCTTCACCACACAAAGATTAAGGTTTAGATATTAGGTACATGCTGCACATATGTTACATCCCTTTTTCACATAATTACCTTATTAAAACTGTAAAATGAAATAAAGTTTTAAAAGTCTTCCATCATGTCCATATAAACATATAATGTAAAAACTTATGAACAGAAACTAATTGTTTATTTGTGTTACACATCATAAACAAGCTCTTCGAAATTTTACAAAAACATTAAAAGTGAACAGTCATGACTATAGCAGGCAGGTACCGCTTACTCTTCCGGAGCAACTGAGTACACTCTTGCAATGACTTGAGTTTGTGTTACTAGTTGTTATTCAGTTGTTTCTGTTTTGTGATTTTATGTTGTTTTTTTGTGTTGTCTTCGCCGTTTTCCTTCTCTGGTCTTGTCTTCGAAGTTTCAGACTTTTGATATTTGGATGCCCCTTTAGTACCTCATTGGCATCTTGCTTTCATATCTATTCATTGATTTATATTCGTTTGATCGTGTGATACATAACAAAGCTTTCTAGGTGCATATAAATGTATTCTATTTTATAATCTATTTGTTTTTAATCGTAATGTACATTTTTTGGTGAATGTTTTCTTAATGCCTTTTCTAAATTTTCTAAAATGATTTATAATGTATAATTCTTACCTTTAACATACAATTTGGTAGATTTTTTTGTCGTTACTCTATTCTTCATGTTCTTTCTTTGTGGTAACGGTCGATTTAAAGGAAGATTGTCACATCTTTGCACTGTTAATTCTAGTTGTGTAATAATTTGACCCAAAGTATCATTCATATTATTAAGCACATCTGAATCTTGGGAAAGATAAGTTAAGTCCTCTACTATTTTTAAACTTTCACGCACCTTTCCTCTAGCTTTAGAAAGTAAGGATTGGTTAGCTGTTGCAATTTCTTTGTTATTACACTCAAGTTGAACCTCCATCAATTGCAACATATTACTTTCATCTGTATTCTCAACAGATACCTCAACTGCTTCTGGAGATAGAAATTCTGTGTCTAATTGAAGATATGGACTATTAATATAGGTTGGGCTTAAGTCCTGCCATGTATACTTCGTGTTGCGAATCACAGCAAAAAAGTGTTTGCATGGTAGAAAGAACTTCAAGAAGTCATCACAGGAACAAGATGGCAATCTGTCCTCTGTACCAAACTCGACTTGATACATCTGGTCTGTTTGATGTTCACTTTTTACCAACAACACTCCATTTGAAACTTCATCAATGTCATCATTTGAGTAGTCGGTTGCAGATGCATACCTAACCAAGCAGTGTTTGACGACATTCCTTGGTAGATTTCTCAGAAAATCTGGTACATGTGTATTATATTGTCTGTATTGACTAGAATAACAGTAATTTAGTCGTCGAAAAGAATTGATTTGGTCAGGAATAAAATCAGAGACAATGGTTTCTACAAGATTTGTAATAGTTCCTGTTCCTGTAAGTTTGGTGTAGTAGTTCTTTAGAGAACTATTAAGGGCCTCGACTCCATTATTTGTTCTCAACATTGAGTTGAAGCCAGCGTCAATAAATGCTCTACACCATCTCTGCAAAATAAATAAAATAAACTGTTAACACAGAGACATGTCTCGCCTGTCGCAACTGGACACAGTATAAAAAAAGTAAAAATCCTCCTTAAACTGATCGTAACTGATGCTTAAGCAGCTGCATACCAAATATAAATGGTGAACCATAACTGCTTTATATAAAACACTCAATGACAAAAGTAAAAAGGTGTAAAATCTCAAAGTCAGCAGACTGTGACTGCAGGATAATACAGATAAAATACTTTTGAAATTGATCTGTACTGATGCTAATGCAAGTGCATACCCAATATCAATGATGTACCATAACTGCTTCATGCTAAACAGACGTAAGAAAAAAGGTTAACCTCGGCCAAATTGGTGTAAAATTTCAAAGTCAGAAGACCGTGACTGCAGAAGCATACAGATGAAATGCTTTTGAAATTGATCTGTACTAATGCTAATGCAAGTGCATACCCAATATCAATGGTGAACCATAACTGCTTCATGTTTAACAGACTTAAGAAAAAAGGTTAACCTCGGCCAAATCAGTGTAAAATTTCAAAGTCAGTAGACCGTGACTGCAGGAGCATACAGATGAAATCCTTTTAAAACTTATATGTACTGATGCTGATGCAACTGCATACCAAATATCAATGGTGTAACATAACTGCTTCATGTTAAACAGACTTAAGAAAAAAGGTTAACCTCGGCCAAATCAGTGTAAAATTTCAAAGTCAGTAGACCGTGACTGCAGGAGCATACAGGTGAAATCCTTTTATAACTGATCTGTACTGATGCTGATGCAACTGCACACCAAATATCAATGGTGTAACATAACTAGTTCACACAAAACAGACTTAAGCAAAAACTTTAACCAATTGTGGACGCCGCCGCCGTCGCCGTCGCCGCCGGAATCACCATACCTAAGTCTCGCCTTTTGCGACATTCGTCGCAGGCGAGACAAAAATTGAATCCTACTCCAGCTATGCAAGAGGTGGATGTTATGCTATTTTTCTATATGTGACATCGAGTATGAAGGAATGAAAATGAATCACTTAGGTTGTAAGAGTAGAAATAACCTAGTAAGTCCACTTGAACAAGAAAAAGATGTTCAATAGGTAGTCCAGTAATCAAATCCCAACATATAGGACCACAACCTGAAGCTGAAAACATATTTCCGAATAATTTAATTTATAGACAGAAGTTTTTATCACTTACAGTTACATAAACGTACAGTCGAAGCAATTATAAATATTACCGGTATACCATTATTGCACAAACCTGAGACAAATATAAACATAAAACATAATATTTATACTTTGTATTAATGATACCTAAGATGTGAACATAAACCCCAAAATTTATTGAAATTATTTATAATGGTAATTAAGGTCTAACTGATCAATTTATAACTACTTATAACCATTGAAAAATAGGGCATTTAATTGGACATCAAATGATACCCTGCCATTGGAATAAAATATATTCTATTTTTCTTTAACTCTGACATCAGGTCAATGTTTGTTCCAAAAATTGAACTTGATCTCCCTTAATCCTTTTACTGGTATTGCCAAAAAAATTATGTTTAAGTTTCAAAAAGATATATGAAACAGTTTTTTGAATTATCATCCAGAACAACTTTTTATCCCCCCAAAGTAACATGTAAAAATTTCAAAATGGTTACCTTAAACAGTTTTGAGTAATCATCATCCAAATACATGCATGATATTAAAAATATGTAGGTTAAAGTAACCTAATAACAAGTGAACCTTGTAGTACTACCCAAGACTAATCAATTCCATATGTGAAGTATACGTAAATGCCATACCAACTATGGTTCTTGAGCAATGGACCTACTGGTAAATACAAACTCTAACAAAAACAGGACAGATGGATGGACAAGGGTTAATCTATATGCTGATTTCACTTTCATGATTAGGCAAAAAAAGTACATGCATTACCTCTGGAATACTAAGCCAATACCGATCCAAATACTTCTGAACATTTTCTTTAGCATATAAGCTTGAGCTCTTTAAATTTGAGACAGCAGTTTCATAGTTTTCTTGTGTTGATGATCTAAGGACCTCCCTCATCAATTTTAAGAACTCAGCTGCTTCATCATCTGTGAGATTGGATTTTCCTGTAATAAACATGATAAATGCCTATTAAAAATTTAATATGCATATATGGAGATGAAACCATTGGGTCTTTTTATTCAGTTTGTGGGTTTTAGATCTGTTCAAACAGATATGAACAACCAATATTTTGAATTCAATCCTGCTGATATATATCATACTTGAGTAGAGCATAATATAAAATTAAAAAATATAAAGCAATACAAATATACATGTGTACATGTACCAAAGTCAAATACAATAATATCAAACAATATACCACATTTTCGGAAATGATTATTCCAGTTGGACCAAGATAACTAAATAACCAGTATCTTAGAGGGAGAAAAATAGTCTGTAAAATGTCCCAAGTATTGGGTATTAGTGCACCTAGAATACTTCATAGATTTTCAAAGAATGACTGTTCTGAAGAGTTAATTTAATGTTGGAAGTAAAATTATAACAGGCATCTGCTGAAGTTTAGACTGAATCCTGAAATGATGATCCCCATTAGAGATGCTGATTTATGGATTATTTTGTCATTTTTTATAACGGTTTCTGTGATTTTCAGGGTTTGCCAATTTGCGGAAAAACAAATCTGGCATTGGATCCCGATATTGAAACTGTAATTAACTAAGTTCATCAGCTTAAAAATGTGATACTACACATGTGATAGATATTTATAGAAATAAAGTTAGAAGACCAAATGTTTGTATTTTCGGCAATGGAAAACCATTTAGTACCATTGAGCCAGTTCAATCTGTTAGGCCTTGTACTCTTAAATTTGGTAAAAAAGTCTTAAAGATTTCTTTAGTGATTGCTACATCTAATTGTGTATTCAGACTTTATTTTACTTTTTTTTTCAGGATTTCATTTTATAGTTTACATGTCCCTTACTTAGGGTGTGATATAAAATTATTCTTGGTCATGATATTGATGAACTATACACCTCTGAAGTTTTGATACTTACTTTTCTTTGTCCATCGAAGCCATGCCTGTTCAATATGGAAGATGCACAAAAACTTGTTAGCAGATGGAAATTCTAGATGAACCGCTTGAAACTCCACTTCAGAATAGTCCATCATGAAGGACTGTGGTTCCCAGTTTGGATTCCACTTCTTTAGTATGCTAATGGCCTCAGATATATTATCAACATTTTCTGATTCCACAATGAATTGTCCTACGGGGACATACCTAACGTTAGTCCTGACCACGACTAGGAAAAGTGGAAGGGCGTACTTGCTGGTTTTGTAAGTGGCATCTATTAAAACGAATTTGCCGTACTTATCCAGTATCTTCTTTTGATTTTCAGTTTGGTGAACAAATAAGAAAGTGTTTTTTTCATTTGATGAAATATCAGAAGATTCTCTAGCTTCACCATTATCATCTTCCTCTTCCTCTTCATCCTCTGACTCTGAAGCAGGCAACACTCTCTGTGCATTTTTGGAAGATTTAGTATTTGGTTTACTTCCAGAACATGGTCTAAAGAAAAACATATCAGATGTATTACCCTTCCATTCATCAATTTTGTGTTTTAGGTTTTCCTGGTCTAGTCCTGAAAAAGACCCTGAAGCCAAATACTGATGTATGAAATTGTAAATGTCCCTGCTAGTGGGATAATAAGACCTGTCTGTTTGAGCTGGATGGATCATATCTGGTGACAATAAGTTGGTCTTAACATGTTGCTGCAAAACTTTTCTAAGATATGGTACTGATGTCAGACCCATTTCAACATTCTGCTTAATAATAAGTTTTAAATCAGGGTGCATGGAATTTCCATAGCCACTTTCCACAGTGATATTATGGTTGCTATGGGCATTTTTCAAAGGCAACTTGACATAAATTTTAGACTCTGATAAACATAAATTCTGTATCTCTTCTTCATTTTTTAATTGAGACGATAGAGTGTCTAGTTTGTTTTGCTTTTGAAGACGCCCAGCCTTATCATCTACACTGTACTGTGGATATCTGAAAAAAAAGAATAATAGAAATTACAATAATGCATTCATATTATAAAGTGATCATATACTGAATGATTTTCATGAATGCATCAGATTCCTGTGGCACATGATGGAATCTGATGTATTCATGTTATATACTATTAGATATTTATGTACAACATCAGATTCCTGTGGCAAATGATGGAATCTGATGTATTCATGTAGATTCTATTAGATATTAGTGTACAACATCAGATTCCTGTGGTACATGATGGAATCTGATGTATTCATGTTATATACTATTAGATATTTATGTACAACATCAGATTCCTGTGGCAAATGATGGAATCTGATGTATTCATGTAGATAATATTAGATATTAATGTACAACATCAGATTCCTGTGGTACATGATGGAATCTGATGTATTCATGTTATATACTATTAGATATTTATGTACAACATCAGATTCCTGTGGCAAATGATGGAATCTGATGTATTCATGTAGATTCTATTAGATATTAGTGTACAACATCAGATTCCTGTGGCACATGATGGAATCTGATGTATTCATGTAGATACTATTAGATATTAGTGTACAACATCAGATTCCTGTGGCACATGATGGAATCTGATGTATTCATGTAGATACTATTAGATATTAGTGTACAACATCAGATTCCTGTGGTACATGATGGAATCTGATGTATTCATGTTATATACTATAAGATATTAATGTACAACATCAGATTCCTGTGGTACATGATGGAATCTGATGTATTCATGTTATATACTATTAGATATTAATGTACAACATCAGATTCCTGTGGTACATGATGGAATCTGATGTATTCATGTTATATACTATAAGATATTAATGTACAACATCAGATTCCTGTGGTACATGATGGAATCTGATGTATTCATGTTATATACTATTAGATATTAATGTACAACATCAGATTCCTGTGGTACATGATGGAATCTGATGTATTCATGTTATATACTATTAGATATTAATGTACAACATCAGATTCCTGTGGTACATGATGGAATCTGATGTATTCATGTTATATACTATTAGATATTAATGTACAACATCAGATTCCTGTGGTACATGATGGAATCTGATGTATTCATGTTATATACTATTAGATATTAATGTACAACATCAGATTCCTGTGGTACATGATGGAATCTGATGTATTCATGTTATATACTATTAGATATTAATGTACAACATCAGATTCCTGTGGTACATGATGGAATCTGATGTATTCATGTTATATACTATTAGATATTAATGTACAACATCAGATTCCTGTGGCACATGATGGAATCTGATGTATTCATGTTATATACTATTAGATATTAATGTACAACATCAGATTCCTGTGGTACATGATGGAATCTGATGTATTCATGTTATATACTATTAGATATTAATGTACAACATCAGATTCCTGTGGTACATGATGGAATCTGATGTATTCATGTTATATACTATTAGATATTTATGTACAACATCAGATTCCTGTGGCAAATGATGGAATCTGATGTATTCATGTAGATACTATTAGATATTAATGTACAACATCAGA
Source organism: Arcuatula senhousia (assembly GCA_963971305.1). Classification (NCBI taxonomy): domain Eukaryota; kingdom Metazoa; phylum Mollusca; class Bivalvia; order Mytilida; family Mytilidae; genus Arcuatula; species Arcuatula senhousia. Next base: position 44,802,260 of record OZ020303.1, on the reverse strand, counting down.
TTCCTGTGGTACATGATGGAATCTGATGTATTCATGTTATATACTATTAGATATTAATGTACAACATCAGATTCCTGTGGTACATGATGGAATCTGATGTATTCATGTTATATACTATTAGATATTAATGTACAACATCAGATTCCTGTGGTACATGATGGAATCTGATGTATTCATGTTATATACTATTAGATATTAATGTACAACATCAGATTCCTGTGGCACATGATGGAATCTGATGTATTCATGTTATATACTATTAGATATTAATGTACAACATCAGATTCCTGTGGCACATGATGGAATCTGATGTATTCATGTTATATACTATTAGATATTAATGTACAACATCAGATTCCTGTGGTACATGATGGAATCTGATGTATTCATGTTATATAGTGATTAATATTGGTGTACAACATCAGATTCCTGTGGTACATGATGGAATCTGATGTATTCATGTTATATACTATTAGATATTAATGTACAACATCAGATTCCTGTGGCACATGATGGAATCTGATGTATTCATGTTATATACTATTAGATATTTATGTACAACATCAGATTCCTGTGGCAAATGATGGAATCTGATGTATTCATGTTATATACTGATTGATATTGGTGTACAACATCAGATTCACGCGTCGCCAGGTAAACTAAATTTGTAAAATCTAAGTTTTACGCTGCCAAAGCTTGAAATACAATACAGTTATTCCATAAATACCGTCATCAGATTTCTGTTATACTGCAATGATTCTCATACAGAGTACAATGCTGATGTGAAATTAAAATGATCACAATTGGAATTCATTGCACTTTATTACCTTGTAACATAGCGTATGCTCAATTTGGCAACACAATCCACCTTTTTCGTGGTCTGGATGTGGAATCTTTGCCCTCTGATATACTGGTGGTCAATCTCCTTGTTCTGAAAGAATAATTTGTTTTAGGAAGGCTCAAATACATCGAATAATACTGACATGACAGAAGCTGTTATATAAAATTATAATATATCAATGTTCAAAACTGTACAGTAATTAAGACCATACATGTACCTATTAATTGGCTTAAATGTTTTCTTTTGCATATTCGTGTGTTGAATTTAAATGTGTTTTTTCCTCCAATTTCATATTCTAATCATTTTTATTATATCTAAGTCATTGACTATTGCTTAAAAAAACTATAGCATCCTAGATAATTTTGCACAAAGTTTAGAGTAGCATACATGTGTTATAATTGTAAAAATCCAGAAAAATTTCCAGTTATATAATAAAAACTACCAAAGTTGGTGTCAATCTAATGTTTTCCTTATGCTATATGTCAACATTTAAAGGAGTAACTTCTTGTCAGTAGCATTTGAACCACATTACAGAGTCAGTACAAACAAAAATGATCATTAGAGACGTACTCAATGTTATCAAATAAAGGTTACAACAGAATTACCAAACAGAGATCAATCTCACAGTGCAAAAATATAATTAAGACAAGTTCAAAAGGGAAGCCAAATCCAAAACGAAAGATATCATATCTAAAAATACCGTCTTCTCATCTTTCCTCCTTGGTTTGCCAAACTGGCAGGCCATAACAACACTCCTAGTTACAATGAATGGAGTGTTGCTTTCAATGTCTTGGTATTTCCAGAGTAATCGTCTCTCTGTCTTTTGCTTCTTTTTGGCATCATCAGACCTTTAAACATGATAAAATTACATGAAAGATGTATGAAAAAGAGCATAAAGATCTGTCCTCCCTCAAACCCTTCTAAAAAGTCTTTAATGGGAATTTTGTGCAGTATGTGTATAATATTATTCATTCCATTCATATATAAGTTTGCACTGTAATTACAAATTAATATAAATCAGTGTTTAGAATTGCAATGGGCCTTGGACCATTGGGACAGCAACATTGAAAATGGCCCATTGTCATCACAAAATTTTATATTGAAGCAACATTCAAAATGGCCCATTGTCATCACAAAATTTTATATTGAAAGTAAAAAAATGACCCATTAAATTTTTGGAATTCAATGGAAAATGGGCCATTGACAAAAAATCCTTCCCAATCACTGATAAAAACAACAACAAAAAAACAAGGATTAAAAATTTCATCTCATTCTAGATATTGCCAACTAATGCAGCCTTTGTGATCACATTCAGTTAAATTTGAAAGAATAGAGACTCTAGTAAATAAAGCAGAATATGTAGGTCGTGGATCTCTGAATGTTTGTTGAATATTTATTATAAGACATAAGACATATTTTATTTCCAATTAAGGTCCATTGAGGGGCAGGATCATTACAATGGTGATAATAGTAAGTGATAATGTATAAAACAATAATAAAAACCAATAAAAATCATAAACAGGAGTTATTTCCCTTTACAGGTGATCATACTGTGTTTCACTATTGGAGGTGTTCATGTCATGGTTACTATTCCCAAAAAAGTGAAGAGCAGTGTAGATGCAAATACATGTAGTTTATTGACAGTGATTAACTGAAGTGTACAACAATAATTACCATTTTACAAAAGTACATAGAGAGGCTCTCTTGTGCGACTCCAGAACAGTTTGAAGGTCTTCTTCTGTGTTGACCCATCCACTGACATATGTTTTCCCTTCATCTACCTGGCCATCTTCCAAACAAGGTGGTATCCACGGTTGATCATCATCCATGATCTAGTCATAAAAAGTTGAGATGATAATTCCAGAAATTATTATTGTAATTGGACACCCTGTTGTATCAAAACTAATTTATTTATTTGCATTTCTCAAAGTAGTATAGTTTATTTTGAATTTGGTTATCCACATGTTTTACATCTTTAACAGTCCTTTCAACATGTTACATGATCTGTTTTAGTAGTTGACAAAGCTCCATAATACCTTTCACCACAAGGAGTTTAAAACCCTAAATAACATACTAGTAATTATATATGTAACAGACTTCAAGCCAGAATTGAGATAAATATGTAGAGGAAGTCAAATTGCATGATTATAATATTTATAATTGGTAAACTGTTTAAAACACAAACAAAGAGTTGTTACTAATTTTGGGAACTGTTCCCCATATGGGTTGCCATGGTTAGAGACAAAGTTAACATAGATTTAAAGGGGTTCTTAACCAAATTGGGAACAAACTTCCTTAAAATCAGAATAATACCGGTCGAGCCAGTTTATACCTCTATAGAGAATTTAGAAATCTTTGTTGAAAATCTGATGGTTTGTCGATTTTAAATCCTATTTTCACTTTTACAATCAAATAAAAGACCCTAAATATATATTTTAATTGCTTATATTGCTAATTACTGAAAAGGTAATTCTGTAGAGCTTTTGACCAACGGCAAGATTTACGACCCTTTGGCTAAAAGGGCCTACGACTCTGGCCCTCTGTATACACAGTCTCTGCACAATTGTCTATGTGTGTATGTCAAACAATAGTTTCAAGGGCTTAATGAATAGATTGCATTTTACTTAGTATGAATGTCACTATGTAATTGTGTTCATGTAAGTGCATGATTTCTGTCTGATTGTCTTATTGTGTTAATCATGTTGTTTTATACTATAGTGCTTATGTTTTTGTGTGCTTATGATCGATTGTCGGTTTTAAAAGCTCCTTGGAGCTTATGTTGTATAATGTTATATATGCACCGACTTTAAATAAAGCTTTTGTATTTGTATTTGTACAAAGGTCCAGACAATGAATTTTTAAACGATGCCTTCACACCTTTCGTCTATACAAGACTCACAAGAAATACTGATCAATCAGATCAATGATAGTTCAATTCATTCATTCCCATGCACTTTTTTGTAAATTATGATTTAACTGCAATGGAAAGAAAACATCACTCTATAGTATGGAGGGATATGTGAGACCTCTTATCATGCTATAAATTATATAAAAGTAGAAGAATACATGAGACATTTGAAGTGTCATGAGTTTTGTGTTAAAAACTTACACCAACTTAGTTAAGCGGGGTTGACATTGACAACAAATAACAATATATTACAGTCTACATTTTCACGGTTAAATCGGTACATGTTTACTACATGTTCATGTGTGATTTTTTTATCTCCTTTTTGAAGAGTTATAAATTATCTTGGCCGTTGCTGTGTGTTACGAAAATCTTTTGGGTTTTTAACTGTCTACGTCATGCATCAGATTCCTTGCATTTAACGGAAGCCAATATTTCTGGTGCATGAGTTGCTACAGTTTTTTCCGTTGAAACCTCGACTTGGAACCAGTCTTTTGTTTTATTTTCTAAAACCTAAAACAGTTACGGACTACAATCCGGGAAGTTTACTTTGGTGCACGCGTACGGATACCTGACTTTTTGAAGTGATGTGATATAATAGTTATATTGCATATTTTAAACATTTATGTAAAACATGATTTTATTGAATTTAAAACCATAAGTCACAGTGTAAAGGGTTGCCAGCTACATGTTAGGAAAAATTGACTAGTACCATAGATGACAATAGATCTGTATAATAATATTAATACTTAGATTTAATATACAGATCTATGCTATAGTACCAGCAATTCCATGAGTTTTGGCATGTATTGAATTAAAACCAATTAATACTTCAATGGTTTGAGCAACAACAAAATAAGTTTTGTAAAAGAAAAAAAATATAAAACAAACAAAAAACATAAAACAAAATAAAAAACAAAAACAAAAACAAACAAAACTGAAAAAAAACCCCAAATATTTAAAGTCAGTTTTATTTGCCCAAAGCCATCTACATATTTGATTAATTTCCTTTTAAACATTGTTGGTATTAATTTCCCTAACATGTAACATATGTAACATGTAACATGTAATATTGAGTATACATGTACTTGTTTATGTACTGTAATGTTAACATTGTTTTAATCATGACTGTTATATGTAATTGCCCTAATGGGGACCTAATTTGGAAAAAAATAAAAATATTGGTATAATAAATATTGGTATTGTAACTCTAAGTACATATGGCGTCTAAAGACTTTTACAAGTATAGTTTCCCTAGCTTTGTTTTATTAATTAAATTAGGGATTAAATAAAACTGATTTGTTTTGGACATCCCTGATTAAATAGAATCCATAGCTTTCAGAATTCCTCAAATTAAGACAACTTTATACCCAGAATGATATCTGTTAAAAGTCTTATTTTTCATATATGGAATTATAGCAGTGGAAAATAGTGGCCGCATGACGTAACTTGGCGATGGGAGAAGAATATCCCAAGAGTTTAATGTAATTGGTTGGAGAAACAATATACATGTATGTTTATCCATCCCAAATTTTCCAGTGAATTGGTGCATGACAACAATGCTTTGTCTTTTTCGCAAGACTAGCGATGTTTAAAACTTATATGGTCTTATATTATACAAACAGTTATTTATGTCAATTTAAAATCATGTCATGACTATAATCTATGTAACCTAAAACTTAAAAAAATAAGTTTTTAATAATACTTTTCCCAGATTTTCTTAAAAATTCACAGGGGCTTGAATTCTGGTCATTTATATCGACTTTAAAAAATCCACCCCCTATTCTATAATACGTGGTCATTTATAAGATCGACCCCCTATTCTATAATACGTGGTCATTTATAAAATCGACCCCCTACTCTATAATACGTGGGTAATATAGAGTAGGGGGTCGATTTTTTTAAGTCGACATAAATGACCAGAATTCAAGCCCCTGTGTAAAAATTTTCATTGAAGATCCGCACGTACATCCTCTTTCTAGATGATATCAGCCAAAAGTGGGATTCTTTCATATAAAGACATGAGCAGAACAAACATACTCGGAGTAAGAACTTTTCCTTTAAATAACACATTACCCAGCAGGCAAAATTGGTCGTTTTTACGTTGAAAAGACGTCTTTTGGAGACGTCAGGAAGACGTCTTTTTCTGGTTGAATTTGATATAAGGAAAGACGTCTTTTTGAGACGTCTTTTCAACGTCTTTTTGAGACCTCTTTTCAACGTCTTTTTTAGACGTCTTAACAACGTCTTTTTTGTGACGTCTTTTCAACGTACCCTTTTAGACGTCTTTTCAACGTCTTTTTTAGACGGCTATTCAACCTCTTTTTTATTCTGTAAAATGTCTTTTTTCATGTGTGTTTTGTTTTGATTTTTAAATGTTTTTACAATCTTTTTAATAAGTTTGTATTACACCGGGCAGTAAAATTGGTTTTGGTTTTTTTTTTGAGTAGTGAATTATCTTATATGATTACTTTTACATGATTCAACATTTCAAACTGTAATTTTAAAATTGAAAAAAAGGAAAATAAAACAATAACAATTATACATTTTTATTTGAGAAAATTCTACACACAGATAGGAATTCAAAATGCAGTCAGTAGTCCAAGTTTTGTTTTGTAACACTGATTCACAAGTAGTCAAATATAAAATCCAATTAATGTTCTTGTAATTTTGATCCAATTTTAGTTGTCAATTCACATTCCATCAATGTTGTTTGTTTGTTATGTAATTTATTTTTTCCTGATCCTGCAATAAAAACAAAGTCAGTGATTGAACAATATAGCAGAATAATTTCTTTTGATATGGATAAGCACAGTTGATGCTGAAGCTAAAAAAAACTCTTTACATATGTAATAGTACTCGGAATTAATTAATATAACAATGGCAAAAGATTATCCTTTATTTTGACAATTGATAGTCGATCTTTTCTAACATACAATTATTAATTTTTATCACACATTTATTATCTATAGTCAAAAAATGTTTTTATGAATATTCAAGACTCTACCTTTTTCATGTTTTCAATTCCAATTAACAAGCTAGTGGCATCCACAATTCACATTAAATGCACAGATGTAATATGTCTATCTGGAAAAAAAAACATGCAACAGTTGTATAAAAACATTTGGTAAATGTATGAAAGTTGTGCCGTCTTATCTACAACATTATAAATACTTGTAAAATTAGTGTGCAATCAAACTGCCTTGAGATAACTGATAAAGATAAAATGTTCTAAGAATAGACATTTTTATCTTAATTAGTTTGGTTGTGTGGCGTGATGCAGGAATAGAATCGTGTGTCTATATTTTGTCTCACAAACTCATATGTTTAAAACAATGTAGTGTTATAAATACAATCAATATAATTTTATCAATATATTCTGAGATTGTGCTGTATGTAGCTTTACCCCAGTGAACTATACAAACACATGATGCGTACATGTTCATTTTCTTTACGTTTTGCAAAGATGTTTTGTCAACTGAAACATAAAATTTCCTACTTTCTACTTCATTTTATACTATCAATAATCTAAAAATCAAACATAAATTTAATTTGCCCACTTATTATGACATATATTTTTTCTTACCGAAATGGTTTATGAATCCTTGTCAGCAGTCGATATCATCACACATTCAAATTTTTAAACTCTGGTAGTAATTTGTTGTGCGCATGCCTATCTTTCGAAAAACGCGTTAGAATGACGATAATCATGTTATATTAAATCATTCTTTTATTTACACATGATACATGTAAATCAAAATCAAAAGTAACACAAACTACTATTGTTATGTTGTTGTTAATAGGTAATAGATTTTCAATAAGATTTAATATCATGGATATTAGGAGGAATACCCCCCCCCCTTTTCACGTCGTGCTTATTAAATGCACAATTGTGAAATTATGTGTATACATATACTAGTATAGGTATTTTCTTCACATATTATATTGTCGATTTTCACTTTAACAGTGTTTAACGGAAAAACGACGAATTGAGTTAATTGTAATCATGCAGTATGTTCCGATTTTGGTCTAAAAACAGACGTATTAAAGACGTCCAAAAAGAGAAGTTGAATTTTAGCTACAGAAAGACGTTACATTTATGTTGTAGTTGCGACGAAACCAGAAAAAGACGTCATAAAGACGTCTTTTTACGACGTCTTTTTCACGTCTGTGAAAAGACGTCCTTTTTAGGTCGATATTTGGTTGAATGACGTCGCGATCAAAATTCAACCAAAAAAAGACGTCAGGGTGACGTCTTTTGCCTGCTGGGTAATTTACATAGTTGGAGAATACATCAAAGCTTTAAATTATCCGTCTAAATTTCAAAATTGTTTAAAACCTAAGGTTCTTCCTACCCCAGACATAGGTTGAATATCTTACTAATAATTTGGTTCCCCAGTTTGGTATTTTTGGTTATACTGTTCTATGCTCTTCATATTCATAGTGTTTGGCATTTTCAATATTTTTGGTAGAGCGCCTCTGATGAGTCTTGAATAGACGAAACGCGCGTCAGGCGTAGCAAAATTTATTGTCTGGAACTTTGTTGTCATTTGTATTACACAAATTTTAAAAATTAAGCAGTGATCATTCTTGAGGAGGTTTGAATCTCAAATTTTCGAGATTCTCGGGTTTTGCCAATCTATAAAGCTTGTAATTTTTTGCCCATGAACACCCTATTTTTTATCATTTAAAAATAGTTCGCATATTTTATCTTTTTTGTTTACTCTGGCATACATTTCAGTAGCAATGGGGTAGTTTTTTTTATTCAACAAGGACAGCCAGGCATATCTGCCCGACTCAACTCAATGGAGACTTTTGTAAAATATCTTTAGCTGAACATTTAACCGATCAAACACTTTCTCTACCTGTAGCAATTTTCATTCACTATTATTCTACAAAAAACATGATTTTTAATCTGTAAAGGACCATAACCCCTTGAATGGGTCATTTCACCCGGGTTAACCCGAGATCGTGAAGTCGGTGGTTATCGTGAACTCGGTTAAGCAAAATGTAAACAAACGAGAATTGACCAATGGGAAAAGAGAAATTTTGACTAAAATGTAGTCGTTAACGCGGTTAAAAATCAAAGCTGTTATCGTTTAACTCGGCAGTTATCGTCAACATAACATGGTCACATATTCCTTCAACGGTAACTTCTAGTTTTAAAACGTACTGCATATGTTTTAATGACACTATTCTGTTGAGATAACTAAAACAAAAGGTTTACAATGAACGTTTTGGAACGGAATTCCCGGATTTGCGCACAAACGATTTATGAAGCATCTTCTCTATGATCATTAAAAAAATACATAAAATGTATTTCCTTATTAGTTGTTAACACCCCATAAAATAAACAAGTGGCTCCCAGGAGCCTGAACCGCTCACCTGGTCTTGATGTCGACCCTATGAAGACTTTTGTAGAGCCGTATTGAGATGAAAGGTAAGCAAACAACAGCTTTTCTCTATATGCAATAGTTTTCATTCTATAGGCCAAAAACACTATTTTTCAACTTTAAGGGGCTATTACCCCTATAAGGGGTCATCTGACAACTTCGACCCTATGGAGACTTTGTAGAACTCATGAGCTGAAAATTTAAGCAAGCAACAGCTAATCTGTATCTGCAAGATTTCATTCTGTAGGCCAAAAACACAAAAAAAGTCTATTTTTCACCTTTAAGGGGCCAAAACCCCTGAAGGTGGTCATCTGACATTTTTTACCAAAAGGAGACTTTTGTAGAGCTTTAGATGCTGAAGCAGTAGCATTGCATCAGATTTCATCTATCTCTTATACTTTTTAATTTATAAGCCAAAAACAGTAGTCTGACCCTCCAGGTCTATTTTTAGCAACGGCGGCCATGTTTTTTATTAGATCAATTTAAAATGAGGATCGTTTGTAGCCAACACACCATATATCATTCCTGCCAAGTTTCAAGCAAATTGGTTCAGTAGTTTCAGGAGAAGATTTTTTAAATTGTTAACGGACGACGACGGACGACGACGGACGCATAGTGATGGCATAAGCTCACATGGCCTTTGGCCAGGTAAGCTAAAAACGGAGTGTGCAGATTCATACAATATACAAATTGTTGTGACAAAATAACAAAAAATAAAAAACAGTGTACAACCTACACCTCTTGCTTTTCTGGACTGAATCAAACGAGCATTATTTTGATGACAAACTAAAACCAGTTTTACCGAAATACTTATAGTTTAACATTATTGCGTTGCCAGTAAATCATTATCATAGACCTACACACTTAAAGTATTTGTATACGATTTTAACAGCATACTTTTGCACAGTATTTAAGTGACCGATCATTTCCGATAAAAAAACAAAAACATGATAAATCTTTTTTTTTTTATTAAAACAAGTGTGGACTCTAATGCATGATTGCCTAGCAAGCCGCTATGGACACAAAAAGCAAAGGTCTGCTTTAGTAACATAAAAAAGACTTTATTATTTCTAGGTCCTGCTAAGGTTTATTGTTGAATTCTATATGTAGCCTTTGCTGTACACATACTGTAAAATCGATCTAAAATTAAGCCATTTTAAGATAAAAATGTCGATGAATCTAAGTCATGTAAGTGTTTATCCTAAACATTATTTGTTTTTAGATCCAGTATAAGCATTGTACTATCTCCTATTTAGTTTAAAATAACTGCATCAAAGTTTGGTTATGTTAGTGGAGGAAATAGGAAACTATTGCAGATAGAGAAAAGCTGTTGCTTGCTTAAACCTTCAGCTCATCGAGCTGTACAAAAGTCTCCATTGGATCAAAGATGTCACAGTCTGTTGTTCATATATACTTTTAAATCAGCTTAATGTTAAAGTTTAAAAAGGTTTCAATCTTCAAATTATTCTGAGAACAAAAGCTACCAACGGGATTATGGGAATACCGAAGAAGAAAATCAAACATATATTTTGCGCCTAGAAATTTTTATAATTTTCGTTTTATAATATTATTATTTTCAACATATAGTTGCATTCCAAGCATGCGGAGATGTAAAAAAAATTGTACATTGTTATTTTGACTTTTTTCTAAGTGTGACCAAAAAGGAAACTGGACTCATCCTCTTTTGTATTTTTAGTCTTGGGCCAATGCAAGACGGCAAGCAGCGACTTATGGTCATGCTGAAGACTGTTGGCTGTTTTCCATTGTGATTTTTAAAATTCACGTTTCTTTTTGTTGGTTGTGTGGCGTACAATTATTCCACATCTAATTATCGTCTACTTTAATGGTTATCATTTGTCAGATCAGCCTATGATTTTGAAGTATATAATATTATATGAAATAAGTTTAAACCCAATTGTAGATCTCTTTATGAACATTTGCAATGTACATGTATGCCTTTAAATTTTTTACGTCTAATAACAATAAATTATATTATTAACTCAAACAGGGCCAGATCCAGAAATTTTTGAAAGGGGTTGGTCCACATAAATTCCGCTGTGGACGAAGGACGAAAAGGGGGTGGTTCTAGACGTTACTTGCGAAATTTTTGTCGGAAAGGAGGAAAATTCCAATCTCGGACCCCCCCCCCCCCCCGGATCCGCCACTGCTCAAATATTTTTGATTGTCACATATTCAAAGATTGTCCCTCCCTTTATGATATAGACTAAAGCAAACTTATACAGGAACGTTGCAATCCATGTTCCGCACACAGGGGCTTGGATTCTGGTCATTTATATAATCAAAGCCCCTGTGGTTCTGCACAGTTAAAATTATTTTCTGACATGTTTGTAGTTGCATGTGGCGACATTGGTCTCTGTGTGGTGAATCGACAAAATTATCAAGCATTGAAAACATTTTCGAACAACCAATAACTTGTGACAAATAAGTTTAGATTTCCGGATCCCGCAATAGCTTTGTGAGAAATAGATAAAATTATTTATCCTCATTAAAATGACCTAGATCAAGACAGACGAATGACCCAATGTGGCTATTTTGTCATTTTCTAATAAAAAGCTTCGCCGAGCGCAGCATAATACGACCGCAACATGTTGAACCCTGTACGTTTTAGGCCTAATATGGATAGTCTAATGCTCTGGACTCATGCAGCCCATGGTGGACTTACAAAGGTTTTTGACACATGCTTCTCTGATGGACTTTCGACCCAGGGGGTAAAAATATAAATTTTGAATGTTGTATTCTACTCTTTAAAAGAATAATGTTAAAATTAAAAATCAAACCAGAATTTTTTTTTAAATTATGATTACAGCCCCCAAAATTTTATTCTTAAATTTAGAATCGCTACCTGACAAGAATAAATTTGCAAAAAAATAATATTTCGAAATCGGAAAGTTTCGATTTTGGCCCCATTTGGCCCCTAATTACGTAATAGGGGGGAAAAGGGGGGGGTCGCAAAAATTAATTCTTAATTTTGTATCCGCTATTTGACAAGAACAAACATGCAAAAAAAATTTTTCAAATTCGGACTAGAAATAAAAAAGTTACAATTTTGGCCCCTTTTGGTCCCTAATAACGTAACAGTAAAAAAAGGGGACACAAAAATATATCTACTACATGACAAGAATAAACTTGCAAAAAAATTGTCAAAATCGGACAACAATTAAAAAAGTTTCGATTTTGGCCCCTTTTGGCCCCTTATTACGTAACAGGTGAAAAACGGGTGGGGTCGCAAAAATAAATTCTCAAATTTGGATTCGCTACTTGACAAAAATAAACTTGCAAAAAAAATGTTCAAAAACAAACCAGAAATAAAAAAGTTTTGATTACGGCCCCTTTTGGCCCCTAATTACCAAACAAGTGAAAAAAGGGATGGTCGCAAAAATTAATTCTCAAATTGGGATTCGCTACCTGACAAGATTAAACTTGCAAAAAAAATTTCAAAATCGGACCACAAATAAAAAAGTTTCGATTTTGGCCCCATTTGGCCCCTAATTACGTAATAGGGGAAAAAAAGGGGGGGGTCGCAAAAATTAATTCTTAATTTTGTATCCGCTATTTGACAAGAACAAACATGCAAAAAAAAAATTCAAAATCGGACCACAAATTAAAAAGTTTTTATTTTGGCCCCTTTTGGCCCCTAATTATACAACGGAGAAAAAGGGGGCACAAAAATTCATTAGGTTCATTCTTTTATTGTAAGAAACATTCTTGACAAATTTCACATCAATAAGCCAACTAGGACCAAAGTTATGGTGGAAACAAGTAAAATATTTGAATTTTTTGCCCCTTTTGGGCCCCTAATTTCGAAACAAAAAAAGGGGGGACCCCCAAAATCAATCCCATTCATCCTTGTATGGTAAAGAACATCACTGTCAAATTTCATAGCAATCGGATAACTAGAACTAAAGTTATTGTGGAAACAAACAAAAAAACAGTATTTTTGGCCCCTAATTTCTAAACGAAAAATGGGGGGACCCCCAAAATCAATCCCATTCATCCTTTTATGGTAAGGAACATCATTGTCAAGTTTCATAGCAATTGGATAACTGGAACTAAAGTTATTGTGGAAACACTAAAAAGTTAACAGACACCGACGACGACGACGACGACGACAGCATCATACCATAATACGTCCGCAAATTTTTGCGGTCGTATAAAAATCAATAAAATGCTTGAATTGTGTGTGTCTGATTGACCTATTTTGCTTAAGCATTATTTTTCAGAGTCTGCAAATGGGCTCCAAGCTGCATTAAAAAAGATTGAAGAATATTGTTATAAATGGCAATTAAGTGTTAATATAAATAAAACTAAAATTATGATTTTTCAAGGAGGCAACCAAATCTGCAATAATTTTTACTATAAAAACCAATTGTTACTGGAAGTTAAAGAATTTAATTTCCTTGGAAATATTATTGACTGTAAAGGAAAATTTAAAAGGTCTTCACAGGAATTATCAAAAAAGGGATTGAAAGCGTTTTTTTCTCTCAAGAAGTATATGTCAAATTTTAAGCATATACCTGTAAATTTATCTTGTAAACTCTTTGACACTTTAATTAGACCAATTTTATTATATAACAGTGAGGTCTGGTTTATGGATGAATATTTTACTGTCTTTAAAGCTATACAAAGGTCCTCAGTGAGTGGCAGAGATGTGGATATCTTGTCTTTAGCTGACAAGTTTCCATTTGAAAAAATACATAATAAATTTTGTAAAAGTGTGCTAGGTGTACGAAGAACAGCTAGTAACATTGCTTCAAAAGCAGAGCTAGGAAGGTTGCCTCTAGAATCATTTATTAAAACACAAGTGAATACTTTTTATTCCAGAATTAACTCTCAGGGTATTAATCCATTGGTTAGAGAAGCTCTTGTTGTTAACAAACCCTTAGTAATGAGGGTATATATACTTGGTATAGTTTTGCTACCTCTATTTTGAATCAATTTCAAATAGATAAAGAAGATTTAGAGTTTCCTGATAAACTTTATAAAGTTATAAAAGTTAAAGTTAAAAACAGCAGTAAACGAATTATCAATGATAAATATGAAGAAGTCTTCATGAACAAAATTGTAAAATTTGATAATAGCTCTAAGTTATATCTATATAGCAAATTAAAGCTAAATATGAATATGGCAGATTATTTGAAAATCCCCAATTTCAATAGTCGAAAAACTCTTACTAAATTTCGCATTAGTGATCATAACTTGGCTGTTGAGGTTGGGAGATACAAAAACATCCCTCGTGATCAGAGACTTTGTAAAATATGCAATGTATTGGATGACGAGGCACACTTCTTTTTTGACTGCCAAATAAATAACAGTATACGTAATAGTTTTTTAAACAAAATATCTAATAAATATACAAACTTTAACCAGCTTGACTCTTTTAATAAACTTGTACTTATTCTAAACTATGATATGGATGTTTTGTCCATTATTATTGACTTTATAAAGCAATCCTTAGAATTGCGAAAATGAGGTCTATACTGGTCAAGTGCATGCATATTATATTAATTCATTTTCTTTTATGTCTTCTTTATATTTGTATGTACTTCTATGTGAATATGTTCATGTTATGTATTATTATATGTATTGCCTGGCCTACTATGGTCTTTATGCAAATAAACTTATATATATTATTTCTGTCTGTGATAATAAACTTTATTCAATGAATTAACATTTTGAAGTCAAAATTTATAAGAAAGTACGCTTAAACATGTGCACAACCTGATAAAGTGACTACGCCATGTACGCTACATGATCTAGTTGAATCGCATTGTTGCTTTAAAATGCCGCCACATAAAAGCATGAAAAACGAAGATGCTGTGTACAACTTTTTTGCAAGATTTAACTTATTTTTGGTGTCCGAATAGTATTTTTGTCCTTTAAACTTTATTCAATTAAGTAAATTTTCGCAATCCAAAATCAAATATCCATTACGCTAAAGCTACGCAAGATATGCTACACTGACTAAAATATAATCCGAAGCGGAACACATAATCTACTGGTCGCGGCCATATTGTCTTGATGGAAATCCGAAGATTGAGAATCCGAATATAGCCCCCGAGTGAAAAGTGAAAGTATGTACATTGCAAAGAGCTTTTGTAAATATAGCAACGACGGAAACAAACGACCTAATTTCAATATCGCTGCCTTTTTCTTTACAATAGGTAGTAATAAATATGTTTTGACAGCACAGCTTCAGATAAACATTGAAAAGGATTTCTGCTATATAAAGCATAAGGTTTTCAATAAGAATATTTGGTCATGTATGCCATGCGATAGGGCTAATGAACGACCATTGTACCAACTCATAAGATTAATGTACCCCCAATGCACAATAGGCCAATGTACCCAGAAAATAACGAAACACTCCCCCCCCAAAAAAAAAATCGCATGATCTGAAACTTTAACCTATGGTGACTGACAATGAAGAAACTTTACCTGAAATGAGGTCAAATACTAGTTTGAACACTTAACAGAGTGGGATATAGCCAACCCTTAACCAGGTTCAGAATGCCGAAAATACAATACTGAATCCTGTTGAACCGACACACACTGAGCGAGAAAAAGGGTTTGGGTGGGAAACAAAAGAACTGTAAATTTTGAAAACCACAGGATAAAGAGCGAGGTGGTTAGGGGCAGAAAATTTAGCTTATATTTGATGAATTACTTTGCGATCTTCAAATGGATCTTTTACGAGTCTTTTGGACATCCCTGGCAAGAAGCATGACTAATCAAAGGTGGGTTAAAGAACGGCGTGCCGGGCGCACCCCCTCCCGTTTTACAGGAAAATTTGGTGAGGAACTGTATTAAATAAGAAGTCCCAAATACTTTTTTTAATTGCGCCCCCCCCCCCCTTTCAAAATTTCTGGATCAGCCACTGGCCCTATCCACTCACCTTGACCCACTATGGTTTGCGGTCAGGTTTTCCGAATTATAGCATGATGACTCCGGTATTCATTATGACAGGGCTCTCCCATTCAACTACCTTAGGCACATATCTCAGTCGTTTTTTAGCTAAGCGAACGGACCCAATGTCAGCCGTTTCTGAGCGCTCTTTAGTGGACTTCTTCCGACAAGCTTAGTGCCTTTGTGGGCCTATTCGCTTCCCGTGCACCGCACGGATTCGGAACCAAGTGAAGCCCTTTTCATGTTAAATATTCTGTACATAACGACTACCATAAGATTGAGAATTAATTATAAAGGTCAGTAATGTGATAAAGGGTCGCTAATGTTCCTCTTTTTGCTGGATTCCACGAAGTTAAAAATCAAGTTACTCAATAACCACTCATCGCAGCCTTTTGATACTTGGTATGTAGCATAAGTATGCAATCCCATAGCATTAGGTCTGTCACTCTCGATCTACTTCCTGTATAACAAAAAGACGGTCACTATGTCTTGACATGGTTTATTTTTTTATAAACAAAGTTGATTGGTCGTACATTTGTACTACACATGTATATAGTGCCAATATTGAATAAGCTGTTGGTTTATTATGTTAATGATATCTATTCTTGTTCGTGTGTCTGTTCGTCTAAGGATTTTGTTAACCTTTTTTTCTTAAAAATTAAACCCGAATTCGAAGTTGCAATTTGCCATACCGTTTATATTTAGTTCCAAGATTTTGGACCACGACCAAAACAATTAAAACAAGTTGTTATGGAAAAGTAGATTAAAAAAAGTAAGATAATTCTTTATAAAGTACTTTAACAGGGTCAGAAATAAATAATCGGACGCATGTATATACCCCAAGTTTCCCAAACACCGGCTGTGATTAATTAGAGAGTGGTAAATTGCATATGGTTGACAACCTTACTATATATTATATATTATATAGTCCGGTAATTTTACCTTTATTTACCCTTTTTAGTTTCTTTCCTTAATTTGTTAATGAGATACTTCTAATTTCAAAGACCAAAAAGTTAATTTGTTACACTAACAAAGGTTTCAAACATCTTAACTAACACTATAAGAAGCTTTTGGTACATATTACATTATACAAATTTGCGGTTCACGATAACAGTAAAAAGGAACAAACCGGGTTGAACGATAACATTAACCGCGTTAACGACTACATTTTAGTCGTAATTTCTCTTTTTCAATTGGTTAATTCTCGTTTGTTTACATTTTGCCTAACCGAGTTTACGATAACCACCGATTTCACGATCTCGGGTTAACCCGGGTGATTTGCCAACTTCTACCCAAATGGAGACGTTTGTAAACCTTATTGAGCCGAACATTTAAGCAAGCATTAATTTTCTTTTTAAATACCAAAATACGATTTTTAATCTTTTTTAAGGCCATAACCCCTAGAGAAGGACGTCTCATAACTTCAGCCGAATCAACGGGAGATTTTCATAACTCTTTGAGTCAAACATTAGTGTTTTCTCTATCCGAAATATTAATTTTTCATTTAGTGAGACAATTAAACTAAACGTGTTTTCATTTTCTTAGGACAAAATCATGATTTTCGGGCGGATTTCACGGAATGAAAAATCTGGGTTATAGAATGGCAAATGTCTGGCCGGAGGGGACAAAGCTTCGTAACAGTTTTCCCAGAAACTACTTATCACAGCATGGGGTCTGATAACGTGGGATTCGATTTCAGGTCTGTCACTCACATACTCCGGACATTCTTAACCTTTAAAGGGGTCGATAGTAACTTTAATCAATTGGAAACTTTGCAACTTTTTGAGCTTAACATGTAGGTCAGCATATCAGTTACTAGCTGTCAATAAGGGCAATAGCCCCTAAAGAGGGTCATATGATATTTTCCATATTATGGTTACTTGTGTAGTGCTTCATTTAAGCAAAAGACAAGTTTTTTTTTCTATCTGTAGGAGTTTTCATTCAAAAGCCAAAACACAATTTTTGAACTTTTGAATAGCCCCCCTAATCGATATTTTAGTAAGTATGAGCTGCGCCAGATTTCTTTACCTGAAACTTCTTTAAGGGTTATCTTGCAGCTTAAAAAAAAAGAGACTTTTTAAACTTTTCAGCTGGACATTTTGGCAAATATCAGCTTTCCTTTATTTGCAATCGTTTTGATTCTACAAGCCAAAACTGGGCCATTGCCGGAAAGGATGAAAAAAAAGGTGCCATTTGAAAACATTGACCAAAAGGAGAGATGACATTTTAATCACCATAACTCAGTAAAATTGTGCCATTTGAAAACTTTGACAAAATGAAGACTTTTGTGGAGCTTCTTGGCCTGGACATTTGAGCAAGCAACAACTTTTCTCTTTCTGAACAAGAATGGAATTCCAGGGTCCCCCGCCGGTGAAGCAAATATTATTGAACATGGGTGATTTTTTAACTTGACCAAGGTATTAGTGATATAAACATTTGGTATAAATTTCATGAAAATCTGTCAACATCTGTAGGGATGAGAGTGCTTACAAGGTCTGTTTTGCTAAAAAGCAGAGTCTTTTTTTATGGTCAAAGTCCCCTAACTATAGACGAAACGCGCGTCAGGCGTAGAAAAATTAATTGTCTGGAACTTTGTTTTCATTTGTATTTCGAACACACGTGAAGGTTAGCACTGCTGGTGGAGTTTTAATTCCCCGAGGTTAGCCCGCTCCGGCACCAACACTTTTGAGTTGGAGAAAACATCAAAGTTTTAAATTATCCGTCTAAATTTCAAAATTGTCTAAACCCTAAGCTTCTTCCTACCCCAGACATAGGTTGATTATCTTAGTTATAATTTGGTTCCCCAGTTTAGTATTTTTGGTTTTTACTGTTCTATGCTCTTCATATTCATATAGTGTTTGGCATTTTCAATATTTTTGGTAGAGCGCCTCTGGTGAGTCTTGAATAGACGAAACGCGCGTCAGGCGTAGAAAAATTAATTGTCTGGAACTTTGTTGTCATTTGTATTCCTACAAAAATTATTCGAAAAATGCTGATTTTTAAACTTGACCAAGGAATTAGTGATATAAACATTTGGTATTAATTTCATGTAAATCCGTCAACATATGTAGGGATGAGAGCGCTTATACAAGGTCTGTTTTGCAAATAAACAGAGTCTTTTTATGGTCAAAGTCCCCTAACTTCTTAAAAATTATCAAAAAATGCTGATTTCCGAACTTGTCCAAGGTAGTAGTAATATAAACATTTGGTA
The DNA here is from genome assembly GCA_963971305.1 of Arcuatula senhousia. Taxonomy (NCBI): domain Eukaryota; kingdom Metazoa; phylum Mollusca; class Bivalvia; order Mytilida; family Mytilidae; genus Arcuatula; species Arcuatula senhousia. The sequence goes on along the minus strand of OZ020303.1, from coordinate 44,782,986 downwards.
TAAATTTCATGAAAATCCGTCAACATCTGTAGGGATGAGAGCGCTTACAAGGTCTGTTTTGCTAAAAAAAAAAACAGTCTTTTTTATGGTCAAAGTCCCCTTACTCCTACAAAAATTATCGAAAAATGCTGATTTTTGAACCTGACCAAGGAATTAGTGATATAAATATTTGGTATAAATTTCATGAAAATCTGTCGACATCTGTAGGGATGAGAGTGCTTACAAGGTCTGCTTTGCCAAAAAGCAGAGTCTTTTTTATGGTCAAAGTTCCCCAAATCCTAAAAATATTATTGTAAAATGCTGATTTTCGAACTTGTCCAAGGTAGTAGTAATATAAACATTTGGTATAAATTTCATGAAAATCCGTCAACATCTGAAGGGATGAGAGCGCTTACAAGGTCTGCTTTGCTAAACAAAAACAGTCTTTTTTATGGTCAAAGTCCCCTAACTCCTACAAAAATTAACGAAAAATGCTGATTTTCGAACCTGACCAAGGAATTAGTGATATAAACATTTGGTATTAATTTCATGAAAATCAGTCATTATCTGTAGGGATGAGAGTGCTTACAAGGTCTGCTTTGCCAAAAAACAGAGTCATTTTTATGGTCAAAGTCCCTTAACTCCTAAAAAAATTATCGAAAATGCTGATTTTCGAACTTGTCCAAGGTATTAGTGATAATCATGAGAATCCGTCAACATCTGTAGGGATGAGAGCGCTCACAACGTCTGTTTTGCCAAAAAACAGTCTTTTTTATGGTCAAAGTCCCATAACTCCTACAAAAATTATCGAAAAATGCTGATTTTTTATCTTGCCCAAGGTATTAGTGATATAAACAATTGATATAAATTTCATGAAAATCTGATAAAATTCGTAGTCTTGAGAGCACTTACAAAAAGTGTGACGGAAGGACGGACGCCCAGCATTTCTATGTCCTCGCTCTGCGTTGCGGCGGGGGACACAAAAAAAGTTTTTATTCTACAAACAAAAACACCATTTCTGACTTTCCAAGACACATAACCCCTAAAAGGTGTCATGTGACAACCTCGAACCAATTGAAGACTTTGTGGGGCTTTCTGAGCAATTAAACAAGAAGCGTCTCTTTCTGTAATAGTTTATATTTAATTGCAAAGACAGAAAAGAACCAAGATTTTTTACCTAAAAGGTTATCTGAAAACTTTGATTTAATTTAGGCTTTTCGTTATGCTGTTGTTGATCTTTAAGATATTAAGCATGAGATAAAAGTGATTGTAGCAGTGTAGTTAGTACATGTAGAGGATCTAGTTAATCCATTAGTGTAACACCAACAATGTGTTCAATTGTACCTTTATGTTCTATTTTTAATGACAGTTGCCATGTTTTTTTGTTGCATCAATCAAAAATTCAAATGACAGTTTTGTAAAGGACATCCTAAACAAAAACCATACCAAGTTTGATTACACTTCGTCAAATGATTTCTGAGAAGATTTTTGAACATGTGAATGGCAGATGAGGAATACCAATAGCTCACATGGCTGCCAAATCTAAATTTTGATGTTGTCTGTGTCACTCTGTGATCCTTTTTTTTCGATATGGTTAAATGAATAAATCATTTATACAGAAACAAGTTTCAGTCAGCATTTGAAGCATGCATCATGATTAAGCAACCATAGGTTTGGTAGCAGTGCACCATATCTACCTGCCAGTTGATGTTGCACTTTATAGTATTGAAGAAGACTAATCCTTCTTCATATATAAGGAGCCACCATGCAGACATTATATTTTGTTGGTAAGACCAACATAGTTCTGTGGTGAAACAGAACCAGGCCCAGACATCAAAATGATACAAAGTAATGCCTACCAATAACACCCAATCTTTTAATGGCCCGACCACGTATGTGGATCGGACATATAGTTGGGGCTCCTGCAGGGTACCCCCCACAGGTCGCAAGGTCGCTTTTAAAAGGGGCCTTAGGTCGCAAGGTCGCTTTTAAAAGGCATATTTTGGCGGAGGTCGCAGGTCGTTTTTTGGCATAGGTCGATTTTATGAAGTGTAGGTCGAAAGTCGCCCTTTAAAAGCCCTCAGGTCGCAGGTCGTTTTTAACCCTGCGAGAGCCACATAGTTTTACCCTTGTCTATCCATCCGTCCGTACCACTTTGGTTTAGTTCTTGGTTAAGGTCCATTACTCGGATACTAGATGTTGGGTGTCAATGATATTTCACCACCAGATGGGTCTTGGGTAGGGCTACACCACCCACTAGAGATTAGGTCACTGTGACCTATATTTTATGCATGAACGACTTCGGTTAAGTTCTTTGTTAAGGTCCATAACTTGGATACTAGATGTTACGGGTCAATAATATTTCACTACTCGATGAGTCTTGGTAACATGGCACCACCAACCAGAAATAAGGTCACAGCGACCTATATTTTACACATAAACACTTTTGATCAATTTCTTGGTAAATGTCCATATCCTAGGTAATACACATTAAGGGTCAAAGATATTTCAAGAACGGGAGGGCCATCCTGTGGCTCATAGACACATTTTCTAGTTTAAATTCTCATTTGTTATAAATCTTCTTTGCAATTGGTTTGCTAAAATTATTGCATGTGCTTTCTGACAAACCACCTTGTTTCAGGATGTCAGATTCTTATCTCTGAATCTCAATTTTATGCAGTTGTGGGTATAATGATAATAGCGTACTTCCTTCATGAAAATCTGAAGATACGGACAGACTTGATCAGAACACTATATGCCCCTGCAAACTAAGATTAATAATATACACCTAAGAGTAATATAATCTAAGCGCTGAACCAGAATTATAAAAATTTTGAATAGAAAATAAGAATTCATATTCAAATTGAGACAATCTGAAATATTTTGTTATCATTGTGTATTAGTTTAAACATATTTTATTGCCAATAAAAGCATATTGGATTGGACACAAGTAAAAATCTTACTTAGGTAGTCCTCTCCGAGATACAGTTTTACAATAGTATATATACAGTTACCGAGCATGCGTAAAGATTATAATATGATATAAGATGATACAACAAAATGAGAAATACAAGTAATTATGTGTTTCATGTGGATAAGGTAAAAAAGAAAAAAGAAAAAGAACAAGATTTTGATGCCAGACATGTTGAACAGAGACCATCCTTTCCTACCCTAAGGTTAATCAACAACTAGAAATCGCTTAGAATTTTTAATAAATTTGCATATTTCGTTTAAAAGTTTTTGGTTATTGTTGTCAGAAAAATCTGAACAGCCATGCAGAAATAGGTAAGTATCTATTTGAATTGTGTCAGGTATCCATTCTAGATTGTTTAGTAATTCCGTCCTCTGTATTTGATACAAAGGGCATATGAGGAAAAAGTGATTTGCATCTTCTATACCACATCCACATCTACAATAAGGGTCAGCTATTATGTTCACTTTGTGTAAATCAAAATTGAGGAATGATGCAGAGCATCTAAGTTGAGTAAGAATAATGTTATTTTTTCTAGGACCTGACGTGTAGAACAATGGTACTCTGTGTGCGTTGACTTTGTTTGGTTTAATACGCGTTTTGAATTTTGCCAAAGAATCGACATTACGAAGAGATACGTCTAATTTATTCCACTCCTTTATTGTGGATGGAATGAATGACTCCCTTGTGATAGACAGTCTACAGAAAGGCATAACTATGTCCTCGCCATTTCTAAGAGGATATGTGGTTAAACTTTGAATTTTATTGGGAACAAGGTCTTGTAAATAAGTAGGGGTGTTATTATTATGAATATTATAAAACATTTGCAGTTTTCTACGACGTCTTCTTTCATGCAGCGTTTCCCAACCGACTTCATCATAGATTTTTTCAGTTTTAGCAAAAATAGGCAACCCAGTCACTATTCGTGCAGCCTCTACCTGAATTTGCTCTAGTTTACCAGTATAGACTACTCCACAATTATCCCATACTTCTGAAGCATATTCGAGAAGTGGCCTTATATAAACCAAGTAAAGTTGTTCTAAGTTTTTTCTGCTTAACTGGTATTTTAACTTTCGAAGGATATTTATATGGCGTCTCCCACAGGATATAATATTTTCCACGTGGACATTCCATTTTCCATCCTTACTGAAAGTAACACCTAAGTGTTTATGAGTAGTTTTTATTGGAATATCTAGCCCATTCAGGGAAAAATTCAGTAAAGGTATTTCGGTATTAGAAAATATCATCACTTCAGTTTTATCAGGATTGAAAAACATTAACCATCTTTTTGACCATTCGTCCAACTCTCTCAAGTCGTGTTCAACAACATTTTTTACGCTGTTGATGTCCTTGTTTGAGTAATTGAACGAAATGTCATCTGCAAAAAGTCTACACAAGGAAGTCATGTTCTTAGCAATATCGTTTATATATATTATAAATAGTAGAGGTCCCAAGACTGATCCCTGTGGTACACCTGCGAAAACTTCACCAACAGATGAAGATGAATTATTTAATACCACTTTCTGCTTTCTCGAAATTAAATAGCTTCGAAACCAGTCAAGTAAATTCCCTTTGATACCATACGCGCTAATTTTGTGGAGTAAACCTCTATGCCAAACTTTATCAAACGCTTTTGAAAAATCACAGAATACAAAACAGTTTATGTCTTTTTGTTCAAATGAGTTAAGAATGCAATTATACATTTCTAATAATTGATGAACAGTTGAAAATTTCGGCATAAATCCGGATTGATATTCGTAAAATAGCTTGTTTGCATGAAGATGGTTATAAACATGTTTAAAAATAACTCTCTCCATGACTTTTCCGACACAGCTTATTAAGGAGATGGGTCTATAGTTTGAAGGTATAGATGCGTCACCTTTTTTAAAAATAGGTGTGACATGGGCGAATTTCCAATTCGAGGGGAACTTACATTGCTGTAGAGACTTGTTAAAAATTATAAGAAGCGGGATGGCAATGAGATCTGGGCATACTTTTAACATTCGATGACTGATGATATCGGGGCCTGATGCTTTATTAGGCTTTAATATTTGAATTACATCGACAATCTCTTTCACTGTTATATTAATATTTGATAAGATGTTTTCAGACCTTGCCTGGAAGAATGGAATTTCAACATTTTCTTCGTCTAATGTTGATATAGAACAAAAATATTTATTTAGGAGTGAACATTTCTCTTCTTCATTACACACAATATCATTGAAGTCCTCGTGATTTATCGTATTATATAATGGTGGTACAGAGTTTGTTGGTTTCCCAGACTTAATTAACATTTTCATAATTTTCCAGTATGTTTTTGGATTGTTTGCGTTTTCTAAAATAATGTTGTCTAAATTCTTTTCAAACTGCTCCTTAGCAGATCTTTTCATATTATTTACCTTATTTCTCTGCTTTTTGAACTTCATAATATTATTTTCAGTTTTTGATTTTAATGCTTTTTTTCTTAGTCTATCGCGTATTCTTATTTCTCTCCGCAGATTGTTATTGAACCATGGTTTGTCATTCTTTCTTACAGTTACCAATTTAGTTGGAATACAATCTCGTGAAATTTCTAGTACTTTATTTGTAAAAATTTCACAAGCTTCGTCTATCCTAATTGTATCATCTAAAATATTTTCCCAGTCAGCCGATTGTAGCTTATCAATGAATTTATCTTTATTTAAGCGATCATAGATCCAGATTTCTCTTTTATATGTTCCCGACTCTCTTGCTGGGGTTTCGATATAACCGATAGCTGCATCATGATCACTGATAATACGGGGTATTTGAAGCACATCAGAATATGAAGAGTTTAAGTTGTCACTCAGAATTACAGGGTCTAAGAGGGTACTCGTGTGAGCAGTAACTCTTGTTGGCTTGTCGATAATGTTTTGAAGGTTGAACATGCTCATGGTTTCTATAAGTTTGTTATTATGCGGATTGTTAAGGTCGGAGTTCAGATCACCTGTTAGAATAACATTTGCGTTTCGGTTGAGTGCCATTTCAATTGAGTAGTTAAGTCTACTCCAGTATTCGACACCTGACCATTCTGGTCTATAGGTATTACATAATAGAAATAATTTTCCATTCGCGTTAATTTCAACCCAGATTGTTTCATCTACATCATTTTCAAGGGTTTGCAGTCTCTTAACACCGAGGTGATTTTTTGTATATATAATAATTCCTCCACCGAACCTATTTCTATCTTTTCTAAAGGTATTTGAGAAATCATTTAAAGTGATGTCATTATCGGGTATATCAGGATCTAAATGGGTTTCAGTAACACATAGAATGTCATATTCGTCACAAAATGTACTGAGGAAGTCGAGTTTATTTCTAATGCTTCGTATGTTTATATTACATAGCGTTACACATCTGTTGAGAATAGACGAGTTTGAGTTGGGACCTGGGTTTTGTTCAACGTTACCAACGATTAAAATAAAATGAAGCACAAAAAGCAGAAAAACAATGTCAATACCTGGTAGAGTAGATTGCAGGACAAATAGTGATAATGTAAGAAGAGTGCAAGAAATGTTCACATATAATACATGTAATATACCAGTAAAAGAATCTTGTTTTTGGATAATACAGGTTAGTATAAAGCGATTTCTGCTGTTGAAGCGGCCTATTGCTGCCCTATAGGTGTCAATGTCAATACCCATTTATAATTAATGTTCGAATGTCACATTCACCCAAGGGCAGCAGATGGGGAAAGGGGGGTTGGAAGTTCTCTGCATCACCATAATATCTAGCATCAAAATATATGTATGAAAACAAACGAGAAAAAAATAAAAATAAAACAAAATAATTCCTGAGTTCATTTCAGTGCACATTTCATTTCAAGGGGATATTTTATTTAGTATTTAACAGGTTTATTAGATATAAATTACATACTGAGAACATGAGGATAATTCTAAAAAAAAAAATGCTACTACTTACTTGGTTTTTTTTTAAATGAGTTTCCGAATTAGAGCATAACTCAACCAAATATCAACCAAACTTTAAATAGGACAAAAACAATGTCTGAGAAGAAATAAACTTAAAATATTAAAATTAATAATAACAGCACTGAAATGAACGAATAAAGTATATGATGAAATTAAGCAACACAATATAACGTTTCAACTAGAGAAAGAAACAACAAATAAATGAATTGACAGCAATATCAAATATTGATAACATTGTTTGCACTAAGATATCATACATTTTCTAATAAAATTCATATACTGTTTTTGCTCACTTTTGTTTACATAACAAAGCGTTGACCTATTTTCTCACCGATTTAAGAGTCCATTCATAAACTTTTAACCTCTTGTGTTTTACAAGAGGTTAAAAGTTTGGGAGAATTTAAGAAAACTAGAACAAAAACAAAAAGAAGCAATGATAGTTAGTTCTCTTTCTTGTTAAATTTGCATTATACAAAATGTATGCGCATTAGAATAAGGTAAACATTTTTATTTTAATAATTTTAGTCAAAATAAAAATTTACATTATAGCACGAAAGTCGAGTGCACCCGAAAGATAGACCAACACTACATTTCATTCATGTGATTGTTGTTGTCCTGAATACACATTTTAAACATGTTGTCGATAAAAGGATTTGAATGGTTAATCAAAGTTATACTTTTCAACAAGTGATATTCAAATTGGATATTTAATTAAGCAAAGGATAAAGCGTTTAATTTTGTGGGTTTTCGGATTATATATAAATTGTGCGTGAAAATTGCAGATATTTTCATATTTTTCATTTAAAGGTGAGTATTTTTTTGCATTAAAACAAATAGATTTCAATTAAGATTTCACTATCAAGTTTATAGAATGAGGTGAGTAATATATTTCATAACATATTATTTACAAAGAAAGTCGATCAAAGTATACATTGTATGTTTAATCATAGATTTCTTGTGATCCATCTGGTTCTGGAGATGTACTTCTTCTAGCATTGTCTATGTCACTAACCAGGTTGGTGATGTCATCATGGGTTTTGATTAGGATTCTTCGACTGTCTTTTGTTTCCTTAACGTAGATTCTTCCGTCTATTGTCCAGTAAGCTTCAATCTTTTTGTCGTACTTCATTCTTGCTAACCTTTTGACTAGTGTCGTTCTAAATTCTGTTAGGTTTTCTGTTATGAATATCCCACCTGCATCATTTTTAAGTTCTTTCTTGTTGGAGAAAACTAGGTGTCTAGTTCTATAGGAGATAAACCTGACGATAACTTGCGATTTACCACTTGTTGTTGCTTTGCCAATAATATGAGATCTTCCAATGTCTTGCAAGCCAATATCTATCTTGAGTTTTTCCTTGCATATGTCAATAATGAGCTGGTCTGTGTTGACAGGGTGCTTTATTCTGCCAAACTGGTCAACTGGTACAGGAATATTGTGAAAGCGAAGGCTTGTTCTTCTGGAATATTGCTCTTGGTTTTCTAACCTGTATTCTAGTTCAGAAATTTTCTGATAGAGATAGTCCATCTCTTTGCTTTGCTCTTTCATCTGATCTATGTGGGCTTTTGCTGACCTCTCTATTGCTGACATTGCAATGAACTGCTTGCAGATGTTCTGTTGATTCTTTTCTATCTGTTTTTTATTCTCTTCAATAGAAGCAATTGCTGGTTTGATGTGTTCTTCTAAGACCAGTGTGACACTTTGTTTTAACTCTTTTTCAATCATTGTTGATAGGGACTCACTTATTTTCTGTGCAATTATTGGGACTATAGTGTTTATTACGTCCGGACTGGACAGTGCTTCTAGTATCTTGTCCTGTAGGTTTTTCTTGGCAGTGCTAGCTTTGGCCTTTGTCATGGGCACAAATTCTGTATCACCAGTAGAATTTCTTCTACGGGTTTGTCTGACAGTTTGTTTCTGTGTTGCAGGCAGATGTTCAGGGCTTTCTGCACTTTTTCTTTTACTTGAGTTTATGTCTGCAGCATCAATTGGTGTAATGGGAGGGTTGGGTTGAGATTGAGTTTCGTCGATATCATCATTCATGTCGGCCATCTTTGTTTACATTCACGATGGGTTGGGTTGTCCAAGTAAGTTTTCGGGTGCTTTATTTATGTAAAAGTCTATTTTATAGCTTATTGTAGGTCTATTAAGGTTGTTTAGTTATCCCTGTGAACTCTGAAACTGGTTAAGCAATAGTTTTCCAGCAGAAATATCCCCTTTCCTTGGTCAAAAATTTACCCTACCATCTTCTAAGATGCATGCTCGGTTATCATTGTGTATGTCTGGGGCAAAATGAAGTCAATGCAGTGTTATATAAATTTTATGTAAAAGATAACACAAAAACATAACAAAGTGTAGGATATTGATTGACATACAAAAATAAAAGTTCAGTTCATGTAAGAAAGTTATAATTGATCAATATGACATTCATGATATCCTAAATTCATAAAATCTGCATGTCAAAATGTACAAACGAAATTCAAAAAGCAGATTTTTAGAGCAATATTTATATAGAAAAGTAAAAAAAAAACTCTCTTAACTGACTTTTGGAGTTCTAAAAGGATCTTACTTGTATCAAGTTAAATAAGTTATTTTTTCACATATTTTTTTTTAGAATATCACATTGAACAGTTGTAAATTTCCTGCAGCATAAACTTTACAAATGAGACACACTCAATTGAACTATCATAATATATAATCTACAAATTACTGCCATTTGATTTTAAGATTTCATAAGTACAATTCATTATCTAATAATTATTCATTTTTATATCTATGATATGTATTTTTAAATAACAAAACTCAGCTGTATCAATTTGCAAAAGCAATTATACTGTCAATATCTAAACTTTTACATTATAAATAAATCCTCATAATTAATGAAGCCTAATTTTACAAAATTAACTTTAAATCCTTATAATAATACCATTTTCTTCCTTTTTGCAAAAAACAATTATTCTTAAATAATACACTTGTTTACAAATTCTATGTAATATAATGTTTATAAATATCTAAAATAGGGAATTGCAATGTCTTTTAAGAGATTTTTAAAAACATTTTTCTATTCTATTGCATTTTTTCAAAAAATTTGCAACAATAACAGCATTCATCAGTGTTAAGCTATTCTTTAAATAAAACAAAACATTTGAAATTCACAAGTATAAATAATTGCTTCTATAAAATACTGTTAACCTTGCTATTGACTTCTATTGTACATTTAAAAATAAATAAAGCTTTGGCATTATAACAGCATTATTAATAGTTGGAAGAACTATGCAACTACATTTATTGCACATATAATGAATACAAGTAATGTACCAGTGTTGTTAATAAATAAAATAATTCCTAGATTCTCATCAACATTTTTTTTTTAAATATGGGGGTGAATATTATTTTTAATTTTTTTAATCCATTTTGATATTTAATATTCTGCCATTTGAACGGCAATTGACCAAAAGTTAAACATAATTTGTGAAAAATTCAAAATAATTTTTTTCAAGGCAGCTGAACAAATTGGGGCAGGGGGATGATAATCTAGGATATTTTTTATATTGACCTTCATAACAAACTCGCCAACTATAATTGTTAATTATCATTCAAAATTAGATTTTTTAATCATTTATATAGAGTCATTGAAATTAGTATTTTCATTGCAAATTTTATAACAAATTCTTTTATTTAACATAAGAATTTCATTTTATGGACAAAATTAAAACTTCAAAATTCTTAATTTAGTTATTTTTTAACTTCTGTAAAATGGGAAATTTTGCTCTTGTCTTTTTCGCAGTAGGATGACTGAATTAAAGTTCACATAGTTTTCAATTCACGTTGTAATGATATTGTCAATAGACTACAAGGGAAGACAAATATATTTTTGTGCTTTGCAATATTAACATGAAAATCACAAAAATAAAATCGCTACAAAATATTCCCAGTTTACAGTATAAGAGTCCTATTTGTTGTCATCTTGTTTTTTTCAACAAAATCAATTCCTGTCTTTTTTAACATTAAAAAAATGATTTTCTTTTTTTTAATCAGATCTATGTGTATAGCATCAAATGTAAAATGAGGTAAATGTATTGAACAACAAATTTTTATGACCTAATCTAAACTAGGCTAGTCAAATGAATGCTTTTTAATAATATCAACATCATACAAATACACTTTAGCATGTAAAAGAATCCAAGCAACTTTAACATGCCAATGCTACCTACTGTAATGATAATTTAAACATGCCTAAGGTTTTCCAAGCTTTTCCTATGTTACAACTACCAAACTATTTTTGTCTACAGAGGTAGTTTCAATTATTGCAATCTTAAAACTTGTATGATATGATAAAAAGTTTGAAAAATTTCAAGATTTTAATGAGCCAAAAGGAAGTTTCTCAACTTTTTTAAAATCAATTTAAAACGGTTATTTACAATGTTCAAACCGAACTGTACGAGGTAGATTTTACCTCATCTTAGTTTTCATATTTTTTTGAAAATCAGTAAAAAAAAATTGGATGTAGTATCTTCCATGCAAAAAACCCAAACATAAATATTTTAATTTCTTGCACTTTATGCTTCCACTGTTTAAAAGTTTTTGTCATTAAACTAATAACATAATTTCATAGTTGTAAAATATAAGTCTTTGATTGGAAACATAAACATTTTGATAAACACACAGTTCAAGTAACTTAAAAATAAATAAAATCATGATTCAAACCATTTAATATATGGTAAAACATTTCAATAAAATTTTTGTAAATTCAATACCTGCATTTTAGCTGAATGGCATATACATTTGTTAAACAAATACAAAACATTCAAACATTTCCAATGTCATGAATCATTATTCAATTACACTTTGCATAGTTCATTTTAAAATAATTACAAATGTTGTAAAAATCTATCATATACAATTCAGTCTTCTAATTTCAATACATAAACTATTTAAATCTGAATAACAATAAATCTAACATATATATATAATATCGTTTTTTATTATTGAAAATCAGTAAAATTTATAAGGATGTAAGAATCTTGAAAGCGAAAAAAAAAACAAAACCAAACATAAATATTTTTATTCTTGATTTTTTGATTTCTTGCACTTTATACTTCCATTGTTTAACAGTTTTTGTCATTAAACTAACAACCTTATTCATAGTTGTAAAATATAAGTGTTAGAAAAAATCAGTAAAATAAATCAGTATAAATTTTACTGATTTTCAATAATAAAAAACGATATATATAATATATATATATAATATCATAATATATATACTATCTATTCGATGGACTCTAAATATATATCACAGTGATAAAACATATAAATCTGGTGGAGAAAGAAAATCTGTGAAAAAGGAAAGATAAACTAAAGTGAAAAGGAAGTATATTTTTCCCTCTTAACAATCGATCAACACTAAACAAATAAATCTGTGCTTTTCTTGGCTATTATGGTTTAATACTATATGCTATTTGTCATAATTCAAAATTTGTTTCTTTAGACATGCTATAAAAGAGCTTTTTTGAAACTACCATGTACTGGTATATGTTATATTAAAAAAAGAATCATTTCATTGTATTAAATTGGGAAAGAAAGGATTTAGATTTGTTGGAATGTAACAAAATATTGCACCTTAAACAAAAACAAACAGAAACTTCATCATGTTTAAAGAATGAGGCAAATTCAGGCCAAACAAAAAAAATTAGTGCTGTAGTTTTCCAATTCAAAAATCTTTTCTTAATTTATCAAAATTTTGAAACAAAAGCACTTTTTCCCTTCTATTCAAAGGACAAGATATAAGAAGCACAATTTGACCCCCTTATTTTTGCATATTTTTCAAATTTGGAATATTCCATAGTTATTGTGGGCTTTTGCAGTTAAGAGGTCATAGTACATGGGACAGTCATTGATTTTTGTGAAATCAACTCTATTGTTAGAATTCGCGTGTGCAAATATGGTCAATTCAATGCAATATGGCATAATAGGCTCTAAATGTCTAAAATTTATGCTGTTTTTGTGAAAAATAAATATGAGTGGACCTGTGACTCACAACGATAGTTTCAAAAACATTGGTATGGTGATGCTATACCCGCAGTTCAAGGCCCTGGAAATTTTCTGAGTTGATTTCGGTCATTTTTCCCGAAATTTTTAATGTTCAATGACCACTTCTTATGCAATGTCATATAATATTGTCTCCTTCCTATGTTGAAGACTTATGCCCCCCCCCCCCCCTAATCCTCCTTGAAATCTTCTGTCAATCAGGTATTACCTAAATAAGTTCTTGCTTGTTTGAAATATTTTATAATATGCTGCAAATGATATCCTGATCCTGTTAACAAAAGTTGTTTAAAATATTCCTCATGGTTTATTAAAAATTGCTTGATTTACTTGATGTAAAGATCGTTCATATAAAAGTGAAAGTGAAAGTAAAAGTAAAGAGGAAGTTGATTGGAATGAATGACACATACAAAAATAATATTTTATTTCCAAAAGAAAAGCAAATTAACAAAAAGTGTTGAGAAATGCAAATAAGATATTCTGTTCAATGAATTATATCAAAATATAGGTATCTGGTTATTAATTATTAGTTTGTAATATTTCAGATTTTTTTTTATCTTGCACATGCGTAATGATTAAACTCCATTATGTAAACAAATTTATTTATACTGTGTACAAACACTCTTAAAGTCTTTTGACCAATTGAGTGTGTTTTTCTCAATTTTAATGAGGATCTGATTTCTAAATAAACAAAACAAACAACTTGGTACAGTTAATTAACATTATTGATATAATTATCTACAGGTAAATCTTCTTCAATGCACGTGGCCATGATCAGACAGGTGTGACCGATTACCTAGGCTAATTAGCATAGCCCTGTAGCAATTCACACCGGTGTTTGACACCACATTCAGACTTATTAATGAGATTAAATGACCACCCGACCGGATGCTCAGCAGACCAATTAATGAATTTATGACCGACTGACAAAAAACATTGTGCAAAGAAAATTTTAAATGTCCGATTTGGGGGATTTTGGATCGGTCATTTTGGACAAAATTTCGGTCATGACCGGCAAATATGACCGTTTCCAGGGCCTTGCCGCAGTTAAAATATTTTTGTGGGTCACTGGTCCTCTCATACTTTTTTAATTAAAAATATATGAAAATTGCCATATTTCGAGCTTTTAGGAAAAAGTCGCTTTTCCCACATATTTAGCCCACCATTGAGGAGAAAATTGATAAATGATACATTTGAAGCATACAAATTATTTAAAGATCACCACTTTAGAGTAGTAATATGAATATTTCGAAGAAATTTGTCAGTTTTGGAAAAGGGGCCAAAAACAGACCTTATCATATCTTGTCCTTTGTAACATCAAATGATTATGAAAAATAAAAGGAGCACTTAAATTCATCATAATCAAACAATTAGTACAACTGAAAATTGACCAGAAAGCATAGTAAAAGTAAAAAAAAAAATGTTTTCTGTACCTGAGAACAGAAATAAACTAAAAAGACTTATTTTCTTAGGATAAATCGAAGAAATTTACATACTTCATGTAATTGCTTGATGGCCAAGTACATAACTAATCTATTAGTTTTCAGACTAATTCTAAACAGTAGTTTCCATAATTGTTAATTTTACACTATGTTCTATGTTCTTTTCTTTTGGCTTTTTCAAAACTTCTTCATTATCATTATTAGATGTTACTTTTTGATCAATGCTTTCGTCTAAAATTGGTGGTAAAGTCAGCTCATCATCAAAAGAAGATTCTAAATAATATGAGACAGTCAAAGGTTTGGCTAATTCTTCATTTTGAGAGATTCCCTTCTGATCTTCACTGTTTTGATATGCTCCCTCATTAAAGTTAAAATGAGACACTTGTTCATTATTATCAACATCAGTCACAACATTAGTCTGTGAATCTTCACTTAACTGTCTTCGAACTTGAAACTTCCGCAAATTTTTTCGATTATTTTTTCGTGATTGCTTCACGTCCCATGTTTTACTGTAAACTGCCCAATCACCTTCAGTGAATGAGCTGTTTGAATTTTCATCAATTTCATTTTGGAGTCTCAATGCTACTTCTTCAGGGAAAATTGTCGATTTTGATCTGGGTGCAAAGGATGAAATCTTGACACCTGAATTTTTCCGAGACCCTGAGCCATGAAGTGATTCCTGATGCATTTGTTCTGCAATTTTTCTCAACAACACAGGAGACGAAGGTAAAGACTGACTTCTCCTTTCAAAGGTGTTACCTTTGTTTTTACAGTCAGGAGTTTTGGGTGTGCATGGTGGGGTCAAGGCATCGGATGGGGACGGAAGCTCAAAGCCCATAGAGTCTCTAAAACGAGGAGTACCCAACATTTTACCCCCATATCTCTTAAAGGCAGCGAATGGATTGTTCTCTGCAGGGGAATAGAACGGATCATCCTTACTCATGGCTTCTCCAAGAACTTGAGGAGTTAGAGGTTCAGTGTAATCCTCATTAAAACTGTCTGTCACATTCAGAATATTGTCCTCCGATTTTGACCTTTTATGACCACAAATTGGAGTTTCTGAAAATAGATGGAAAAGTAAGTGAATGAAATTAATTTTCTAATGAACTGCTTTTGCAATTCTTAATTTGTCAATTTTGAAGTTTCAAGTTTCTTGACACTTCTACTGAATTTTGTTTTTTTTTGCTTAAAAAAACGGTCTTGCATTTTTTTTTTCATTTATTTTGATGAAATGAGTAAGTGGTCAACTTTTTCTCATACCAAATATTGGGTGAATGTAATATTGGGTAATGTGCTTTATAGATGATAATTGTTTTCTTTCAGGATAAGTATAAACAGTTTTCGTTAATTCCAAGGCAACTGTATACAGCCATTACGATTCAAGTAATATTAAGAGTTTGAAAAACGTGATTGTTTTTTTTATTCTTACATTTTCTTTCAGGATTTTCAATGGATAAAAATCATTGAGAAAGCTTTTATGTAAAATTCTGTATTTTTGTAGTGCTGTGTTTTACATTGTCAAAAAACAATCTATTAAAATGATCAATTCTTTATGCAGGAAACAGAAAACCCAATTTATAGCACAACAATTTGTGTTTAGCTGATTTTGGCATTATAATGAGAGCTTGAATATTGAGAAGTTTGATTAAAGTTTTCATATATTCTGATTTGTTTCTAAATAAACCCATTACCATTCTGAACTTCGGAATTCTTTACAAAATCATCGATCAGTCTTTCCTGAATTGGACTCAAGGATTTCAGTATCTCTGTGAAGTTTGGTCTCTTGTCTGGGTCAATCTATAAAACAAAGACATAACACTTTATTCAACAATCTAACAAACTAAAAGCAGGAATCTCATATGTTAACTATGCAATTTGACAATAAAACATAAATACTGTAAACGTGGGAATTTTCGTGGGGTGCTATTTTCGCGTTTTTGTAAAGTGAACTTTTCGTGTGGGGGATAAATTCGTGTTTCATTCAATTATTTATATTGTGTCTATTTGCGTGGGGGATAATTGTGATCGCAAATTAAGCAAAAATTACCCCCACACGAAAACTTCCACATATACAGTATATATTAAAAGTATTACTCATTTCAAATTACATGCATATACCTTTTACTATTGATTTTGAATAAACTTATTTTTTCTATCATGGACTGTGAAACAAATGATAAGCTTGTATGGAATCTTAAGTTTACAAAATGTTTTTTTTGTCATATATACTTTTATTTGATCAAAACATTCAGTTACAGTTTCACATATCATATGTTAGACATTACAAAAGCATATAACAGATAAAATTCTCAAAATGTTTGAAAGAAAACATATGTTTTGTTGTTTTTTTTGTCAGTCAGATTGAAACAATTGCTTCACAGAATCCCAATTACATTTGATGGTGTGTGAACGTCTTGGGGAGCAAAGAAACCTTGATTTTAAGTCTATATCTCTGTAATATTTAAGGGTTCTTAGACAACCTTCCCAGCTTATGATTTCTTGTTTAATACTACTGACATATATGTAATATCTTACTATAATAAAACAAGTATTTAAAATAGAAGAATACGGATCATTTGTAAATCCAAATAGACAACTTACAGGATTGATATTGACTGTTATACTACATTTTGAGTATACACATTCTGCAAATTTAAGCCATAAAGATTTTACAAAAGAACACTCATAAAAAATATGTGCTAATTTTTCTTTTGTTTCAAAACAGAACCTACACAACTCTGTCTCAGATAGTCCACATTTATAAAGTAGACTATTTGTATATAAAATTCTAGTATTAATCTTGTATTGGAAAGATTGTAATTTTGTACTGAGAATATTTACAAAAGGTATTTCATAAATACACTTCCAATTTTCATTATCCATATTAAGTTCAAGGTTCCATTTATCTTGAGATTTTAATGGTTGTTTAAAGTACTGTTTTAACAATATTTGATATATAGGTTTAACAACTTTCTGGTTGACACGCATTAAAAATACCATTTTATCAGATATGGAATCTAATCTATTTGTTCCATTATCTAACAAAATATTTCTCCACTGTCGTGGGATAGCTGATATAATACTATAGTATTCCAAAAAGTGTATCTGTATGTTATATTTTATACAAAATTCGTTAACAGAATACAACTGGCCATTTTCTTTTACAAGGTCATTTATAAAGAAAATATCTGGTCGAGCCAATCGACTATACTTTAGCACATTCCCACCGACAGTTATCTTCGGATTGTACCAAATAGGTTGGGATAAAATATCCTCTGGGGCTGTGGTTAAATCTTCCTTTGTCTCTGCCCATGAAAGAATAACACTTTCCCAAAAACAGTTAAAATGTTTTGCGTGAACCTTCAAAGAATCCTGTGTATATAGCCAAAATTTATTTTGCCCTAATTTATTTAATTTATCAGATATCAAGACTTTCCATGGGGCAACATTTGTTGGGTCTAATATCTTTTTTATCCACGATATCTTTAATGCTTAAAGAAATGACAAAATGTGGGGCATGTTGAGCCCCCCATTTTCATAGTTTCCAATAATAGAGTTTCTTTTGACCTTGTCAACTTTGCTTCCCCATAGAAAGTGATAAAACACATTTTCAAATTCTTTTAAAATTTTGTCTGTAGGATTAGGCAATACAGTAAATGATTGAACTAAAATTGGAAGCGCAAGAGACTTTATAACAGTAATTTTTCCAATTAATGAAATCCTTCGAAGAGACCAGTCATTTAACAATCTTTTTATCTTCTCCAAATTTTTCGTGAAATTGTCAATATATTTATCTGGTTTTGAGAGACAATAATGAATGCCCAAAAGTTTAAAATTTCCTGAGTGATTCCAGTTTACAGGATTTAAAGTAGGAAGTTCTTCACCACAGCCCCGTTTTGACCCAATCCAAACTGCTTGGGTTTTATCAAAGTTTGCTCTCAGACCCGAACAAGCAGAAAACAGATCGACCATATTCAGAGCTGTATTAATAGAGTGTAAGTTATCATCCAAAATTAAAGTTGAGTCATCTGCATATTGAATAATCAAATACTCAGAGTTATCTATCTTTATACCTTTTATGTTATTGTCGTACTTAGGATGTGGACGGGGGTTTTAACGTCATGACGTCGCAAGGGGGTGGGGACCTCAAACATGGAAAGCTTTGAGTGACACGTCAAATTTTGAATATATCATATATATACATCAATAGAAAGCCAAATTTATCAGCTTTCTAAAGATACAGACAGTTGTGACAAATTAGCAATCATTAAAAATTTACAATCCATTGAATAGTGTCCTTTTTATGACAATTATATGGGGAAATAAAAAGCTACGCCGAGCGCAGCATGATACGACCGCAACAAGTTGAACCCCTTTTCCTTGGAGGCCCAATGTGGATAGTCTATTGCTTTTGTCTCATGAAGCCCATGGTGGACTTACAAAACTTTTTGACACATGCATCTTGTGGTGGACTTTAAAATGCATATTTGACACATATGTACTTACTTTAACATTTATGATCTAATACAAAAATAAGCCTTATTTATATACATGTATTTTAAAATTGACATTTTTGGCCCTTTGACCCCTAATTTCTCAAAAATTGTAAAAGAAATATTGCAAATTAAGACAGAGATTTTCATAAGGAATCCAATGAAAAAAGATTTTGAAAATTGGACCAATTTTTTTTTTTTTTAAATTTAATAAATAATAAACATTCTACATCAGTTTTGTCAATACACCAGTTTAAGCCCCTTTTGACCCTTTTTTTATAAAACAACAGGGGCCACAAACCCCAAATTCAATACCAACATTTATTTAGTGTATTAAAACTTCATAAGAATTGGCTGGCCTACTTCAACTTAATTTTTGGTATAAGACTATATACCTTGACAAACTTTAAAAAATTATGTTTTTTGCCCCTTTGACCCCTAATTTCTCATAAATGGTTAAAGATATTGCAAATCTAACTGAAAAACACAGGCAGGGATTTTTACAAGGATTCAAAAGAAAAAAAGATTTTGAAAATCGGACCACAAATAAAAAAGTCGATTTTTTGGGTGTGGCCCCTTTTTGACCCCCTATAGCAATGTAACGGTGCAATTTTTATCAAAACCATTGACACATTTAGTTGACAGAATTTAATGATGAATTCATCGAAAAAAGAATTTTCAAATTTGAATGAATAATAAACATTCTGTAACAGTTTTGTCAATATACCAATTTTAGCCCCTTTTGACCCTTTTTTCTAAAACAGCAGGGGCCACAAACCCAAAATTCAATACCAACATGCCTTTACTGGATATAATCATCATATTTAAACTTCATAACAATTGGCTGGCCCGCTACAACTTTATTTTTAGTATATAACTATATGCCTAAACAGACTTTGAAAAATGGCGTTTTTGGCTCCTTCAACCCATAATTTCTCAAAAACGGTTAGAGATATTTCAAATCTGATTGAAAAACGCAGGCAGGGATTTTTATAAGGATTCTAATGAAAAAAAGATTTTGAAAATCGGACCACAAATAAAAAAGTCAATTATTTTGGTGTGGCCCCTTTTTGACCCCCTATAGCAATGTAACGGTGCAATTTTTATCAAAACCATTGACACATTTAGTTGACAGAATTTAATGATGAATTCAATAAAAAAAGATTTTTCAAAATTGAATGAATAATAAACATTTTACAACAGTTTTGTCAATACATCCGATTTAGCCCCTTTTGGCCCTTTTTTCTAAAACAGTAGGGGCCACAAACCCCAAATACAATACCAACCTTCCTTAAGTGGTTACAAACATCATTTCCAAATTTCATATCAATCGGTCAATATTTACTCAAGTTATCGCACGGAAACAAAATGTCCACAGACGACGACGACGACGACGCAGACAACGACAACGACGACGACGACAACATCGCCATAACATTATACGATCGCAAAATTTTTGCGGTCGTATAAAAAGTACAACCATTGTATATTTGAGGGACTGAAAAATATAGAATGGACAAAAAAACATTTTATTTTTTTAGTCTAACTTGTAGAGATAAAGGTCTTCTCTTTTTTAAGTCCACTTTCAGGGTACGATCGCCGTTTTTTAAAAACAGCATTTTACTTCGTGTAAAAAACTTAAATTTACCTCTCTTTGTAAACAGGAAATTCAGTGATTATCCCCCTTTGTACACATACACTTATATTATTTTTTTAAATAAAAATCAAACAAAAACTTACTTTATCTTCAAAAATAAATTCCAAATTTTATAATTGATGCAAAAAATATTCACATTTTAATCATTACTACCATAAATAGCAAGGGGGGGCCCCCTGTAACTATTTTTAGCCATATGTAGACCGTTGGATTTTATACGAAACTATGGACCACATATTAATTAATTGCTGCACTTAATAATTCTACTGATAAAATAAAGAGATAGGGAGACAAAGGGTCACCTTGTCTCACACCTCTTTCGATCTTAAATCTTTTAGAAACGTGTCCATTATTTAAAATACAGCTCTCAGAATCATTATAAAAAATTTCGAACCATTTGACAATGGATGGACCAAATCCCCAAAACTGAAGCGCCTTCTCTATAAAATTCCACTCTAAAGAATCGAATGCTTTTTCAAAGTCCAGCAATAACAGTATACCCGGTGTTTCTTCAGTCTCGCATTTTTCAATAATGTCGCATATCAATCTGGTACACTCTCCAATAAAACGCCCCTTCATAAATCCCATTTGTGTATCTGATATAACGGTTTGCAAGACTTTTTTTATTCTTTGAGCAATAGCAGAAGCACATATCTTATAATCTACATTAAGAAGAGATATGGGACGCCAATTTTTTAAATAAAATTTCGATTTCCCGTCTTTTGGGAGACAAGTTTACAAAATGTTAGTGTTGCCTTTGTACATGCTGTAGCAGTTCCATTTAAGCCTTCTGTTATCAAACTCTACAAAAGGTTAATTTATGATAGCATATATTCTTTTTTTCCAAAAATATGTCCTACAACAAATGAAGTGAACCTACAAACCTTGACCTGAGACATTTTGATCTCAAAAATCAATCGGTCGAAAATTGCTGTATTTCGTTTAACAGGAAGTAGGTGAGTGACAGACCTGAAAACGAGTCCTACTATATGGGACCCCACCCCAATGTTGTATACCAAATATAAAGTGGTTGTGATTAGTAGATGTTCAGAAATCTGTTATGAAAATTTCTTCCCCGCCCACCATTCACCATTTTATAACCCAGATTTTTCATTCCGTGAAATCCAGCCAAAATTCAATAGACTTCCAACTTAACTCATAATAGACGACAATAAGATGTGGAATAAGTGTACTTGACACAACCTACATAAGCTTCAATGTTTGTAGGTTAAGTGATATTCTATCAAGGCAATCAAAACTTTTGCTCTGGTAGCCAATTTCAGAATAAAATTAGATGGAAAACAACATACCTGACAACATCTGAATGTTAATCGTAGATAATCTAATGGACAGTAAAATACTTTCTCACAAAACTTGACATAATCCAATCCAAATCTCTGAAACATGAAAAATACATATACTGTGATTTCATTATTTTTTGTGGGGTAAAATTTTCATTAATAACATTCCGATAAGAAAATAAGAATCAAACTAAGTGTATGTTTTATATTGCTTCCTTTTAACCATGAAAAATAAAATCCATACAAATCTTTTTTTTTAAGTGGGAGCCTGAAAACTGGGCCCCACAAAAACTAGAATGGCAGTCCTCCATGAGAGACTGGATTCGTTTACTTCTTGAAATAATCTGTAAACAAGAAGTAACTGAATTATGGGCATAAAATTGTTTTACACCATATAAGTACTATGGAAGTAGCTACATGCCAAAAATCAAGAGGCTGTGACATGTAAATGCCTAGAAAATATTTTTGACACTGAAACAACACTGCAATTACATATTACAAACATTGATTATCATGATCAGATTTGAGTTGCAGTGAAATCTGGCCAAAAGTGGGTGCAGGTATAGTTTTTTTCTTACAAAATATTTAGTACTTGACATTATTTAATTTCTGTCTCTATCTGCTTATTTTTCTACTAGTATGTTATGCAAATTTGATCTTTTAGAAATCAAAATTTGTTGTTGTTGTATTTGTTGAACTAACCGGTGTTCTAGGCATGCAGTCAGGATCAGCTTCTATTCTGGCTGTTATCTCACAACAAATAATACCAAACGAGAAAACATCAGCCTGAAATCAGAAACAAATATTAGATTGAGATGTTATGAAACCAGAAATGTATATTTTAAAAAATGAGAAGTTATATTGGTAAAATATTCATTCACTGTTTTATTCCATTAATATTATTTGGAATTTTTCCTCAATAAATCTGAACAATGGTTAAAGCGTTGTTATTTTTGGCTTTTTCTTGATTTGAATTCAAAGAAAGAGATTTGACAAAGAGACACAAATGCTGATTAAAGACAGATAAAACCAGAATAACAAGCAAGAGTACGGAGCATACTTTTAAAAAAAACTTGAGTCGAATTATCTCCCCTGAATGATATCTAAGCATTATTGACATAACTCCTAATTTACTCTCTTCAAGTTCAGTAGGGGTATGAATAGAAACACCAAATAATATGCGAGGGATTCGAAGCTCACTAATGTACAGAGTCTGCCAAATTGCACGAGACCCAAAATATGATCAAAGAAATTTTGACTTGGCATACATTCAGATTTTCGAAAGTTTTCAAGACGTCTGCACATGTGCAGAAAAATGGCGGGAAATACAATCACATTGTCCCTAATTATCTCATCCCCATCGCCCAAATAAACTTTCCCAAGGAATGGATTTTATTTCTGTATCTTCACAAGCATTTAGGGCAATGCCATTATCATACTATCTTCATTATATACATAATACTAATATCAGTATGACAAAATATACACACAAACCTGTTCATTATACCATTCATGTGTGAGAACTTCTGGGGCCATCCAATATGGTGAACCAACTATAGACAGCTTCTCAGACTTGTTTCTGTAATGATAATTGTTCAATGAGGTAAGTTATTAATTTTCGAAAAAAGACACATATAAAATGGTTCTAAGTGAAATGGGGGGACAAACCAGGTCTAACCGTGTAAAATCTTCATCTTGAATTGTGATCGTAGGACTACATGTATAATAGAAACCAATATTTTGTTGTAGTTTTTTTTAAACAAAACATTTGCGTCATGATGCACAAAGTCACCCAAGTCTCAAAATTAAGATAGAAAATCTTTTTCATACATACCTCCAAAAAGTCTTAGATGTCTCTCTATATATTTTAAGGCCTTCCATGTTTTATACAGTCATGAAATTTCATCATAATATGTATTTTGTATATCCTACTTGAGTTTCCAAGATATTAAACAATAAAAAAGTCAACCCAACTCTTTCCTTACAGTTTTTCAACCGATTGTATTGGTATTCTCTTAATACTCACAGAGGATCAGGTATTTTAGCAGCCAGCCCAAAGTCTGCTACAACTCCCTGTAAATTGTTGTTTTCAGACATCCGAACCAACACATTCTGAAAAAAAAAACATGTAACAGTTTTTCCTGTTTTTACTATAAAGCCATTAAAATATCCATGAATTTTCACCAGTCCTTCCAAAAACTTGTCAGTCAAAGACTGCCAGTCTGACTATTACATGTATTTTAAGCTCTGCATGTAATTATAAAAGTGATAAAACTTTTGTATCATAATTAATCTACATTTACAGTTTTCTTCAAGGAGGCACAATTCAAGAAATGTATTAATCATTGCATGCATTATTAAATGATACTTAGTCCTTGACTCTTACTAAGGTAATTGAGCTAAATAGTAAATTCTAAAGTGATCAACAAAAGTGACGGCAAAAACTGTAGGTTTTTAATTTGACTGATTTGCATAAGATTTTAATATGTGCACCATTAAATGATACTTATCCCTGTCTTAAATTTCTGATCTGTTCACCTTATTCTTTGGGAGTTTTCAATTGAAAAATATGGATAAGCAGACAGACCAAGTGAAAGACCAAGAAAACTATAAGTATCAGGAACTTGAATTCAAACTATTCAAAGTTCAAAAACTACTTTATAGCATTTCTTTCACTTTTCAATACTTTATTATTATAAACTCTAAGAACAAAACACCTGACAATCATTTATTACATAATCTTTTACCAAATTCAATTAACCGGAATAGACACTCTGTATAAATATTTACTTCAAAGCAAATCCCATTTTCTGCACATCTTGCATACCAATGACCCGTCTAAGAACACTTGGTGGTATATATAGAATACAAATCTTGCCAAAGGTACTTATAACTAATAATTATGAACATCATGTTTAGCAGGTAATACTAATTAACATGTAACCCACAGGTGTGATAATTAATTTCTCAGAAACATCATTGGAGAGTATAAAATGCATAAAAAGTATTTATGAGAAATGCATTTAGACATGATAGCTTGTTTTAAATATAGGATTTCAGTAAAAACTAGGCAAAAGTATATGAATTTGAAAGATGTCTTCCTTGTATAAAGATACTCTCTTTGGGGATAAAATATGCATTCAAATGGTTGATGATTTAAGTATCATAGAAAACTATGGACATCAGCTCTGAAATTCAGTGACAGTCTCTAGCAAGGACTTTCTAGATAGTTAAGTCTAAGACAGACAAAAAGTAGGGAAAACTTAAGCAGCCTAATTTTTCTCCCCTACTGCAGGAAAATAAAATAAGTGAAATATATATCAAAAGACTATCATAAAACAAATTGGTTCTCATTTATCCCAACCAGTAGGTCAGAATGAAGTGAGCATCCTAGATCTGCAGTTCCTTTTACAAAAAATCTTAAGTGTCAAAATCATCTTAAGTGTAAATTTCCAGAATTCTGATTGGCTGAAATCTACACTTACAATAATTTTTATTCTTAAGATTTTTTTGTATAAAGGACTGCAAAACTGCAAGTTTGAATTACATATCTATAATTCCATCTTTTTACAATACACAAGTATGTTGTTTAAAAGGCACTTTAACTTAAAAGCAAAAGGGAAGTAACTCCTGACCCACATGAACTTATCTTGAACGATTTAAATTTTGATGTCACACTCCAACTGAGTCATAAATGTGTCAAGTCTTTAATAAGAAATTATCACATTGGTCAGGACTTAATAAAGAAAATCTTATAAGCTTCCTTTTCTTAAAAGTAAATAAAATAATCTCTAGTGTTAAAACAGGAAACAACAAGAAGATAAAATCCTTTTTAACTTCCTGAAGCAATTGTCTGAAAAATTTGTTATTTCATTCAGATAAAAATATAAAAATAAGGATGTATCATGATAAAAAAATCCTGGGAAAATGCACGTTTTTGTAATTTACATGCAGTTTAGAATTATGACATATAACCATAGGGTTTTAGCACTCTCAGTTCTACGTTTACAGAGTTCAAAGTAAAATTTTTCTGCTGATATGAAGTTTTGTATCTCCTAACCAGGGTTTAAAAGGAGTTAAATGATTAAATTAGGTTGTTTAAATAAAATCTACTTCAAATAGTCAAATTGGGTGTTCAAATAGCAATCCAACCTACTCTATGACGATGTTTGATCTACACGTAATTCATCTGAGATTTGAGGTTTTTTAAATCAAAATATGTGTCATAGAACGTTTGTAGGTTTAAGACATTCTCTTGTAGCCAGGTCAATCACTTTTGGCTTTCAGAGATTTCAATTTAAAATCTTTTGAATATTTTATGACATCTCTGTGTGGGGTATCAAAACTTTTTGCTTTCAGTCAAAAGTATATCATTGTTAAACCATCACATTATTGAAGGGCATTGTTTTAACAACTTTGCACCAAAACAGAATTAAATAAGCATAATTTTGTAACCATATTGCTAGAATAAATAAAAGGCCCATCTTAATATTCCTCTCACACCTTGTTTTCAAGAAAAGGGGGGAGTATAAGAATACCTTAGAAGTTAGATCCCTATGGAACCCTCTCTCGGGTAATGTCTAAGGATAGATTTAGTTTTTTAGGAAGGGATTATAAAAATACCTTAGAAGTTAGATCCCTATGGAACCATCCCCTGGAATGGAGATATTCCATGCCTCTGGTGATGTCTAAGGATAGATTTAGTCTGGCAGTCCAAGGAAGTTCATAATCTACATCAGCTAAAATTCTGTCTAAGCTACCACCATTGATATACTGAAACAAAAAAGATATTCATTGTAGTGTCATTAGGCAAGCATCTTCATGTATCATATGTGTATTAAGATTTTCAGACTTTTCTTGTCCATTTTCCCTCTTTTATAATATTACTCAATGTCCTGCCGTGTGAGGCCCTTGATCTGTTAATACATGTACATGCATGTAATTCCTTTGCATACCAGTATTTTAAAATCTTTTGAATTCTCATGGAATTTTAAAATATTAAGCAGCAAAAGTTGGACTAATTTAAGGCTACTAGGATTTTCTATTGCCCATCTCAAAATACATTTTAAGAAGATAAGAGGGGGTCCAGATAAATTTTGCAGAAAAACTACATTTCAAAAGAAAGGGAAAGGTTTAGAGTTGGACTCCCCTAGATCTGCCACTGGTGGGTATCCCACTATCAACTTTACTGTGGTAAGATGAGGAATGTTCAATGTTTTAGGAATAATCAAACTGATTATCTGTACACTAGTAACAATTACTTATGAATCCTATATTTAGTATACAAAAATCAATTAGCTACCCAAGTAATTAAGCAAAGTAATTGATTCAAAAAATTTGCTGACAGTAAAATAAACCAGGAATATGTCATTAATAAGATATCACCCTCGAAGTTACCATACATGAAATGAGGTTCCTTCTGTTCATCATGGTGAATTTTTTCAATTAAGCTGAGTTGTGTAGCCAGAAAATCCCACAAATTTGATAAATTGAATATTGGTGATAAAATAGTTACACCTATGATGAATTGCCTTGTCTGATTAGAAAAATTGAGTCAATTTCTATAAAGGATGAAACGAGATAGATCAGGGTTAGAAAAAGGATAATAAGCCAAAAACATATTAGTGTTGTGTCCAAAAATCAGTGCCCATACATTAATAACATCAACCAATAATATTTTTCTTGGACATAGTAACAGTTGATTGTACATATAATTAATAACAAGAATATGGCCTTAGATTGACTAGAATGTGTTTTGTAAATACAGCTGGTTTAAATAGTTTTTATCCTTCATCAGCGGGTGAATCCAGAGTTTTAGTTTAGAGAGGACGAAATAAGTAAAAGTGGCCAGAAAGGCAATACATGTAGTTTTTAAGTCACTTTTCCCAATAAGCCTAAGTTGCCATTAGAATTTAAAAATTCCTTAGTTTTAGAGGGGACAACAAGATCATGACTCTATTCCCCAAAAACTTTTGACCTTGACCTTTGACCTATTAACCAAAAAATTATTAGAATTCTTAGACACTTTGTAAAGGTTTCATGAAATTATACCAAGGCATTCAAAAGTTACCCTTCAGAAACCCATTCAGGGAGGGAAAGCAAAAATCTTTAGAAGAACCTTAAGAAATTAATAATGCCAAAATGAACACCACTGGGACATATTCAACATGTACATAACTTGTGAAACCCTGAACCCAAAACAGAGTCTAGTTTATGTTTTCTTGACAATGCATAAGAAATCCATTAGAAAGAAGTATGTGTTATTTATTTCCTATAAAACAGCAAAAAACACTATGTACAAATGATTATGAACAAATTACTGGTAAGATGCCATATGTAATAAAGGTCAATATCCTAAACATGACACATAGGAGTCAGAAAGCAGTTTAGTCGACAGTATCTCGTACATGTATACAGATATAATATAAATATAGGAAATGAAGGCCTGCAAGAATTTACATGATATGTAGGAGTCTGAAAGCAGTACAATAAATATAGGAAGTGCCTTCAGATTTTACATGACAGGCGGTAGACTATGCTAC
This sequence comes from Arcuatula senhousia, assembly GCA_963971305.1. NCBI lineage: Eukaryota > Metazoa > Mollusca > Bivalvia > Mytilida > Mytilidae > Arcuatula > Arcuatula senhousia. The sequence continues at coordinate 44,754,611 of OZ020303.1, read as the reverse complement.
TGGTAAAGCAGACTGCAGTCCTCTTACTTGTATAAAGATGAAATATTATTTGTACATGTAAATAGAGGAAATGAAGCACATCCAAAATATAAGAGTAAGAGTATGAAAGCAGTACAGCAGATGGTATCTTGTATAAAAGAGACATCCTCATAAAATCTTAATATATAGGAAAAGCTTCAGACTATACATGACAAGTGGTAGACTGAGTGTGCAGCCTCATTCTTGCATAGATATAATATATAAATATAGGAAATGAAGGTGAGCCAAATATACATGACAAGTGGTACATTAACTACTGGCAAGGCAGTTTTGATAATCAAAGAGACATACATGTATGAAGATGAAACATTGATATAGGAAATGCTTTCAGATTATGCACGTACACGACAAGTGGCAAACATAAGCTACTGGTGGATAACCTGAGTTCGGTAGACAACAAGTGGCAGATTAACAGTACTGGTAAATCAGACAGTATGTTGTCAAATGGGAAGTTACAGAGACATCCTTATTCCTCAAGATCAAGTGCTCTAGATAAACAGGTCTTTGATGTAATAAAAACAAACTATTCTAAAATAAGGTCAGCTGGTATTAAACAAGTACCTGTACTGTAGTGTACAGTATCTTGTGGACTATATTGTCAAAAAATAAAGTCTATTTATCTCCCCAGAGAGATATCTGAGAAATTCTCTATTCTCCATATGATGTACTTCATTCATATAAAGTTTCATCAAAATCCACTCAGCAGTTCAGGAGGAGATGCACTTAAAGACCTCCCACTCACTCCCTATATTTAAAAAAAATATATATAAAGTTAAATAATCTCCCCTAAATAAAATCAGAGAGCAAGGAAATTTCTTCATGCACATCTCCAAATGGTGTACATGTACTTCATTCATGTACATTTAAAGTTATATCATCAAAATCTATCAAGCAGTTTAGGAGTTGTTTTATCAGATATGTGGACAGACAAGGTGATTCCTATACACATGTACATGTACCCCCCAAACATTGTGGGTAAAGAAGGGAATGATAGTTAGTTAGTTAGTTAGTTATTGCTTTACTCCCAAGCAGCGCGATTACGGCTATATTCGGGAGATGAACATGAAAGTGGTGATACAATGAACATGAAATGATGATGAAGTGGAGGAAATAGGGACACAAGGCCAATCGGGTAGGAGAATTTTAACTGCCACTGGAAAAAGGAGTGATGGGTAGGGACGGGAAATTTTGCCTCCTGCATGGGGATCCTACGGGTCCTACTCTTACCGAGACCTGCAGCAGGGTTCTTTAACGTGCGAGGAACGTGACATTTTTCCCAACACAGTGCACCACTATGGTTTGCGGTCAGGTTTTCTGCATTATCGCCTGACGACCCCGCATCTCTCGATGTCAGGGCTGCCCCATTCAACCACCTGGGGCACACATCCCAGTTGCTTTGTGGGCAAAGCGGCCTGACCAAGATGTCAGGTTTCTGAGCGCTCTTTAGTGGACTTTTACCGACAAGCTTAGCGCTGCTGCGGGCCTATTCGCCTCCCGGGCCCCGCACGGGACGGGAATGATAGTCAACCACCATATAAGACCATTATGATTACAAAGACTATGATAGAGGTAAACCATAAAGTATAGTCTTAAAGAGGAGTACTGAAGAGATGACAAGAATTTAGATAAAAAGTTTTCTAATTAGAACAGTTCTAGTGTTAAATATGCCTGTAAAACCAACAATGCTGAATTAAGAATGAATTTCTTTATAAACATCATAAAGCTTTTTGAATTCATATAGTTAGTATCACGATCGTGATTCTATGCACTTATTGATAATTGTACTCCATGGTACTGTTTAGATTAGATTTAGTAAATGTATTGCATCCTTTATAACCTATAATATTGAATCAAAATTTTTATCAAAGCAAAAATATCAAGAATACAGAAAGCATTTTCCAGTTATCATCAAGATAAGAATGCACTAGCGACCTTCATTTCCTTTGATGGAAATACTTCAATAAAATTAGGCACCAAGAATTGAGTAAACAATGAAGTTGGGTCAGCCAGAGGTGATACCAAGAAAATAACCACAATATATATATGTACAGATGAATATACATCATATGAGCATATGAGTATATTTGGAAAAAAAAACAAAAACAAATTCAAAATAATTTTTTTTAAAGACTTTAAAATGGATTTTCTTTTAAAAATTGTTTGATTTAATTAATTTAAAGCCTCTTTAAAAACAGCAGTCATTTATATTTGCAGAGGATACCTGGATACATGCCCTTAGTTCATAAATGTTCCTTACCTTGGGGACATGTAGGTACAGATGATAGAGAATTTTTAAGAAACTACTAAATGCTCCGTGTGGGAATTACAATTGGTACCATTGTAACAAAGCAAAGGATAATATCTGATGGTCAGTGTTTACTTGAAGGTGCTAAGCAAGTACAGTATTTGTCCCAATACACATATAAGTAAAAGAATTTATGGTTTAAAATTCACTGGTACGTTTGAATCCATTATTTTGAAGCAAAATGTGTAAAATTTGCAAACTTCACAAGACCAAACAGAGTTTTACCGGCCATAACCTGTCAGACCAGTGCTATTTTTGGAGACTGCTCTGTATACTGTATGTATAGTAATGAAGTTGACAATCTTTTATTCTTCTCACTGTTGGCTTTGAATAAAACTAGTGCAATCTTTAAAGGAACAAGATGTAGATGAACAAGAGGCTCCCAGGAGCCTGAATCGCTCACCTGACATATGTGCCTGAAGTAAAGGTTATAAGGCAAAATCTATTTAACCTTGAAAGGGTCATAAGATTAATAAGGGGGTCATCTGACAATATGGTGGATCTAAAGGTGCTGATCACTTTTGTTCTCAATCAAAATCTAAAAATCTGTCACCCTTTTTGAGTTATTTGCAAAAAAATGCAGTTTAACCTAATGTTCTATTTTTAGCCACAGCGGCCATGTTTTACAACCAATCAAAAATCCCCACAACAGTTCTATACACCTAATAATAATAAACAATAATACCAAGTTTGGTTCCATTTGGACTTAAAGTGTCAGAGGAGTTAACATTTTCAATATAAGGAAATGCAGTTAAAATGCTCAATTTTGACGTTCCAAGGGCAATCACTCCTCAAAGGAAAGGTCCTACAACGTTGACCCTGTACAAATTTTGTAGATCTTGATGCACTTAACAATATGCAATTTAAATTTCTCAAATATCTTGTATAGTTTTCAAGATATTGAGCTAAACAGGTGCAAAATTTGCAAAAAATCCACAAAAAGGGCAATAACTCCTACATGGGTTGTTGGATATTCTTCAAAATTTCAGATCTGGTAGATCTTGAGGTGCTGATCACTTTTGTTCCCAATCAAAATTTTGTCACCGTTTTAAAGTTATTTGCAAAAAACTGCCATTTACCCCTATGTTCTATTTTTAGCCACAGCGGCCATGTTTTACGACCAATCAAAAATCCCCACATCAGTTCTATACACCTAATGCTAATATACAACTATACCAAGTTTGGTTCCATTTGGACTTAAAGTGTCAGAGGAGTTACCGTTTTCAATGTAATGAGGAAATGCTGTTAAAATGCTAAATTTTGACGTTCTAAGGGCAATAACTCCTAAAAGGAAAGGTCCTACAACGTTGACCCTATTATATATTTTGTAGATCTTGTTGTGCTTAACAATATGCAATTTAAATTTCTCAAATATCTAGTATAGTTTTCAAGATATTGAGCTAAACAGGTGCAAAATTTGCAAAAAATCCACAAAAAGGGCAATAACTCCTACATGGGTCGTTGGATTTTCTTCAAAATTTCAGGGTAGGAAGATCTTGAGGTGCTGATCACTTTTACTTAATGCCAGAATTTTGATATCTGTAGCCGTTTTTGAGTTATTTGCAAAAAACTGCATTTTACCCCTATGTTCTATTTTTAGCCATGGCGGCCATGTTTTACGACGAATCAAAAATCCCCACATCAGTTCTAAGCACCAAATGCTAATGAACAACCATACCAAGTTTGGTTGCAATTGGACTTATGGTGTCAGAGGAGTTAACGTTTTAAAAAGTTTACGGACGACGGACGACGGACAACGGACGACGGACGCCAAGTGATGACAATAGCTCACATGACCCTTGGGGTCAGGTGAGCTAAAAAGGGCAATAACTCCCACATCAGCAGTCAGATCTTTTCCTAAATTTCAGGACAGGTACTTAATATGCTGATAACCTTCGATTTTTGCACAATTTTGATATCTGAAACCATTTTTGAGTTATTAGCAAAAAAAATGAAATTTACGCCCTATGTTCTATTTTTAGCCACGACAGCCATGTTTTTTAACAAATCAAAAATATGAACAATAGAGTTGTAGCATATAAGCTATTAAACAAGTGTGCCAAGTTAAGATGCAGTTGGTCTTATGGTGTCAGACAATTTAATCTTTGAAATTCAGGGGAAAAATAATGAATAAACTGTTAACACAGAGACATGTCTCGCCTGTCGCAACTGGACACAGTATAAAATGAAGTAATAATCCTCCTTAAACTGATCTTAACTAATGCTTAAGCAGCTGCATACCAAATATAAATGGTGAACCATAACTGCTTTATAAAAAACACTCGTGACATAAGTAAAAAGTTAAAAAGTGTAAAATCTCAAAGTCAGTAGACTGTGACTGCAGGATCATACAGACAAAATACTTTTGAAATTGATCTGTACTGATGCTAATGCAATTGCATACCCAATATCAATGATGTACCATAACTGCTTCATGTTAAACAGACTTAAGAAAAAAGGTTAACCTCGGCCAAATCAGTGTAAAATTTCAAAGTCAGTAGACCGTGACTGCAGGAGCATACAGGTAAAATCCTTTGAAAACTGATCTGTACTGATGCTGATGCAACTGCATACCAAATATCAATGGTGTAACATAACTGCTTCATGTTAAACAGACTTAAGAAAAAAGGTTAACCTCGGCCAAATCAGTGTAAAATTTCAAAGTCAGTAGACCGTGACTGCTGGAGCATACAGGTGAAATCCTTTTAAAACTGATCTGTACTGATGCTGATGCAACTGCATACCAAATATCAATGGTGTAACATAACTGCTTCATGTTAAACAGACTTAAGAAAAAAGGTTAACCTTGGCCAAATCAGTGTAAAATTTCAAAGTCAGTAGACCGTGACTGCTGGAGCATACAGGTGAAATCCTTTTAAAACTGATCTGTTCTGATGCTGATGCAACTGCATACCAAATATCAATGGTGTAACATAACTAGTTCACATAAAACAGACTTAAGCAAAAACTTTAACCAATTGTGGACGCCGCCGCCGCCGCCGCCGTCGCCGTCGCCGCCGCCGGAATCACCATACCTAAGTCTCGCTTTTTGCGACATTCGTCGCAGGCGAGACAAAAATGGTAAAATTTGTTGTTTTAAGGACAATAACTCCTAATAGAAATGGTCCTACAGCTTTGACCTTAATATATGAAATGTAGATCTTGATGTGCTTGATCATATGCAACTTAAATTTTTGAAATATCTTGTATAGTTTTTAAGATATATGGCTAAATAAGTGAAAAATTTTGAAAAAATCCAGAAAAAGGGCAATAACTCCTACATCAATTGTTGGATCTTCTTGAAACTTTCAGAGCAGGTAGATCTTCAGATGCTGATCACTTTTGTCTCCAATCAGAATTTTGATATCTGTAACCATTTTTGAGTTATTAGCAAGAACTGCAAATTACCCCTATGTTCTATTTTTAGCCATGGCGGCCACATTTTTTGACCAATCAAAAATCTGAACGATATACTTGTAGCATTTATGCCATTAAACAACTGTGCCAAGTTTGGTTGAAGTTGGATGTATGGTGTCAGACAAGTTTAATCTTTGAAATTCAGGGAAAAGTAATGAAATATGGTAAATTTTGACACTTTAAGGGCCATAACTCCTAAAAGAAATGGTTCCACAGCTTTGACCTAATTACATGAATAGTAGATCTTAATGTGCTTAATCATATGCAATTTGAATTTTTAAAATATCTTGTATAATTTTTAAGATATAGGGCTAAATAAGTGCAATATTTTGAAAAAATCCAGAAAAAGGGCAATAACTCCTGCACCTGTTGTTGGATCTTCTTGAAAATTTCAGGGCAGGTAGATCTTGAGGTGCTGATCACTTTTACCCTATGCCAGAATTTTGATATCTGTCACCGTTTTTGAGTTATTTGCAAAAAACTGTATTTGACCCCCCTGTTCTAATTTTAGTAACAGCGGCCATGTTTTTTGACATATCACAAATCCGAACGCAAACTTTTTGCACAATACCCTAAGGAACAACCATATCAAGTTTGGCTGCATTTGGCCAAGCAGTTTCAGAGAAGAAGATGTTTGAAAAAAGCTAACGGACGACGGACGACAGACGACAGACGACGGACGACGGACGGACGACGGACGCAAAGTGATGGCAATAGCTCACATGACCCTTCGGGTCAGGTGAGCTAAAAAGGGATAGATAAGGATTTTACCCTGTTTATTTGTTATGTAAATACAAACCTCAGTTAAAGCATGGAGCTGCCCTTCATGTACACAAACACCAATAAATCTGAAAGAAAAATAAATACATACAATCTTTCTATGTAGGTAAATTAAATGTACTTGTAACTTGTAATAAACAAAAACAGTGGTGGATCCAGAAATTCAGAAAAGATGGGGCCCACTGATCATGACTGGCCTAAGAGGGGGCCCGGTTTGGTCACGCTTCAATGATTTCCTATATATATTCAACCAAATTTTCTGCCAAAAGGGGGGTATTCTAAACACCAAATTAAGCAAAAATACCCCACCCTTTAAAAATTTCCATCTTTAAAATGCATTGATTGTCTTTAAAATGCATTTCCTTATTAGAACAAGAAACAGAAAAACATAATAATAATGAACAATATAAACTCTTAACCAAATTGTTCCTGTTCGAAATCTAAATTTACAAAGTCTATACTATTTTTAGTTCCTGGTTATGTAATTTTCTGTCATGTAGAAATGTAATTTTCCATATGATCAATCAGATTCATAAGCAGAAAGTATTCCTTCTTATGTAGGAGTAAATAAAGGCGAAAAATTGCACAAAATTTGAGCTACAGTATGCAAAATATTTCTTAAATTATAAGTAATAAAATCTTTTTTGATCTCTAAATGTTACACATTATGGGTAATTAATGCAAAAGCAGGCTCACAATTTATATAAACTTCTAACTACATGTGAAATCAGTAAATAATATGTATGCTGCAGACTTACAAATTGCAATTTATAAATTTAAACATACTAAAACAAAATGTATATGCTGGAACTAAACATGCTAAATGTTGAAATATTTTTATTGTGGATAATTGCATTTCATTTTAACAAGAACATAAAGTTCATAAAAGGGTGTACAGTCACTTAAGACTGGATTTACAGAATAATTAAGTTCAAAAGGCCAACTATGTAATTAATATATAATTACAGTACTATTCCACTTAACAGTCTATTCTATTGAGGATCAAAGTCAATGGGTGATTATTTCAGTAATAATTAAAAGCATATCCTTACTCATACATTAGCTGAAGTTTATCATGTTTACATTTAATTTCTAATGGGCTTAATAAGTGAACAAGAACTTGTTAATTGCATGTTATAATTTTTGTCCACTCATGATTAATAGGGTTAACATTGATCCAGAATTTTTTGAAACAGTGTCCCATCTTTATTTCAAAATTAAAAGGGGGTTCCAAGCCAATATTTACTGAAAATTAGTAAGAAAATTGTGATATTTCCCTAGGAAACAAGGGGTTCTGTTTCTCAGAATCTCCCTCAGATCCATCAATTGACTTACATTTTAATGTAACTGTATATACAATGTACATTGTACATGTGTATACATGGCCACTAGATAACCAACCATATATACAAGCATATATAAATGCATAATGCATATATGGAATATTAGACTATTTCTTATCTTTGCAAGTTTTCACCTTTTATTCAATCAATGACACATTTTATTTATGAAACAAATGAAAAGGCATAACGATAGTTTATGTGAAACATAGGTAAAGAATTTATTCCTCCCACACCATGCCCCCACAATGTACAGTTAAATGTTTACTAAGCAATGTCCAAAATAGATATAGTGTCCTATGGTCTTGCTACCTTCCTTATGAGTTCACTTAAGTAGTTGTAATACAGTGAAATATGTCTTAATCAAACCCTTTAGTGTCTGAAGATTTTGTTTGGTACAGAGAGATGTTTAGTTTTTACAGGTTTAAAATGTAAAATATAAAAATCTGTCAAGAGTCAAAAATGGCCCGATTTCATTAAACAGGAAGTAGGTGAGTGACAGACAAATTGAATCCTACATTATGGGACCCCATCTTGATGCTGTATACCAAATATCAAGTGGCTGTGATCATGATAAGTAGTTGGTGAAAAAACTTCCCTGAAAATTTCTTCCGCATGCCCACCCGCCTCCTGCCAAACATTCACCCTTTAATAACATGGATTTTTCACTCCATGAAATCCTGCTTGATTTTAAAACTTCAAAATTTGACCGGGCTCCCCAAAAAAGTATTTGTGGTTCTGGTTACATGCTTGAAAAAAATAAGGTCGGTAGGTAGGCATTATATTTTATTTTTTTCAATTTTGTTACCTTGACTTAATGGGGAGCAGATTTCAAGTGTAACAGTGCTAAAGCAAAAATGGCAATAAAAAGGCTAGGGTCGGCAGGTAGGGAAACCAGAAACACAATAATTTTTTTATTTGGTCTCAGGGTCATTAAAATTTTGTTAACAAAAGTCCAGGCCCCGGTTTCATAAAACATCTCAAATTGAGTATTTCCTCAAATCTCTCCTCAACTCAAATTTCAACATTTGGTTAGATTTTGAGTTAAGAAAGGATTTGAGGAAATATTTCATTTGAGATGTTTTAAGAAGCCAGGGCCTGGTCTGATTGTCATTGTATTTACATTACAGTAACTTCTATTTGGAATTTTTTTAGTGGACTTTTTTCTTTACTTAATTTGAAAACATGTTTTTGTCAGAACCAGGGTTTGGTTTAGACAGGTTACACTTTACTACAAGATCTATATAGTAAATTGATAAGTTGTAATTGATCTTTCCTGTTACTATAAACCTTCTCCCACTTCATATCAATATAAACATCAATTCTTGGTGTTTGTCACAAATTAATTGATAAGTTATATACAAGGGATATCAGATTTGACAGATTGTCTAAACATTACTATTGAATTATTGGACACTGGCTTGACCCTACTCAAATTTCTCTGTTAAACTTATTGATGAATGAACAGAACAGTTTTAACATCTGCTTGAATAATAATGTAGCATCTTTTATCATGTTGATCATTTTTCATATAAATCTATAAAACATAGATTTAGCTTATGTTTTAATCATATGCTACACTAGCCTAAGAAAATAATATTGTTATCAAAACAACATAATTCTTAATATACATGATATATGTCAATGAATCAAGATTAAAAGCAATCATTCTTTACATATTAACGCATATTACCAGGATATTAGCTTTAAAATATAAGGACTTACTATCGAAATGTATACAAACTTTGAAGTATGAGCAACAAAACACAGGCCTAGGACAGCATAACAATTTATGAGGGGTGGGGGGGATGGGGGAGGGAGTTACAATGATACATAATCCTCTCATTATAACATATACTGTACACATTTGTACAATTTTGCGCTAATAGATTGTAATAACAATTGATGTACATGTAAATACAATGTTCATGTACTTTTTGTGGAGAAAGTGTAAATGTACCTTAAAATATTAGGATGAGATAGACGATTCATCAGCTGAACTTCACGTAACATGCTGGTTCGGTTTTCTGAGTCCATATTCATTTTTAGCACCATGATTTGTCCAGAAACTTTATGTGTGACCTGAAAGAAATAAACAAATACTAGTACATGTACATGTATATGAGCAAAAACTGATTAGAAAATAAAGTTGCAAATACATGTACACAATGAACATTGTACATGTATATTAATATACTGTTTCCATATGTAGTTTTGCAAAACACATGAATACATGTACATGTATGCATTTTTTACCACTCTCAATTGAAATGCACCCTGCATAAATGTTCATGTACATTGTACATGTACAAATATGTCTATCAATGAACATATATGTGTAAGTAATGGAAACGGTCTATGATATCGTGGACTCAATGTTCTGTACAAAGCTTAAGTGAAATACAAGAGACATGCAAGACAAGATGCTTGTACCAGTACTAGAAAACTGACTTATACGAGCATTGCCCTCATGTACATTTTGTAAGGTTCTTATCATTTATGACAAATAAAGCTGCTTGGGGTCATAAAATCATAAAACCTTATAATATTAACAATTCAAAATTTCTTTTCACACAAAGCTATTTACTAGACCATGTTATAAGATATAGACATTTTCATGGAGGACAATTCATAAAACAGTAGGATGACAAGCAAAATTTAAATTTGACAATAAACAAACTAATGGTCATAATGATGAAAAATTTGGTATTGTGTTGTGTTTTGAACGTTTACATATTTTATTCATTATAGGTGTAAACAACTAGATAAAATGTTTTGATATGATTATTATTCAATACTAATATGAATTCAGTAAAATGATAAACTTATGACAAGACATATATCTGATTTTCTCTACGTTTGATTTTCTTTATGAGTATTTTTTGTGAAGTTGATTTTTTAGCTATACATGTGTACATGTACATATGTACATGCATATACTTCTTTAAGTTATACATGCAGCATACATTTACAAAATGTACATCTATGCATTTGCATACATAGTACATACATTGTGTAAATAAAATAAAACTTCTACATTTTTTGTATTCTAATTTATTCTTTTTCTTCCATTCTCTAATTATAAATTTACCATATGAATACAAATATATGTAACATTTAATACGTAAAGTAAGTTCAAGGTCAATACTTAAAAACAATAGATTTGTAATTACATTCTTGAAAGTAAACATCGACAATACAGTTACACCAACGAAGAACTGATAATTAGCATTGTTTAATGACCTACATGTAATTGGTGCTTTGTTTTGATTACAAGTACATGTTCATTATAACCATACATGTGTATATTGCACTTCTCTTGCTCTGCAATGACCCTGTTATCTACTAAATGTTTAAACATTTTAGTTAAATGTTTATTCCAAACGCAAATATATTCCTCATACATGTACAAGGGGTAAATTAAGGGGAAGGATCTGTCCTCTATTCTTAGAAAAATTACATACATTTAAAAATACATCCTGGGCTTATGCATAAAAAGGTACATGTACATGTACAGGCAGCTAAGCAATCTACAATTAAAGTTTGTTTTTGCCTACAAAAACGATGTCTCCCCCCGTTTCCCCAAAAAGTTCTAAGTTCAAAAGGCTCTTAGTTACTCCCACAAAAATTTGATAATCAAATTTTCCTGGTTATATGCACAACTACATAGTGTGTCCTTCCTATATACCAAGGTTCTTAAAATTTGGTTTTGTTGTTTTAGAGGAGTTGCGCTGACAAGATGATAATTGAGGATTTTCAGCAAATTTCTAAGTTCAAAGGGCCATAACTCCCACATTAATTTAAGGATAAAAATTTCCTGGTAATATGCACAACTATATATGATGTCCTTCTTACATACCTAGTTTCATTGAATTCGGTTTAGTAGTTTCAGAGGAGTTGCGCTGAAAAGATGATAAATGAGGAATTTCAGCAAATTTCTAAGTTCAAAGGGCCATAACTCCCACAAAAATTTGAGGATCAAAATTTCCTGGTAACATGCACAACTAGATATGATGTCCTTCCTATATACCAAGTTTCATTGAATTCGGTTCAGTAGTTTCAGAGAAGTTGCGCTGACAAACTTTGTGACGGACAGACGGACGGACGGGACAAAAACAATTTGTCTCCCCACAAAAGTGGGGGGAGACATAATGTACATTGCCCCATTTTTACTCAAAGGGTATATTTGTACATGAACTTCAGTATTTGCAAGCGTTTCTATAATTACATAAATGTACACTGGTATAAAGCCGATGACCGTAACTGCAGTTACGGTCATCCCAATATGGCGGTGCTTAATATTAGCAAAATAATTATATTGATTTAACAACACTTTCAAAGCGTAAAAAGCTCAAATACGAATGTACGAAAAAAGCATCAACATTATTGTCTGAGTTTTTCTTGTCGATATTTCGGTCAGGTATACGTGTTTCTCATAATCGGCGTTCAAAATTTTTGCCAAGATGAGTGTAACTGCAACGTTGTAATGACCGTAACTGGAAAGGTGGATGAGTGTAACTGGCATAGCCCGTCAGAACATCAATCCGTAGAAATTAGTTTGATTTGCAAAATTAATGAAAAAGCTTTTTGTTAAATGTGTATTGGGGGCTGGGATAGTTAAACAGAAGTTTCAGCTTTATTGTTGTCGGTGAAGGGTGACCAGGGTCTAGGGTTAGTCACAATTATATAATTTTTTTTTAATTATACATGTACGTTTCTTATATATAGCTTATGTGAGCCGTTAAGAAAAATATCATTTTCAATTTTAATGAAATGAAGGAATAACTTTCCAGCCTTAGCCTTTAGAATATTCGAATTTGGAGTTATATATGGCAGCTGAGGTGCTCATTTTACCTCCCCCCTCCTCACCGCAAACAAAGTTTGGGGGTTTTTAGGAATCATTCTGTCTGTCTGCTCGTCTGTCCGTCCGTCCCTATGTCCACATAACTCCTAATCCGCTCAACAGATTTTGATGAAACTTGAAGGAAGTACATCATATATGGATGTGGGTGGAGAATTTGCATAGCTCTCGGATATCATTCAGGGGGACTTAGATCACATAGCAAGCGCAACTCCACCTTAACCGCTTGATGAATTTTTAAATTTTTGATGAAACTTTAAATGAAGGAAGTACATCATATGTAGATGGACATGAAGAATTTCTATTTTTATTTTTGCTTGTTAAGTTCGGCTTTTAAAATTTTATTTTCTCTATTCTTTGGCGATCCACTAAATTAGACCTTTTCTTGTCCAGAAACCATTGTGATGCAGCGTGATGGGGGAAAAATTACGTCTCTCTCGTAAAAGAACCCTGTTGCCGGTCTCCACCCATAGAACCTCATACAGGATTACTCTTTTCCATTGGCATTCAAAACTCACTGTGTCTTCATTTCTTCCACGTCGTCGTCATCATTTCATGTTCTTTTTATCAATGAGTCCTTTCATGGTCATCTCTCCAATATTTAGCTGAATTTGTACTGCCTGAAAGTAAAGCTGCTGCATGCAATAAGTACCTACCAAAACACCGACCATTTAACTTAAAAGGGGGGGTCGTTTTTTTACGACCACAAAAACAATCTTCCCTACCAACTAAGGATGGATGAAATTGATTTTGACGGTACCCCCTTTTTTTCTTAATTAGGGACCTTAAGGGTTAATATTTCTATTAAACTGTTATTTATTTGTCTACTTTTGAAAACTGATTGCCTTGGGTGGAAAGTCTAACAAAGGCTGTATTTGTCCCAAAACATTGTCATTCTACCATGGGCTGCATGTGTCCAGAGCAATTGACTATCCCTCTTTGGCCTAAAACGTTCAGGGTTCGACATGTTGTGGTCGTATCATGCTGCGCTCGACGAAGCTTTTTATTTCTCAAAATATTTTGAATTTTAACTGATATTTGATGAAAAATTATTTGTCAGCAGTGGTTTATGAAAAAATAATTTTCGGAAGAAGGATTTCTGCTACATCTATATACACTAATTCTAATGATGAAAATCAAGTTTTCTGTCTTGATGCCACTGTGTGCGGAATACTTTTTTCTGACCATATCAAACTCCTCCTTTTAAAGTTAAATGGTTGGTCCCTTACTAACTAACTAATGAAGATGTGGCATCAGCGTCTACTGACCATTTTGAAGGTAACTGGCCGTTTTTCATTGTTGTTTTTAAAAATGTTCGCTTGTTTATGTGGCCTGTGTCCTGTGCATCTATTCCGGATCCTATTATACATGTATTATCGCAAAAAGTACCAGGAAAATCATTTATTTGGCGGTCCACAAAGGGATGGATACTTTACTTGCATGAATCGTGGCTTTCTCCACACATGTTGACCAACTATGTCAGCGGTCAGGGTTTCTGTTATGTAAATCTGACAAATCCTGCGGATGACAGATACCCTATTAAGCCATCTAGGGTACACACTTTGGCCGCTCTGTGTGCTCAGCACTTACCCGATGTTAGAATCTCAAGACCCTTTAGAGTCGGCTAGGCTATGTTGCAGGCCTTTTTGACTCAAATTCCCCACACGCCTACATGTCTTAAAAGTCTGTGTGATTATAATAAAACAATCATAGTATATTTCATGCACACAATATTAAATACGAAAGAAGCAATCAAACATTCGTTCTAAATGAACGAGATTATACATGTTTCAAGCTAGCGTCAACTTCAATTTCATACTAACTACAGTTAGTACTTCCACTGCAGTGTACCAAAATTTTGCAGTTACGGGCATCTTATTTTCCAATTACGGTCATCATAACCCGCAGTTACACTCATCTGTTCAGATCTGGAAACGCTGTATACGGCAAATTTTTCGCGTGATATTTGCATTTTTATTGATTCTTTGAGGTGAACTAAAGTTCTCTGGTAGATCATTGTTTTCAAAAACGCGCAACAAAACGAAAAACTAAGAAAATTCTACTGTCCTGTTTTGGCTGCCGCCATATTGGGATGACCGTAACTGCAGTTACGGTCATCGGGTTTATACCAGTGAATGTAGTTACAGCCAATTCATTTTGATACATGAAGTGAGTAACATGTAAACTAAAAGTTTGCTTTTTTTTATTTTTCTTTCATGTTTTAGTGGCAACTCAAACCAGTAAAAAAAAATCTGTCAAAAAAAAAAAATTGAAGTACATGTAGGTGAGCCGGTGAGCACCAGACCTTAGTGTTGGGCAATCGGAAATATTTCATGATAGATCATCGGAAATGATCGGAAGATCATAATCGATTATAAAATCAGACACTATTTTTCATGATAAATATTAATTTACCCCCAAAATAAATGTAATTCTTTGCCATTTTTGTGTAAAATCACTAAAATTAAATATTTTCCAATTAATTGAGTATCGATTTCATAATCGATTAGTAGCATCGGAAGCCCATTTCGATTAGACTTTTTTATTAATCGATTAATCGGAACATCACCACGGCAGACCTGAAATTAAATCACAAAGTATACATTGTAGGACCCCATGCTGGTGCTGCATGCCAAATATCAAGAGGCTGTGATTAGAAATGTTACAAAAATTTCCCACCCACTGCCGACATTCGTCATTTTATAACCCGAATTTTCATTCCATGAAATCTGGCCAAAAAGTAGAAAAACTTTTAAGGGTTGGTTTGACAGGAAAACATATACATGTATACATAAAAAGGTTCTATACTATATTGTACATGTACACACATATAAAGTAATGCTAAAAATATTTGTACATTGTACACTTGTACATGTACATTTTGTTTGTTCAGTGTTTTTACATGTAAATAAATCTATATCTAATTTAAAATAATTGTTCAGTTTTAAAAGACATTATCAAGATATTTATACTTTTAATAACAATAACATGCAATAACTGCACAATGAAATATTTGATTTTCTTTTGTGTAGGTGTTGCAGGCTTACTGCTGCCAGAATCTGATAAAATGCTGACTTGTCAAAGGGAAGAAAATGCTTGTAACTAGACAGACAAATGCACTGTGCAATCATCATTAAGAGAGAAATACTAGCAGTGCATGGGTGTCTATGTCAGTTATTTTGTAAATATACAGTACACTTTTACATGTATTTGTTTATACATGTACAATGTACATGTACATTATAGATGTAATTATCATTGACTGTAAAAATGTATGAATTATTTGAAATGGCATGAATGGGGAACTGGTTAAGTGCAGAGATTTCAGTTATTTTTTTACACAAATTGCAAATGTAAACACATGTATATAACATCTTAAAACAAAACATTACATGTCATTAATCTTACAATCCTAGTTTCTTAATGTTCTTGCTCAACTGCCTTTACACGCTAAGGCTACCAATAAGTAAATGTACATGTACATGTATGTTCTCTCCTGGCTTCCAAACATTGAAACTCAATATATTTTGGACATGAAAAACATTACATTACATGTACATACATGTATACATGTAGAAGAAAATGAGATGTGGAATAAGTGTACGCAACAAAACCTACAATATAATTGTAAATTTAAAACATCCACAATTGAAAACATGGAAAACAGCCAGCAGCCTTCAATGTCACAGTGACCAACGGCCGCTGCTTGCTGATTTTCAATTGGCCCCTGGATTGAAAATAAACTGCATATGACTCAAGCCCAATTCTAAAGTGCAATGAAAGACCCTCTTCTTGACAAAAAATAATTAACATAAATTCAACTACATGTAAATACAAACATAAGCTTTGATAAAGATTCCTGGCTTAGGACAGGCACATTAAAATGTGGTGGGGTTAAACTATTTTTTTTGCGCCAACCTTTCCCACATACATGTATACATGTACATGCCACCAAAATTCATTTTTCAAGAAAATTATCTCATAGTGGAGGTGTACAGATTCAATAAACACAAAACTTCATACAGATCAAAAGTTATTTTTGTTAGTTTCAGATAATACACAATATACATGTAGCTGGTAAATAATTACACCTATTTCATCCTGTACATTTTGTACATAAATGCATGTACTGTTGTACATGTATTTTCACCAAAGGTACAATTACATCAGGTACATGTACCAGGAAAATATTGACAATTTTACAGGTATATTTTTTCTTCACAGCTTTTCCAGGTAAAGAGACAAACAGAAAGTTCTATTTCCTGTAAATATTTTATAAAATTTCCATCTTCCTCAATACATGTTAATGTAAATGTCAGACTTGACTTTTCAACAAAGTCAATTGCAAGGTTAAGAAATTGTAAGGGACCTGCGTGAGTCAAAGACAGATGGTACATGTTTTCAAAATACATGTACATGTACCGAACAAATTCCTATTAAAATATACCTGATTGATACATTTTGTAACTGTGGCTTTTCAATTTTCAGCTTTATAGTTTATTCTAACACATATTGTGTTCTAACGTTCATGAATTTATAGACACCTTTATGCACATGAGTACATATGATTTATGGTCAAGACAATTTACATACATGAACATGTATGCATACAACTTTAGAATACTAGAAAAAATCATTAGTTAAAGTATAAAATCATGCTTTCATTTGATTCAATGGTTTCTTGCATTGTCTTTCATGTATTTTCTACAAATGTACTCCTTAAACTTTATAATCATGATATCTATGTCTAATAAAACCTTGTTTAAATATTAAATTAATTTAATATGTTGATGACATGTGCATATCATTCATGTACATGTAACGTCGTTCCTATAAAATGCAGGGTATACCTTAAAAACCTCAGCAAAAAATCCTTCGCCAATTTTTTCCTTGCTGAAATCATCCAGTCTAGTGAGCGAAGACACAGCATGACGAAGTGCTCGACAAGAAGGCCCTGAAATATGAGGTTTTGGCGGAGGGTCTTCATCAACTTGTGCCTGTGGTGATTTATAAAGATAATCTGAAGTTGTTGGTGAAACATCCCCGATACTTGTTAATGCGATTGTTTTCGATCGCTTCATGTGCATTCGACAGTTAGTCATGGCTTGACTAGTATCCTTCATAACTCATTTCACAATTAAGCTTTTTAGGTGCATCTTACAGTTAAACATATCCCTTTGGAAAACACAAAAATTCCCAAAAATATTTTTAGAAACTTTGAAAAGATTTCACATTTTTATTATTTTCTTTACATTTATTCGAATAGAAAATGTGTGTTTCTATAAAATTATCCAACTAAAATATAATTTTTAAACACTTTGTTAGCTGTCATGTTTTCTGAGAGCTCTTATTCCACAAAACACAACCATTTGCCATTTCAAAACTGCAACAGGAACAGGACCTATTCGGTTTTGTAAACTTTGCAGTGCATTCTGGGAGCCGGAAGTTTTTACTAAAAATTGGCGGGAAATACAAAAGTTCCCCGACAAGAACAAAATCGGGAAAATAAAACTAATTTTTTTTTCATATTTAATATTTATTTGGTTATCTTAGCAGTAAAAAAGCTAGGTAGTTTTAACAATAAATAACAAAGTGGTAGTTGAAAGAGCATTTTTAAAAATTCCAAGTGCCAAATATGAAAAAATGATGATTTTAAAAACCTGAGAAAATTAAAACACGTTAAGTTTAATTATCTCAGTAAAAACGATTAAAATTAAAGCTAAATAAAATTTCAATTTAGCAATTCTAATTCTATATTATTTCATTATCATGGATCATCGAAAATATATGTCAATTATTAGAATGTCACATTGTGGTAATTTGTGAGTTAGCCTCAAATCATCATTTGGTCTCATATCTTCTTCCAATAAACACAGGCGTTTGGGTCCAGGATTTTACTTTTCTTATTGTATGTCTGACACTCGCTATATTACTATAGACGAGATGAAAATTTTTATAAATAAGATTACGCCTGTGCCAATATAAGGGTCATAAAGTGCAGCCGTCCTCTTCCGAGTAATATCGCACTTGCCCATGCGGGACGTGACAACAAGGTGCAGGCTCTGTACAGGTGCTGGTTAAAAACATGAGGCAGTACTATATGGAGCACTGTGTATCAGCGCCCCCTGCTTGAAAGTATCTAGGGAGGTACTGTCCACCAGTGACTGCGGAAGGTTGTTCCAGATCCTGATGGTGGTAGGAACTTGAGAAGGAGTGTCGGTATGTCTATGTCCTTGCATAAGGGACAAGGAATCTAGTAGAATGACCTCTGGCTGCAGATGATGTTGGATGCAGTTCAAGCGGTGGAATGGCTACAAAGTTGTTGACTATTCTATACATCATAGTAGCTTTACATCTTAATTGTCCTCCTCTCAGCTAGTGTCGGTCAGTCCAGGATGTTAAGCATGGATGTAACGCTGCTGGTTTTGCGGTAGTCTTTCAACACAAATCTAGCTGATCGTCTCTGCACGCCTTCTAGTTTCTGGATGTTGGTAATGGTAAATGGATCCCATATAGTACATGCATGCATACTCAAGTAGCGGTCTTATTAGTGTTGTGTAGCAAACAGCCTTGGTGTGTTGAGATTTCTTTAAATGAATGCTCTTGTTGAGCTGGCTTTCTTTCTGATGTTCTCTATATGGGTGTTCCAGTTTAATGTCTTGTGTTTGGTGACGCCTAGTTACTTGGCAGAGTCTACCTGTTCAAGCGTGTGTCCACGAATGCTGTCATGATGATTTTTGCAGTGCATGGCCTACGTTTGTTGGTTATGCTTTACAGCTGGCATTTTCTGGGGTGGAACTCCATCTGCCAGTCGGCTTCCCATCTGGGTAGGTTGTTCATGTCATCTTGGAGTAGTGATGACTGAGTCTTGCTGGTGTTGTATTTTGCGATACAGGACACAGTCATCCGCAAAAAGACGGACAGTCGATGGTAGGACATTATCAGGTAAGTCATTTATGAATAGGAGGAACATAAGGGGCCTCAGCACACTGCCTTGAGGAACTGCTGACTGGACTGTTGCAGTGTGTAGTGACTTCCCATCCACCACGACTCTCTGGTTTCTGGAGCTGAGAAGTCTCTGATCCATCGTAGTGTTGAACCGTTGATGCCATAGTATTCGGCCTTATATAGTTACCGCTCATAAGACATATATTTTGAACATTTGAATTTCAAGTTGTATAACAAAAAGTTTTTACTAATTCTTTTTCATATAGATTTACCATAATTAAAATTTCAAAACATTATTGCATACAAAACAAAAAAAAAAAAAAAATGGGTTAAAGACAGAAATGGCCGGATTTCGGATGAGCCACAGACCTGAATCGAATCCCGAGATGAGAAAATTAAAACTAAAGTTAATTTAATTATCTCAGTCCCGAGTTAAGGGAGCCCATGTTGACGCTGCATACCAAATATCAAGAGGCTTTGATTAATAGCTGCTTAGAAAACGGTTACGAAAGTATTTTCCCCAACAATGTAATCTACAAATGATTCATAAATACTTCGCCTGTAGCCAATACACAACAAATGACAGTCACTGTTATCTTTTTTCTATCATTTCACAAGCTGAATAATCAGAAATCTTAATACAACAATGGAGGCATTCGCCCTGCATGGGCCACTGAAGAAACAGGCCGTCAATATCATCAATTTAATTTAGTAAATCAGTCCAGTCATTGCCAAAGCTGAAAATTTCTGCTTGTCCTTCGGTCAGATATTTTGAAAGTTTTGCAAAGCTGAATTTTTAAGAAAGTTTTACAGGACCAACATGTTTATTTCTCTTTTTATTTTGTCAAATTTGCCTGTCAGGAGACGCACCATCCTCAGAAACCAGGGATTCTTCTCTCGCTTACTCATTCATCGCCCCTGTGCCATTTGGTATGATTTTGTTTGTTTGCGCGTTCTTGATCGGATCTTTAACTTCATAAAATTTCTTTACGGTTTATAAGCCATTCATGATATGTAATATTCTATGGTAATCCGTAGAAGATTTTTAATATTTGTAAGAAAATTACAGACAAATTTCATTCCATTCGACCCTTAACCTTATAACCCTTGCCTTTCATTGTGACCTAGCATTAACCCGCTCCGGCCGCTGACTCAAACTCCGTGTAAATTTCTAAATTCCATTTACCCTAGGCTAAGGTTCTTCATGTTCCAGGCCTTAACATCTAAGTTATAGTTCGTTTTCCAGTTCAGCACATTTTTTATTGTTCATTGCTCTTCAAGTTATATGATGATAGTGTTTGACATTGAAATTTTGAAAAGGCCGTTTCTGATTGATTCT
Organism: Arcuatula senhousia; assembly: GCA_963971305.1. Classification (NCBI taxonomy): domain Eukaryota; kingdom Metazoa; phylum Mollusca; class Bivalvia; order Mytilida; family Mytilidae; genus Arcuatula; species Arcuatula senhousia. Next base: position 44,733,582 of record OZ020303.1, on the reverse strand, counting down.
TGTCAGCTGAATAGACGAAACGCGCGTCAAGCAGCCTGGAACTTTGATGTACTTTTGATTTCTATTATCCATGAAGGATAGAACTGGTGAAGTTGGGCATATTTTGGTGTAATTATTCTCTTTAATGTGTTTTCAATCTCTTGGATGGAGCGTCTACAATGAGTTGGAATAGATCAAACGTACGCTAGGCATATATATATTTATATCCCACGCAACGAAGTGATTTTAACTGGTCTGTCCGTCAGTCAGTCCGTCAGTCTGTCCGTGATCAATTTTCGAAACAGATATCTCAGCTATTATTAATTGTAGGCTTTTGATATTTGGTATGCAGCTTCAGGTGGGGTTCCCATGTGGTAGGATGTGTTTTCAGGTCTGTCGATCATGTACTTCCTGTTTAACGAGCCGACTTAGACTTTTTACACTAAATTTTCAGGGTTGAAAATTTTTGTAACAGATTTCTTAGCAACTATTAATTGCAGGTATTTGATATTTAGTATATAGCTTCAGGTAGGGGTCCCATATGGTGGGATTCGTTTTCAGGTCTATTGATCATCTACTTCCTGTTTAACGACCTGACTTAGACTTTTTTCACTAAATTTTCAGGGTTGAAAATTTCGTCATAGATTTCTCAGCAACAATTAATCATAGTCTTTTGATATTTGTATCAGCTTTAGGAGTCCCATATGGTGGGATACATTTTCAGGTCTGTCACTCTTTTACTTCCTGTTTAATTAGCCAACTTGGAAAGACAACAACTCTGACTTTTTTATTCCCAACTCTAAATAGATAATCTCTGTCCATAATGTGGACGCGTGGGGTATGTGAGCGTGCTTACTAAGGTTCTTTCATTTTTTCTTTTTTTTAGAATTTTAATTTGTTCTAAGTATCTGTGGTGACCCTAACCTTTACCGAAACTTAAACGCTAGCCATAGCCTTAACATTTTCCCTAGCCCAATTATATGATTATCATTTTATCATTTAAAACTTTCGCCACTGACGAGTCTTTAAGGTTATTGAGGACACGTGTCATGTGAGTGTCTGCAGCTTAAAATTTCTTTCTTGTGTCATTAAAATAACTCATTTATAAGTTGCAAACTAAAGTATTTTCCTCACAAACTCCTTCACAGTGGACTTAGTTAGTACCGCCTTGTGTTATGATAAACGGACCTTCCGGACAGGACTGTAATGGGATGGGATGTTCTTCACTTTGTGGTAATTGCAGTTAACGCAATGCAATTTTGGGCACAATACACCCTAAAACTAAGTTTGACCGACAACATTTATATATAAGACAAATATACAACTACGTATTTCATTAGCACAAACACACTGAAAAGAACAGTGTTAGGTACAATATAGGATCATTGTATGTTGTGAGACCCACTCAGTGAGCACAAAAATATAACAGCTGAATGTCCATGCCCTGTAAAGTAGCGTTTTCAACCTTTGTCACATACATATGTCTCTCAATATTCTGGAAAATAAATCATCTTTTTATTTGTGTGACGCGATTTTTATGTTGGTTTTGATGGTGATATGCAAACCAGCAAAAAAATGGCAGAAAGGAGATTTTTTTTACACTGAATAGGTTTTTTTGTTGGTCATGATGTATGGTTGCGTCAAAGATTATCCAAAAACAACAGACCGAACATCGAAGTCAAGTAACTTCGTTTGCGGGGGTATTAACAACAAAATACCACAGTTGTAACCTGACTCACACATATGTATAGTGTACAAGGTAGACTGTTTTACTGAAGCTCAAATATCAGAAATATTGAAGAGTCCGACATCCATGTTTGGTAACCGTAGCTTGATCAAAAATCTGCCCTGACAGATACTTTGTAAGTGTCCGGATACCTGTATATAGAAAACGACTTTGGTACTTCTTTGCCATATTTTTTGTTTGTCAAGAATCCTTGAATTTACCCCTTTTAGATAGTGTTGTGGTGCTATTAAAGACGTTTTTTTTTACGTATACATTGGGATGGTTCATTACAATTTGTAGCTGAACAATATCATCTGATACCATATAGATGGTCATTCAAAAGTCATTTTAAACGACTTTTTAAATGTATATATCTTAGAATTGTTCACGCCTATTGCAACTACTGTAATATTTGTTGGAAAAGACAACACTCGATTTGCAATGCAATCTTTTAATATAAAACTAAAAGAGTACATGTATCAGTAATGACTTATTTCTGAGACACAACTTTTCAATTATATACATGTATTACTTTCGTGGATGGAGATAGATCTTGTATTGAGAAATAAAACTTAATTTTGAATAAAACAAAACAGAATAAAATAAAATGAAACACTAAATAATCTTTTCAGTAAAAGTTTCTTCGATAAAATCGACTGGTCCATTATACACGGCCTGTGCAAGCCACTTGTATTGGTACTGGTCGAACCTATAGCTTGAGCTGCTTTAGATTCTATATATACTGATTTGATTTATTCTGTAATATGTGCTGCTGTGCAGGAGCATTTTGTAAGTTGTTTTCTAAGGTATCTCCCAAATCTCATAAGTCCATATCTTATCCTCCTTAAGGATCCCACTTTTCCCTCGTCATCATCGCCATTGTCATCTGCATCAAAAGCGTGAACTCCAGTCAAGATAGGTTTGTTTGATGGCGCTGATTTTGATGCTCTTTTTATTTGTTTCGTCTTTTTTGTCTGCAACGAAATGATTTGTTTATTCGTTAAAAAATGTTGGATTTTCATGTATAAAACTATCAAATATGTATGTACACTTAAGGACCGACAATTTAACTGAACTGGTGGATTCCTAAAAAAAAAATTAATCTGATTTTTTTAGGAAAAATATTTTGGCGGCAGAGCTTAAGGATTTTTTGTTTCAAAATCTGTAAATATCTTTAACATATGTTTGTAAAAAGACGATTTATCAATCAATTAATTTTATAAAAAAGGTTAAAATGTTGCAATTTTAATACCTTTTTGCCGGACTTCCCCGTTCTATATTTGGCATCGTCTGCATCATTTTGCGTGATCGAGATTGGCACCACTTTGGTGTAAGACACTTTCTCTTTCTTCTGCTTATGTGAGAAAAAATATAAGTAACTATAATTGTTAAAAAAAAAAGACTTATGTTCTCACTAATGGAAAAATCAAAATATTGGGCCAATGCAGTTGAAGACTTCTGACTTTTTTCCATTGTGGTTTTTTATAAATTGCAGTTTCTTTAATGTTGGTTGTGTTGCATACACTTATTCCACATTCCTTTATCGTCTATGTTTACAATACATTAGAATATAGAAATGGACAGTCTCAAAGTGTCAAAAATCGGATAGTAGCAGCATGTTGTTGTTGGTATCATTTGGTACAGGCTTTTCAAAACAAAAGGTTTTTAAATTACAGCATTGGAAATTAATAGAATATTTCCAAAACCAATTTTTAATGGCTACCTTCTTGTTTTTCTTTGCATTCTTCCTCTCTTGTATCTCTTTTTGTCTGTTTAGCTCTTTCTGTTTTCGTTTTCTCTTAATTTCCTCGAATTTTCTTTCATCTTCGCTGTCAGTCTCCATCTGATATGTGTATGTGGTGCTACTTGGCAGTGGAAAATCTAGGTTTACATATCCCTCCTAAAACAATTATACATTCCTTTGTAAATTTGATTTTATAAGAATTTGAGGATGGATATGACTTAAATACAAAGAACAGAGAATTCCATCTCAATGAAAGTAATAAGAAAAAATCGAACTTTATTGAATGTCATATGTCAAAGAACAAGAGATAAAACAAGGCAAAAACATAACGAATAATTTGAAGATCTCAATGGTTCTGACAAATGGTGGTTAATGCGATCTTATCCTTCAACCATAACTACCAAACCAAAGGACTTCAACTCTATAAACAGCCGAACCAAAAGACTAAAACTCTAGTTATCAAACCAAATCAAAAAGACTAAATATCTATAACAACCAAACAAAAACACTTGAACTGTAACAAAAAATAGCAATGTTTTTAAGTTCTGTAGTGTAAAAACCAGACCAAAAGACTTCAACTCTTACAACCAAACCGAAATACTTTAACATTTGTTTTTCTAAAGCTAAAAGACTTCAACACTAACAACCAAACCTAGACTTCAACTATAACAACCAAACAAAAGACTTATACTATAACAACCAAACAAGACTTAAACACTAACAACCAAACAAGACTTAAACACTAACAACCAAACAAGACTTCAACTATAACAACCAAACAAAAATACTTCAAGTATAACAACCAAACAAAAGGACTTCAAGTATAACAACCAAACAAAAAGACTTCAAGTATAACAACCAAACAAAAAGACTTCAAGTATAACAACCAAACAAAAAGACTTTAAGTATAACAACCAAACAAAAAGACTTTAAGTATAACAACCAAACAAAAAGACTTCAAGTATAACAACCAAACAAAAAGACTTCAAGTATAACAACCAAACAAAAAGACTTCAAGTATAACAACCAAACAAAAAGACTTCAAGTATAACAACCAAACAAAAAGACTTTAAGTATAACAACCAAACAAAAAGACTTCAAGTATAACAACCAAACAAAAAGACTTCAAGTATAACAACCAAACGAAATGGCTTTAAATCTCACACCCAAAGGAAATGACTTAAAATTTAATCTAATAACCAAATCAAAAGACTTATATGTATAAAAAATATAATGTATAAAGGACTGGATTTGAATTACATGCATTTTATTTAGACCATGGGCCAATTGCAGAACCACTGGCATCGTTGAAGGCGGCTAGCGGTTGTCCATTGTTTTTTTTTTTTGAATTTCCGCTTGATACGTAGGCTGTGTCTCGTACACTTATTCCACATCTAATTATTTTCTTAAACTGTAACAATGCAAAGCCAAACCAAAAGACGTAAAGTCTACCATGAGCAACCAAACCAAAATGCAAACAAACTATAAAAATAAATTGTAACAGCCGAAAAGATTTAAATCGTATTACGACAAAAAAAAAACCCTCTAACAACCTACCCAATCTGTCAAAACCAAACCAAAAGACAACTCTGACAATCAATTTAAATCGAACCATACGTACATCTCCGGGTTTTGGAGGGTTTATCATGCGATCAAATTCTTCCTGGATGAGAGTCTCAACATTATCTGGCAATTCATCCTCTCGTCTGCTCTCCCAGTCTCTTCTATCAAATAGTTTTGTGTTTTTGACCTAGAACAGAAATGCAGTTTAATTTGTCAAACATTAACATGGTCCATAATCTCTTCGCTGTACTTAACTTGTGTCAATTTTTCATTTTGACAAAGAAAATATTAATGTAAAAGAATCGTTATCTAATTGTTTTGGCTTTATTATTACATGTCTTCTGAAAATAAAAATACTGTTACCTGAAATACATGACAAATACACAAACAAAAGATCACGTATGCAATGACATATACATGTACCTTTTTTACAACTGGGTCCTGTAGATTTATATCTATTTCTGTTAAAGCTTTTTCATATTCAATGGCACGTTTCTTTGGTTTTGTTTTCTAAAAAAAAAAACAAAAACAAAAAACTATGAATTTTATCTAATTGAACATGACTTACGTGTTTTATAATTTATAATCTTCAGTATTCTTTATGCTTTTAAATGATTCTTTGTTCCATCCTGTCTTTAAAAGTCCTATGATATCTAAGTGCAATTAAATTAATAAACATCTCTATAATGCAGTACTACTTAAATTCTTTCTCTGTGTTCAGTTACACAAAATTCCATTCAAAGTTTTAAAAAGGGGGGTATATGTCGACAGTCAGCGAAACAGGCTGATTCCTTTATACCCGTAAACATTGTTTGTGAAGTACAAGTTAATACTCGATATTATAATTACATGTAACTTTTGTTATAGTTATAACATAAATATACCTCTGCATCAGGCCATGGCAATGAAAGAAGAACAGCCTCGTCAAGATCCTCAATATTCTCAATATCGATTTCTTTCTCATCTTTTGCAGACTGCTCTTGTGACTGTAAAGAAATAGAGATAAAACAGGTAAAAAAAAAGGATTTCATATTCATCCTTTTTTTTAATGTAATGTTCTTTAAGGCAATCTGACAAAAATAACTCATAAATGATTTAGGTTCAAAATCCAAATTTCAATGAAAATAAATAATGTATAAAAAAAGTAATCATTTATCTCATCAATTCTAATGCATTTTCTGTCAACTGAACCTCCAATGGACCATTTCAGAAATTGTACGGCATTCTGGGATTGTGATTGTTCACGACGTCGCCGATTGGCTAAGGCAAATACGAGTACGCTGCGAAGTCGTTGATTGGTCCAGCCAGATTTTACGAGTACAGAAGTCTTGATTTCTTCTCTTCTATAACAATATCAACGAGTAAGTGCATACCACCCTTTTCTGGGCCTTTGATCCATTCAAGATTCTTCCATCAACTGTAACTTGTTGATTTGGCGAAATCCTGCTAACGCCATCTGTGATCTGCAAAGTACATGTTGTATTTAAATTGTCATCCGTTGATTTCGAACAAACACTTGGGATGTCTATACAAGTTGAGGTATCCATCTCTTACGATGAATTTTCATGAATCTTTCACAACTTTTATGACATAATGCAGATGCGCTTCTTTTATTTTAAGAAACTTGGGGTATTAAGTTGTGAGCTGCGGCTTTCGAGTTTTTTCTTAATTTCATCCTTCAGGACCATTATTATTGTTATTATTGCAGGAGATATGATCGATAATTTTTGTATAGTTTTGATCAAGTTTTGTGGATTCGTGGTATTCGGAAATCAACATATTAACAATACAGCTTTGAAGTTTCATACACTGGAACATGCCTTAGTGGTTATAATCAAAGTTCGTATGATTTTGAAAACACTTAGATTTTTTGCCACTGGGCCCTTTCTGACTTTGTCAGTATTCTAGTTATGCAAGGCAAGGGTCCAAGATCCTTTTGTTAGTTTCAACAAGTGAAAATATGCTAAAACCCCATAGGATGTGCAAAATACAGAAATTGTACTACAATTTAACTAACTTACAGTTGGCCTGACAAAAGTTCGAGCATCCCTGTATTCTTTGCGACCTAAGCTGCTATGAACATCCAGAAAGGGAATCTTCGTTCTACTTTCCGGCTGTATGACGAACGTAGACGTCGAACTTATACTTTCTGTGTCTGACATCGTGAAGCGCAGCTGCTGCAATTGAGCAAACTTCGCAAAAATGAGGCGTTGTCAAGCCGACGTCGGGCAACGATTGTTACGAATGTTTCTGTACTGAAAATGGGCGTGTCGGGAATGAGTTTGGGACATTCCAATTTTTCAGCATTGAGGTTTCTACGGACCTTTTACGCCTTTTAAGCACGTTCTCTTGGATAATTATTAGATTAAATGAAGTAAATATGTTTGACACAAAATCGCAAAAAATGATTTCAATCTATACCAAAATGCAAAGTAAACCCACGGTTCATGACAAGTTGAGCATTACTTTCCATTTCCTTATACATCAGTCGACAGATGATTTTAATCTAGCTGCCAGCAACAACAAGTGTTTTTCGAGAGTCCTCTTTGTTTCTTTTCCCCCATGTTCTTCATGTCTTGTATTTTGAGCATTTTACAGAAATAAGATTTGGAGTTTTTGTACTTGATTTTATCCAGTTTAAGTCTAATCGGTCTTTAAAAATTACATAATAAGGGTTTTGCAGACACTCAACTTAATATAGTTCATTTATTAAGTCTTAATCAAAATGCACTACCTATATGTAACAAATTCATCCACTATACCTTGATGGTCAAGCAACAGGATTAAGTCTTTTAACCCTTATACGCCATCTAATGTCTTGACCATCAAGGTTTCGAAAATCTTGGTAAGAGCCAATGACCCAGTTATATTATTGTAACATTGAAAATTGAAACAGCAGAACTTGCATCAGGTCATAACAAATTGACGATAACATGCATTGAATATTAGTCTATCGTATAGTCTTTCAATGACCTTTAATTATTAAATAGGACATTTGCATGCATTCAATATTTGTCTACCTTATTGCGTAATTGATAATAATCCGACCCTTTGCACTAAGCACTGCACCGCATACTTGTGTTTTGCTTTTTATCTTATTGATGTACATGTACTGGATTGTTGGAGTTCACTTCTACATGTATATATATCATTTAACAACTGAAGTGACTTTCATATGGCCATGGGTTGCACTTGCTTGTCAGTGTGGTTCATTTTATTAACGACTGTGGTCTGCACTGAGAATAACCCAAGTCAAGAAACATGCATGCGAGATGAACCTTGTGAGGTATATATAACACTATGTTTACAGGGATTCTAAATTAACTTTATTTTCTAATAGCAGATGCAAAACCCATAGCGTTCCACTAAAAGGCAATTAAAAGCAAACGTACTGAATTATGGTAACATGGAAAGACTCTGTCCGAAAGATGACGAAAATTTATCTTCCCTGTAAATAATTTGGTCGTGTTTTTTATCAAGAGGGGCATAAATGAAGACATCCCGAAATATACTAGCAGTTCCTCGGATTGTTGTTTCCCTTCGGAAAAGAAAACAACTGCCATGATTTCGTTGTGATTACGATTAGGATGTTTCCCTCTATTGCAAACCATAACTGTAAAGTCATGAAAGAGGGTTGTGTTAATTTTGAAGCTAAATAAAGATACAATTATATTTTGTTGGCTTAGATATTTTTTTTCCAACGGAAAATGTTTAATTTATATCATATTTTAAAGTGTGACAGGTTGAACCGTTCAACAATTTTTAATCCTTTGCATTTTGTATGGTCAAAAATTAAAATCAGAATAACATTTATCGTTTAGATTGATTTCATTTTCAAGACCTGCGTGTGTTCTCCATTAAGTTTCAACAATTTTAGCAGTATATTAATCCAATTTAACACCATGCAAAATCATGTTTTACTTTCTATCGGTATCCCATTTACAGAAGGGCACTTTTATTGTCTCGCTTTGATCACCTTTCCGACCGAGGTCTCCAACTGTAAACTCAAAATCTAGAAAAAAATATACTCACGGAGCATGTATATTGGAACCAAAATTAGAAAATCGCAAAATGTACAGTTATCGAGTTGAAATTTTCACTGAATGTCGAGTGAATTTTGCAAATCATTTTTGGGGAAAAATCCAACATTTTTTGAATTCCAGTTTCTGAGATTTAAAAAAAAACACTTTTTTACCCCAAAAATGAAAAATGAAAATGTTCACCCAATATTTAGGCTGTTAACTTTCAACCAATAAAAGGAGAACATTTTTGGTGAAAATCAGCTGAGAAAAACTTAATTTAAAAAATGTGTCAGTGTTGTTTTAAAGTGTGATTCTGTGAATTCCAGATTGACACTACCTTAAGCGCCTTAAAATGAAAATTTTTGTCAAGACCTTTAGGAAAATAATTTTGCAATACTTTTTTTTTGATAAAATGTATCAAAAACTACTAGTAAATAAAATGTTGAATTTGTGATTTTTCAAAGTGATGCACAGTTTCTTTTTTCCATTACATGTAGTAACATTTTTTTTTCTTTCTAATTAGGAAACATCGGTGAAAAGGGAAGATGTTTGTAACTATAAGATTGAGCCACTAACTAATGTTTTTGGAGCAAAAGTGGAGGGCATAACGCTAAAATCCATTTCTCAAGAATGTGCAACAAATCTCAAAGAGGAAGCATTCATGTACAGATTTTTGCTGTTTAAAAACCAAACTTTGGCCTTCCAAGACCAGATACAGGTGACGTCTCTCTTTGGAATCCCATTTGAAGAGACTTCTGCAGTAAATAGACCGAGTCATCCGAAAACTCCAGATCCCCGTACAGGTTTATTCTCAAACGACTATAAGTTCGGGCTTCCTGGTGCCGGGATCGAAGGATGGCACATTGACGGAAATAGCGTCGAAAAACCCCATCTTTTTACGTTCATTTATTGCATCAGTGCTAATTCAAATGGTCCAACTCTAATAGTGCCTTTAAAAGAGATCGTAGATATGCTGTCGGATACAGAAAGGGAATATCTGGAAACCATTTTGTTTGTGAGTGCTTTTAATTCAGTTCAAATTCCTCTTCTATACAAGCACCCATTCAGAAATGACGATACTATCATGCTTGCTCTTGGCTCACTGTCCAGGCAATACCTTCAGATGGATGCTAAAAATCCAGATTTGCCACCAAGAATCATGTCTGTCGAGGAATCTCAATATATTAAGGACATTCTACATGCTAAAATTCTTGCATCTAATTTGATATACGCCGTAAACTACGAGCCAGGAGATTTTCTGATGTTGCAGAATCCCTCTGTTGCCCATGTTGCAGGTCCAGGAACCCAAATTTCGTCCGAAATATCGGGATTACGGTTGATCCTAAGAACCTCTGTTACGGGTGTACAGCCATCAAAAAACACTACTATCGACTACCATTGTAAAAATTATTCTCCATTTGAAGATGGGTATTGTTTGTTTTCTCTTAAGGGATCTGTGTACTATCCTAGAATTGGTTACTTTGATGATTTTTCAAATGGTAGGAGGAGGTGTAAAAACATTAACAAATATTCGGACCTGGCTGAGATATATACTTTTGACTGGAATGAAGTAGCAGAGGAAATAATACGTAAAACTCAAGTACCACACTACACTAACGCGTCTAATCCTAGGGATTCGGTGGTGTTATGGAACCTTCAAGAGGCGTCCTTCACGAACTGGGACAATGAAAGTGGACAACCTAATGACCATGATGGGTTGGAGGACTGTGTAGTCATTGGACCAAATGGAAAATGGTTTGATTTACCTTGTACTGGTCCAAAAACAGGTCCGGGACAAGATCCAGCTCCCGTCATGAATTGGAATGGTGTACGCCAAATGCGCAATGTGTATCCATTGTGTGGTGTAAAACAAGAATATTTACGTAGTATACAAGTGTAGAGAATAGAAACATTTCTGTTATGAGATTTATTTCTACTTCAATAAATAACTTAAGGGTTACAAAAGTCATAATAAAAAATGACGTAATAGTACGCCACAGAATCCCAACAAGGCATTCCAATTTTTTTTTACGTATTCTTCATGGTTGACTCGCATACCAAAAAATCAGTTCATTATCTACAAGCGTTTAAAAAAGTGGAAAACTGAAAGTTCAGTGAATTTTCAAAGTACAATGGGTCATAGCTCCCGTAAAAATTTGCGAACTGGAAACCACTTACATGACTTAGATGGTGTTCGAGTCCCGTTTATAATTTACAAAAAAGGGACTTCGCCACCTCTATTTGATCAGGTTTGGCAGTTACCTGTCCAAGGTCGGTGATTTCCTCCGGGTACTCCGGTTAAACTGTCCGCCCTGTATATGCCCCCTCCCCCCCACACACACGCGCGCGCGCACACACACAAATAGGCGGACTGGTACTACACGAAAACTTGATCTGTAATTCATTATTACGGACTCGCATACCAAATAAATGTGGAAACCACTTGTTATTAATATTGCTTCTTCACATTATTTGTGATAAAACTACTACTACTCTAATCCACGAGAAATGATGTAAGACGCTTTTTCTCTAAATGTGTAAAAAATGGTGGTTTTTAAAATCATTTGACTTCTCCCAACCTCTTTTTCAAATGTCAAAACTATAGTGAAAGAAGCGGCAATGTATGTCTTTATAAAATGTGTTTGCAAATCATTGTACCAAAAAGTAAACGTTAAGATAACGGGGTAAGGGTTAGGAACTTAAGGGTCGCATATTTTACTGGCCAAAAAGTCTGTTTAATACCTTTTAAAAGTGAGTTTTACTAGAAATTTCTCGAAGATCATCAAATGTTTGAAAGATATGGTTAAGGTAGTGTTAGAATTAGAGTCCTACCAACATGTATAACCTTCGAATATAAAGTTTGAGCATTTAATCGTTAGAAAATAGCGCGTCTGTGTTTTTAATAGGAGAATACGTTGTCAGAGATAGCTTGGTATTTTGTTGTTATGAAATTTTGTTATGTAAACGATTACCTTTAGAATAATTAAGTTGTTGAAATAGAGGTATATCCGTGTCAGCTATTGCCATCACTTGGTGTCTTTCGTCGTCTGCCGTTCGTTAACAATTTTTTAAAAATATTCTCCTCTGAAATCGCTAAACATAATCTAATGAAGCTTGGTATGCTTGATCGTTTAGGGTGCAAGTTGTTTCCCTAAACCATTCGATTTTTTACAAAAACATTGCCGTCGTGGCTAAACAGAGACTAGGGGGTAAGACTTAAGACTACTGTTTTTTGACTGTGTAAATCAAAAAATATAAGGGTAAGAGAAAATCTGATTCAATTCTTCTTCTTCAAAATCAAAAGCTCTATAAAAGTCTCCTTTGAATCGAAGATGTCAGATGAAACCTTATAAGGGTAATAGCCCGTTGAAGGTAGAGCATCGTGTTTTTTTTTTATATTTTTGACCTATAGAATGAAAACTATTGCAGATAAAGAAAAGGTGCTGTTTAACCTTCAACTCTTTAAACTTTACAACTTTATCAAAACAGATGACCCATTATAGGTGTTATTGCCTTTTAAAGATATCCATGTGTTGGTTTATAGAATAAAAACTTTTTCATATTAAGAAATGCTGTTGCTTGCTTATATCTTTAACACATTGACCTCTTAACAAGTCTCCATTGCATGACCACTTATACAGGCTATTGTCCTTTAAAGGTTAAAAGTAGTGTTTTTTTTTCATGTGTTTGGTCTACAGAATGAAAAGTGTTACAGATAGAAACTAGAAAAACTGTGAGCAGTAGCTCACAAATAAATACCCCTGCACCCCCAAAAAATTATTCAGATAAAATTTTTAAATAAGTGGTGCACATCTACACTATGTCACAAAGATTGTGTTAAAGTTTCTTGAAAATCCATCAAGGGGTTTAGGAGGAGTTGCGGATAAGAGATGAGTAACCCTTGTTCTCAAATGGCTAAGTCATGTTTTGCTCTGGGAAACCCCCAAAAATCATTCTGATCAAATTTTTAAATAGGAGATACACATCTACATTATGTTACAAAGATTGTGTGAAATTTTCATGAAAATCCATCCTTAGGCGTCACGGAACGACGGACACATGGACGGACAGACACCCTTTTAAAATAGTAGATACACATCTACATTATGTGACAAAGAATGTGTGAAAGTTTCATGAAAATTCATCAAGGGGTTTAGGAGGAGTTGCGTATTAAAAGATGGGTACCTCCTTGTAGTGGAATGGCTAAGTCCATGTTTCGCTATGGGAAACCCCAAAAATCATTCTGATCAAATTTTAAAATAGGAGATACACATCTACATATTATGTTACAAAGATTGTGTGAAATTTTCATGAAAATCCATCCTTAGGCGTCACGGAACGACGGACACACGAACGGACAGACACCCTTTTGAAATAGTATAGATACACATCTACATTATGTGACAAAGAATGTGTGAAAGTTTCATGAAAATTCATCAAGGGGTTTAGGAGGAGTTGCGTATTAAAAGATGGGTACCTCCTTGTAGTGGAATGGCTAAGTCCATGTTTCGCTATGGGAAACCCCAAAAATCATTCTGATCAAATTTTAAAATACTACGTGCACATCTACATTATGTGACAAAGAATGTGTGAAAGTTTCATGAAAATCCATCAAGGGGTTTAGGAGAAGTGGCTGATAAGAGATGGGTACCCCCTTGTAGTGGAATGGCTAAGTCCATGTTTCGGTATGGGAAACCCAAAATATCCTTCTGATCAAATTTTGAAATAGTAGGTGCACATTTACATTATGTGACAAAGAATGTGTGAAAGTTTCATGAAAATCCATCAAGGGGTTTAGGAGGAGTTGCGGATAAGAGATCGGTACCCTTAGGCGTTACAGAAAGACGGACACACGGACGGACATACACCCCTATGACTATGTGCCCCCCCCCTTTTCAAGCGGGGGTATAAAAAGCTATAGCTTGCTTCAATCCTCAGCTTATTAAGCTCCAAAAGAGTTTCCATTGAGTTGAAGTTGTCAGATTATCTCTTTTGCGAAAGATGGATTATAGAAGAGACCCTCATAGCTTAAAGACCAGGTATGCGATTCAAGAGACTGGGAGCCTTTTGTTCTTAACCGGTCTAAACATTCCATTTTAATTACTGACCAACTTAACTGTAAGTTTTGTTCTCTTCCTGATGAGCTTACCAAGTGCATGTGATTTATCAGTAAACAAATCAATTTTAAATTTGCATTTCAATTAATTTTGTTTTCGCCTACAATTTTTAATCAAATCTTTGACTAACTTTTTGTTTGAATTTTGAGAGTACACCATAGACTAACATCCTATTCGACCCTACCCCCCCTCTCCGCACATCTTAATCATTATCATACTTCGTTCCTTGGAGTACAAAAAAAGAAAGAAGCCACTTAACTGCAGGATTTTTAAATTAAAAGTAGAAGTACTATACTGTATGATCACATTGTTGTTTTGTGTGTCCTTTCAATACTATCTAGTACATGTACCTCCATTCACAAAGCAGAAAAAATGCAAGCGCATACAATTATACGAAATAATTCTATGGGAATACCAATCGGAGTTTGTGTTTATTTTAATAGTGTTGAAAACTTATTTGCTTTATAATTAAGATGTATTTCAATTTGTGCAAACCATTCATCGTAAAAAAAAAACCAATGTCCCATTTCATACAAGTTTATACACTTTATATACTACTTAGATGGTCTTGTTTTACGCCACACAATGGATATACATTGCGCATTTGTCGAACACCATTCCAGTTCATGACGGGAGCTGGATCTTGTCCCGGACCTGTTTTCGGACCGGTACAAGGTAAATCAAACCAGTTCCCATTTGGTCCGATTATAACACATCCCTCAAATCCGTCGTGGTCATTGGGTTGCCCACTATCATTGTCCCAGTTAGTGAACGACGCCTCTTGAAGGTCCCATAACACAACCGAACCACCAGGATTAGAAGCGTTAGTGTAATGTGGTACTTGTGTTTTACGTATTATTTCCTCTGCTACTTTATTCCAGTCTGAAGTATAGATCTCAACCAAGTCCGAATATTTGTTAATGTTTTTACACCTCCTCCTAGCATTTGAAAAATCGTCAAAGTAACCAGTTCTAGGATAGTACACAGATCCTTTAAGAGAAAACAAGCAATACCCATCTTCAAAAGGGGGATCATTTTTACAATGATAATCGATTGAGGTATCTTTCGATGGAAGTACCTCACCCCTAACTGAGGATCTTTGAATCAACCGCAATCCCGATATATCGGACGAAATTTGGGTTCCTGGACCTGCAATATGAGCAACAGACGGATTATGCAACATGAGAAAATCACCAGGTTCGTAATTCACAGCGTATATCAAATTAGATGCAAGAATTTTAGCATGTAGAATGTCTTGAATATACCGAGTTTCCTCGTCAGACAATGTTCTGGTAGTACTAGTATCTGGATTTTCGCTGTCAATCTGAAGATATTGTCCAGACAGGGAGCCCAGGGCAAGCATGATCGTATCATCGTTCCTGTAGGGATGCTTGTATAGAAGAGGAATCTGAATGGAGGAATTGAAAGCACTTACAAACATGATAGTTTCAAGGTATTCCCTTTCTTTATCCGACAACATATCAACTATCTCCTTCAAAGGTACAAGAAGAGTTGGACCATTTGAATTGGCACTGATGCAATAGATCAACGTAAAAAGATGGGGTTTATCGGCGCAATTTCCGTCTACATGCCATCCTTCGATACCGATACCAGTAAGCCCAGATTTCCCGTCGTTTGAAAATATCCCTATACGAGGGTCTGGCGTTTTAGTATGTTTCCTCCTGTTTATTGAAGAAGTCTCTTGAAAAGGAATGCCAAACATAGACGTTACATGGATCTGATCCTGGTATGGCAACGTTTGGTTTTTAAACAACAAAAACCTGTACATGAATGCTTCTTCTTTGAGTTTTGTTGCACATTCTTGGGACATGGAAGATAGTGTTATCCCTTCCACTTTAGCACCAAAGACATCATTAAGTGGTTCAATTTTATAGTTACACTCATGAATCTCTTCCTTTGATGATTCCTACAACATAAAGAAATACTAAGTAATACAAATCAAGAAGTAAAATCAGTGAGTAAAATAGCATTGAGTTTTGAGTCAAACTTCCAATAAAAACACTTTCGCCACTAGTGCGCTGTCCTCCCAAGTTGTGGGAAGTTTGTTTCTCATAACAGGCGTGAATTGGTCTACTGCATTATTTTCTTTATTGTGGTAATGAAAGTCCGAGCAAATGCATAATTTTATAATATTGAAAGGACTGAGTCATATGTACCTCACATGGTTCATCTCTGATGCATGTTTCTGGACTTGGTGTTTTCTGAATCTCACTGCGGACAGTAGTCAATAAAATGATCCATACTGGCACTACCAACCGAATGACAACCATGACCATTGAACTTATAAGTTTTTAAAGATGTTACCCTCCAGCAATGCATCTAAATATATACGAGGACATGGCGATAAAGATAAACGTTGTTTTGGTTCAAAAGATAGGAACACAATCAAACATTTATCATATCAGGTATATGGATATGGAGTGCATGTCAATGCAATTGTGAATAATTAATGCGATTGTAATTTGGAAGGACAAAAGAAACAGAGATAAAAAAATTGCGGATACAGAGATGGGGAGAACTTGAAAGAAAGGCAAAGGATAGAACTGAATGGCGTACCCTGGTGGAAGCATTATGTGTTTACCTAACACGAAGATGATATTGATGCATAGATAATTGATAGTACTGGTTGCATGTCGAAATACATTTTCCCTTTTTTAAGACCGGAGGGTTTTTCTACATGATTTTTATACGAAGAAGTTGTAACACTTGTATTCAAGGGGGTTTTCATTCGTCTCGTGCAAGTCCGAGTATAGCAGATTGTCACAAGAGACTTTACTGTGTTCATACTCTGATAAAATGTTGACCGCAGTGTTGTTTCCCTTTCGTCTGTGTCGCTTCCATAGCTTGATTACTAAAGTTTTCAGTTGTTTGTTTATCTTTTCGTTTGCAAAGTTTATATTGCATGCATTGTCGGACAATTTGCCGGTAACATTAAGTCATATAGACCTAGCTGTATAAGGGATATGATTTAGTGTTCCCCATATCTTATCTGGCACTATGGTGTGTAAACAGCGAGTTGAATACATTAAATGTATGATGATCAATGGTCTCATTTAGTGTTCAAGCAGTCTACTATAAGGGGTTTAATTTTCCCGCTATGAAAAGAACTCTATTGGGTTTTAGATTTGGCACTTCTATAAGGATCGGATTTGCTTCTGTGATCATTGTGGATTTTATATTTATATTTTGCTTTTAAAATTAACCGTTTTTTTTTCTCGTTTCTAAATCAATGTCGCCTAAATTATCTGTTATAAAAAAAACCTTGCCCGGAAAATATGTGATTTTCCCCCATAACTATAAGAGTTTGTTTTTCCAGGTGTTGAAGTGGCCTAAATGATTACACAGCCTAAATGGGACGATATTGCTCCGGTAGACCCGCCGTGAGAACTCAAGTGCTATAGTTCTCTACGGAAGAATTATAAGAGAAATAGGCAAATGCCATTATGTCATGATCTAAGATCTGAATCTGAATCTGAATCTATTACGTCGAGGGTACCAATTCTGGCTTTAAAGGCATATTGTCTACGAAAAAATATTTTTTTGTAAAACCAAAAAATTGTCGTCAGACTATTCGTTTTGTTTATTTAGAAAGATACAAACTTTCAAAATACCACTAGGGTTCTTTATTACTTCAAAAATTGAAAAATAAATAATATTTGTAAAGCTTTACAATAATTCATATTCATGAGATGTAAGCATGCGCACTATACTTTCTTTGATTGAAAACTTCAATAGTTCTTGCACGTGGTGCATAATCTGTTTCTCGAAGTTTTAGCTCGGGAGAAAATTTAAACGGCAACCGAATATTAGAGCTACTTGATGAATAAAACTGACAATTATTGCCTGTATTAAGTTTTGAATGTTATTTAAAAGGTAAACACGAAAAATATCGGTATTTTTTCAACATATCAATGTATTCGGGGACAAAACTCGAGATTCCGATTAGTGTCCGTGTTAAAACTACTCAGTCTAAATCTGTGTCAATGTGACGTAGTGCAGGTAAATAAAATATCAATCAATATTGTCGAGCTATTTTGATCAAAATAAACTACTTTTGAGGCAAAATTTGTAGCAAATTTGTTTTTCAATATTCATTTTATTGCATTTCGGTCTAATTGACACCAAAAAATTGAGGGGTAAAAAAAATGAGTTTGCCGTAGACAATATGCCTTTAAGTCATTAGATTCTGCTGTTATTGATCGCCAATGAATAATCATGTCAAACGGTTTTCAGAATGATATATAATGGCATTTTCATCTCGTATTGCTTTAGATTTTGACATATTAGGTATCATATACAATATTAGATGTAAAAAAGAAAGAAAGAATGCAGAAATCCGCAAAAATGTCACCGGAAATGATTCGTTCCCGATCCGATAAGACCGAAATTTAAAATATTTCAAAATGAAAAATGGCGACTTCCATGTCGCACTGCCGCTCAACTTCAAATTTTAAAAACAGGGCAAATTTGAGCAATCATGCCAAAAATTCCGAATTTCAAAGCACAAACACACAAGTCTATATGAATATCAACATGAAGCGACAGAAAACAAACGAATCAGTACACCAGTTTTATCAGAAGAGAAAAATAAAGTTGAAAGATTTAAAAATTGGCCACGCAGAGGTACATGTACGCAAAAGTTTACGATACGATTCTTCTTATTTCCCTGCTACATTTTCAAAACCTTTGAACAATTTTTTAAAAAAAGTTTATATTTTATAGTCCAAATAATTATGACGTTTTATTTTAGGAAGGCTATTTTATTTTTTTCTGGTACACCTTCAACCTTGTCGGATGTCCTTGTGTCTCTGCCAGTCTGAGGATCTATAAAAGTCCAAATGACAAAAACCCCAGATAGATGTGGTCCTACTAATAAACGTCCGGCTGCATCCGGCAAGGTAAAATGCGTCCATTAGAACATAAAAAGTGTCAGGACGAAAATATGAGGGGTCCTGTAGTGCTAAATTGCATTCGACCAAAAGCATTATTTAAAAAAAGTGAAAGTGTCTGTGTTTGTGCCTAAATTAAAAAGATATGTCTGTCCGTTTTCTGATGGCATTGTGGTGTTTGCAACAACAACTTAAAAAAACAAACAAACCCAAAGTGACAAGCAAAAAAAACCAAAAGTAAATAACCCCCCCCCCAAAAAAATAAAACCAAACCTGTCAGGTATCCAGTATTGTGCTATGATGTTTGTCTTAGGCTACTGTTACTTGGTATGGTTATTCCATAAACATTTGATCCCAATCTTTTGACATTGATTTGTCTCTCTGGTTGGTATATCCAATTTATCCATAGATATAATATACAGTGTATAGTGTATATTATATCTATGGTATATCCGATGAATGAAAAATCTAAATGTTGATTTGTTAGAATTTTGATATATGTTTATTGAACAGTCAGGGGCATTACTTAAATGAGTGATTTTTAAATCACTTATTCAAGTAGCATTTTAAAATGCTAAAGATATTTCCAAAAATCTAAATTTACAAAAGAACAGTTTAAGAAAATTTATATTAATCAATTAATATTGAAAAAAAAATTTGATAAGCTTCATTAAAATTACAAAATTATAGATATTGCTGCCACCTGTTATCAGTATTTCCCCAAAATATGTGATTTTCTGAAAAAAGAAAGGCCAAATGTAACCCATTACTTCACTATCTGAATTTTGCCAGCTGTGGCAATAATTTTCCCATTAACTTCAATATCTTAGGTTTCTGATTATGTAATTAATTACCCATGTTCGCGATGCCTGAAGATAGCAGGGGTTACCTAACAAAATATTACTTAAAAAGGCGATTTTTTATAAGTAAAAATTAATATGATACTTAAACAAGTGATTTGGAGGGTAATTATCCAAAATTCAGTTCAGGGTCATGTCCTGCTATGACTGGACATTCCATTATCTAGACAGGGGTGTGTTCTATCTTTTATTATACAATAAGACTCAGACTTCTCTCCATAACATTTAAAATGAAGAACATTTTGATAAAATCACTGTTAAAAGTGATTCATTTGTAATACTTGAACAAGTGATTTTGAAAGAGAGGTAACTCTAGCTTTGAAAGGAAAATAACTTAATAATACTGAAACAAGTGATAAAAAAATCACTGGTTTAAGTAAGGCCCCTGACTGTTGAAGGTATTGATGATTTAACTTGGTATGCATACAACGGTTATATATGAGCATTTTCATAACTCAACAGAGGTGCCCTGCCCAAAATACTAAATATGGCAAACACTTTTTATGAAAATGAAGAAAGCATAAACCCCAGTAAAAGAACCTCAATGAAATAAATACAAATAAATATTCATACAATTGTATTTTAGAAGCAATAGGATTGTTATCTTACAATTTGACACATTTTATGATCTGCCGGACACTTTTTATGTACTGCTGGACTCAGCCGGACGTTTATTAGTAGGACCCGATAGATGTCATGATTTTCTGGACGAATATTTATAATGACCATAGCTAACATGGCTAAGATAGTAGCAACTAGTTAGTTAAAAAAGGCGTTATAAATCCATATGCTGTTTTTCTCTGTTTATTAAAGGGGACTTCACATCATAAATTGTTTGGGTCTTGCAACTTAAGTGTCAATTGCAAGTTCCCCATAAATATTTATAGAATTAAATGTGCTCCTATAAGTCATGTTGTTTTAAAATAGATATCTAAAATTGTTTGTATTCATTTATCTTAGGTCTGCCAAATTACTTGTCATTTTATCATGTTTATATACCATTTTCTTAGCAAACGGTTTTATAAAGTTATTGAGTTTCCACTACATCATGTACATGTACATATGTGAATTGAACAAGTGTCATTTGTTTTGTGAACATGCATTTACTTGTACAGTACACATACGGTGTATATACGATATTGAGATGTGGAATAAGTGTACGCGACACAACAAACATAAACAAACAGCAATTCAAAAAATCACAACGGAAAACAGCAAGCAGTCTTCAACATGACCATAGGTCACTGCTTACCGTCTTGCATTGGCCCAAGACTTATAATACAATACAAAAGTATCAAAACCAATCCCTAAATCATCAACGAAAGACTCAATTCTTGACATAAAACAGTTAACATAGAATGACAAGGACAAACAAAGGCTTTGGCAAAGTTTCCTGGCTTAGGACAGGCACTTTAAGCTGCGATAATTAAACAAAAGAGATTTGTGTCTCCCAATAAGTTCAAAATAACAAGGTCTACATATATTTTTTTATACTGGGGATATTGTCTTCAGATTCTCTGTTGAAACATGGTATACATGTAATTGTTCGAGGGTAAACACTTTTATTATAATTCAGACATATAAAATATTTATATCATTTACTCACTAACATGTATATACATGTACTTGAAAATGAATTTTTGGTATTTAAAATTATGCGCATATTTTCTATGTAAAAGAGCTACAGACCCAAGCAACATATTTTCATACATTACTGAAAACAAAAGGCAAACAATTGTAAACTGCAAATGACACATGAACTTGTCTTTAAAAGAGATTTATACATGTTTAAAAGACCAAAATTAAAAACAGGAATTTGAAAACCAAAATTCATTGTTCATTTTATATTTATTTAACCAAAATATACTAGTATACAATAGGAAGGCAAATTTTAACTAAGACTAACCTATGCCTGATAGAAGAATATTTAATCTAGTGCCTTAACCATGTTTACAAAAATTAAATGAAAATTAAGTGACATACATGTAGTTGTATACATGAAACTAACACAACCTCATCAATAAATCCTTATGCAAAGATATTGCATCCATGTAATGTGAAGATATTATCTCCATGTAATGCGTAGATAATGTCACCTTGTAGATGTACATGTATCTGGTCTATCATCAATTGTACCATCTTTTTAATTTTGATAAAGTTATACATATTTTCAGCTCTCTGGAACATTGACTGAGAATGGTATTAAAGTTATAGAATATAACCAGAACACAAAAGAAGGTTGGTGCTAAAGAACATAAGGCATATTAGATGTAAAAACAGAGTTCGCGAAATGCGTCGGACCTGACTGGTAACATTTAAGCAGGTCCAGCATTTCTATACGTCGGCAAAAAATTTGCGGACGTATAATGGTATGATGCTGTCGTCATTGTCGTTGTCGTCGGCGTTGTCTGTTAACTTTAGTGTATACACGATAACTTTAGTTCTAGTTATCCAAATGCAATGAAATTTGACAATGATATTTCTTACCATTAAAGGATGGATGGGATTGATTTTGGGAGTCCCCCCTTCTTTCGTTTAGAAATTAAGGGGCCAAAATTGCAACTTTTTTGTTTGTTCTTACAATAACTTTTTCAAAATCTTCTCCTCTGAAACTACTGAACAGAATTCAATGAAACTTGGTATGGTTGATCATTAGGGTGTCCTGCACTATAGTAGTGTTTGGATTTCTGATTCGTCAAAAAACATGGCCACCGTGGCTAAAAATAGACCTGGGGGTCAGACTACTGTTTTTGGCTTGTAATTCAAAAAAGTATAAGAGATAGATGAAATCTGATGCCACCCTACTGCTTCAGAATCAAAAGTTCTACAAAAGTTTCTATTTAGTCGAAGTTGTCAGATGACCCCTTATAGGGGTTACGGCCCCTTAAAGGTGAAAAATAGCATTTTTTTATGTTTTTGCCCTATAGTATGAAAACTATTGCAGATAGCAAAAAGCTGTTGCTTGCTTAATAGTTCAGCTCATTTAGCTCTACAAAAAACTCCATAGGGTCGAAGTTGTCAGATGACCCCTTATAGGGGCTACAGCCCCTTAGAATAATGTTTTTTCATGTTTTTGGCCTATGAAATGAAAACTATAGCAGGTAGAGAGAAGCTGTTGCTTGCTTAAATGTTCAGCTCATTTACACAATTAAGAATTAATTTTTGTGACCCCCCCCCTTTTTCCCCTTTTTATGTAATTAGGGGCCAAATGGGGCCAAAATCAAAACTTTTTTATTTGTGGTCCGATTTTGAAAAATTTTTTTGCAAGTTTATTCTTGTCAGGTAGCAAATCCAAATTTGAGAATTAATTTTTGTGACCATCCCCTTTTTCACTTGTTTTGTTATTAAGGGCCAAAAGGGGTCGTAATCAAAACTTTTTTTATTTCTGGTTTGTTTTTGAAATTTTTTTTTGCAAGTTTATTTTTGTCAAGTAGTGAATCCAAATTTGAGAATTTATTTTTGCAACCCCACCCATTTTTCACCCGTTACATAATAAGGGGCCAAAAAGGGCCGAAATGGAAATTTTTTTTTATTCTTGTCTGATTTTGACAATTTTTATTTTTGTCAAGTAGCAGATATATTTTTGTGTCCCCTTTTTTTACTGTTTTATTATTACGGACCAAAATCCTAACTTTTTTATTTCTGGTCCGATTAAAAAATTTTTTTTACAAGTTCATCCTTGTCAAGTAGTGATTCTAAATATAAGAATAAATTTTTGCGACCCCCACCTTTTTTTCGCTCATTACCTAAGGGGCCGTAATCATAAAAAATTTCTGGTTCAATTTTTTATTTTTTTCCCAAACATTTTTTTTTTTCAAGAGTAGAATTCAAAATTGAAAATTTATATTTTTATCCCCTGGGTCGAAAGTCCACCAGAGAAGTATGTGTCTAAAACCTTTGTCAGTCCACCATGGGCTGCATGTGTCCAGAGCAATAGACTATCCATATTGGGCCTAAAATGTACAGGGTTCAACATGTTGTGGTCGTATCATGCTGCGCTAGGCGAAGCTTTTTATTAACTTGCTTACTGGACCCATGTCCGGTAGATTTTAGAAATTTTTTACAAGTTGTAGAAGACAGGACCAGTAAACAAAAATTAGGTCCAATCAAAGATTCCATTTTGGCAGACCTATGTCCGGCAAAAAAAAATTAAGTTTCTCGAACTCTGAAAAATATATGTATTATAGTCACTAGTGAAATGGAAATGAATCTGTGTAAAGTTTGTCTATTCATTCATCAAAAAAAAAAGAAGAACGGATAACACAAGCATTTCCATTGAAGAGCAAATTGATACAACGCAAATGCTTGTAACATCTCCTTTTAACAAACACTCCAATTATACATGACCTGCTCTCATCCAAGAAAGAAGAATAAAAAAAAAGTTGCAACTCCAAACAAAAGTTCTACAGCTTATACATGTGTATATGTGCACTTGAATTCAGAGTTTGACTTTTTAGCTTAAATTATTATTTGTCCTTTGCATTTATTATATACTTTTGAAGGATCTTGTTATTTTATTTTTTTCAGCTACAGTAGAATTTAAAAGCTGTGATAATGTAAAAGATGTGATGGGTTATCTCCTCAAGTCCTTTGATGTTTCCATTGATCCTTGTAAAAACTTGCTGTGTATTGCCAACTTGCCTGTTGATTATGATGATGAGCATCTCAGAGAATTAGTGCTAAAATATGGTGATCCAGTAAAAAGTTTTATGTACAGGTGCTTAGATAATGGTAGGTATTAGTATTTCAGGACATGAAGAAACTATTTCATCCTTTCAAAAATCTACCTATCTTCAAAGGCTGTTGCAGCTCAACATAAACACTTTTTGGCCTGAATAAAGCCAATTGTATTACATAGTTCCATCAGGCTTTTTATTCGCTTTGCAGTTACTTCTAGGTTGCCGATATTTGGCTTCATATTGGTATGTTCTATTATGGTATTCATTTTTATATCCATTAGATATATAGGTTCTACAACTTTATCGAGATGGTTATGGAATTTCTATCGTCAAGGGAAATAAAGTTGATTATTTTAATGTAGAGGCTTGCTGAGCGTTAGAAATTCCATAATCACAACTGGTTGAGAGGTTGATAAATCGGATGAAATTAGAGAAATCTACTTCCTGCTTGCTGAAAACATGATTGACATTTGTAGTATGGGAGATATATTTGTGAATTAATAACAGGGGCTGTATACTAGTGAGCATTGACTTACAGGTTTACTTGTGTTTTATTCCAGGGAAAACTTTAGGATATGGCTTTGTGGAGTTCGACTGCAGTATTGAAAAATCCAAACAGATTCAACAGGAGCTAGATTGGTCAGCAATCGATGGCCATCACATCCACTGTGACTTTGTCGAAGCAACATTTTACGACAAGCTGTGTTCTAAATGCTTGATGGTAGACAACCTACCGAAAGATTTTACAGATGTTATGGCATTACGAGACATCTTTAGTCGCTGTCACAAGCCTCTGTACTGTCAGGTATTTGTAGATAGATGGAAGCTGAACAATGTTTTAAGAAATTATATATTTTTTTTATACCCCCCACTTCAAAAGTGGGGGGTATATAGTGATAGGGGTGTCCATCCTTCCGTCCGTCCTTCCGTTACACTTCAGGGTACCCATCTCTTATCCGCAACTCCTCCTAAACCCCTTGGTGGATTTTCATGAAACTTACACACAATCTTTGTGACATAATGTAGATGTGCACCTACTATTTTAAAATTTGATCAGAATGATTTTTGGGGTTTCCCATAGCAAAACATGGACTTAGCCATTCGCCTACATGGGGGTACCCATCTCTTATCCGCAACTCCTCCTAAACCCCTTGATGGATTTTCATGAAACTTACACACAATTGTTGTGACATAATGTAGATGTGCACTTACTATTTTAAAATTTGATCAGAATGGTTTTTGGGGTTTCCCATAGCAAAACATGGACTTAGCCATTCGACTACATGGATGTACCCATCTCTTATATGCAACTCCTCCTAAACCCCTTGATGGATTTTCATGAAACTAAACACACAATCTTTGTGACATAATGTAGATGTGCACCTACTATTTTAGAATTTGATCAGAATGATTTTTGGGGTTTCCTATACCAAAGCATGGACTTAGCAATTGACTACATGGGGGTACCCATCTCTTATCCGCAACTCCACCTAAACCCCTTGATGGATTTTCATGAAACTTATACACAATTGTTGTGACAAAATGTAGATGTGCATCTACTATTTTAAAATTTGATCAGAATGATTTTTGGGGTTTCCCATAGCAAAACATGGACTTAGCCATTTGACTACATGGGGGTACCCATCTCTTATCCACAACTCATCCTAAACCCCTTGATGGATTGTCATGAAACTTTTACACAATCTTTGTAACATAATATAGATTTGCACCTACTATTTTAAAATTTGATCAGAATGATTTTTGGGGTTTCCCATAGCAAAACATGGACTTAGCCATTCGCCTACATGGGGGTACCCATCTCTTATCCGCAACTCCTCCTAAACCCCTTGATGGATTTTCATGAAACTTTCACACAATTGTTTTGACAAAATGTAGATTCGCCTACATGGGGGTACCCATCTCTTATCCGCAACTCCTCCTAAACCCCTTGATGGATTTTCATGAAACTTTCACACAATTGTTTTGACAAAATGTAGATGTACTCTTACTATTTTAAAATTTGATCAGAATGGTTTTTGGTGTTTCCCATAGCAAAACATGGACTTAGCCATTCGCCTACATGGGGGTACCCATCTCTTATCCGCAACTCCTCCTAAACCCCTTGATGGATTTTCATGAAACTTACACACAATTGTTGTGACATAATGTAGATGTGCACTTACTATTTTAAAATTTGATCAGAATGGTTTTTGGGGTTTCCCATAGCAAAACATGGACTTAGCCATTCGACTACATGGATGTACCCATCTCTTATATGCAACTCCTCCTAAACCCCTTGATGGATTTTCATGAAACTAAACACACAATCTTTGTGACATAATGTAGATGTGCACCTACTATTTTAGAATTTGATCAGAATGATTTTTGGGGTTTCCTATACCAAAGCATGGACTTAGCCATTGACTACATGGGGGTACCCATCTCTTATCCGCAACTCCACCTAAAGCCCTTGATGGATTTTCATGAAACTTATACACAATTGTTGTGACAAAATGTAGATGTGCATCTACTATTTTAAAATTTGATCAGAATGATTTTTGGGGTTTCCCATAGCAAAACATGGACTTAGCCATTTGACTACATGGGGGTACCCATCTCTTATCCACAACTCATCCTAAACCTCTTGATGGATTGTCATGAAACTTTTACACAATCTTTGTAACATAATATAGATTTGCACCTACTATTTTAAAATTTGATCAGAATGATTTTTGGGGTTTCCCATAGCAAAACATGGACTTAGCCATTCGCCTACATGGGGGTACCCATCTCTTATCCGCAACTCCTCCTAAACCCCTTGATGGATTTTCATGAAACTTTCACACAATTGTTTTGACAAAATGTAGATGTACTCTTACTATTTTAAAATTTGATCAGAATGGTTTTTGGTGTTTCCCATAGCAAAACATGGACTTAGCCATTCGCCTACATGGGGGTACCCATCTCTTATCCGCAACTCCTCCTAAACCCCTTGATGGATTTTCATGAAACTTACACACAATTGTTGTGACATAATGTAGATGTGCACTTACTATTTTAAAATTTGATCAGAATGGTTTTTGGGGTTTCCCATAGCAAAACATGGACTTAGCCATTCGACTACATGGATGTACCCATCTCTTATATGCAACTCCTCCTAAACCCCTTTATGGATTTTCATGAAACTTACACACAATCTTTGTGACATAATGTAGATGTGCACCTACTATTTTAGAATTTGATCAGAATGATTTTTGGGGTTTCCTATACCAAAGCATGGACTTAGCCATTGACTACATGGGGGTACCCATCTCTTATCCGCAACTCCACCTAAACCCCTTGATGGATTTTCATGAAACTTATACACAATTGTTGTGACAAAATGTAGATGTGCATCTACTATTTTAAAATTTGATCAGAATGATTTTTGGGGTTTCCCATAGCAAAACATGGACTTAGCGATTTGACTACATGGGGGTACCCATCTCTTATCCACAACTCATCCTAAACCCCTTGATGGATTGTCATGAAACTTTTACACAATCTTTGTAACATAATATAGATTTGCACCTACTATTTGAAAGTTTGATCAGAATGATTTTGTGGTTTCCCATAGCAATACATGGACTCAGCCATTCAACTACATGGGGGTGCCCATTTCTTATCTGCAACTCCTCCTAAACCCCTTGATGGATTTTCATGAAACCTACACACAATCTTTGTGACATAATGTAGATGTGCATCACCTATTCTAAATTTTATCTGATTAATTTTTTTGGGGGATGGGGGGTATTTATTTGTGAGCTGCGGCTCACAGTTTTTCTAGTTTAATTTTGTTTTAACTCTTGACCTACTAGTATATATCCTTCTCAATCAGCAGGACAAACAAATTAATC
Organism: Arcuatula senhousia; assembly: GCA_963971305.1. Lineage (NCBI taxonomy): Eukaryota > Metazoa > Mollusca > Bivalvia > Mytilida > Mytilidae > Arcuatula > Arcuatula senhousia. Next base: position 44,705,086 of record OZ020303.1, on the reverse strand, counting down.
TTTGTAGTTAATACAGTTTTTGTTGTTTCAAAAATCTTAAGTCTGTTTTTCTTTGTGCATGCACATTAAAGCTTAAAAGTTGTATAGAAGGAGGAAAGACAGATCTGTATTTCATACTTGTTGATAATATTTGTATCTACCTGTATTCGTATAATTTCAGATTTTGATGAAAGCTGGCAAATCACTTGGATATGGAATTATAGAGTATCACACTCCAGTACAAGCTCAAAGTTCAAAGAATGAATTGGATAATTATGTGATCAATGATCAACCAATCAGATTGACCTATTGTATCCCAGGGAAACCAGGGTTTTGTCTCTGTTCTAGGATTCAAGACAAATTTGTAAGAATAAAAAATGGCCATAGTTAGTCATACTGCCCTCATTGGCAGAATAATGTATCAATATCTTTAAAAGTTCATATGAATGAGGTTGCAACCTTTGATAGGGCACAAGATGAACATTTAGCGGCATTCAATAATTGTTTACAATGGTGCTCCAAAAGATCGGAGAAAATATGGGAGAGGTCAGGGGCAGAATGCCACGGTTTTCACCATAACGTTAGTAGAATAATGATGGGGTAAATCCACAAGAACTTTGTCAACAAATTATAAGGAATGTTACGAAGATTTTGTTTATAGAATTTTTTTAATGATTTGACTTTTTCGACTGTTCCAAAACGAATGGTGATCCATTTTTGTCTCGCCTGCAACGAATAGTCGCGGAAGGCGAGACATAGGTATTACTTTCCAGCGGCGGCGGCGTCGTAAACTTTTTTGTAAGAATTTTGTGGACAATGAATTGCTTGAAAAGTATAATAGCTAGGCATCTGATATTTGGTATACAGACAGTTCAGGTTATGGTCTACGCAACTGTCATCATGCCATGTGACCCTGACCCCATTTTCACGCTCCAGTGACTCTGTGAACTTAGGTCTTTTTCAGGCTGTAAACTTTTTTGTAAGACTTTTTTGGACGATGAATTGCTGGAAAAGTATATTAGCTAGGCATCTGATATTTGGTATACAGACAGTTCAGGTTAGGGTCTACACAACTGTCACCGTGTTTTGTAACCCTGACCCCATTTTCACGCTCCAGTGACTCTGTTAACTTAGGTCTTTTTTCAGGCTGTAAACTTTTTTGTAAGACTTTTTTGGACGATGAATTGCTGGAAAAGTATATTAGCTAGGCATCTGATATTTGGTATACAGACAGTTCAGGTTAGGGTCTACACAACTGTCACCGTGTTTTGTAACCCTGACCCCATTTTCACGCTCCAGTGACTCTGTTAACTTAGGTCTTTTTTCAGGCCGTAAACATTTTTGTAAGACTTTTGTGGACGATGAATTGATGGAAAAGTATATTAGCTAGGCATCTGATATTTGGTATACACAGTTCAGGTTATGGTCTACGCAACTGTCACCATGCCATGTGACCCTGACCTCAGTCTTCAGTGACTCTGTGAACTTAGGTCATTTTTCAGGCCGTAAACTTTTTTGTTAGACTTTTGTGGACGATTAATTGCTGGAAAAGTTTATTAGCTAGGCATCTGATATTAGGTATACAGACAGTTAAGGTTATGGTTTACGCAACTGTTACCATGTCATGTGACCATGGCCCCATTTTCACGCTTTAGTGACTGTGAACTTAGGTCTTTTTTCAGGCCAAAAAACTTTTTTGTAAGACTTTTATGGACGATGAATTGCTGGAAAGTTATAATAGCTAGGCATCTGATATTGGGTAAACAGACAGTTGCGGTTATGGACAACGCAACTGTCACCATGCCATGTGACCATGACCTCATTTTTACGCTCCAGTGACTCTGTGAACTTAGGTCTTTTTTTCAGACAGAAAACTTTTTGTAATACTTGTGTGGACAATGGATTGCTTGAATAGTATAATAACTAGGCATCTGTTTTTAGGTATACAGACACTTTTTGTGTTAATATCAAGAAATGAAAGCTTAGGTAGTTGATTTTAGTGATGGTGCCGGCAGGCGAGGCATACCAGGGATGATTCTACTATACAATTTAGGGCCGCAAAACGGCCCCAAAAAGTTCCAGCGGTCCCAAAATAAATTGAAGAAAATGAGAAATTCCCAATGTGTTGTGAAAATTAAAAATGACAATTTCAATGGGAGGAAAATTATGATAGTCAATTACAATTACCTTTCCAAACTTAAATGAATGTAGTTTTACTCTTAAAAAGGCAAAGTCTCCTGAATTTATTTTAAAAAGCAGTCTGAAAGTTTAATGAAAAAGATCGTCAGCCATATTTATTTTAAGGGGAAAATTATGACAGGGGACTGAAACGCCATAAAAACTGTTATGAGTCAATGAAAGTGTTCTATGATACAAGAAAGTGCCGAAAGTGCCAAAGTGTGAATTGATTTTTGCATTTTTTATGTTCCTGAGTGCCCCCTAGATTCCCTGCCACACTGACATCAAGCTAACTGAAGCTTGTTGAAATCTGTGTTATTCTGCTACCTACTTTCTTGAATGAGGAACATTTTAAAAACAAGGGTTTATTTAATGTTCCTGCTTGAATTTACCTGCTTTTCTTAATTTTTAAAAGCGACATAAATGTATCTGATGCTAGGCAAGAGTGAGCAATGTGTACAACTATTGCACTCACCAGACTAGAGTATAAATCAGTGTATGTATGGTCGAAGGAAAATATCAAATTTATATCATTCTGAAAACATGATGCTATTTAAAAAAAAAAATCCCAATTGTGGTCAAAATTCCCAATTTGGGTTTAAGGGACCCATTTGAAAATGTTTGGAATCATCCCTGCATACTTTTAGTGGCCACACTTGTATATTTTTTTAATTAAATTTTTTCTTTGCAAGATTTATCAATGGCCTATGTTGAAATCTCCAATAAACGACTGGTGGCCATGAATTTTTTGAGATTTTAAAATCTCTGTTGTTTTATCGAGATAGTTTCACATTCACTTGTTCCCGTTATTTTAAATCTTTGTTGTCTTGTAATGTGGTCTGCAACTTGTTGCAGAGCGACATATTTAGGAGTCTATTTGACACTATCCGTTTCTTGGTGTCAACCTTCGGCGTCACTAAAATTTCTGTCACAGTTTTCCGGGTAACTACATGACACAGCCTCTGATATTTTGCATGTAGCTTCCTCCTATAGTATTATATGGTATAAAGTAATCTTATAGCTGTAACTCATCTACTTCCTGTTAACCTTATATTTTGGGAGGCAGGCGACATACGTCTTCAATGGAAGACCGCCATTCAAGTTATTGATAAATTTAACACTAATTTAACACCAATACATATGTACATGTAGTTAATGCTGAATGTCTTTTATAGAGTGGTAATGGGCCTGTTTTTGATCCTGGAACTAAGAGAGGCTTACTACCAGATCCAGTATTTATGAAAGATGACCTTGTAAAAACTCCTCTGGCCAGGAAACTTTGTGATAGACAGCCTGAATGTAAGTCTTCTAAAACAATAAAAAAAGAATTTATATAGATGGATTTAAAGAAATTAACCAGTATACATTTAAAAGTCAATTTTAGTTTGGATACTGGTGCTAGAAATATATATATTTTTATATATATTTTTGTCTCGCCTGCGACGAATGTCGCAAAAAGCGAGACTTAGGTATGGTGATTCCGGCGGCGACGGCGGCGGCGGCGTCCACAATTGGTTAAAGTTTTTGCTTAAGTCTGTTTTATGTGAACTAGTTATGTTACACCATTGATATTTGGTATGCAGTTGCATCAGCATCAGTACAGATCAGTTTTAAAAGGATTTCACCTGTATGCTCCTGCAGTCACGGTCTACTGACTTTGAAATTTTACACTGATTTGGCCGAGGTTAACCTTATTTCTTAAGTCTGTTTAACATGAAGCAGTTATGTTACACCATTGATATTTGGTATGCAGTTGCATCAGCATCAGTACAGATCAGTTTTAAAAGGATTTCACCTGTATGCTCCAGCAGTCACGGTCTACTGACTTTGAAATTGTACACCGATTTGGCCGAGGTTAACCTTTTTTCTTAAGTCTGTTTAACATGAAGCAGTTATGTTACACCATTGATATTTGGTATGCAGTTGCATCAGCATCAGTACAGATCAGTTTTCAAAGGATTTCACCTGTATGCTCCTGCAGTCACGGTCTACTGACTTTGAAATTTTACACTGATTTGGCCGAGGTTAACCTTTTTTCTTAAGTCTGTTTAACATGAAGCAGTTATGGTACATCATTGATATTGGGTATGCAATTGCATTACCATCAGTACAGATCAATTTCAAAAGTATTTTGTCTGTATGATCCTGCAGTCACAGTCTACTGACTTTGAGATTTTACACTTTTTAACTTTTTACTTATGTCACGAGTGTTTTTGTCTCGCCTGCGACGAATGTCGCAAAAAGCGAGACTTAGGTATGGTGATTCCGGCGGCGACGGCGATGGCGGCGGCGGCGTCCACAATTGGTTAAAGTTTTTGCTTAAGTCTGTTTTATGTGAACTAGTTATGTTACACCATTGATATTTGGTATGCAGTTGCATCAGCATCAGTACAGATCAGTTTTAAAAGGATTTCACCTGTATGCTCCTGCAGTCACGGTCTACTGACTTTGAAATTTTACACTGATTTGGCCGAGGTTAACCTTATTTCTTAAGTCTGTTTAACATGAAGCAGTTATGTTACACCATTGATATTTGGTATGCAGTTGCATCAGCATCAGTACAGATCAGTTTTAAAAGGATTTCACCTGTATGCTCCAGCAGTCACGGTCTACTGACTTTGAAATTGTACACCGATTTGGCCGAGGTTAACCTTTTTTCTTAAGTCTGTTTAACATGAAGCAGTTATGTTACACCATTGATATTTGGTATGCAGTTGCATCAGCATCAGTACAGATCAGTTTTCAAAGGATTTCACCTGTATGCTCCTGCAGTCACGGTCTACTGACTTTGAAATTTTACACTGATTTGGCCGAGGTTAACCTTTTTTCTTAAGTCTGTTTAACATGAAGCAGTTATGGTACATCATTGATATTGGGTATGCAATTGCATTAGCATCAGTACAGATCAATTTCAAAAGTATTTGTCTGTATGATCCTGCAGTCACAGTCTACTGACTTTGAGATTTTACACTTTTTAACTTTTTACTTATGTCACGAGTGTTTTTTATAAAGCAGTTATGGTTCACCATTTATATTTGGTATGCAGCTGCTTAAGCATTAGTTAAGATCAGTTTAAGGAGGATTATTACTTCATTTTATACTGTGTCCAGTTGCGACAGGCGAGACATGTCTCTGTGTTAACAGTTTATTTAATTTATCATTTGTGTCATTACAGCAATTTTCTTAAACATGTTTTTTGTTAGAAAATGAAATTTAACTTTATGTATAGATAGAGTACTTCTAGAGTAGTTAATACTAACAAAACTTAAACTTTAATCAGAACATTTTATTTTTTCAGTATTGCCATGTTTTAAGCAAGCATTAAATGAATTACAGCAAACTTATTTGTCTCAAGTGACTGGAGATTCAAAGCCAGGTAAGATAACTCAATCCCATGGAGTATCATGAATGTTATCACAGCATCTTTACAATTTGTGATTTGGATTTCTGTGCTTTTCCCCAAAAAATTTCCTCTAATATAAATAAACAGACATGACTTAAACATTTTGCGAGTCAAATTGGTTTATTGCACTGTAGACTTTTGCAAAAGCGTTTGTGTGATTATGAAAACAATAAAATCTCTATATGATTAATACTGTAGAAATATTGGCTGAATCAGAGATTCCATCTTCAATAAACAACTAAACAGCATTTATTTTGATCTATTGCTGTTTATTGCACCTGAAGTTGTTGTGCCCAGGAAAAATATAATAAAAGAACTTGGAATTTACAAAATGTATATTCAAAATGACCTATTGCCCACAAATACGTTGTGCATAAATTTCAACTACCTTGTAGACTAGAATGAAGTCAAAAAGATGTGGCTGAACGAAGCATTAATGTTATCAACCTAAATTTCTTTTAAAAAATTTTTTAATACATGTATAATACATTTTATATTGAATCAAATATAAAATTCTTTTTCTAGGTATCCTGGGACCTGCTCCTTCTGCCCAGATGAATCCATTGTTGAACCCCAACATGCAACTTGGTTTGATGGTTCTGTTATCATTACAACTTCAGTCTAAACAGCAGAATAAGGTAATCATAAACAAGACTTAATATACAAACTTACAACTAAAGTTCTTGCAGACAATTTTAAAAGTGCACCTGACAAGCATATTGTTTATAGTAATTCATCAGAGATACTCTAGCAAAAAGTTGTAATGAAAAAGTAAACTAGAACAAGAAGAGAATAGAATAAAGTTGAACATAATACAACATTTTCTCCATAGAAACATTAGAAAGAAGCGGGCAATAAATTTGTGCATTTTTTAGCATAAAGCAAGTCCATGATATCAATACCAAAATAGTCATACAATGTATTTTGTTTCAATCAACAAAACAGTGATAATGCATAAATATTAGGAGTTTTATCTCTCATTGAAAATATCTTGAAAGTGTTAAAAAAATTTATTGTGACAATATTCCCAAATATTCATTCAATTACCCTGCAGAAAACATTTTCAACGATAAAACAAAGTTTACTTATAATAACATAATAAAAGTTATTAGTAGAAAATAATGTGATGTGGAATAAGTGTACGCTACACAAGCTTTATATACAAATGGTAATTTTAAAAATCCACAATGGAAAACAGCTAGCAGCTTTTAATGTTACATGTGGTTGATGCTCGATGTTATGCAATTGGCCCAAGATGACAAAGTAATGGGTATGATTCAAAACCTGTCTTGTAGACAAATTCGATGGATATCCAATAATTCTCTTTTTCCATTTCAGGTCTTAAGTCCATTGGATTTATTTGGACTTATTTTAAATCAACAAGGTCAACAGGTAATGTATATTCATAGTGCAATGGTATCTTCTGTCAATATTTAAGTTGCAGTACTGACAATATCATGATGTAAAAGACTTCAGTGTTACTAGTAATACTGAGGATGGGATGCTATTCAAATTTTTTGAAAATACTTCCTGTAAATGACTTAAATTGACATTTTATTTTTTAATGTCTTATTAACAGGGATTGAAAAAAGTAGATAATATTAAGCATTGATTAAAGGTAACAACAAATTTATTGAACAGGTATAAAGGTAATATAATGAAATTACTTAACTAGAAGGATTGATTTCAAATGTTCAAGAAAAAAGACAAAACAAGAATGACATTCTTGAGAATTTGAAGATGGCAATGGTCCTGACTTTGGTACTGGCTTCTCAAATGAAAGGTTGTGTTAAACCAGGTTTTATGGAGTACCAAACCTCACTCTTCCATTACGATCTTTGTGTCCGGTATTTAAAACACAAAACACAACATGGTTAGCACCTGAAAAGTTGGTATGCAATAGATTGAGAACGCTCCACCATTTAAACTGACCTCTGTGATGGACCAGGTGGGTTGAAAAAGGGTGTAAAATCCCAACATACACACATAATATTCTCAAACATCAAGAAACTTGAAGTTGTCAAGGAAAAGAAAATGTTAAGGGGATATGTTACTTTGGTCAACTATCTTACTTTTCAAAACAAATTTGCATAATGATACTCTATACCATGACACATCGAAATATTTATTTGAAATAGGTGGTCATGGGTCGATTTTTAAAATTATTTCACTTTGAAATTATCGTTTTTGGCGGGAAATTTGTATAGAAGTAATGGGAAAAGATCAACTATTTTCAAAATTTTGTTATTCTCCATTGATTAAAACAAAATTTTTTCATCACATTTCAACCAAAAACTAACACTAGAAAGTCCAAATCTTTCTCTAAACAACGATATATAGTTTGTCATAGGTAATGGACCATCTTTTTTCAAGAATTTACATCAAAGATAAATAATAGCGTTAAAGTTTAACGCTGTTCAAGTAAAATTGACGTTGCCTTTCAAATCGTTCATGGACGTTTTTCTGTTTTACAGGTAAATTTTATCGATAACGTCGTTTTTAACGTAACGTATCCCCTTAACTGGTAAAATAACTATAAGATCATTTGCTGTTGTTGATGCTTAATAGACATTCTGATTCTTAAAACTTGTATATATTGTTTGTGTTATAATTTTCAACCTTTAAATTACCTCTTTAGGGAAAACCATCTTCCATCTTGGGTGATCCTGTCGCAGCCCAGGCCAGTGTTGTTCTTAAAAATCTGATCAGTCAAATATCATCCAATCAGCCATTAGCTTTCAACAAATCCTCCAATCAGAATTACAGAGACAATAACCAACAGAATTCAAGCTTACAATCTTTGGCCATGGCTGTAAAGAATGTAAATATGAATATGCTTGTAAACTTGGGGAAGCTGGCCTCTTCCATGCAAAATTCTTCTAGCATTTTAGGAAGTGGACCCAACATATCTAAGCAGTCTTCAAAAGGAGTGAAACCAGATCAAAAGCCTAAAAGTTTGCTGGAGATAGATTTGTCAGATTATGAAAGAAATCTTCAAAACAGAATAAACAATAGTGCTCTAAAGGAAAACATACCAAACCACAGATTGAGGCCACAGGTGACAGACACAAGGGCCCAACATGGCATCCGAGGAAATGCACAGTATAATGATATTCAAAACATTGGTTATGAGGGGGTCAATAGACCACCTTTGATGGCCAATATGCCATTTGGTTCCTCAATTCTAAACAACAATACACAACAGGTGCCTCCTCCTTTATTAAGACAGAATATTAACACGCTTCAAAATTCTATAAGTTTGAATAACAATTCTGATGGCATTTTACCACTTAGAACACAAGGATCTCAACTCAACATTGCAAATATAAGACCATTGATGGACAATTATCCACCACAACCCATAAAGCATCGTCCATCTTCCACTGTGAGGTCTAATTCTGTTTCTTCTGGTGGCTTTGATGAGCCAGATGGGCTAATGCCAACTCCATTAATGTCAAGGGCTTATGATGGACCACAAGGACTGATTAAGAGCCAATATGACAAAGAACCGCAATCATTTCAGAGACAATATGATGAATCAGATGGATTAATGCCAACACCATTGGTGTCGGGTGTTAAAAGGAAGCTTGATGGACTTATGCGACCCCCTTTAATGCAGGGCCAATATGATGAACAAGATGGATTGATGCCAACCCCATCGATGTCAAGCCACAAACGGAAACTTGATGGACTCGTGCCAACTTCACTGATCCAGGGCCATTATGATGAACCAGATGGACTTATGCCACCCCCACTGATGTCAAACTTAAACACAATGCCTCCACCACCAACTTCAATTGAACCTGTTCCACTGAGGGTAAGAAACATACATTTAGATTAAGCAACATTCGGATTTTAAAAGTGTCAACATAAATAAAGTTTAAAACTTAAATGTACTTTATTCCCATTCATTTCAACGCTCATCAAGTTATCATAAATGCATGTGCAATTTTTATAACTGGGTGCCTGGTAAACATCCAAGTTTAGGTTCCATTTCAAATTCTATTGTTTTCTTTCAATATCACAGGATAAACAGGTACACCTTTAAAAAAATTGTCCATGAAAGATTTCCCCAACCCTGGGATAGTAAGTTTAAAATGAACATGCTTCCCCTTGCTCACATGTTTATATATCTTCAGTCAGAGAAGTGATTTAATTTGCTCCTTACAGAAGTAAGGTATTTTTGGTACTCTTCATAATCATAAAGTATTTGGCATTTTCAATATTTTTGGTAGAGCACCTCTGATGAGTCTTGAATAGATGAAACGCGCGTCAGGCGTAGCTAAATTTACTGTCTGGAACTTTGTTGTTATTTTTATTTCTTGACTTTTGAGTTAAAAAAAACTCTTCTACTATCTAATCCCTTCCAATTGCAAATACATGTGATTCACTTTCTCCAAAGTAAACATTTATTTATTATTTTTTCACAGGAAACCAGAAAGCACAGTGACTTGATAGACCTGTCTATGAACTCCCAGTTTTCTACGTCTCTTCCTTCTCTCCTATCGCTCCCTACTTCATCCACGAAAACTTATTACATGGACGACATCTACATGTCGAGAACCAAGCGTAACAGGTCTCAAGCCAGCTCACTGAGTGATTACGCAGACTCCTTCTTTGACCAGTCTTCTCTGTATGAGCAGTCGTATAGATCTAATGACTCGCTGTTTTCTGATGGAGGATTATCCTCTAGTGGGTTGTCGACTCCAGTTGGCTTTAAAGAGGATAATGTTTGTGTAAGTATTAACAGATGAAAAATGGGGACATGTTTTTTGTTGCCCACCAAAGTTGTGAGACATATGTTTTTGGATATGTTTGTTCATTCATCTGTCCATCCCACCTCTGATAACCTTTGTTTTAAGTTGCCTTGATGGTATTAAACTGAGCCTCCTATTGTACATACTGATAGTGTGGAAAAAAGCTAAATTACGTAGCTGGACAAAAGTTAACAAAAACTATAAGATAAAATTTTATCAAATAAATAGCAAAAATGACATGAAAATGACACTCTGATTATTATTTGAATTTCCCCTTAATAAATCAAAGGGAGATTATATAAATTTAATCTTGTAATTATTATTCTGTCGCCTGCAATGTGTTGCAAAGCCACATATAGGAGTCACTTTGACACTACTCGTCGTCTTGCCTCATTGTCCTGCGGCGTCACAAAAATTTCCATTGCAGTTTTCTTGTCAACTACATGACCAAGCCTCTTGATATTTGGCATGTAGCTTCCTTCTATAGTACTTTATGGTGTAAAGCGATCTTATAGCAATAACTCATCTACTTTCTTTTTACCAAATATTTAAAGACGCAGGTGACAAACGTCTTCCATGGAAGACCACCATTCTAGTTTGTAATGATAATGCATGTATATTTATCATATTCTACAGAGAACACCAATAGGACAGAAGAGAAACTTTAGCCATTTACTGCCCCCACCAGAACCCAGTCCCGAGGGAGACTTCATTGGCCAGCATTCACAGGGTATTGGAGGGCATTATGCTGAATCTTACAAGAAGCGACCAAGACTGGAATTATAGCCTGGTCAAATTACTTTATTAAAAAAATCATTTTCGCAGGTTAATGAGGATGTTGGAAAACATTACACTGAATCTTAAAATGGAAGAACTCTTAAAGATCTATTATTTACACACTTTAATAATTAAATCTCTTATATCATCATTTGAATATGGCTGCAACTTTAGATTTCATCTCACTATGCATTTTTTGTTTGTTCATAACATATTTAGTTTTCATCATTATTATGTTTGTAGGGAACAAATCTCAAAATAGAAGTTAGTGTTTTCAATTTCTGTTGTTTTAAAGATGCTCTGCATAAACATGTAGTTCACATTGCATTACTTATTATTATTTCCACAAACATTGTGATTTCTAGGAAAGGAAAAATGTTTGATCAACTTTGAAACTTTGAAATTTTGAAACTTTTTATTTTTTCAATGACCCCAACTGCTTTATGTTGAATACAAACAAACAAATATTAACATTATATACAAGTAAGTAATCAAATGACAACTTATTATTATAATGAAGTGTAACATCAGAATAAGTACATAATATTGTACATTATAGTACACAAGCTTCAGGGCTATTCCATTTAAATTGATGTGGGACAGGGGGGTGCAGTTTTTTTTAATTTTTCTGTTGGTGGGGGGTTAAAATGCCTATTTTTAGGATGTGTAATGATTTTATTTTATATTGGTGGGGGGTCTTGAACAAAGTGCAAAGGGGGATGCCCCCTCCCCCACATCAATTTAAATGGAACAGCCCTTAGTGTTGAAAGCTTTTTTTGCTGTTTTCTTGTTGCATAGATTTATTTGCTTTAGTTCTTTTTTTTACATTTTCAACTTATGTCACTCATTATGATATATATAGTGCTTTTTCTTTTTGTTCAGAAATTCAGAGCAACCCTTATTTTATGCTTAATCATATTTTATCCTTTATTACTTCTAAGTTTTTCACATTAATTTATTTGGTACATTTATATATTTCCCTTAAAAATTGATCTAAATTGTATTTATTAAATCTAAAACAAATGAAGACACTGTTTTGTTATTTAAAGTACTTTTATCAAGAAACTTATTGTACTTTCAATATATTAATATGTATTGTTGCTTGTTAAGGGTTGTTTTAAACATTTACAAAATGTATGGTTGGGAACTTTTAGGATTATATAATTGTACAACTATTTAATAGTATAATTTAAAAATATGACCTCTCTGTACTTTTTATATGACTGCAAAAAAATTGCAATTGAATAATGTTATGGACAACTAAATGTGTCAATGGTATTAATATACTGTATCTCGCACTGATACAACCTTATGGGTTCAAAGTTGTGCAATGCCCAAAATTTTTTCAATCTCATACATTATTTGAGAATTAGGGGTCAAAGGAGCAAAAAATGTTAATAATTATTAGTGTCTGCATAAAAATGTCATATTATTAATTAATTTTCAATTTTCCTAAAATAGTTATTCAATTTAGTCGCCCAAAAGGAGTTTCGGGGACTTATTGTTTTTGCACCGTTTCTTCCACTTCTGGTAGATCATGAACTTTGTCCTCCTTACTGCACAAAATTGCCTTTAAAAACAAATGAAAACTGTTTTATTTGATAGAGGGTCATTCAAAGATGTGCAATCAACTTTTTAGCTCACCTGGCCAAAGGCCATGTGAGCTATTGCCATCACTTGGCGTCCGTCGTCGTCGTCGTCGTCGTTAACTTTTCTTCAAACTTCTTCTCCTCTGAAACGGCTGCACAGATTCAAACCAAATTTGGTCTGGTGGTACTTTAGGGTATCCCCCACAGAACTGATGTGGGGATTTTTGATTCGTCGAAAAACATGGCTGCCGTTGCTAAAAATAGACCAGGGGGGGTCAGACTACTGTTTTTGGCTTGTAAATCAAAAAGTATAAGAGATAGATGAAATCTGATGCCACGCTACTGCTTCAGCATCAAAAGCTCTACAAAAGTCTCCATTGAGTCAAAGTTGTCAGATGACCCCTTATGGGAGTTACGGCCCCTTAAAGGTGAAAAATAGCATTTTTTCATGTTTTTGGCCTATGAAATGAAAACTATTGCAGATAGAGAGAAGCTGTTGCTTGCTTAAATGTTCAGCTCATTTAGCTCTACAAAAGTCTCCATAAGGTCAAAGTTGTCAGATGACAACTAGGGGTTATGGCCCCTTAAAGGCAAAAAATAGAGTTTTTGGCCTATAGAATGAAAACTATTGCAGATAGAGAAAAGCTGTTGCTTGCTTAAATGTTCAGCTCGTTTAGCTCTACCCAAGCCTCCATAGGGTCAAAGTTGTCAGATGACCCCTTATAGGGGTTACAGCCCCTTAAAGGCAAAAAATAGTGTTTTTGGCCTATAGAATGAAAACTATTGCAGATAGAGAAAAGCTGTTGCTTGCTTAAATGTTCAGATCATTTAGCTCTACAAAAGTCTCCATAGGGTCAAAGTTGTCAGATGACCCCTTATAGGGGTTATGGCCCCTTAAAGGCAAAAAATAGTGTTTTTGGCCTATGGAATGAAAACTATTGCAGATAGAGAAAAGTTGTTGCTTGCTTAAATGTTCAGCTCATTTAGCTCTACAAAAGTTTCCATAGGGTCAAAGTTGCCAGATGACCCCTTATAGTGGTTACGGCCCCTTAAAGGCAAAAAATAGTGTTTTTGGCCTAAAGAAAGAAAACTTTTGCAGATAGAGAAAAGATGTTGCTTGCTTAAATGTTTAGCTTAATTAGCTCTACAAAAGTCGTTTAGGGTCGAAGTTGTCAGATGACCCCTTTAAGGGGTTATGGCCCTTTAAAGGTAAAAAATAGTGTTTTTTTGCTTTGGAATGAAAACTATTGCAGATAGAGAAAAGCTTTTTTTGCTTAAACACTCAGCTCATTTAGCTGTACAAAAGTCTTCAAAGGGTTGACATTAAGACCAGGTGAGCGATTCAGGCTCCTGGGAGCCTCTTGTTAAATTTTCAAAATGGCCGCCATTACTAAAAATAGCCAAAACTTGTAATGGCTATTTCTCGGAAATGGGGTCCTATTCTGTTCATATTTTTTATGAGTGTACCTTTTAATAAAAAGAACATGTTTGCAAAGTTTCAAGAAAATCTGATAAGGCAGCCATTTCAAAAATTGCTGTTGTTACTAAAAATAGAACAAAAAATTAAAGTTGTTTAGATTGTAATGGGAATGGTTGATTTGGCTAAATTGGGTATGCTGATTTAAATGGTGTAATCAGAATGAAGATCCAACTTCTGGTTTTCAAAATGGCGGCAGTTTAACTACAGTCCCACCTAGTTAAAAAGTCAACTTTGTCCGATTTCAACGAAATTTGGTTTCTAGGCATTTTTAATCATAATGAGAAACAATACTATCCATGGCCATTTTGGGCGACTTATGTGCATCCCAACACAATGATATATATTTATATTATATATAATATTCATTTAAGTCCACCACAGAATGCATGTGTCAAAAAACTTTGTGAGTCCACCATGGGCTGCATGTTTCCAAAGCAATTGACTATTCATATTGGGCCTCAAATGTACAGGGTTCAACATGTTGTGGTCCTATCATGCTGTGCTCAGCTGGCTGGCTTTTTATTAAAGAGATGTTAGATCAAGAATAAATATGTACATGTTTATGATACATACACACAATGTTCAGACTTCTTCTATTATTTTTTTTTATGCATATTATACACTGTACGTGTCAAAACGTCCTTTTAAAAGGTACATGTATGTGAACATTCTTTCATATTTTTATGAACGTGTAATATAGCAAAGGTTACTTTAAAGAAAATAGAATATTAGAGTGAAAGGGTTGAAATATATCTCTGGCCATCATTTTGTATATTTTGTTGATCAGTTCAACTGTTCTTTTCCTCTGAGAACGGTGGCAAAATGTGAATTTACTTTTATAATTACAGTATGTTGTCTATAATAACACATGGGGCATTACATATAATAATTCGAGATAGTTTAAAGTTGTTGTTGCTTTCTTTAATTTTCAGCTCATGGAGCTTTACAAAACTCAACATTTTGTCTAAGTTGTCAGATTACTTCAATAAGAATTATTGTCCTCTCTATTTATCATTTCACAAAGGGTTTTTTCTCTGTAGATAACAAGTTGCTTGTTGGAACAGTTGTCTGTCTTTCATTGTGGATTTTTTAAATTGCTGTTTGTGCAAATTATTAAGTGTACAATTATTCCACATCTCATTATTGTCATTTTTTGTAGTGATTTTAAGAACAATTGCCTACTTTTCTATGAATGCATGTTTCTATTTTAAGCTCATTTTTGTCCATCTGATACCCATGGCAATTGTTCAAAGCCACTGACAGGTGTGAGGGTTCTTGATAACTATGAATTGTTGGTAAAAACTAAAAAAAAAAACATCGATACAACCAAGATATTAAATTCAGATTTGTTTTAAAAATTAAATTAAGATATGTAAAATTTTCTTTCTACTATGTGTGAACATGGTCTTACATTGTATATAAGTTGACTATTTTAGCAATGTTTTGTTGAATAGTGTCTAAATGACCTTATTGTTTTGATATAGTTTTATTATTTGTCACATGTTAGTGCAACCAATTCAATTATTTTTTTTATCTTTGTAGATAGATATCTATTAATGTATTTTAGTTTCTTCCTTTCTTTTTCTTACTTTCTTTCTCAATGTAGAGCCTTTTATTTGTAAATATGTTTTAGTTTTATATAAAGTTTTTGGTATATATATATAAGCCACCATTTAATGTTCAATTTACTTGTATGAGGGTAATTGTATCGCTGAAGAAATAACTTGTATATAATACATGTAATATGTTGTCAGTACTTGTTACTCTGAAAGATTTTAAGATTTTAGATGAAATTTGACCTTAAAAATTGTTATACAAATTACAAATTTTTGTTATCTACAGAAAATTCAAAACTATTGTCATTGAATAAGCTTGACGAAATATGAACTTATTTACTCATCACAGAGACTTTGAAAAAGTTATCATATGGTTTTTTTTCCGTATACATCTGAATAATATGATATGATTATAAAGTATATAAATGTCATTTTGTTTTGTAACTTTATTATGTCACCTGCAATGAGTTGCAAAGAAACATATAACTGTCACTTTGGCACTATTCCTCGTCTTGCAGCTTTGTCCTGTGTCAGGTGTAAAAAAAAATCTTGGTCACTTTTCCAGGAAGCTACATGCCACAAGTTGTTGATATTTGTCATGCAGCTCTGCCCTATAGTATCAGATGGTGTAGAATGATTTCACTCCCCTTACTCATCTACTTCCTGTTTAAGGAATACTTAAGATTTTATATAAAATGGACATATATATACAAAATTGTGCCACTGTTTTATGCAAATGCATGCCACAGCCTCTTGATATTTTATATGTAGATTCAAATGATAGTACTTTATTGTGTAAAACAATTTTTTATCTGTAACTCATCTACTTCCTATTTTTCAAGTTATACTTGATTACAAACTTTCTGTCACAGTTTTTAGGGCAACTGCATGTAACAGCTATCTGATATTTGGTGTGTTGCTTAATCTTATGCTATCATAGGGTGTCAAGAGGTATTTTGCTTGTTACTCATCTGCTTCCTTTTCAACAAAAGCTTAAAACTTAATATATAATGGACATTTTTTCACAACTACATGCTACTGTACAGCCTCTTGATATTTGGGATGTAGCTTTATCCTATTCAACTGTGTGGTGTAAAGCGATTTTATGCAGCTAACTCATTAACAAAACATTTTTATGCATGCATGTGACATGCAACTCTCATAGAAGGCCATAATTCTATAGTAACAATTATAATTTTTTTTTCTTCAAGCATATTGTTTTTTACTGGAAAATGGTAACTTAAAAAAAAAATGTACCAATATGAAAACTATCCATTTTACTGCCTTTTTCACCCCTTTAAAGTACAAGATGTACACTGAAACATAGGCAGATCCAAAGGGGTTCGTTCCTTTTGAAAGTTCTTAGAATATATTAACATATTGAAAATCACTGATTAACACACTGCATGGTTTATAATAATCTTTATTGCAAAATTACACTCATTAGGGTCAAGCCATGTTCATACAATGAACATAACAAAAGATACAAAACATAAATACAGGAACAGGTGAGCTATTGCCTA
The DNA here is from genome assembly GCA_963971305.1 of Arcuatula senhousia. Lineage (NCBI taxonomy): Eukaryota > Metazoa > Mollusca > Bivalvia > Mytilida > Mytilidae > Arcuatula > Arcuatula senhousia. The sequence continues at coordinate 44,687,844 of OZ020303.1, read as the reverse complement.
ACTTGGCGTCCGTTGTCGTCATCTGTCTCGTCTCTTAACAATTTTTCAAAAATCTTCTCCTCTGAAACTACTGAACAGAATTCAATAAAACTTGGTATGATTGATCGTTAGGGTGTCCTGCACTAAAGTTGTGTTTCAATTTTTGATTCGTCAAAAAACATGTCCGCCGTGGCTAAAAATAGACCAGGGGGTCAGACTGCTGTTTTAGGCTTGTAATTCAAAAAGTATAAGAGATGGATGAAATCCGATGGCACGCTGCTGCTTCATGATCAAAAGTTCTACAAAAGTCTCCATTTGGTCGAAGTTGTCAGATGACCCCTTATAGGGGTTACGGCCCCTTAAATGTGAAAAATAGCATTTTTTCATGTTTTTGCCCTACAGTATGAAAACTATTGCAGATACAGAAAAGCTGTTGCTTGCTTAAATGTTTAGCTCATTTAGCTCTACAAAAGTCTCCATAGAGTCCATGTTGTCAAATGACCCCTTATAGGGGTTACTTAAAGGTGAAAAATAGTGTTTTTGGCTAATAGAATGAAACTTTTGTACATAGAGAAAAACTGTTGCTTGCATAATTGTTCAGCTGATTTAGCTCTACAACTGTCTTCACAGGGTAGGAGTTGTCAGATGACCCCTTATAAGGGTTACAGCCCCTTAAAAGCGAAAAGCGAAAAATAGTGTTTTTGGCCTATATATATAGAATGAAAACTATTGCAGATAGATAACAGCCGTTGCTTGTGTAAATGTTCAGCTCATTTAGCTCTACTAAAGCATTCATAGGGTCAAAGTTGTCTGATGACCCCTTATAGGGATTACAGCCCCTAAATTAACATGTTTAATGTTTTTGGCTTATAGGATGAAAACTATAGCAGATAAAGAAAAGAGGCTGCTTGCTTTAATGTTCAGTTCATTAAGCTCTTAAAAAGTCTCCATAGAGTCAAAGTTGTCAGATGACCCCTAATAGGGGTTACGGCCCTTAAAATAACATTTTGCATGTTTGTGAAACTATTGCTGAAAGAGAAAAGCTGTTGCTTGCTTAAACATTCAGTTCATTAAACTCTACAAAAGTCCCCATAGGGTCAAAGTTGGCAGATGATCCCTTAAAGGTGTTATGGTCCTTTAAAGGTGAAAATGTGTTTTTAGCTCACCTGGGTCCATGTGAGCTATTACCATCACTTGGCGTCCGTCGTCGTCGTCGTCATCTGTCGTCGTCTGTCGTCGTCTGTCGTCGTCGTCTGTTAACAATTTTTCAAAAATCTTCTCCTCTGAAACTACCAAACAGAATTTAATGAAACTTGGTATGAATGATCCTTAGGGTGTCCTGCACCAAACTTGTGTTTTGATTTTTGATCCGTTAAAAAACATGGCCGCCGTTACTAAAAATAGACTAGGGGGGTCAGACTACTGTTTTTGGCTTATAAATCAAAAAGTATAAGAGATAGAGGAAATCTGAGGCCACGCTACTGATTCAGCATCAAAAGCTCTACAAAAGTCTCCATTTGGTCAAAGTTGTCAGATGACCCCTTATAGGGGTTACGGCCCCTTGAAGGTGAAAAATAGCATTTTTTCATGTTTTTGGCCTACAGAATGAAAACTATTGCAGATAGAGATTAGCTGTTGCTTGCTTAAATGTTCAGCTCATTTAACTCTACAAAAGTCTCCATAGGGTCGAAGTTGTCAGATCACCCCTTATAGGGGTTACGGCCCCTTAAAGGTGAAAAATAGCCATTTTTCATGTTTTTGGCCTACAGAATGAAAACTATTGCAGATAGAGATTAGCTGTTGCTTGCTTAAATGTTCAGCTCATTTAGCTCTACAAAATTTTCCATAGGGTCGAAGTTGTCAGATGACCCCTTATAGGGGTTACGGCCCCTGAAAAATAGCGATTTTTCATGTTTTTGGCCTACAGAATGAAAACTATTGCAGATAGAGATTAGCTGTTGCTTGCTTAAATGTTCAGCTCATTTAGCTTTACAAAATTCTCCATAGGGTCGAAGTTGTCAGATGACCCCTTATAGGGATTACGGCCCCTGAAAAATAGCGATTTTTCATGTTTTTGTCCTACAAAATGAAAACTATTGCAGATAGAGATTAGCTGTTGCTTGCTTAAATGTTCAGCTCATTTAACTCTACAAAATTTTCCATAGGGTCGAAGTTGTCAGATGACCCCTTATAGGGGTTACGGCCTCTGTAAAATAGCGATTTTTCATGTTTTTGTCCTACAAAATGAAAACTATTGCAGATAGAGATTAGCTGTTGCTTGGTTAAATGTTCAGCTCATTTAGCTCTACAAAATTTTCCATAGGGTAGAAGTTGTCAGATGACCCCTTATAGGGGTTACGGCCCCTGTAAAATAGCGATTTTTCATGTTTTTGGCCTACAGAATAAAAACTATTGCAGATAGAGATTAGCTGTTGCTTGCTTAAATGTTCAGCTCATTTAACTCTAAAAAAATCTCCATAGGGTCGAAGTTGTCAGACAACCCCTTACAGGGGTTACAGCCCCTGAAAAATAGTGATTTTTCATGTTTTTGGCCTACAGAATGAAAACTATTGCAGATAGAGATTAGCTGTTGCTTGCTAAAATGTTCAGCTCATTTAGCTTTACAAAATTCTCCATAGGGTCGAAGTTGTCAGATGACCTCTTATAGGGATTAATGCCCCTGAAAAATAGCGATTTTTCATGTTTTTGTCCTACAAAATGAAAACTATTGCAGATAGAGATTAGCTGTTGCTTGCTTAAATGTTCAGCTCATTTAACTCTACAAAAGTATAGGGTCAACATCAAGACCAGGTGAGCGATTCAGGCTCCTGGGAGCCTCTTGTTTGTTTATAGAATGAAAACTATTGCAGATAGAAAAAAGCTTTTTCTTGCTTAAACATTTAGCTATACAAAAGTCTTCATATGGTCGACATTAAGACCAGGTGAGCGATTCAGGCTCTTGGAAGCCTCTTGTTTAAAGTACAAATGTACTAAAAGAAATTAAATTTTATCAAGAGAATTTTAGTGGACCAATTGGTTACTATGGTTGTAATAATTACCTAGTAAAATAAATGTGGAACAACTTATAACCATTTTCAGGTTTCTTTAAAAGCTGTCTTGATTTTTATCAGACATCCACCTCCTGTTTGATTGTACTTAATTAGATTTTGTATCAATAGGACAGAAATTGTTCTAGTTATTTCGGATCACCTCTGAATGGCCATAATAAAATAATTTGTAGATTTTCATGAAATTATATGGTTGGCAAATTTCATTATTTTTTAATCCATTTTTAGCTCACCTGGACCGAAGGTCCAGGTGAGCTATTACCATCACTTGGCGTCCGTCGTCGTCGTCGTCGTCGTCGTCTGTTAACAATTTTTCAAAAATCTTCTCCTCTGAAACTACCAAACAGAATTTAATGAAACTTGGTATGAATGATTCTTAGGGTGTCCTGCACCAAACTTGTGTTTTGATTTTTGATCCGTTAAAAAACATGGCCGCCGTTACTAAAAATAGACTAGGGGGGTCAGACTACTGTTTTTGGCTTATAAATCAAAAATTATAAGAGATAGAGGAAATCTGAGGCACGCTGCTGATTCAGCATCAAAAGCTCTACAAAAGTCTCCATTTGGTCAAAGTTGTCAGATGACCCCTTATAGGGGTTACGGCCCCTTGAAGGTGAAAAATAGCATTTTTTCATGTTTTTAGCCTACAGAATGAAAACTATTGCAGATAGAGATTAGCTGCTGCTTGCTTAAATGTTCAGCTCATATAACTCTACAAAAGTCTCTATAGGGTCGAAGTTGTCAGATGACCCCTTACAGGGATTACGGCCCCTTAAAGGTGAAAAATAGCCATTTTTCATGTTTTTGGCCTTCAGAATGAAAACTATTGCACATAGAGATTAGCTGTTGCTTACTTAAATGTTCAGCTCATTTAGCTCTACAAAATTCTCCATAGGGTCGAAGTTGTCAGATGACCCCTTATAGGGGTTACGGTCCCTGAAAAATAACGATTTTTCATGTTTTTGTCCTACAGAATGAAAACTATTGCAGATAGAGATTAGCTGTTGCTTGCTTAAATGTTCAGCTCATTTAGCTCTACAAAATTTTCCATAGGGTCGAAGTTGTCAGATGACCCCTTATAGGGGTTACGGCCCCTGAAAATAGCGATTTTTCATGTTTTTGGCCTACAGAATGAAAACTATTGCAGATAGAGATTAGCTGTTGCTTGCTTAAATGTTCAGCTCATTTAGCTCTACAAAATTCTCCATAGGGTCGAAGTTGTCAGATGACCCCTTATAGGGGTTACGGCCCCTGAAAAATAGCAATTTTTCATGTTTTTGGCCTACAGAATGAAAACTATTGCAGATAAAGATTAGCTGTTGCTTGCTTTAATGTTCAGCTCATTTAGCTCTACAAAAGTCTCCATTGGGTCGAAGTTGTCAGATGACTCCTTATAGGGGTTATGGCCCCTTATAGGTGAAAAATGGTGTTTTTGGCCTAAAGAATAAAAACTATGGCAGGTAGAGAAAAGCTGTTGCTTGCTTAAATGTTAAGCTCATTTAGCTCTACAAAAGTATAGGGTCAACATCAAGACCAGGTGAGCGATTCAGGCTCCTGGAAGCCTCTTGTTTAAAAAATATTCTGCCATTTCAAAAATTTGAAATTTGGTATATTCCTTCAGTATGTGGTCCTTTGTAGTGAGTACCGAAATTAAGTCTGTTGGATATTTTCTTCCTGTTAACTGACTTATTCAAATTTCAACTTAACTGGCCAATTGTTGAAAATGCTTGAAACAGTTTGCTTACCAACTACAAATTACAGTGACTTGAAAATTGGTATACAACTTTAATATGATGTCCTTTATCGTGAGTACATAAATTAGGTCTGTCAAATATCTACTTCTAGTTTACCGACTTAGGATGATATGGGGGTATACTGGCTGAGCAGTGGGTAACAGATTCCTTGTTTTGTCTGCAAAGCATCAATTTGGCATCTTAACTTGTTTAATGATAACATATTAGCAGAAATTGAAAGTTATAAATATAAAATTTAATAAGTATCAGTTTTACATTTAAGGCCAAGTGGTTACTTACGGCTCATCTTCCACATGTTTATGTTTAGAAAACTAACACTTGGCTAGATTGTCCTTATACATATAGATAAGTGTCAACTTTAAAAGCATATCAAGGTCTGTATATATAGCTTTGCTAGAAGAGGGAAAATTGTAACGTGTGATTACAATATGATATGAAAGAAACTGGATTTTTTCTTTTTGATCTCTACATTATTTCACATCTAAGAACATCTCTTTAACATTTAATTGCGAACTATTTGTATTAAAGCCCTTCATTTAGACCCAATGAATTTTAAGATAGAAAATTTAAAAGGTTTTTGTTATAACTCCAAAATGAATCTAACATATGAGTCAACAATTTGCTTACTTAATTGCAATAAATTTCTGAAGTGCCCTGTTTTATTCTGAGCTATTAGGCTATCAAGCTTCAAATCATAAATAGATTAGGTTGAATATCATTTGTCAGAACATTTCAATGCATACTAATGTAGGTTTTAACTTGGAAATGTAACATGTATCAAAAACGTATTTGAAGTATAAATTGCAAAATCCATATTTTATGCAATTTTTCAAATGATGATAAATTCCTATCAACTGGCAATGCATATAGTAGGTGACTTGGAATAGAATTTTGAATTAAACAAGAATATGTCCAAAAGACATAATGATCCATCTCGCAACATTAATTTTTTACCACAATCACTAAACCATGAAGTTGTTCCAAAAGTATAATTTTATGTTGATTAAATGATTTATAAAGTTTCATGATACTATACTTACATCTCTGTAAGTGGTCATCCATGCAGAAAACATAGGTCACATCCAGCATCTGAAGCATGCATTGTGCTTGGCATCACTAGGTGCACATATCATACCAATATGGTTGCTATGGCACTTGTCAGTAAGAAGGAATGGACTTAAACTATTCTTCTATAAGTGGTCATTGATACGGAAAATATAGGTCCCAGCCAGCAATAGGTGCACTGACCATACCAATATAGTTGATGTGGCACATGTCAGTTAGTTGGAATAGACTTTAACCATTCTTCAATAAGTGGTCATTCATGCAGAAAATATAGGTCTCAGCCAGCATCTGAAGCATACATTGTGCTTGGCATCACTAGGTGCACTGACCATACCAATATAGTTGATGTGGCACATGTCAGTTAGTGGGAATAGACTTTAACCATTCTTCTGTTAGTGGTCATTCATGCGGAAAATATAAGTCACATCCAGCATCCGAAGCATGCATTGTGCTTAGCATCACTAAGTGAATCTACCATATCAATATGATTGATGTGGCATTTGTCAGTAAGTGGGAATTTGGAAATATGGTGATTTGGGACGGACGGACAAACGGACGGACGAACAGACTCGAACACTATACGCCCCTTTACTTTCGTAGATGGGGCATAAAAAAGGAAAGAGACCATGCAAGAATGTTTTGCAAAATATTTATGCCCGGGTCCCACCTTTAGGAAAGTATTAAAGAGGGGTATATAGTGTTCGGATCCGTTATGCCCAAATTTAGTTTTAATTTCAGGTTGATTTTTTAATGTTGAAATGTAGGGCATCATGTCCTTTCGACATTTTCTTGTTTCTTCAGTTCTCTAATTTAAATGGGAGATTGTCGTAATATCAAAATCCCCCCACCTAATTTTTTTTTTTAATCTACCTATCTCCTGAGTGCCCCTTCTTTTCGTCGACCTATTACGAATAACTGATTATCGAAAATTTAAGTTATTTGATTATCACAATTAAGAAGGAATAAAAGTGGAAACATTTTGTTTGAATAATTTTTTGCAAGAACATATGGAGAAACACTTGAAATACTGTTGGTCATCATGTTTTCTTTTATTATTCAAATAGAATGTCATTGATGAAAGTGTTCAGAATAATAAGAGGCATATTAATTACCTTATGAATAGAGCTATGCATGCACTTAAGTTTGCATGGCAGCATTTTATATGTTGAACCCCGGAGACCTCTTTTGGAAACAGTATATTGCAAAAACTCAGCTTGATGTCAAATTTGATCTGTTTTCTCATTAGAATGCCTCAGATGTTTCAGACACATGATGTTCACTGTCCTTTCTATGACATTTACCGGAAAACAATCACTGACCATTCGCGAGATTCCGTGCTTGAAGCAATTTATAGGCCAAATGACAAATTGTATTTTTCCGTTACAATGCAAATATGAAATCTGCATCGGAACAGGTTGTAATTGCTACGATCAGTAGCAGATCCAAACAAAGCGTGGTCACTCTTAAACTGACCATGCAGGTGATCCGGTTTGGTCACTTTTCATTTCTAAAGTACGGTAAATATTCCACTGAATTCCCAAGCGGAGAAGATACCCTTCCTTTGGTTACATACGACTGCAATCTATCATACCATTGACACATGAATGTTGGACTAAACAGCCAGGACTTGCGATCTTTTCTGCCAGTTATGAAAAAAAATAAAAGATGCATGCATATATCAGTTTATTTACTTGATTTGTAGAGCACGAATGCATTGTGCAATGATGCACCGCTAGTCTTAAACCTTGATTTTTGATTTTCCCAAAGTTATGCCTTATGTCATTTCCATGCATAAAAACGAAATGATTCGCATGATTCTTCGGAGGAATTCGAAGACCATATGAAACAAGATACCACAAAGCCATGCATTTTAGCTGACATGTTTTCCGACTCCACTCGTCCGATTATCATAACGAATTGTCCTTTTGTTTCCGTTTCGTGTGCCAGTCAAGTACTTGCTAATTTGTTATTTGGTTTTAAATTAAGATGTCATTGTGAATTTCGTCTGATGCTCATCTATTCTGGTTTATTTCTTCCTTGGGTAAAAGCATCTGAACTATTTTTTGTCCAGTATCGAATTGCCTTAAAAGCTTGTCACAATCAATCTTCAAATGCTGTAAATTTTTGATAGTTTTTCCAGTAAATAGCTATGAAATTGTCAAAATGCCGACAATTATAGCTAATAAAGATAAATTGTGTTTTGCCAGTTTAATACCCCCTCTATTTAATATTAAATTGTCAACCAGTTTTGTAACTAAATAGTATAATTACATAGGCTCCCCTGGTTGATTGCTTTCGGATACCAAGTGTTTCTCTTCAAATGAAACGGTAATTGGACGAAATACTATTATTTTTAGCAAAATATATTTATGACCTTCAACACTAACTAAACTCGGGATTTTTTTAAGTCTAAGCAGCTTCATTTGGCCATATGTATTGTCTTGATTTAGCTTTTAAAACACATGGGAAAACTGCATTAAAAACTTAATTTGTTCGTTCTTTTAAAAAAAATATTGTGCTATTGCTTTCAGATACCAGGAAAAAAAGATATATATTTTATGCAAATCACAATTATATATGCTTATTTCTTAATATCGTCTAAATATGAAATATTAGCTATAAATACTATAATTATTTAAAATTGGGTAAAAGCATGTTTCAAAGTTTATTAGGTCGTGGAAGATATATACAGTCTTATATCTAGTGGTATTCAATTATCTCCCCTGCAGAAAACAGCTAATGTGTTTTTAAATTTTTAACGATGACAACAACGATGGTGACGGCATATAATCAATCTTCAATTTTCATTTATTACGCATGGATTTGACTACTATCATATACGTTGGACATGTTATGTTATTAACGAATCTTTTCTGTTGCGTAAACAGTTGTTTATAAGGTCAACAAAAGTGCATATTTTAACAAATCGAGTGAAACTTATTGGCCGCTGGAAAAAATTAAAATGTCAACTCAACCTTTAAAAAATCACACAAGGCGTAATACCTGCAGTACATTTTCGAAACTTGTTGGAATGTTAGGTTATTACCTTTTCTTTCGACACATATTAGTTTGATAATTATATTTTACTGTTATCATATAACGATCCATTTGAATTCAATGTGTAACTATGAAAAACTTTCAAGGGACACAACCAAGTTCTATCTTTAATAAATTATAAACATGATAGATTGGAGGCATTCCTATTTTTAAAACGGATGACTGAATATTGAATTGGACATTTACTCCAATACAATGCAAATTCACATACTGTTGATCCCAATGTACGAATACCGGTCAAAAAGGTAAACATGTTGTATGACATAATCGAATTCAACAGGTAAATCGTGTACTTTTAAAAAGAAGGTTGTCAAGACGGACTAGAAAAATAGGTCTTTTTCTTAATTTTATTTTGGCTTTACCTCTTGCAGTACATGTCTGAAAATTTGCAGATGGGAAGATATACATTTAAACAAATAGTGTGATTTTTTTCAATTTTTTATATAAAAGTTAAAGTTGTGCGATCCATTTCAGTTTGCACCGTATGCATTTCATAAATATCCACATTATAACATGCATTAAAATGCAATCTGTTACTTTTAAAAAATCTTTTTAATTAAAAAAAGTTTATTTTATCAGCATAACTTAAAATTGGAAGAAATTTTGTACTAAAAAGAACTTTTGATTCACTTGACAACCAGGATAAACATTCGAATTGACTTTCCTATCTTTTCCGATGAAGAGCTCACATTCTATTGTTTAAATACCACCGGTTTTCGGACTGTATACTGACACGATGATGAGGTCAAAGTCAGAAAAAAATGCATCCAAATAATGATACTTAATAATGATACAGAGAGATGTCGGTAATTGTGATTGATAGAAAGTGACAGTGGTTTGGAAACAAATCACAAAGAAACAGATGGTCGCTCCAGATCTCATGCATGTAAAAGTCATTCCGCTGATTTCATCATTAGATAATAACACATAATATTCGTGAAGGCAGCACATTAGATTTTTTTTCATGTATAAATTTGCATCATTTAAGCCAGGCACGTGCAGGCGAGTAAAAAATGCATAAAATACACACAGGTTCTAAAAATTAAGACTTGTTACAAGCACATTGATTACAAGTCCCTTTGAAAAATCATATTGGTACTATGATTTGATTCTATGTTCATGACTATTTTATTATCAATAAAATTCTATCATTCTGCGGGTAAAAATCTGCTATTTCCAGATGTTAAACTATTTCTATGGTTTAGTTTTATTCGTCTAAAAAACATGAAAGATAAGGACTTGTTGTTTCACAAATTCAAGAGCAGCTAGTGCATTGGATCTGAAACTAAGATTGGATCAACATTTGCATATCCGTGATTTAATCTAATATCAATAATCATGAAAACATTTGATGTTGACATAATAGAATGCCGACTCCTTGTTTGTCTCCACGGGTTTGTTTACTTAGCCATGTGTGATTAATTATTATCATTTGCTAAATTAACATCAGCCGTAATAAGATATACAAATTGACCAATAAATTAGATTGATATCAAGATAGCCGCTATCACATAGTGTTTAATGAGGTTTCACCCTGGCCTAAGGCAGAAGATATATTTATAACATCCAGCCTTTTTCTTCTACAAAGGTCGCCCTGTACCGAGCCAAACAATGCAGAAAAATGCAATAACCGGGTATTAAATCTGAGATAACAACAATAGCACATTGATGCGTATTTCGGTAATCCAACACCTGTCTAATTATAACGTTTCTGCGTCTTCTGCTCTTAGCGTCAATGTATGGCTTCCTAAATTCATCCATATTTCAGTTCTCAATCATTTTCTGCGTTGATGAACAATTATCGAAGCAATATGGCCTATATTTCTATGAATACCTGTTTTTAAAGTTAAATGCAAGTTGTCAGATCTCATTCCGATATTCCCCATTTGGCATCAACAAATGGCTGCTGATGTGAGATGACGCATGCGTACAAAGTATCTATTCTTCATCAATGTAAAAGTTGGCTGATGATTTTAAAGTTGGACAAAAGTTAATTTTATATAAACATTTTAATTAATATTTGTAAACAATGTTAAAAAGGACGTAATGAGTTCTCAAAATGATGGATACATTATATATTTATGGAGGATTTATACTTGTGTTCAATTTTGTGATATTTTATGTACATTCTGGTAAGTACATCAACTTTTTGGCAAAATTTCACAATTGTTGATAAAGTTAAGACTAGGAGCGTCTTATGTATTGCACATCTTTTGTATAACTTTTTAATATTTTTTCTTCCCATTTTACAAAGCCTAAATAAAAATCTTTTTAAAATATTGGGCGTGAGAAGTTTTGAAGTTGTAAAATGATTATTGAAATCGTTATTTTCTCGTTAATTTTGTCCCTTTTTATAATGATAAATACGATTTTTCTACCCTGTAGCTATAAAGTTATGAACACTGCCAGATTTTACAGTTGTGAAATTTTTATGTGTTACATAAATATATTTTTGATTAATATGCTACTTTAAATATGAGTGTTAGAACTGTGAAGTGCACACAGCAATACATGAAATTTCAGTATTTCAAAACGCCTTATCAACAATCTTAACAGCTAATTTTCTTGTAAGAAAGCTAAAAATATATGAAGTTGTGTGCAGACATAATATTTTTGTGTTTTAGTTAATATGATTTATGTTGACGGTTTGTAGAATAGGTTGCTTGTGAACATTTTTGTTGAAAAGTTAATTAATTATCTTGTATTTTGACCTTTGAGTGTATAGTTACACTTGTAATACATTAGATCCATGTTTTCTGCTTGACTGACAGTGGTCATCTGGTTGTATTTTGGATAAAGATACATAACGGATGATTAGCAATAATTGTCTGTAACATTTTCTCTTCAATGCTGAATTAGTGAAAGTAATGGAAAAGATGATACTTTCATAGTTTGAATGTAACGCCACTGATGAGTCAAGAAAACCAATCAATGGGATAAAAAAATCGTATTCAAAATATTGTGAGCCAAAAGAGACCATATACCGGAACGAACACTGACCCTTTTAACAATCACAAAAGAGAAAGGGCATGCTTTGATTTGCCTACAGACAAAAATCTTCAAAGCTTACAACTTTTAACATAGGAAAATACATTGTTATTTGACTGTGATAATTACTAATTATACAGTGAACATGTACTCCTTTTCTTTGATTTAATAATAACATGTAATGTAAACGAATTCCTATTATACCCCAGATGTACGGAATTCTAATGCCCAACTGAGCATTACATCTACACGTTTACATGCATAGTTTCTAGTTTGTGCATTTGCATGTTAGAAATCCAATAAATAGCTTAATCTTTCTTTTCAGAAAAAGGATAATTTTTAAAACATATTTTATAGAATAGGTCAAAACCTTACTTGAAAAGGGATGTTTTAACCCTTTAAACAGTTAAATAAGCATTAAATCAGTGTTCCTTGGTTTGGAACTTATCAATATAAGCATAAACAGAGCTTACACCGAACAGATGTGCAAGCATAAAAGTTTTTGATAGATCTCCGACCACAAGGTCCACCAGTTTACAAATTAAACAGAACATATCACCCTATGTACCTCTGCAACATATGGAGTGGCTTGTTAGGTCGTCTTTAATTCCATTAAACATGCAATTTGAATATAAGCTTAGCTTAATCAATTAACTTATTGAATTGATATATCAATATCCTGTAACAGTCAATATATCAAAAGTTACGTTCTAAACATGACCTCGGGCATCACAGTTACTTAAGGACGGTTACTTAAGGTTTACCGAACATTTTAGTCCTTTACAACAGAAACCCGATAGTTATAATGGTCACCAGTCCCAATTAGCTAACAAGATTATAATTTTCCAATAATTACATTTAGAAAGGCAGGAAATTGTTTCCCAAAGTCCATTTATTGTGTGATCTTGAATCTTGTTGACAGAGTGCTCTTTGATGTCTAACTTTACCCCTGTAAGGTTGAGGGTCCCCAGGGAAATGCAGGCGACTGTGTATAATTAACCATCACCGATAAAAGTCTCCGCGACAACTATTGATTGCAGCTGGTCGCTGTTTAGTCATAAAAAATGATTGTTATCCATAAAAGTATAAATATGAAAAACTGAAGAGTTTCAGCTGCAGCTAGATACTAACCATGCTTTATGAGAATTAATTAAGTAATAAAATATTTAATAAAATAACGGTTATGCATATTAAAGATCTAAATTATCAGGATTTTTATTGTAAATAATTTGTCAGAATTTATAAGTACATATTAATATTGAACAGGATATTTGTCAAACTAAATGCCCATTAATAGCATTGAATTTGTATTGGAATCCCATGTGAATTCCTTCCGTAGATTCGTATGTAGTTTAGGATCAAATTCTAAAGACAAATACACCTGCAACTTGACATTAACCAATGGAAGAAGACTTTTCAGTCAACTGCAAGAATATAGCGATTAAGGAAATGTTACAAAATTTCGCTGTAAATTCTCGGTTAATGTTATTACCAAACACTAAGCATGGAAATGCAGGTCTAAATGTAAAGCCTATCAACCACTAGTTAAAAGCTAAACGTTAGTCGGACAAACAAACGGTCTCTATAAAGAGCCGAATAGCCATCATAAAAGAGCACAATGGCCTCTATTACTTAAACAATCGGACGCAAGTCAAACAGTCAAAAAAGATGAATAAAGAAAGGATGAGGAGATCAAGGTTATCTACTTTCAACCAAAATATTTTAGATACGAAAACGGTATGAAAACGGTAGATTTGGTTTAATATATATGCTGTTTATGCATATTTCAAGAAGTAACCGCTCATCAGTAGCATTTGATTTTTGGCAACCAAAGACTTTACGTATTGAAGCAAAAGTACTCAAACCCAAAACGTTCAAACAAGGAGGTCAAATCCTCTGTTATCGTCGAACCAAACATGAATTAAAAATCTAACAAAAAAGAGCCATCTTTTCGGTTAATAGGGAACGACCATTTGATTTTAGAGAGAGGCAGAGGGGGGGTGGCTGTGGTGAAATTTAAAATAAAAAGGCAGGAGAGCGCTTTGAAATAAAAAAGGAAGGGTACAATTTTGGGCTGAAAATTTATGGTAAATTTTAAAATAAAAAGAAATTGAGCGCGCTAAAAAATCCAGGATCGCATTTTTCAAAATCAAAAAGGCACGATGAATAAGATATCCATAGCCCCCATAAAAATCAAATGGTAGCCACCTTACATGTAGCCTTGTACAAAACTCTATTACATGTGAAATAAATGTTTAATGTTAAAAATCTCTTTTTAATTTCTATTTATTTCTTTTTTACTTTTGACATGTATGATAATGCAAGTCGCATGTAGAACTACGGAACTGAACAATGGAACCATCAAATCTATTGACGTCTCTACACGATCAATCTGTAAGACTTTAACATTATTTTGATTGCACAAAACAGCAAATTTGTACAATAAATGCACCATTTCATTTGTGAAAAATTGTCCAGTTAATGGAAGAAATCACACCAAAAGGAAGCAGCATCTTGTCAAAGCAATAAATAAATGTCATTGTGCATATTGACAAACTATCACGGCTATCAATAACCACAACAACTCTTTGACAAGAGGTGTACAAGTCTCTGTCCGTTGATTGAATTTTGAGTTGCAGCGAGAAAACTTCACCGTAGCTATCGGAGCGGATCGTAACGGTGATTTGTCATCCCCTAATTATCCAAAGGAGTAGAGCGTTCTTTGTAACTTATTTACAGCAATTTCCACCAGTTGATTGTATTTTCACGACCACAACGTGACTTGTTGCTGTTAAAGAATATTTTCCAATTACAGTCGTAATCTAACAGTGAACTGTTATAAATGAGATGGTACAACAAGTGCTCTTGGTTAATAGCAGTGAAGGGAATTTTGGACCATAAGAAACTGACAGGATTATACAGTTTTAAGGATTTATGGACAGAAAAATTGTCTTCTATTGTCATTTGATGAGCTAGCTTACTCAAATGTTTCACATTTAATGTGCTTTATAAGAAAAGACGATTTAAAAGAACATAATGAACGAGAGGGCAAAGTGGATGAAAATTAAGAAAATCCTTGGCTTTATACATTAATTTGGAAACAAGAACAATTAATAGGAGAAATAACAAGTTCCACATAAATGTCGAAAAGAGTTATAGGCTATACAATTAATCAACCAGTTAGACTGATATGATTTTTTTTAATGAAAGCGTCGCAAAATACGATATACATGTAAAAGTCTTTGTCTTGTATCCTCTCAGCCAGTTACTAATTCATTCATTATGCGAAGGCAAACAGTTTTCTATAATGAACGTATCGTTCTTACAAATCCAAAACTATCAGGTACCAGTAGTATAGAATAAACTAAGGATATGCACAATTTGGAAGGTTCAAATGAAAACAAATTGAAGTGAATGATTTCTATCAGTAAGCATTGCAACCTCTTTGCACTATGCGATGCGTGATATATGTCATGCATATGTAGACTGGTTGTCGAACATTTTCCACCTGCCGTGCATGTTGGCATGTTCTGAGGGTTCATTTCAGAACACACTCGCTATCAATCAGCCCTACTATCTATACGGTATAACTTTTATATTGGTTTTATATCGGGGTATCTGCATCACTCAATTACAAACAGTCTTCTGACATCAATATTATCTCTACGACTTTTTTTCAAGAACAAATCGTTTTTACAATGAGTCATTGAAATATTTTATCTTCCATAGAATTTTGAATAAAAGGAATAAAGTAGCGATTTTTTACAAACTTAATGCATTATTTAACATATTGTTTTGACTAATATGTGGAACGAAATAAAATGTACAAAACAGTGAGTGAGTAGTGAGTGAGCTGGTGTTTTACCCCCCCCCCCTGCAACACTATAAAGGTTATATGCATGAGCATGCAGAGGATGATAAAATGAACATGAAATGATGATGAGCAATGTGGGGGTGGGGTGGGAAACAAAGGAACAGTAAATTTGGACAAGGTACACTAAGGCCCATATTTGGCCCCCTCTATGATTCAAAATTACAAAGTTGATATAGAAAAGATTTCTTATGCTATTTAGAAGTTCAAGTGAATGAACAAACTTGTTCTAATAATTTTTTAAGCCTAGCATCTGACATTGGTGAAAAATAGGATGTCAAAACAAACCAAATATGTAAGATTCCTGTCAAATTGGCTGAAAATGGACGAATTTTGGGTCATTTTTTCAATTTTTGGATGCCTCTGCCTTCTTGACCCAGACATTTTGTAAATAAACTTTAAAACTGACTTCAATTTAAGTCTAAATCAGGTAAGAAATCTCTGGGTCACGTAGGCGGAGGCCTTTGAAAATAACAATGTTAGCTCTAAAAATCAGCATTTTTCTCGATTTTGTTGATTTTACTCTGTTTCAGGTCTCTATAAAATTGAAAACCGAAAAGATTATTGGATATTGAAAACATACCCATAAATTTGATCCATCTTATTCCATATATAAAGTGAATTTTAATAAATTACGTAAGATTTATTTTCTCATAAAATAGGGGGCCAAATATGGCTCTTACCGTACCATGTCCTTTGAAAGACATGTGGTAGGAGTGGAAAATTAAGCCTATGTGGTGCACTAATTGGCGGTCAACAGAGAGGTATTTTACATGCATGTAGTGTGACACTCTCCACACAAGTTGGCCCACTATGGTCAGCGGTCAGGTTTTCCGTATTGTGGACCTGACAACCCCCGCGGACGAGGACTCCCCTATTCAGCCACCTAGGATGCACATTTGGTCGATCTGTGAACTGACCATTAATCCGGCGTCAGATTTTCAAGGCCCTTACGCTTCTTACGACAAGCTAGACTCAGCTGCGGGTCTTTCGCCACCAGGAGAAAAGAAGAGGCATAACTAAAAATGCTCAGAACAATAACTTGCTATTGATTATGGCAGTCCTAAAGCATTTTTTATAATAAAATATCACCAATATTTTTTTTAAGGCACCAATTCAGTATACCTACAAAACAAACAGATGCTTCATATGTTGTATTAAGCGCTTCAGAATCTGCTTAAGAATGAATGCATATAGTAATTAAAACGAGCCATGATACTACAAATTAAATAAAATATTAAAGACGTCTACAGAAATTAAAAGCCACAGAAATCTTGATAATAACAACCTTTCCAGGACTCACTACCATTAATGGAACTCATATTCAAATCATTGTTATTCACATGAGATTTGATCTTTTAACCTTGTACCTGGACAATGTTAATCTAGAAGTCCATCTACCCTATTGTTTCATGTTTCAATCACTTTGAACTTTGACTTAATTCTTGCCTTTATTGCACAACAATTGGATGTGATCACAATATGGAGGCATCGATTGACGATAACGATACTGTTCTAATGAAAATTATGTATAAAAACCAATGAAGTATAGAGGCTAATTTGCATAATAACCCCAAACAGGCGGATTCGACGGAAATCACCAACATCGAGGATAATGGACCATTTTAAAATATTCTTGGAAACACCAGAATGACACATTACAAAGTTGCAAGGTCCTTGTAAAACTTGTGTTTGCATGGCTAAACAGAGCAATGTCACAATGCACGTTCCATAGCTCATGCAATAAGTCACCGAGGTCGTTTCTTTGTGTCCAAGAACGGTTTATGCACCACGAAATCGATAATTCAAAACATTCAAGACGATCGAGTTATGAGAACCATGCAAGATTGACAGTTTGCAAAATACTAATATATAGCGCTAAAAAAATCCCATTCACCAAATATGTGAGTGATTCGTATTATTATAAGGAAAAACATTGCTGCTATATATTGGTTTAATTCGCTGTATGCTTTGCATGTTAATAGTTTGTTCCCATTCATTTCTACATTTCTCACACTGTTCACCGCTCTCAATTCACGTACAGACTTGGAACACCCTTCTCGTAAAAAAAAAACCCATGGGGAATTTGCGCTATAACCCCAAACACACAGACTCGTCGGATATCAACAACATCTATGATAATGGACTATTTGAAAATATTCCCGGAAACACCCGAATGACACATTACAACGTTGCAAGGTCCTTGTAAAACTTACGTATGCATGGCTTAACATAACAATGTCACAACACTGTGTCACAATGCACGTTCTAAAGATCATGCAATAAGTCACTAAGGTTTCTTTGTGTCTGAGAGCGATTTATGCACAACGAAATCGATATGTGAAACCATGAAGATACATGTACTACAACTTAATCAAGAACACCATCATTCAAATAGAGTCCAACTCACCAAAATTACGAGTGGTTCTAAATACTAGTTTATAAATATATCAAAATGTTCTATTATGGAGTTAACTCCATGGTGCTATTATAAGATATGAAACATAAAATGATTTCTCTGTATGGGTTTTGACACTGATGGTGGTGGAGATGCATGATTCAAAAGTTTTGTGATAAAGATGTCCATTTTAAAACTAGATAAGCACTGGGCAGTAGGTCCGATTAGCTTTAAAAAGTGCACGTGCAAATATAACATCATTTGTCCAAACGATAGTGTTATTATGCTTTTGTAATAAAGTTCAGATTCTCTGCGACCAAGTTGACATTTCCAGCTTCAAGTTGACAATTTCTTAACAGCTGCCATTTTTTATACAAAAAAGTTGACATGTAATCTGAAAAATAAGTTGTAAGGAGAGGAAAAGGGGAAAATTGAAAGAAAAGGTTTGCATTTTTAATTTGAAAATGTCATTAATTTAGTTATGTGAAGTTAAACAACTCCAATTTCTCTGATGCTGTAAAATCAAATGTTATTAGCAGATTCTTCTCATTTCGAAATTTCCAGAATCTTATCTAATTCTAACCTGTAAAACTATATTCGTCGCTTTAGCAACTGTTTACAGTGATTACAAAACTTACATTGCAGAACAAATATCATCTTATCACACAATTTTCTTCAAGATTCCTCTAAATAATAGTCTTTTAGAAGATATGATTATTTTCAAAACTTAAGACGTGCAATGATGCAGAAATTTACATTATGAGATTACCATTTACCAAGAGAAACACTTGAGACAACTTCAACGACAACTTGGTCAAGTTAAGAAATGCACATGATAAGAATATAAATTTGTTAGTAAAATATATACATAACTGTATGATTGCTTATATGCATTGTGTTACACAGAAAAAAAGATCTAAAGGCAATTAAAATGTCAATAAACAATTTGCGACCACTTAGATAAGATATATATCGTACGTTTCTTTATTCTTGATGTTACGTAATGCAACCTGATATAAGAAACGAAGGAAGAATCAGAGGTACCAATGGGGCATCCGAATGTCAAAGTCCGAAAGGACAGAGACAAAAACAGTAAACACAAACAAAGACAGGACAAAAAACAGACAGCATATAAAACATTGAAACACACACACAAAACTACTGAATATCAATAAACGACTCTACTCGCAAAGAGTAGAGTACCCAGGTGCTCCGGAAGAGTAAGCGGTTCCTGAATTTCTTGTTTATAACAGCCAGATGGTGACAGATAGACTTTGGAAATCCTAAACACCCGCACAGTACAATCTATACTCTTACCATTATTTTTGCATCGATAACAATAACAACAACCCCTCGGTATCAGCAACAACAACAAAACACAAGAAGCAACATCAAGCAACGCTAAACAAAACAACAACATCAGATGAATCAACAACTACATCACAAAATAAAACAAGCAACAACAAAAAATACTTTTTTGAATTGATGCAGTGTTCGTTTTAGTTGCTACTGAGTCAAATTGACTCTACTGAACGGGCTTAAGTTTTGGACCCGGGGTTTTGGACTTCTAAATGCACAGTCATTTAGCGACTAAAAACCTAAATCTGGTTTAAATGTAATCTTCTTTCAGCTATTTAAGCCTGTTGGTGTTGTTACTAAAATGCTACTTAAGTGTGTGTTATTTGTTGTTACTAGTATCAATTCTTTGATTGATATTTTCAACAGTTTTCTTTGTATACCATCTTTTGAATTGAAACAATGCTGCTGTCTTCTCGTTTTAGTATATCATCGCATCTTTCAATTCCAGCGTCCCTGGACACGTCTCTTTTTGTCGTGTTAACTATAGGTATTAAACTATCACATTATCTAGAATAATGCTTCTTTTTTCACGCAATACTGTCTTTGTTATTTAATATGACAATACCTAAGGAGAATGGTGACAGGTCGGTGTTGAAGGAGTGTTATGTATATACTTTCTGATCTCAAGAGAAATTGTAGTTGATAGAATTAAATTTTCTAGATGTCTAGCCATCTAAATCTAGAAGTATATTAGTTAGAATCTGATATGTCCATAGTCTATTTCAATCGAATCATTTTTCCTAGCTCTACTTCACTTTCATATTTTGAAATGATCACTGTTTATTTAAGAGCCTATATCTGACATGAAGCCGAACTAAGACGTAAGTGATTTATTTTCTTTGTTTTCCCCTTACACTGTAACTTAAGGATCTGCCGTTTTGAGTACTTTATGCTGTGTATATAAAAATGTTATTTTGAAAACAAAGCTTTGGAGTAACACTGTTGCTGTTTAGAGAATGATATCACGAATATAGGTCTTCAAAGAATACACAAACTCGTATAAAGTTAGTTGAGTTCTTTTTAATCATATCCTCAAGCTTCGTAATACTCTGTTAGTTGGGATCTTTTCTTTCAAATTTATATTTTGTAAAGGTATAATATCTTTTTTATGTGTTTCCAGGTCTTTATCGTATCATGTCATCATTTATTTCTAGTGTCCCTGAACACGTCTGGTCTCTGCTGGGTGAACAATACGTATTATATAGTATTTTGGTGTAAACAGAAAGTTTTTAACATTGGAGAGGATATTTATAGGCCTTAGTCTGCTATGCAATCCTTTTCTTCTGAATAAAATATGTTTAAATCAAATCAAAAAGTTTTTACCTACCTGTGCAAAGTCCTTATGATATACGATATTGAGATGTGGAATAAGTGTACGCGACACAACAAACATAAACAAACAGCAATTCAAAAAATCACAACGGAAAACAGCAAGCAGTCTTCAACATGACCATAGGTCACTGCTTACCGTCTTGCATTGGCCCAAGACTTATAATACAATACAAACGTATCAAAACCAATCCCTAAATCATCAACGAAAGACTCAATTCTTGACATAAAACAGTTAACATAGAATGACAAGGACAAACAAAGGCTTTGGCAAAGTTTCCTGGCTTAGGACAGGCACATATAAAATGTGGCGGGGTTAAACTAGTTTTTTGGATCCAACCTTCCCCCTATTGATAAGCTTGCACAAAGCAACATATAAAAAACACACTGTAAAACTCAATCGACAAAAGTTCAATTCAACAAGAGAGAACCTAAGACAAAATACTGTACGAAAATAACAAGACAAGGAGGAACTCTCTTGAGAACACTCGAAGTTACTGACAACTAGCTAAGAAACATTTATCGATTGATGTAAAAGAATCAAATACATCAGTTCTAAATCCGACACCCCACGTCAAAACAATGAATGATTAAGAGTTGTATCACCATACAGAACCGACATACTTGATCGCTGTGGTGCTTATAAATAATACAGTGGATAAAAAGTGAAAATTTAACGTTTTAAAGTTACTATCAAGCTATCAATATTTCTGCCAAAACATACCAAATGCAAAGATTTTACTAAAACATTGAATTCGTATCCTTTTTTCAAAAGGTTTTTAAGCCAGTTTTTTATTTCCATAAGGTTATTTTTGAATTTTTGTGCTTTATAAACTACATTGCTATAAAAGTCAGGATGAGATATTCCTTTAACAATCAGAAATCTACGTGTACAATCAAATTTTTCGATGAGATGTCCATATTTATGGGCAAATTTTGTAAAAGATTTGACTAATTTGTGGTAACGGTAACCTTGTTTTAGCAATTTTTCTGTAATAAAACGGTTTTTATCATTAAATTATTTGTATTTCTTCTTTAATTTGTCCTATTACGTCTTTTTTTCCAGAAAACACGACTGTCTGTCTTGTGAACTTGCAGTTACTTTTATATAATATGGAATTGGCTTTCTATAGATTGAAAACCATTGAAGTATATTGTAGCTAGAATCAAATACCTACACGGTCTTACTTAAATCGAACTAGAATACTGACAAAGTCAGGAAGGGTCCCGCCAGTACTGAAGTACCATTAGTCCAATTCTCAAAATCTGTGATTTTCCAACAAAAATGAAATTAATTAAAAATATTTTCATGGATTTGCACGAAAATTTAACATGCAAATCATGACGTGCAACTTAGCAACTGTACAAAACTTGAGAACTGTATTGTAAGTAGCTTTTTAGTTTTACTTTTAGTGTTCACAAAGTCCAATTCTCAAAATCTGTGATTTTTCAACAAAAATGGAATTTTTTTAATTTAAAAAAAAATATATTTCACGGATTTGCACAAAAAATTAATTTGCAAATCATGACATTCTACTTAGCAACTGTACAAGATTTTAGAACAGACGGACAAAGTGAAAACTATAGGGCATCCGCATCGAATATGCGGGGCCCTAATTATTTTCTCAGCACTGCCGGTCTTTCATTTTTTTTCAAACCGATCACAGTTTTAGAGCCTTTTCTAATTAGTTGTTTTGAAATTGAAGTCATTCTTATGTTAGTGCTTCTTTTTTGTGTTCCGTTGTAACTAAACAAAGTAGAGACAGAGAACGAGAAAACGGAACACCGCCTTGAATCATGTTTGGCTATATGCTTTAAATTTCAATGTTTTCTGTTTTTGAAAACAAAGGTAGAAGTAAAATTATTTTCTGGGTTCTTTAGGAGTAAATTAGAACCTACTATACATCATCTACGAAGAATACAAACTTCTATAAAGTTAATCTAGTTGTTATTCATCATAACTGTCATTTTCAAACGTATAGTGTTTTAAAGTAAATTAACAAAAAAAACTGTGTTTTCTTTGTTATATCATCACATCTCTCAGATCCAGGGTCCCTGGATACGTTTGTCTCTGTTGTTTATACTGTTACTTTAGATAGAATAATACCTTCTTTTCACGCCATACAGAGTTTGGCCATAGACAATGCCTCTGGAGACTGACTACTGTTGAAGAATTAAGTGTCATACATTCTGATTTCAAGATAAACTGTAGTTGATAGAATCAAATATCTAGATATCTTCACATTAAAGTGTAAGTGAGAATCTGAAATGTCCAAGGTCTATCTTAATTGAGGTAATTTTGTATTTCCAATACCTCTACCTTCCCTTTGTTTATCTCAAAATGACTATCATCGAATAAGCTAAAGTGCTTTCTAAAAACTATTTTGAATAAAATATACTAGTAAATAAATAAAATGACTTATTATGAGGTTCCTAAATTCTGTTGCTATTCTTTTCGTGGCTGTCAGTGCATGGTTGCATCTATATGTATCACTAGTTTCAATCTTAATGCTTTCTGCATTTGAAACAAAAGTGTCATCATAATAAGTTAAGAAATTTTCTGTGGAAACTCTGAACGTTTTAGAATTTTAGTTTATTTTGTTGCTCTCTTACTTTTTATGAAAATTAAAACTAAATTATCTCAGTGATGGTTTAGTATCTATGCACTGACCATCAAGTCTGAAAACATTCTTTTCGAATATATAATTTAGTAAAGTTTTTCCTTAAATTTCACGGCCATAAAACGAAGAAAAACACCTGTGACTTTATAAACACTATCCAAAAATAAGTGGCTATTTATTGAAAGGAAAATCTTCATATCTATACTTAAAAGTATATAACAACAACCGCATTAACCTTAGAGCATTAACCCGTTAAAACATACCAGTAAACATGAAAAGGGACACTTAATGATGTCTTTTTTTCTCAGCAACACAGGGAATTTATTTTTTGTTGAGATTACTAAATCTATAACGAAAAGTATATAAAAAGTACTTCTAAACTATCAGGGGGAATATAAAAAAGTGGTTTTATTATACTTCATCCATAAGATTTGTAACGATTTTCTATGCGGAAAAAGCAAAATCGTCAATCATTGTGATAAAAACAAAGTGTAGCTATGCACGACTGGCCCAAGATATTAAAACATGTATGCCATATGCATTGCCCTTAAACATTTATGTAAAATATATAATATACTGTTAATTTGTCTTTTTAGCTGATTCCGAGTTATCACGGTTATCAGAAGAATGCCTTGACGGAACCTTTGGATATAAATGTATGTTTAGATGTAGATGCTACAGGGACCACGTGTGTGACAAGACGACCGGTAGATGTCCAAAAGATAGATGCGCGGAAGGATTCTGGGGACCAAGATGTCAGCTCTGTAAGTAGTCCCAAAAGTAGATGAATGGTGGTAAATGGAAAAACCTTCCGCATGACCCTGAACCTGTTGGTGTTTCTTTTTAAATTGTAAATCATGCAGGATCTGTTTTCCTTATTTGTTGCTGAAATCGATCCTGACAGGAATATAATGATATTACACCGTAAAGAAAAATGACTCCATCGGATGAGAATGTTTATTTTGTTAATAGTGAGAAAAAATTTCAATTTCTATTTTATAACTAATAAATAATCGGGCAAAATGAATTAGGAGACACTTTCATTTAAGGAGAGAACGAAATCGATTTCGTTTGTATTCCAATGAGAATTGTCAAGTTATAAATACAAACTTTAAATGAGAATATATAATAGAATTAATCAGATCACAAAAACTCAAATTGTGATTCTTTCCCAGTAATTTTGCACAAAATCAGCTTTCTTATCATGAAATGTTTTGTTCAGGCTTGGTAATATGCAAGCAAATATAGCTTAATCACAACTTTCAGAAACTTTGACATTGCTCGTTTCATGCTTTTGAAACAGTGGATTTTTAATAATCAAGATTTTGTTGATGTGCTTCAAATTCGATGAAACTAGGAACAATACATTTATTGGAAATATTTGCCGTCAAGTTTTTGAAGCAAATAATTGTCCCTGCTAAAACATCATTGACATCACAAAGAACCATTATTTGTTTCCATCCCCAATCTTTGGTAGATACTATCTTTGTATAGAAGTGAAATTTTATGTTTCATATACATTGCTTTATTAATCATAAACCCGCCAGCATGCAACAATTGTACTCTACATTATACTAACAGCAAACAACTGTTTCTACAATGGACAAGCCAAACATTACATGGGAACAAAGTCAGTCACGGATAACTTGTACGCCTGTCAAAGATGGGAGTCTCAGGAACCTCACCGCCATTCATATACAGTAGCAGATTTCCCGGATCGGGAAATTCCGGAAAACTTTTGTCGTACAACTCTAGACTCAGCCAGACCATGGTGTTACACGACTAAGAAGGACCAGAGATGGGAACATTGTAATATTAATAATTGCAGTACGTATTTATTAGCTCTGTCCTCTATAGCTATTAGCATTTTGCAGCTTTCATGGCATGTGCTATCTTATATATATTCAAATCATATTTTTGCTATTGTCTCTATATAATCTTTGTCTTAAGCTTATATTATTATGTATAATGCTCTGAATATATATCATAAAAAGTAAGTATACAATCAAGCCTAAATGTTTTAACAAATTGTAGAATTAGAAAAAAAGAAATCTATTTTTTTTTCTGTTCTTAGAGATTCTAGAAAGCTATTTTAATTTGCTGAAGAAACTGCAGTTATTTTAGTTTAGAGTTAAAAAGGCTGCAGACTGAAAAAATCACGGCTTTGAAATATATACAGAAATTAACGTTAATTAACACAATTATTTTTCATAAACTATTATTTATAAATGTTTCAATATAACTTAGTCGCAGTTGATTACTAGTTTGAATACGCCTGTATTTACAAACTTGAAGTTTTGAAATATATACAGAAAATAACATTGATAAACACAAAAATTACAAACAATATCAATAATAAATGTTTCAGTATAACTAAACCTTATCGAACCTATTTGTTAAGATTTGATTACCAAGGCAGCAAACTTTTTTTTGAAAACATTCATTGACACAATTATTTGAAAAATGTTTCAGTATGATTAAGTAACATTTATATTTAAAATATGACAACAAACTACAATATTCAATGTAGAAATGCACATTGTCCTTTTGGGAAGCAAAACACTGTTAATACAAGCAATTCATTTCGGTCAATTAAAGCTGTCATTGCCAGTAGAAATAAATGCATTGCACATTGAATGTTAGGAGAAGTCATTTTGTAGTTTGATCACATCCGTTAATTATACTTGTACATAATGCTTGGAAATTACAGAAAGGAAGTACAAGATCATGGAACAAATGATAAAAATCGACAACTATTGATCAATGTGACCTTATCATGGAAAAGTAAAGAAATTCTAAGAACAAAAGTGGTTCACTTGTCATAAAACAACGTCTTAAGCAATCAAGTGTGACCTAATTATGACAAACCAAGACTCCAAGAACAAAAGTGGCTCATTTTCTGTAAAAAAGCGTCTTGTATAATCAATTGAGACAATTATATCATGAAAAAAATTCAAGAACTCTTGTAAATAATGTCTAAGATGCTCAGACGTGATCTTAGTGAGATTGAGCACACAACTGTTAAGAAAATGCAATCTAGGCAATATTTGAACAAAAGTGATACAATTGGCTGACAAAAACCCACATCAAGTAGAATCAAATATGACTTTTTCATGATAAGGCATGGAATTGTTAAGAAAGTACATTAAGGAAATATTGAACTTGAAGACACCCATGTCTGAAAAGTCCAATGTGAATATAACATTGCAAGGAAAATTTATTGAATACAATATGTTTTGTCACACGAATTTTGATTTCTACTCATCTATCTTTACGCACTTTAATGCTATATTGATCTTCATGTAATAAAACATCATAGAATAATATTTCAAATTCACCATTAAGCATCATTCTAATAGCGCCTCAAAAAGATATATAAAAAAAAAATATTCCTAATTCTCCATTATGTGTAACTACCGGCTACTAAAACACTATGTCAGAATGACGTCTTCGTTTCAGACTGTCCGGTAGGACGTTTTGGGAACAATTGTGAGCATGAGTGCCACTGTGCGGACCTGAGTGAGGCCTGTGATAGTATACTTGGTATGTGTACTACAGGATGTGCCCAGGGATGGGATGGATTCAACTGTCAAAAACGTAAGTAAAAGCATAGATTGAAAAGTTAAAGACATACATTTAAATTCCAGGGATCAATGATAAAAGCACAGTCTTTATCTTTAAATTTTGAAAATTCGCCGACCATTTGTTGAATTTTAACTTGTTACCAAACTGACCATACCATACTTACATGTAAAACTAGCTAATCATGTCATATTTCTCAAAATATATTTTAAACATTGTTACTTACAACATTGCACGCACTAGATCAAATAATGACTTCATAGATACTCGTACATAAGAATATTTGAAAGAATAGGAACTGAGTATGAATAAATGTACATTATCGTATTTATCTTGTCCAATCACAAACTCTACTTTATTTGTATCAGCTGTTGCTTGCCCGGAAAACAGATATGGATGGGACTGTTCTAACCAGTGCTTTTGCCAGGATTCTAGACATTGCCATAGGTTTTATGGACCTACTGAAAAATGTCAATGCAAGAAAGGCTACTTCAATCCACCAATATGTGAACCAGGTACACCTCAACAACAAGATTTTGCCTTTTTGTTACATTTTTTCCTTAAACCTTGACGAACCTACACTTTTCTTAATTATACATGTGCTGCACAGAAAGACTTGACCATCTCTTTTTTGTTACCACCTGTAATGTATCATTTTGAAAGGGCATTTTAAAATTTTATAGTCCCTTGTTTGTAATTTTGTTTTAAACCTACTCTTAAGTCAACATTTTTTTGGGTTAAAAATGTCAAGAAATTATCGATATGTTTAACTCATTTTTAACCAATGATATCTATTGCGACAAATATCTTTTTATTTTTACAAAATATACATGAATTACTCATCATATCTTTGCGTTAGTTGTGTATGTACTTTTTATTTGGCATTAACAAATCATACACACTTGTTCCTGGATTCCGATATCATCCCTAAAAGTAGGCTTTTGATACTTCAAACCCTTTTTTATCACATCATACCTTTGTAATCGTTTCTGTTCAGTATACATCATGCATTTTCTTTTATAAAAAATGTCAGAAAGTTGTACTACACATACAAAATATTTGACTTATATTAGATACTTGAGCTTTTGTGTGTACCTTTGACTTGTACCTGGATTCTGATTGTTATCGAGCATACCATCACAACTTCAAACCGTTTCAACATATCTCACCAGACCTCTGTAATCGTTTCTGTTCAGTATACACTCAATAGTAGCATTCATTAGTAGGGTCTGATAGGAGTTAAGTGCCGGTCAAAACAATCATCTGTAAGATACAAAACACGTGTTAGCTTCAAGTCAATATACACAAACAATATAGTAACAAAAATCAAGTTTCCCCATCTGGTAGCAGATTTGTTATGTTTGATTTGATATAAGAGTAAAGAGAGGAAGAAACAATATTTGGGGTGATTAATCAAAATAACATATAACGTCTGGTGAATAATGGAAATATATAATGGAACTGTCTGGTGAAAAGGAGAATGATTCCTTCCATGAAAAACTGCATAACAATGAAGTTATAACTATAGAGATCAGCAATAAATGTTGTCATTCGTGCAGACAGCATATAAATTGTTGCTAAAGGATACACAATAACAGTTTTATAATAGCTTGCTGTACAGGACTATTGGGACCTTGTGACCATAAAATGGCAATAACAAAAATGATAAAGAATTTCAAATTGCCATTTTTAATTGCCTGATTGTAGAGGCAAAAATGAAAATATAAACACGTCGATTTCTTTGAATTGAAACTTTTTCTATTAACAATTATTTTTAAATAAAAAATTCTTATTCAATTATGAATGTAACTCCCTTGACGAAAAAAACTTTTTTTTTGACCCATTGTTCCCCAAAATATCTCGACAAATACCTCCCATGTGAAAAATCAGTGAAAACTTTGCGCTCTTTATACCTTTTCTATAGCACCTGTTTATTGGTTTTATCTACCTACTGTTTTCTAATCAAATAGTGACGTCAATGATACCAACCAAGAACTTCAAATGACTCAAATCTCTTTTTAGAGAACACCTATATGTTAGGATAATTCAATTTCATCGAATTGCTAAAGCATTTAAATGATAAATAGCGTATTGTATTTTCAATATTTGAACAAAGATGAAATCATTTATCTAATTTATGAATCAGTTATGAATGCTAAAATCGAACTAAAATTGCTGCTTTTATGAGGTTAATTGTATATATGTAACAGCAAAAAATAATGATTTATTATTTTGAGAAAAGCAAGGGGTTGACATAAGTAGTCTAAAAATGCTAGTTCTGTTTCAAAAATTTTTACGACAAAAAGTATCTTTTTCACAAGTACAAGTGAAAACAAGTACGTTAAAGAAATTTTTCTACTGAGTATATGCATGGTCATTTGACTTCATGTGATTCAGTTTTTATCGACAATATGAAATCTACAAAATTGTAATATTGAAAATTTAATCAGATATTTCTCAAGCCAAATGACCACCACTTTAGAATAGATAGGTCTGTTCCAAAACTATCACCTATTACCTAATGACCGAATTCCTAATTATTACTAAGCATATAAAAAATATCATATTCAGAGAGCGTATAACAAATATAAAACAACTTTGCTGCAACATTTTTTCTCAGTATCGGTTATTACTTACACATAAACCTGGAGCACGCAATGTCTGTAATAAAACTCTGAGATTGTAATGTACACAGTTCTTATTTAATGATTGTAAATTCATTTCCATTTTATTAATAAATGAAAGTTTCTATCATATTGATATTACATTCAAGTTGAGACATAATTGTGGTTTGATTGAATCGTTTAGTTGTGTAAAGTGTTGATGCAACGATGATAAAGATAATACCTTGTCTGTTGCCAAGTAATTGAAATGGTACATCCCTTATCATAACAAAACGCAGGTGATCTTGATAACTCCTGCTTCTGTTCTTGTATACAAAAGTCTCCAGTTTAGCAAACAATAAAAGACTGCTTCAAAAATTTTGAGAATTTATCGTTTAAGATATTATTACACTATAGTATCTTTTGTTTTTATCAAAAATGCAATTGAAAGAACAGATCGTTGACTTTTGAGGCAACGCCCCTATAAATTCATCAACAACAATGTATATGTACCAGAAAAAATAACTGCTGTTTTTTTAAGTTAGAATCTATATGCAGCTAAAACAAGTAGATTCGAATAAAACAGCTGTACAATCATTTCAATCTATAATACCAAAATAATATATGGCACCAATTTTCTTACTAACAGTAACATTTCAAAAGACTTATCTTTATAATTTGCAGTTATTTATAAAGGGATCTAAATCAACTTATTGCTTAGTAAAAGAAAAAAGTTAAAACAAATATATGCTCCAATTAAAACAAATGTAAATGTATCTTAATTTTTTCCTTGTGTTTGATTCTAGAGTAGTGAGTCTTACTAAATGTTTTAATAACAAAAGACAATATACGAAGACTATCATTACAAGTATCAGACGCGACGCCAAACTATATTCTCTAACCTTTTCAACACTTTGATGAGTAAATGTAATTTTGCCTTTTCCAGTGACTGAACCAAAGATATTGTTCTTTGACAACGTTAAAGTAAATCCAGGACAATCGACAACATTCAACTGTACAGTCACTGCCGTTCCTATTCCTACAGAGAATGAAGTTAGACTTATGGGTCCCTCTGGGCGGCGTGTGGCGTTGATAGGATCATCAGAGTTGGGAGCCAAACCAGATACAAGGATTAATCTATTCCAAGTGGATTTTGTCAATAAAGATGACACATTTACTTGTGTTGTTAGAACGGTTTCTGGACAAGCATCACGAACAGTAGCTACAAATGTATATGGTAAAGCAACATATATTTTTCTAAAAAAAAAACCCATTATCAAATTCTAAAATGAATGTACTTTGGAAACAACCAAACACCATATTTTTCACAAAATAATTCTTCGGAAGCGTTCGTCGCTAACAATATATCTTCTTCTCCAAATTATATAAAATATATTCTAATACTAATAGGAAAATGACTAAACTATTAGAACATTTTTCATTTTGAACTTTCCAGAATTACCTGTACTGAAAAATGCCCCAAACGTATCTGTGAAAGGACCCGACGTCTCCGAAGTATCTATTGAGTGGCCACCTTGGAGCAGATCTAGGGGTGATGTAGGGGACCCTCCGATTCTTTGGTATGACGTATGGTTAAACACGGAAGGAGGAGCACCTGAAAAAGTAGGAATAGTAACACATATGAATTGTCGTGGAATGTGTAGATATACACTGACAAAACTTGTACCAAACACGGGATATGCCATAAGGATATCAGTAAGACGCGATGGAGATGGTGGTGACGGACCCTTAGGAGCCATCCTGTATACCAAAACAAAATGTTCAGGTATTGAAATTTAGTGATCCTTATTGGGTTTGATGAAGAATGACATTGTCATTACATGTTAAACAACCAGTACTTTTCTTTCATCAAAAAGGCCTTGTCAGCATATATTATAAAAGTTGTGATGTTGAGCAGCAACCACTGAACATAAGCCATTGAACCTTAAAATCTTGAAAGTAAAGAAAAATACAACATTAGCAGTATTTTTAATTAGCTTTGCAATTTCGAGACCTTGAATATCGAATTTGCATTCACGAAAGAAATCTTAGGATTGTCAGATTTTAACAGTTTAGTTACACTTTGAATAATATATCATAGCAGCTTGCGTGATGAAATGATCAACGCTGGATTAGGTTACTACTAAGCTAAAGCTAATACGTATAAGGATCTTCTTCTTGGCATCTTTACTATTTTTTACGTAAATTATAAATGAACTAACTCTATTAGAGTATCGAATTGACTTTTATATTACATCATTATGTGTTTTATTGCCAGTATATGTGTTAGTATTTGTATTGTTATGTTTGCAGCACCCACTTTATCACCGATTATTGACAGCCTTACATCAGACTTTGAGTATAATAACTCTTATCCGCAAACACAAATCATCGTGCAGTGGAAGGTAACACAATGCCATATCAATTTTATGGATGCTCTTTGTACAATTTAATGTATATATAATCTAATAGCAATGTTACTTAAGTATTTATCTACATGATAATTATAATATTGTCTACAAAATTAACTTAACACTTTTGTGTTGGAGAACACATCAAAGCTTTAAATTATCCGTTTAAATTTCAAAATTGTTTAAACCCTAAGGTTTTTCCTACCCCAGACATAGGTTGATCATCTTAGTAATAATTTGGTTCCCCAGTTTGGTATTTTTGGATTTACTGTTCTATTCTCTTCATAATCATAAAGTGTTTGGCATTTTCAATATTTTTGGTAGAGCGCCTCTGATGAGTCTTGAATAGACGAAACGTGCGTCAGGCGTAACAAAATTTATTGTCTGGAACTTTGTTGTCATGTGTATTAAGATAGTTGAGCACAATTATTTTCACTAAACGCTTCTGTCGACTCTTTCTTTCTTACGGCAATTTTAAATTTAAAAAAATAAAGGAATATTAGAAACTAGAAAGTGTAGGGTAATTGCTATATTTTCCATTAGACCTTCTGGTCTATAACTTTTCCGTTGTCGTTTTAGGGCAGGAAATAATTAAAAAGAGAAGTTTTTGTGGAAAAAGTCTACAATTGTTCAAATAATTTAATCATAATGCAACAAAATATAACTCATCCTATTTTATTGATTGACAATAAAGGAATAAAGTGACAGTTAATTCCTTTTCCTTGTCGTTTTTATCACAAAAGTAAACCAATTTTCTCTGTAATTGTATCCATTAAACAGAAAAAAAGAAATAACTGGTACAACGAAAAGATATTTCAATTCCATAAGGTAATTTATAAATGGTATAAAATGTAAAACGCATCTTATCTTTAAGGATGCCCCTAAATC
The DNA here is from genome assembly GCA_963971305.1 of Arcuatula senhousia. Lineage (NCBI taxonomy): Eukaryota > Metazoa > Mollusca > Bivalvia > Mytilida > Mytilidae > Arcuatula > Arcuatula senhousia. The sequence continues at coordinate 44,654,871 of OZ020303.1, read as the reverse complement.
TACGTGGAATTGTGACAGTATCGCTAAGTATATCCTGTTTATCACCAGTAGTTGGGTAGGATTTCAGCCTCAAGCCGTCCACGTCTCTGGAGACACACCGGCTGATGTCAAACACAGAAAAAGTGTTTTGGTATCTGATCTTAACCCAGGAACCGAATATTGTGTTAGAATGAGTTTCACCAATAACCGAGGATTGGACAGCCCAAAGTCGGAGAAGAAATGTTCAACAACACCTAAAACAAGTATGATGAATTGCAGTTATATGATAAATGATTTTTGACATTTGATGGTGACATTGTGCTAAAAAAAAACTAATCAAGTTTTCTGATGAATTCTCACTTTTTTATATTATTATTGGTTTTATATCTTTTAGTTTTTACCAATATCTTTAAATTTAGAACTTTTCGTGACACAATGATGATTTTTTTATCTATTAAAAAGAAATGTGAAACACGTATCATTTTTAACGACACATTTCGAAAGTAGACAAATATTTTTATTTTATTTTAGCACCTTTACAGCCTAGAAACTTACGAAAAGTCAGGACCACAAGTTCTTCAATTACTGTAGCGTGGGAACAACCCTTTTCCCCAGTCAGTGACATCACTTCATACGTTCTGACGCACTGGAAGTCTTCCAATCAGCTCAATACCAAGAATGGTTTGGAAATAGAGTCGTACCATTCAATGATAGAATATACCATAACGAACCTGGAACCAAATACAAAATATAATATAGAGGTGAATTTGAAAAAAAAGTTAAGAAAAATCTAACACTTACTCAAATTGTTTATGTATCTTCAATAGGCATTGATTCAAAATGCCATAGTCAAGGTTAAACGTAATCTTTTTACTTTTGGTAGAAAAGGGATAATTTACGATGACAACGCCTTTTTTTCTTGCATAGAGCTATCGTACAAATAACTTAACAATATATGGCTCAATCTTTATATTATCAAAATGAAAGTTTAGTATTGACGCAAATTAAATCGTGACTGTTAAAGAACAATTATAAAGTTTTAAAATAGTGCTCAGATTAAGATTGTCTGAACAAATTCTTTCTGAAAAGCACAAACCAAGTATTCAGCTTATATAACTTTATTGAAAAACTGTATAATCCTTTAAGCCCCAGTCACACTGTCACGTATCGGCTTCCCCGTTTTACTACGTTTTAATGTAATTTATTGTCAAAGTTTTCGGTCTTCACCTTAAACTAGGTATATGCTACGTTTTACAAGGTTTCCTAACGTTTTACTACGTTTTACTAGGTATGACAAGGTTTAAAATCAGCCGTTTCATTAGGTTTTACTACGTTTTGCTACGTGTGTGCCGGTACGTTTCGTCAGGTATTACTAGGCTTTCTCACGTTTTACAAGGTATATGTTACGTTTAAGTACGCATTTATGCCGTTTTGCTAGGTATGTACTACGTTTTACTACGTTTTACTACGTGCCACTACGCTGTGAAGAATTATCTGCGAAAACCGCGTAATTTTCTCAAAATGAAAAAAAATATATATATTCACCAGGAAGAGGTTGTGATGGCTTTGAGGAGAAAAGTAAGTTGTGATTTCATTCATATTTTAGTACATTTATATTAAATCTTTGCTCCAAAGACTATTGGTCACTAATGGTATAGTATATTACCATTGTCCGTCCGTTCGTCTGTCTGTGAAATACAATTTTGTCTCAGTTTTCCAACTGCTTTTAAAATATAATAGATATGATATTTTGCATTTACTGTAGTACCAATGGTGCATAATAATTTCAGGTTCCTAGCTAAACTGGTTTTACACGTGTTGAAAATGGATGAAAACTCCCTATCACAGTTGTCCAACTATAGGTCGTAGAGGTTTTATATATCGCCTTCAATTTTATCATATGGTATAATAGGGTGTATATCTATTTCATACTCCTAGGTCATCTACTTTCTGTTAACCGAATACTAAAGTTTTGAACGGAAGCGGGATATCACTAGTGCGCATTAGCTTACAAAATACTTGTTACAAATTGTTTATATTTAAAAGCTTTAAGACTTTCACGCAAAGTACTATTTCAGTCTTTTCCTCATTCCCTTTAAATAAGAGAAAAGAATCGCCTTGTAATTTTATCCCAGTCATTTAATTCCAAAATAAGTTGTTACAGAAAACTTGACAAATCGCTTCGATGAGTACAAGTGCAATAGAAATAGGCCAACTGCCTCTCTGAACCATGTGTCTTTCTTCTAACCCTGATGTCATTTTAACTTCATTCTCCTGGAACATAGCTTGGTCAACTCGCAAACAGTTTCTAAGCAAACAATATATCATCACGTCCCAGTTCCTCTAAAATTGTTCGTACATGCCGAACTAGGATCTCCTACTTTTCCAATGTCTCACCCAAATTAAACGCGTTTTTCTTATCCTCTGGTACCGGTTCTGGTTTTATTGAAACAACAATAGCCTTATCTTGCAGAATATGCGTATACATGCTCATTCAGCAACATCCCTTAGTTTACCAATTTCATAGTACTTTTTTTTCCTTTTAATGTGAAGTAAATGCAGATTTTTTTCCAAGCAAGGGGGCAAAAATAGGCGAAATGAAAGAGTAAGCGTAATAAAACGTGATTATACCTACTAAAACGTGATAAATCGTGAAAAAAAACCTAGCGAAACGTAACATTAAACGTAAAAGCGTGCAGAAACCTCATAAAACCTCGTGAAACGTTGTAAATACCTAGGAAAACGTAGTAAAACCTGGTGGTGGACATTCTGTTACGTTTTACTAGGTTTTCGTTATGCTTTCACTAGGTTTTAACACGTTTTAACGACGTTTTACCACGTTCTACTACGTGTCTGCTACGTTTATTTATTTAGTCGCGTTTCGCCACGTTGTGTCGTGCAAACGATACAAACGGGGCACCCCACGTTTGCGTCCAGGTATCTCGACGTATGTACCCGGTTTCAACTACGTGTCGGTAGGTTTCGTTACGTTTATAGCCGTTTCACTACGTTTTAGAAACGTAGTAAAACGGGGTGCCAAAACGTGACAGTGTGACTGGGGCTTTAGGGTTTTAGTTACAACATGTATGCAGATAAATGTAAATATAATAAAACTTCTCCACCCAGGTTAAAGCAGTCAATTCAGCTGGTCCTGGTGATCCTACTATTATAGTGACATCAACCGATGAAGATGGTACGTAAACCTGATATTATCAAGTTCAAGATTAAAGGTTAATTAAAACAGAATTAATGGTATTTTAGTTGTATATGTTTATTATGATACAAAGTACCATAATACGTGATATGGATGTTTCCATAAACGCTGATAAAATTGCATGCATGATTTCTAGAAACCAAAGATCATTAAATTAGATTTGAACTTTTCACAAAATACTATTTACTCCAATAGAATTATATTGAATTTTTATCAATTTAAAGAAGAACATCTTTACTTAGGAAGTCTTATAAATGCCATTGCTCTTATCACGTTTCTAAATGCTTTTAAAATTCTGTAAATAACAAACCAACAAATCCTTTCCATCTTAATATTGGATTTTGAAGCCATAATTCTTAATAAGTAGGGATATTGAACTTTACAATTTGATCTTTTATGATGGGTTCTTTCTCTTTCAGTGCCATCAAGAATTTCTGCCTTTAGGAACACATCTAGATCAGACTCTTCTATTACATTAGAGTGGAATCCTCCAACTGTCACAATTAGTCAGGTCATTTACTATTATGTAAGTTGAAAATTGACAAGGGAAGAAACTTATAGCTGGTTAAAAGTGTTTTAATTTTCAACTTTATGCAGTTGTCAATAGTATTTATCGTACAAAATAATGTTTTAATACATATTTGTATAAGATTATGTTGGTTATTTTAGTTTTTCTTTCTTTTTGTGAGGAAGCTGTTGGATCCTTTTATCATAATAACACTCATTTCTATAATTTAGAATGTATTTGTATATAAAACTGGCAAATTATGCAATTTTTGGGTTCTTATAATACTAGTATTTAATTTTTTATCAAATAAAGAATTTTGGGAATCTCCGCCAGTAATTGTACTTCAAAAAATAAAGAGAAAAAAAAAACAATAAAACAAAATGATTATTTTTAGGTACGGTGTAATTCAGAATCTAAGATACCTTTTACAAACAGTCACTTGAAAGAGGCACAAGTGCCACCTCACCTTAAGAGACATGAATTCACTGACCTACATCCAGCAACGAAGTATATTTGTTCAATCAGTGCAATGGGTCGATCTGGTAATGGGGAGGCTGTAAGCATAGCTGTCTGGACACAATCATCAGGTTATTACTTAAGATAATACTAAAGATAATGCATCTGTTATTGACGAATGTCATACTTAAAAGCATAATGGCACGTTATCTGAAAACAGAAAAAAATATTATGTAATTTTGTCTCTGCTGCACTTGGTCGATATCAAAGATGCTGAATTTGGCTTCTTTTTTTCATATTTTTGGTATATGGGTACTTTTCTTTCCATATGTTTGAATGCCTTGATTCAAATGGTGCTGATGAGAAGTATATTTGAAATATGTATATACATATACAATATAACAAAATTAAATACTTGTTATTGATACCCGTTACTTTGTAACATTGAATAGGTGACAATATATACAAGGCATAATGTTATTGTTATGCAATATTCTCTAACCTTTGTTACTTTCCTAGTTAAGTATAAAGGCTATCGACTTTGAATAATATCTGAATTTTTACAGACTTGAAGGAACCTCCAGTACCAAGCATAGTAGAGCGAACAGATACGACCATAACAATTAAAATTGGACAAGTGTCTGACCCAACAGTCAGGTAAAGTTGGTAATATATTAGATCTTCAAAGTAACATGGATCTTGTTCATAAATGATGATAAAAGAAGAAGTAATTAATTGGACAAGTGTCGGCCCCAACAGTCAGTTTAAGGTGACAATATATTTGATCTTCAAAATTACACGGGTCTTCATAATCAACAATTATAAAGAAGAGGTAAATAAAAGTGTGGCTTATACAACAATAGGCAGTAATAATGTCCTTTTTTATTATGTACGAAAATAACCAACAGTTATCTGATAGTGATTGTTTCGGGTATCTCGACCTTCATGTTTAATATGAAAAAAACTTACTGAATCTAATAATTTAAGAGCCAACACCAATTTTATATATCTCTCCAGCTTTTATCGCATCATTGTTGAGGAGAAAGTAAGCTCTAGGAGAAAAAGAGAAGTCCCAGAGAGCATTAGAGATGTCCAGCTAGACTTTCCTACAGCCAATGCCCGTGGGTCTAGGGTATACGTAGCCGCTCAGCTCACTGAACAACAACCCAGTGTGATTGGTAACTTTGTTATTGGTGACAATCATACGTACAATGGGTACTACAACGCCCCATTATCTCCCAAGAAAGTATATGACGTCTGGTATGGTGCATTTGCTGTTGTAGATGGAGTAAGTAAAGACTCATTGAGATATAGTGATGCTGTATAACTCATTTTCGTTGGGATAAAATTTCGAGGTTACGAGTTTAAATCCTAATTAGTGGATATTAATTTTGCGATTCTTGCCAACTTAATACTTTATAATATCGTAAATTATTCTTACCCATGAAATAAACGAAATAAAACCCCCATTTCTTGTTCTTAAGTTATTTCATGTAATTAAATGTACTAAAATGATTTCTTCTTAATGTTTGGCGTATGTCAGATAGACATTAGGCACATACAGCAATTGTAATTGAGCAATGAATCATGAGCAATTGTTCAGGATTGGATTTCAACAACTTTTTTGAAATATACATTGATAATAATTTGGTGTCAGACACATTTCACAACTACTTGCACTGAAAGTTTTACGAAGAGAAAATCCTTTTATTTTAAACATTTTAGTGGGTCTGCAGGCACTTGATGACTTGAATGGACTTATCTTTGATGTTTGATTAAACTGAATTTCCTTATTGAAAATTTTACTAAAAATCAGCTTTAAGTATAACAAGCTTCCATATTTAAAATTATATACGCTGTCTGAATAGTAAGGGTCTGTCATTATTAGGTTTCTTTTAAAATTGATTATGGCAATTATTTGGTCTACGAAAGTAAAAGAAATTGACAAAGTGAAATCCCCGTAGAACTTGATGCATTTTTCTTACTTGTCTGCATCCCAAGGGAAATTTTTGTGAACTAATGAAAACCTAAGTATTGGTTTTCTTTGATGTTTTTCCAATATTTTATCTTAATCAAAAGTGTCATTTCAAATTTAGAATTGAGAGAATGTTAACGTTATCTTTAATCATATGTTTCTTATACTTTGTTGACTTCAAAATCTGATTAATGCTAGAGTATTCTTGTTAATATTATTAATCACGTTTTAAGGGTCTTATTGAATAATTCTATGACGAAATCAATATTACTGCAGATATGAAAAGAAACTACAAATGTTAACGTTGTAATGTCAAAGAAAGCATTGAAAAAAACAAACAAACTCGTTTTAAGGCAATGTGAAAAGTCCTAAAAATAATTGTTTAAAACTTTCAGAACAGAATATGTCAGTGACGGATCTAAAGGGAGGGTAGGTGTTCCGGGGGTTAAATCTTGTTTTATTTTCGTTTAGATTTTTGGCAAATTAAGTTAGACAAAATTTCAGTGGACTTTAAGTTGACCCTCCCTTTTTAAAGTAGATGTGTCAAATAATTATAAAAACTCATTATTTAACATGATCTAAGACTAACCACAAACCATTGCATAAGGATTTTAAATATGATATTTTTCTTAATGTTTAATATAGGCTCTACGACAGTCTATTGTCAAAGCTGAAAAACAGGTTGTGGGTAAGTATTTGATATGAAAAGTTGATTATTTTACATCGTATCCCTGATAACTTATAAATGATTTAAAACTATTAATATCGTATTTGTTAATTTGATTTTTAGATGTATATATAAAACATTTCCAATTTTACCATTAACTTTTACTAGTAAATAAAAATATAAATGATATCTTGGTTAAATTGTTACTTTCATTCGACATTTATCTTTTTAAACAAAACTTAAAATTTTAATTTGTTTTATTTGTAAAAGTATATAAACTTTTTCCAATTTCTTTTAGCTGCAAGCATAGAGCCAGCACCAGAAGCCAACCATGTACCTGTTATTGTTGCTGTTTTGGTGGTCTTCATACTTCTAATCCTTGTGTTTGCATTACTTCTCTTCCTTTGGAGGTACAAAATCTTGTCATAATTTTTTCATACTTCAGAAAAGGGTTTATTTATCATAACTAAATGGCATAAAATATGTGAGGAATGTTGCAACAACATGGGGGAAATGTTCACTTCCAAAAATACAGACAAAATTACCATATCTTCGCTAGAAAAATTTACCATCTTTACAATTAAAAGTCTTGGATCATGAATGATGAAAGGCTTTCTAGAGTCTTTTCTAAATACAACATTTAAAAGTGATTCTAATATTTCTGAGAATATAAACTTTTTCCAATTTGAGGAAGTATTACTTATAAACAGAACTGTCTTGAATAAAATTTGAAATATTAAAAACAGGAAACGACACATGGCAGCAGAGAGGGAAAAAGCAGAAATGCCAAACTTTGGTCCTACCATTTTACCAGAGCCAGATACTTCTACTCCATCGACGCCTATTGGTAATGATATGTTTGATTTGCTCAAGCTATGGTATAAAAAATCTTTTTTTTAAATATGAAACCTTATGCAACATTTATCTGCGACTTTTGAGTTTTTATACAATACACGTATCAAATACTATGTTACTGCAAATAACCATGAAACCTATTGATATATCATTAAATAAAAATAAAAGTTATATTTTACAATAACAGTAATATTGGCTTAATTAAGAAAATAACTGCCTAAAAAGAAAACTGCAATTTGATCTTTTATTTTAAATGTTTTTGAAACACTTTTGTTAAACAATATAGAAGTATGAAAGTAGTTTTAATCAGAACATTATCATTTATGCATGCATTTCGTGGATGGAAAATTAAAATTAAAAAGTGAGTATGATAATCATATGTTGTATTTAACTGAGATATTAGCTACTCTAGATTTAGGGTGTATCAACCTTTTGTTTTGCATACGTAAAATACAGGTTTATGTAGTCTAAAGTCCCCAGTTTGGTATTTTTGGTTTTACTGTTCTATGCTCTTCATTATCATAAAAAGTTTGGCATTTTCAATATTTTTGGTAGAGCGCCTCTGATGAGTCTTGTATAGACGAAACGCGCGTTAGGCGTAGCAAAATTTATTGTCTGGAACTTTGTTGTCATTTGTATCTTGAGTGGCCATTCACTTGCAAAACATGTAAATTCAGTGATTTAAAGTTTCAATGTGATCCCTCTACTTTGTAAGGCTTTTGTACTTTTTTAATAGTTTTTAAGGCTCATATATCTAATTCGCCAGTTCTTTTAGAAACATTATGTTTGCAGACACAGGTTTATACTTGTACATACATCGTTATATTTGAACATAGTATTTTTCTGAACTATAAACCCATTCAGAGTACTGAAATGTTTTAAAACCCTAAGATTCCTGTATAGCTGTCAAAGTAAAACGACAATGTTATTTTTTAAAAATATGACGTAATTATATCTACCTTTTTAATAATACAAAAACACACTACTCTTTTGATCTTTTGTTTCTATTCTTATCTAAACATTATTAGATCCCAAAAGATTCGCATTAGAATAGAAACGTTGAAGAAAGTACTGTTTTATGGTTGAATTGTTTTGAATTTAAGCAAAACCTGCAAGAAGAACTATGTCATTTTACAAGGAAATAACACAGGAAATTGCAGACCTTAATTTAAGTCGATCAATATCTTTTATCTGGTTTATTCTTTATCCATTCTTAATATAAAAAATACTATAGACTGTGTAATCAAATGAAAGACGAGTTTTCCCAACTGAATGGAAGTTTGCGCTTCCTGGATATTCAAATATGATCTTTCCCCGCATGAGAAAGTTTAATTAACGTTGAAGTGATAAGTTTCAGAGACCTTTGATATTGAATGAAATTTCAAAAAGTTGTGTACTTTTCTCTGTAAAAAGGGAATCAAAGTAGAACTTCTAAGATTTCAAGGCGAAATCATTTTTTAAGAAATCACAATTAGAGATGTAAAGAGCTCTCAGTCTTGGATTTTTCATTTTCTGTATGAATTGAAGATAAACATGCAAATTAACATAAATTTTTAAAAAGATTACTAAGAAATCATTTTTTTAGGGATTTTTGGGAAAATAGTTATTTTGTGTTGTAAGATCTTATGTTTTGTGTCTATTTGTGTAATCCTGGTGTGGCCCATTAAAATAGTCACAACAAAGTGCAAACTAAACAATTTTATCAAGCGCGTTTAGTATTAGATACGAATAATCAGAGAAAAAGGACAAATGTTAAAAAACTTCTTTAAACACGGAGCAAAGTAAATCAAAGCAAAACAAAGTAAAAAAGGGCAACATGCATCTAATTTTATTTTTGTTTGGTTACTTTTCAGATGATGTTGAGCCCCTTATAGCCCCATCTACTCTTAAATATTCTGAAACTGAATCTGAACCTGTTTATGGTAATGTAGATGCATGTGCAGTTCCAACAGTGAGAGTTGAAGATTTATGGGATTATGTCAAACAGAAAAAAGAACACGATGTTGAAGGGTTCCGCACTGAATACAGGGTATTTGATTCTACTTCATTTAACTTTACAGAAAATTTAATTGGTAAATATTGACTTGAAAAATGCAATGTAAAGACATATTTATAAATTCAATCGCTTAACAGGAACTAAAACCTTTACACATTATCTACGGTTTCTTGACTATTTGACATGAGTCATTTTTTGAACAATAACCAATGTAACCTTTCTATTACAGCTTATTCCGGCTGGTCTTACAGCATGCTGTGAAGTCGCTCAGAAGTCTGAAAACAAAATAAAAAATCGTTATGGGAATATTATAGCTTGTAAGTTGTTCTAAAATATTATTTTCAATTTAGCCATAGGAGATTTTATAAATGTCTTTTAAAATCATATCCAAGATTTTTTATTGCTATTTATATTGCCACATTAGTGTGTTTTTATTAATTTCAGGTTTGTTATTAATTGGCTTATTTTTCTGGAAAAAGACGGGTGTATCTGCTTTGTTGCAGGGGTTGGAATTAATGTCTCAGCATTTTGTAAAAATGAATAAAACGTCATTTTTGCATTGTGAATACATAAATTGTCTTCTTATTTAAGAATACTTTTTATCAAAAATAGTATAATACTTGCAAGGAAATTAGAACTTTTTAATACTCAGGCAGTACAAAAAAGGTATCAAGTGGTATAGTTTTATATATGTAGAGTCTTGTTATAAAGTAATATAGTAATTTAAATTTATTACAAAAAGATCATATCATCAGATTTATTTCTATTACAGATGATCACAGTCGTGTGATACTGACTCCAGTAAATGATGATGATATCCACGATGATTACACAAACGCTAATTATATTGATGTAGGTACTTAAAAATATTTTACATATAAATATGATATTTTATAAAAATGCAAAAGTAGCTGCCACACAAAATAATAGTTTATATATACAGAAAAACTGAAAAAAATATGATAAAAATATTAAAACTAATACATGATATATTATTAAACTTTTAAAATGGTTAAGAGAATGACATGTTTTTCATTCCTGGTACTATACTTTTATTTTCTGTTTTAGGGCTACAAAAAGGAAAAAGCTTATATTGCAGCTCAAGGTGAGTGTCATTAGTCAGTATTCTTAGAAAAGCTAAAAATTTGATTTATGTTTACAAAATGCATTCAAAACTTAATTTGCTCTCTTATTTTGCTACTGTGGTCTGCCAAAAAAAGGACGCCTATTAAGTTTTTGATGTGAGATAAAAGCTTGTCTATTCTTATTGCGTTAATTATTTTTTTTCATTAACAAAACACGAAAACGTCGATTTTACCTTACATTTAACATTTATATTGCCTTTTTTACTTTCAGGACCGACTAAGCCAACGATAGATGATATATGGAGAATGGTGTGGCAGGAAGACTCTAAGACAATAATTATGTTGACAAATCCTACTGAGACAGGAAAAGTATAAATCAAACATATTAGTTATATATGTCAATTTGGCTAAATCCAATTCTATTTAAAAGTATGTGATGTTGTTTATTTCGAAATAATTTGTCAATTAATTCACTTTTCTCTTGTTTATTTACATTCATACATAGGTTTAGGCTCAAAACAGTATATTCAATATATTTGCTTTGTATAATTTGACATTTCTGATGGAGTTAACTTAACATTGTAAAAATGTTTCATTTTAAAAAAGGTGAAGTACTTATCACATTTTCCTCTTTCATTTTTTTAAGAAAAAATGTGAACAATACTGGCCTGATGAAGGAAAGCAAGAATATGCAGGATTAACAGTTGAATTTTTGGAAAGCAAAGATTTACCAGATTTTTCTATAAGAACATTCCGAATATCTAAGGTAATATGAAAGATGAATTAATCATATCCCTGTATGCTTTTAAAAAATATTCAAGGATATAGAAGTAAAAAATAAATTCATTTGTATCTTTTGTATATTACAACAAGTCATTTGCTAAGATGAAGTCTGTGCATAACAAAAGTAAAAAGTATTTTTCTACTTTGTAAAAGTACTTAAGTTGGGTATATTTCTGATACAACTCTTAAAGTTGTTTTCATGAAAATGAAAAACAAAACAAAAACAAATCGGACCAGTTGCTTGATGTGTTTTTTACATAACAAAATCATTTTATCTAACCCCCACAACCAAAAGTTTGAAACAAAATATTTTAATATTGGTCAAAGCATTTTTTTATCTTGACAAAATTTTAAACCTACTCTGGAAAACTCATGTTACGGTTATACTATTTACAGGATGACAAAACGACAGTTGTTAAGCAGTTTCATTACACAACATGGCCAGACCACGGTGTACCACGCTTTGGGAATTCATTATTGTTATTCAGACAAAAGATAAGATTACACGATAATTTGGACCATGGTCCTCCTATAGTGCATTGTAGGTAGGTAGCAACTTTGTCCTGGATAACAATACATATGATGTTCAAGCATTCTTCATACAACATAGTGCGTATTCAAATATTTCTAGTTGTTCAAATAACAGTGCGACATATAAAATAAGTATGATTGAAATCATTGAATGATCTGGAAAAAACAAAGTTCTAGGCAAAATCATGTTTTATGAATTTGAAAATAAACAGAACAGAACCGAAATGACGGATGATACATTTTTGTCTCTTCTATAATAATTAGTAACCATCAAAATAATGAACCTATTCTCTTTTATGAATCAAAAAGGTAATAAATCGGGCTTTAATCAGTATTGAATGTCGTTAAATTACAATAAATATGACTTTCATTGCTGATGACGATGTGCAACAAACACAGCCTGGCACCAAACATCAAGATGACATACGATACCTTACGTTGACCAATCACAATTAATGTGAAAGTGACTCATCCTGATTGATATGTCTTGATTATATAGTTTATACAGTAGTGACCAATAACTCACAACGTTTCATTGAGTCATTATTCTGTTTATTAATTAAATTAATTGAAATGCGGGTTTGATTATTGTTGATAGCAATATTCCAGAGAGGAATCCAACATGGTATTGAAGCATTTAGAAATCTTTGATTTATAGTTAATTTGATCAAGATTTGATACGCCATATAAATATTGACAAATTATCAAAATGGCAAGTGAGAATGTGGACTTGTATCATTTACAGTAATGAACAATACCATTTGCTGTTTCGAATTCCTTTAAGCTGTCAGATTTACGATTTTGAATTGTATTTTGTATTAGTTTTTTTTTCTTTCTTCTTTCTTGTTAGTGACAAGACAAACGTGTTGCAACCACCAGGGTCAAGATTCATATTCACGAGTTATGAAGTTTTCATTACGATTATTATGTGATATATTAGAAAAATTTAAAAAAATGTATTGTTTACGACCTTTACAGTTTACTAGAGATTATCTTGACGTGATGCCTGTTGAAATAATAATTTTCACCGATACGCTATTGTGAATATTTTAATGTTTAATAAGAAGTACTTCAAACTAAAAGTCTTTTTTTAATAAATTTATATCCATTGTATCTTTGGAAGTTTTATCCTTTATGTCAAAGCGTCCTTGATAAGGTTGTGACATGCCAATAACAAAAACTAATGCCTGTCTACTATACTTTTTAAAAGTCATGATTACTTTGACCTTTTCAATCTTTGACATTAAGAGGTCCGATTATTCCAAATAGCTGTCAGATAAACTTTGAAATAACTTGTCTGGTCATTTGTCGTATTCTGATAATGTGAAATGACTGATTTAAAATAAAACAGGCTAACAAAAAATACTTTGTTTATAGTGCCGGAGTGGGCAGGACTGGAACATATATAGCAATTGATGTCAATCTAGACCAGGCCAAAAGTGAAGGAATAGTTGACGTTCATAACTTTGTACAGCTAATGCGTACACAGAGAGTTAATATGGTGCAAACCCTTGTAAGTCTAGCATATGTCAACATAATTAATCTCTTATTCAAATGTATTTTCACAATATGTACAGATTTAAACTTATTACTTGATTTTTGAACCTACAGTTTTAAACAAGTAATACTGTGAGCGAGCTCACAAAAGGATACCCCCGCTTCATATTGGACTGAAACCTCAAGTCCAGTTATCTCCCCTGAATGATAACAAAGAGCAATTAAAATTCTTCATGCACATCTACAGATGATGTACTTCCTTCATGTAAAGTTTCATCAAAATCCATTAAGTGGTTTAGGAGGAGTTGCGCTTACGGGGTCTCCCATTGAATAATGTATTTTAAAAGTCTAAGTCCAATTATCTCCCCTGAATGATGTCAGAGTGCGATGAAAATTCTTCATGCACATCTACATATGATGTACTTCCTTCATGTGAAGTTTCATCAAAATCCATCAAGCGGTTTAGGAGGAGTTGCGCTTATGGGGTCTCCCATTGAATAATGTACTTAAAAAGTCTAAGTCCAATTATCTCCCCTGAATGATGTCAGAGTGCGATGAAAATTCTTCATGCACATCTACATATGATGTACTTCCTTCATGTAAAGTTTCAGCAAAATCCTTCAAGCGGTTTAGGAGGAGAAGCGCTTACAAGTTATGTGACAGACGGACAGACAGACAGACAGGGTGTTTCCTATATACCCCCCCAAACTTTTTTTTGCGGGGGGTATAATTAATAAGAAAATTTTTATAGCATCAACAATCGATCTGTTTTATAAACTGGTCAAACATGTTGTTCTGTACAGAGACAAAAGGCGAAGCCTAATTCATCGGTGCTGATAGGGCCGTGACGTCACAAACTCGTCGCTAAGACATTGATATTCAGTTGTGACGTCTCATCAACGAAAAAGGAACATAAAGATCAAAATATTTTAACTTCAGTAAAAAAGGTTTTATGTGTTGACATTTTTAATTTTCCATAAAAAGTTATTCAAATTAATGCGATGATGATTGAAAAAAGCTTGATTTATCAAAGCCCAGACAAACCCTATTTTGTTTATTATTTCTGATCAATCAAAGAAAATCGTCTCTTTGAGTAATGAAATTGATAATAAAAATAGGCTTCGCCTGTTCCCTACGTACGATAGAACAGCTTGACCAGTTTATCTGTTTTACCACTATACAATTTTTAAACTCTTTTACTCTTTTTATTTGAAGGTTGCTATACAGTAGCAAAGTTTTTTTTAATCTAATATAAAAAAAATATCTATGAAACAAAGAATACAATTTCCATGAGTTCTATTTTGTTATTTCATGTCAATGTCACTTAAAGGTTTGGCAACGTCAATGTAATAAGTTTTATTTTCTAAAATGTCTACATAGCAATAAACCCCTTTGAACTTAATTTCTAGGAGCAGTATTTATTTGTATACGATGTGCTACTTGAAGCTTTAATATGTGGTGACACCACGGTCCCTGTGGATAAGTATTTAGACACGTTGTCAGAACTTCTTCAGTATGATGAAGCCATTGGTAAAACGAAGATGGATGAACAATTTGAGGTATTCAATATATCAAATTTAACTGTTGTCTAGACGTTTAAAGTTAATATAGCAATTTGCTCTGAAGGATTATTTCAGAAACAATGAAAGCTAAAGATAAAATTGACAAAGAACAGAAAAAACGACTTTTATGTTTTTGAAATATTGAGTCTGACATTTTGTTGAGATTTGTTTGTATATAAGTATTAGTAATTCCCCTGAGGGCGGATGCCCGATGGGGGATAACTGATTTATACCACGGGACTGTAGAGCGTGCTAAATGAAAGTTTATGATAATTAATGAGGGGGGTCTTTCAGGAATTTAGCCTTATCTACTGATAAAGCATGATTAATGCAGGGTATCTCGTTACATTTTATGACATAGTGGTATAAAGTATAGAATTATCTTCATTTACAGAGGGAATAGAAAATCTCGCTATTCTTTTATTTAGAAAAAAAACCACCATCTTTTGTAATTCAAAGATCGTTCTGGTTAGCAAAAATTACGTTTTATGAAAATATCTGTAGTAATACTAAATATTATTACTGATTTACAACCAAAGATGATTATGTTTTCAGCTTTGTGTAAAGTAAATCATTATACATCAAATTTTCTTATAACTCATTAAACTTATGTCTTTCTTTGAATTTTTAAGATGTTTATATTGATAAAAAGCTTGATGAAATTATAATAAGATAAGGAAAGGTTAATAGTTTTGCTTTATACTTTACGAGAACATCAAAGGATAGATCATATTAATACCATTTAATTTCAAAAATTGAATTAAAAAAATGAAATAAATTCATCTTTTATAGGTGCTTAGACTGTTATCTGCAACCATAGAAAAGGACGATACAACGTCTGCATTACATCCTGAAAATATATTTAAAAACAGATCTACAGAGATATACCCAGGTATGAATAAATACTCGAACAGTCTTTTGTAGGAAGTTTATGAAACTTTATTGGGTTCTAGTATGAAACCAGTCTTTATTGTAAGGCTTACCGTAAATTGGGATATTTTGGTGGTTTCGGATCAAGATGGGCATGTTTAATTTTGGTGTGTTTTATTTTGGCGTTTTCAGAAAAAAAAGTTTATTCTTCAATACTTGTCATAATCTGTACAATCAAAAGCTATTTGCATTTATATTAACAGTTCTACTCTTTTAACATTAATTAGAGCGTTTGTTTTCAAACCCAAGCTCATTATTATATGTTTTGGCTTTTTAAAATAACAGCTCTTTTTGTGTGTAATAATAAAATGACAAACAATAATTATATCCAAGCTGAAACTTAATTGAGTAAACATAAACATGAATAAGTGTTCATTAAAAATTTGTAAAAATGAAATTAAAGAATTTTTTCAATTGTAACTCATTATCCAACTATTTTTAGTCCACACGCCAACTCTAACAATTGTCCGTAATGCATTTGATTATATGCATTCTTAACATATTTTGGCGGGTTTAATTTTGGCACATTCAGGGGAGGCGCCAAATAAACCAAAATTAAACTACATCCAAAATATCCCAATTTACGGTATTATATATGAGAATAAACGTGTGGTATATATTTGATAAACCTATATTTTATTGTCTCCAGAATCAAAGTGGTCAAGATTAGTGATGTCAAGATTATAAAATTTACAAAAGCTCTATAAAGTGCAGTTATAACATTTGTCTGACATGAATTTGTAAGTTATATTGTGAAGTGGTGGAATGTTGGTAGAATGTAATTAATTTTTTATCAATTAAATATAGGTTATCAAGCAGGTGCTTATAAAACTACAAATAAGGTTATGCAGTATATTATATATGGATATATCAGAAATCCAAACAATATCATAAGATAAAAAAAGTCCAGAAAAAGAAAGTCCGCTATGAAAATATCGACAATGTGCATGACAAGGAAACAACTTGGGTGTTTAAATAATATTGCAATATAACAATCGGAAAATTCGGAATTATTTCTGTGGTTATATTTGTATCCAACAAGATTGATACTGGTCTGGTGACAAACTTCGAGAATCTCTGATTTCATCATGTTCAACTTTCCGTTCATCTTATCAAGATCTTGTCGGTTGTCAAAGAAGGACAACAAGCATACTGTGACACTATTCATAATCGTAGTGGAATCAATGACATGTAAATTTTAAAGAACTCAAAATATTTATTAGATAATTTTAGATCCTGGTCATTTTCTGAGGTTTATTCTTTGAAAACTTTCCATCTTTCAATTTTGTACACCACATTGCCACACAAAAAAAATTATTGTCGTCTGAAAAAAGTTGTTTTTCAAAGTTTTAGGTTATAATTCTACCTGTTTTACCAAAATGTCTTAAAATAAAATTTGTTATACTTCGGACCAAGTTTAAAGTATGCTTGTTTCCTTATTGCCAACATATTTGTCACATTTGGAGGAGAGCTTTTAAACAACAAATTGGCATTTCAAAGGACACATATTGTGCTCTTCTCCTCGCCGATTTTGTTTATATTCTTACGAGACTGAAATTCTTCATGAACTTGTAAAGAACAAGAAGATGAAAGAGGCAATGTCCCTTTAATCTCACTTTCAAATATATCGACGATGTCCTCTCCGTCAACAATATTTCGTACCCGGGGTTTCGCCGCTCAGCGAATGAATAAAACATAACCAGATTAACCGACTTATAAAAACCTACTTTTGCACTTTGTATCATTACATATAAATGTGAGTTTGAATATACTCACGTCTCTTTATGTTCATTATATGGCACTTAACAGTCTGGTAAACTATCAATGAGATTGTCGTCTCCTAAGGGTATCTTCAAGACATAGCACAAGTTTTACGTTGTCCTGAGAGCATTTTGGCATTTCTTTAGCCCTGGAAATATGAAAGTAAGAAAGATTTATGAAATTGGCTTTTATTATATACTCTTCAAAAAAAGTTACGCATAGATAGAAAATTCCCCGTAGGTTTAATGCAAATCGAAACAATTTCAAAATATTATTGCCGAGCTATTCTGCAACCGATTTTCACGAAATAAAATCCAGTAGAAAGAAAACAAAATAAAGAATGTTTGATTAATTTTGACCGAAATCCTAACTTCAATGGTTTTTAAGAGATTGTGAGTAGAACACGACTAATGTTTTTCACGAAACATTTTGCATTGAATTAAACGGGAAATTGAATCGTAAAATGTACACTTGAGTTCTACTTGCAATATCTTAAAAAGCAGCGATGGTACGATTTTACTCAAAATTAAACAAACAATCTCTATTTTGTTTTCTTTTTACTGGATTTTATTTCGTGAAAATCGGTTGCAGAACAGCTCGGCAATAATGTTTTGAAATTGTTTCGATTTGCATTAAACGTACGGGGAATTTTCTATCTATGCGTAACTTTTTTTGACGAGTATATTTAAGCCGCTTGAGAATGTGTCTTGAGCAGTCCCTTGATAATTAAGCATTTGTTATAGTTCGATAAAGCATCTTCTTTTTAATAGTGATGGAAAAAAACAAAGATGTAAATATTTTATTTCAGTTTTAAGGGGTCTTTTTGATGATATTCAATAATTAAATATCGTATAAATGCATTACTCCGTCATCAACACTTTTTTGTTACAGAACGCATCAAAGCAAGAAATTATATGTTCAAATTTCAAAAATTTCTAAACACTAAACCCTAAGATTCTGCTTACTCCAGATAAAGGTTGATCTTAGTCAAAATTTGGTGGTTTTGTGTTTGTATTTTGGTATTGTTGTTCAAAGCTTTTCATATTCTGAATAAAGTGTTAGGCTTTTCAATATTTTGGAAGTGCGCCTATGATTAGTCTTGAATAGACGAAACGCGTATTAAAACAGTATAAAGAAAAGTTCAAATAAATATGTTTTGAAATCTTGTTTTCTCCTTTAAACGTTAATACCAGTTCCTTCCTTCAGAAACACTTTTCTACATTATTGAGCTGTAAAAAGGCGTAAATGATCAGTTCAAATAAATTTCAAATTCTACATTGAAGGTAATAATTAAAAAAAAAGGTACATGCATGTTTACTAAATCTATTTTTTTTTTGCTAATGTCGACAAGATTTTTTTTTCAGTATGTTTAAAGGGAGAGCGCTCTTGTAAATCTTTGTTAATCGTTTATCAAATAATGTTTTTCAGTTGTCTTTCTTTCTACGAATTATTTTTTTATTTTTTTCTTGCAGCTAATCGATGTAGACCTTATTTAACGACACCGGTAGAAGATCACAACGATTATATCAATGCTGTCTTTCTGAATGTAAGGTTTTACTTTACCGATTCTGTTGTGTTTAAGTTGATTAATTGAAAACTTTGGTGAATGACATTAGAACTAATATTCTTTGACATTTTTATCTGATTTTATTGAGATTTTGTGTCTAGATAGTAATTGATATCAAATGAAAAGGCGATGTTATTTTTATATATTGAAAACTTAAATAGAAAGTTAAAATATGAAATCCATATATTATTCAACATTCCTTATCTGAACTTAACCACCAAACTTAACTTTTAATATTGATTGTATTATTTATGATTAACCAAAAATAAAGCTAATGTCTTTTAAGGGTTATTAGAAGAAAGATCCACATGCAATTATCGATTTCTATTGAAATAAATTTTCAATATAAAAAAGAAGTTAAAGACATTATCTTCGATTTCTGTGTTATTACCTGAATATATATATGCATTATTGGTTGTATTATTCAAATAACAGCTTTGTACTTTATGCTGATAAGACAAGCAATAACTTAAATATGTCCTCTCTAATAGTTAATTCTTCATTT
The DNA here is from genome assembly GCA_963971305.1 of Arcuatula senhousia. Lineage (NCBI taxonomy): Eukaryota > Metazoa > Mollusca > Bivalvia > Mytilida > Mytilidae > Arcuatula > Arcuatula senhousia. The sequence goes on along the minus strand of OZ020303.1, from coordinate 44,635,000 downwards.
AAGGGTTATTCAAAGAAGGATGCTTTTATAATGACACAAATGCCGCTACCAAATACAATTGTTGATTTCTGGAGAATGATTGTTGACCATAATTCATTTTGTATAGTAATGCTGAATGAAATAGAGACTGGGGAAAAGGTGTGTAAAATAAAATCAGACATGTTAAAATTGAAATTCAAAAACGTTATTTTGCCTCAATGACACTTAAATTGTAAGAATTTAAATTATAATTACAGCAAACGAAAAATGAAAATAAAATTGACCCAAATTAATATATTGCATTCATGTTCTAATTACTCCAAGACATAACAAGTGTTATTCAATGAAGCACTATCGATTTTTTCACCTCTATTTCACAAAGAATGCACCAAGGTTGGACAACTATGCTTCTTGATTTATTCATTACTTCGATTGCAACTAACTTCCTGATTTTCTTTGTTTTGCTTTCACATTTTAGATTGATCACCTATGATCAGTAGTTTGCTGTTTTCTTTATAAGTATTCAATCAAAAACCACTCACAAAATGATGTTGCGAGTTATTGTATATTTTGTTTTAGACTTGTGAACCTTATTGGACAATGGAAACATGTGGGGAAAGTTATGGCCCCTTTATTGTCGAAACGACTGCTGAAATCAAATCCGACCCTAGCGTCACTGTCCGAGATTTTACAATAACAAATACACTCAATGTAAGTAAAAATTATCTTAAACAATTAATTCAAGAATTAGACAAATATCATGTTTAGGTTGGCACATCGATGACAAAAACTTACTCGAACATTGAATAAGTCATGTTAAAACTATCGTTCAGAAGATACAAAGTTTATACCTAATATTTTCCAAGAAATCTTTATTTTAATTATGTATATACTAGTATTTATAGTAAAAATAATGAACCATATTGATTTTATTTAATTTTGGATTGATAAGTTTAGTATTATTTTTAGCCACAAGAAGTGCCTCGGGTTGTGCGACAGTTTCATTTCCATAGATGGCCAGATGGTTCAAACGTACCGAGCTCAAAAGCGGCTTTGTTAGAACTTATCGAAACAGTGAAAAACTGGCAAAAACAGAGTGGGGATAGGCCAATTACTGTTCACTGCATGTAAGATATAAGATCATCTCATCTAATGTTTTGTGCATTAAAATGTCATGTTCAACACCATCCTCTCTTTTCACCAATTGACCATCCCTTTATCTATTGCAATGATACTAAAGCTTGGTTATTGTGAGTTCAGTTTCATTTCGACTTGTTGGTTGCAGATTAGGAGTTGTGTTTTTTTTTTCTTTTATGGAAAAGAAGTGGTTCAGTACAACAACCAGCGGAACACTAATAAAAAAATCACTAACCAATACGTTCAACAAAATTTGAATTTTTCCACCAGTGGCTGATAACGAAGGAGGAATTTTTTAGGGACCGTATGAGACGTATTTGTTTTTTGGTAACCTTGGTCAAACAGTCTGCCACAGAGATAGTGGTGTCGTATAAAAAATCAGAAAAAATGTAAAAGCCTTGGCATAGTTTCCATATAAACACCGTAAGCATGTGAGGTAGGTATAGAAGAAAATGAGATGTGGAATAAGTGTACGCGACACAACCTACATTATAAACGTATATTTTAAATATCCACAATGGAAAACAGCCAGCAGCCTTCAATGTGACCAGCGGTCGCTGCTCGCTGTTTTTCAATTGGCCCCTGGATTGAAAATAAAATACATATGATTCAAGCCCAATCCCAAAGTGCATTGAAAGACCCTCTTCTTGACAAAAAACAATTAACAAAAATTCGACTAAATACAAACATAAGCTTTGATAAAGATTCCTGGCTTAGGACAGGCACATTAAAATGTGGCGGGGTTAAACTAGTTTTTTGGCGCCAACCTTCCCCCTAATGATAATCAATAACAAAGCACAAACTAACACACAGTAAAAATCAAATCGATAGAAGTTCAATTCAACAAGAGAGTATCTGAGACAAAAGGACAACAGGTAATTAACGGGACGTAAAGATACTCTCTTGAGAACACTCGAAGTTACTGACAGCTAGCTAAGAAGCATCCATCGACTGATGTAAAAAAATCAAGTATGTCGATTTTAAATCCGACACAACACGTCAAACACTTGATTTGATGATGCATCATCACACAAAACCGACACACTTGACCGCTGTAATGCTCAAAATGACATAAGTATAAAAAGGTAATAAAAAGGTAATTAACATTTTAAAGTAAGTATCAAATTATCAATATTTTTACCAAAGAAGACTAAATTCAAAGATTTTACTAAAATATCCATTTCATAACCTTTATTTAATAAAGTTTTAAGCCAATTTTTCATTCCCAAGGGATTGTTTTTGAATTTATTTGCTCTATAAACAACATTACCGTAGAAATCTGGATGGGATATTCCCTTTACAATCAAAAGTCGTCGTGTACAGTTAAATTTTCCAATAAGGTATAGATATTTATGATAAAACTTAGTAAACGACTTCACTAATTTGTGGTAACGATATCCTTGTTTTAGTAATTTTTTTGTAATACACCGGTTTTTATCATTAAAATCAGACACACCACTGCAGATCCGAGCATATCTTACCAACTGTGAAATATATACTCCGTAAGACGGAGCAAGTGGAACATCTCCCTCTAGAAAAGGAAAATTCACAATAGGAAATGAAAAGTCATCCCGTTTATCATATATTTTAGTGTGTAATTTTCCATTGATTATACTTAAATCTAGATCTAAAAATGGGCATCTATCACCAGTAAGGTTAGATTTATTCAAAGTTAATTCCTTGGGATAAATTTCCGTAATAAAATTAGAAAATGTCGGATTGTTTAGTGAAAGAACGTCGTCTAAATATCTGTATGTATAATTAAAAGTTTCAATGAGATGTTGTCTGTTGGGGTCTTTTTGAAGTTTTGCCATAAATTGGGATTCATAACAATACAAAAAAAGGTCAGCAATAAGTGGGGCACAATTAGTTCCCATAGGGATGTTGCTTTCAAGGTTAGGGAAATTTATGATTTTAAAGTCTCTTTCATCGTAACTTTTTGTACTGAGATTACCACCACTGTCATATCCAAGAATGATGTGAAGCAATTTGACAACAAAATTCTTACAAACAAAATCTTACATAATGACACAACATGATACGATTCTATCAATATTTTCTAATTACTATTTTCAGGAATGGTGTCCATCGCAGCGGTCTGTTTGTAGCAGCAAATTATGTATTAGAACGGATAAAGGCCGACAAAGAAGTTGATGTCTTCCAGGCTGTAAAACAAATGAGATTAAATCGACCACAATTAATTGACAATCTGGTAAGAATAGATTACAACGTTGATATATTGAAGTCCACAAGATTGAAGCCATGACATTTTCATCGACACATTGGCATTTACAAAAAAATCCCACGTTATTTGGGAAGTAGCTTTTCTGTTCTTGTCAAAAACACACGTAACCATATCGAGAACCATATATTAGAAGTTTGATTTACAAAATATAAGTATAAATTTATGTATATTGGTATGTGGAATAATAGGATTCTAGCAGTAAAAGTTAAATCACTTTACAGTACCTTCCTTCTTTCATTTCTGTAATCCCAGAATAAAAATATGTAGGAACAGTCTATAAAATCATACAATAAGACCTTCAATTGATTCAAATTATCCGTAAACTACTTAAGTACATTTTTATTTCATTACAACATTTAAAAACCAATAATGATTTGAAAGTTCTGAGGAATCACTCTAGCTTAAAGACTGAGAAGTCTTATTAATGTGTATTTACCACTATTTCATTTGTTGTAATTATTTCCAATAACAATTTCAACTATTTTGTTTTGCTTACAGGAACAGTTTAAGTTCTGTCATGAGATTGCTTTTGAGTATTTAAACAATCAACACACATTCTCTACGTTTTCCTGATAATGGCTACAACAAGGAAGACTTTCCCTTGACGCTAATTAAAGAAATAGAACGTGCCAAAATAGCGAATAGCAGTAATTTCGATTAGTGACGATAATTGGTGCTACTTCATGAATAACATGCAAATCAAGAGACATATCATTTTAGATAATTATAGAGGCTTACCTCACAGACTTGGTGCAGAATATACAATGAGAATTTAGACAAATTCTCAGACCTACCACTGAGATGCATTATTGAGCATCCTTATGTATGAAATTCAATTATCATACATCTTAATGTGGAAATTTATTGAAAACTAATCGTTCATAGGTGTGAAACCATGTAAATATTTTGTATGGACGACTCATATTGCTCAGTGACAAAAGACATGAACATGGCATCCAGACAATGCAAATTACACCTCTTATAGAGTGTTCAGTTGAACAAGACACAAATGTAAATGAAAAACAATTTGCTTTGTTTGTTAGACAAAGTTCTGTGATAGTAACATTTAGTAAATTCATATTTTGTCTATAATAGTATTTATATCACATATGTCTATACCCATTGTTATATAATATTGTAATGTTTTATGAGTTGTATGTCTTGCAATGCAAAGAGAAAGCTGAGTGTTCATTATAAGTTCAGAAATACCGGTATATACTGTTTAATATTTCATCAACTGCTGTTATTTGTAAAGGTCAATTGCTTTACTTATCATTATATGATTCTAGTCATTGTTAATTTGATGTTTTAATAGTATGTTTTAATTCATGTTATGTTTATTATAATATTGAATTCATAATTATTATAAGTGTACAATTGTTTTCATGATGCATCTGTTCTGTACTATTTGTGCATAAATTTCTTACATGATTCTTGTCTATGGAAAGAACAGATAAGGTTTGAAAATTCAGAAAATAAAGTAATTGCAGCATAGCTTAAGATATTTTTACATTCGTTCATAAATTTCTTGAAATACTTTTGGTTTTTCTATGAAATTAATAATGAATTTGATCTTAAAGAGCTACGGATACAGAACTATAGTTGAATTGTGTTACTGTGAAATATGCTACATACTTTCTAGAATATAAATGCTTGAATTTCTGTCATGAACTTTTATTTTTCTGTGGGAAGAGAAGATAAGGTTTGAAAATTTATAAAATTTTCTAAATGAATCATAAACATAAACGAAAAAAAAAGTATGTCAGATTATATTTGTTCCTGTCTACAAATTTATCAAATTGTATAAAAGGACCATGTAATGCAACATAACTCAAGCTTAAAACTATTTAGATAAGGTTACTATTCAATATGATTGAGTTTATGTTTTCTGTCCTGACTTATTGCTTTTTTGTTTACATTTTCAGCAAGTTTTACAAAAAAAGTAACATGTACAGCTATATAGCCTGAATCATAACTATGTTGATCAGGTTACAGATCTTATACTACATCTTTGATAGTATAATGAAGTTGACCTTGAAGAGCTTTGGAAACGAGAGAGAAACTATGTTGATTATATTACTTTACAATACATGAATCCTACATAAGTTCTAGAATCTTTACAAATCTGTCAAGACCTTTTGTTTTTCTATGAAAAGGTTAATGATGTTGGCCTTGAAGATCTACGGAAACTCATCTACTGTTATAATTTGTGTTAATTGTATTATTGTGCAATTATGTTTCTGTTCATCCTACGCCTTTTAGAACCCTTATTTTTGACATTTGTATTTTTGTAGGAAGAATAGTTATAAGGTCTCAAATTCAGAAAATGTTCTTAAAGGATCATCAACAGATACAGGATGATAACTAAGTATATGTTATTTGGTTTATAAACATTGTTTTAAAGAATAGGTAAAGCTTCATAAACTCAGTATAAAACTACTGTTCAATATAGTGTTTTCATTCTATTTCGTTATGCATGAATATCTAGCAATACATTTTCTTTTTACCATGAAACTAATAATGGACTTAACCTTAAAGAGCTACGGAGACATAGGCTGTTTTCAGTTGACTAGATTTAACTCGAGTTACAAATAAACGACTAGAGTTCGTATTTGGGTAAACCCCGATGACCTTTAACCCCTACTCGAGTTCAACTATGGCCAAAGAAGGGTTGGTAAAGTACGTGACGTCATGAGTAGAGTTTAAATGCGACAATGTGACTGGATTTGAAAAATAATACTTATAAAATGTTTAATTTACATTAAGTTACTTTAGAAAATGCTGTTTTTTAATTTGTTATCTAAAAGTCTTGAAGTTTTATTGTTATTATACTGTCGCTATGGTCAACTGTATGCTAGAGTACCGTGTTCTATTGACAAAAAAATAACGAGTAAACCTGATACTAGAATAACTTGTTCAGTTGACAAATCGAGTACGCATGACCCTACCGAGCTATTAATAGAAATTTACTCTACTGGGGTTGACTCAAGTAGGTCAACTGAAAACGGCCTAAGCTATAGTATAATTGTTAATCTAAACACCTTCTAAATGCTTAAATTTCTGTCTTGGCATTTTCTTTTTCCGTGGGAAGAAAAGGTAATGTTTGCTAACTCAGATGTTCTAAAAGGGCCATAAAAACCCCGAAAAAAAAAAACAGCTATAGCATTTATAAATTGTGCAATGGTACCATTTTGTTCTCTTCCCACATACATTCTAGGATAAATATACATGTACATAAATTTTTGAACGACCGTTTTTTTTTCTGTTTACAAATTCAACAAATTCTTTAAAAGAGCCTTGCAGAGCTACGTTGGTTAGATAACAGTATATTATGATATTTTTATTTTAAATATACATACGGTCTAGAATATTTAAGTATAAACTTGTAACCAGACATTTTGTTTTTCTAAGGAAAGGCTAATAACGTTGGCCTTGAAGAGCTTTGAAAAGCCAGCTAAAGTTTAATTATATTATTGTACAGTTATGTTTTATGTCCATCCTAAATACCTTCTGGAATATAAATGCATGGATTTATGTAACTAACTTTTGTTTTTGTGTGGGAGGAAAAGATAAGGTTTGCAAATTCAGAAAATGTTCTAAAAGGGTCATAAACAGATACGGGAAACATCTATAGTATGTGTTAATTGTGTTATTGTGCCATTTTGTTTTTTATCCTATGGAAGTTCTTAAATACATATGCATGAGTTTCTGTCATGACCTTTCGTTTTTCCTTGGAAAGAATAGATGAGGTATGATACGATATGACTGGAGAGATATTGATGTTAAGAGACGATTTTCTAATAACTAATTATTGAGAGCGTTCTGATGTATAATTTTATGAAGTCTATCTGCTCTGACAGGAATACTGATACAGTAATTCTGAGAATCATTGCTCACATTTATATTCAGCTTTTAACGTTAGATAACATCTATGCTTTATAGATCGTACTTATAAAAAAAATAAATGTGATTTTATAAAAACTGAAGATGCGTCAATTAATTTGCCATTGTTTACAAAATTTTGAGTTTTATTTATAATAATATATTTACATGTAAAATTACTTTGTTAAAATGATGGAAGCAATATTTCTTACAGAGTAATTTTATATGTTTTTTCACTGCAGATGTCTTTTTCATTTCTTAACTATATATGATGCATTAACTCGCGTCTCAAGGTTACAAATCTGCAATTTCAAAATCAAAATACATAATGAAAAATATGAAAAAAAAACATGTTGACATCTCGAAGAAACCAATGGTATCTGTCTGTTGAAACCGGAAGAAAAAAATGACAACAAAACAAAGACCTACCTAAAATGGAATCAACAGCACAAACTTATGTCAATACAAAATAAAATTCATGTGTCGTTTCCCATGGGTCATTTCAAAAGAAATGAAGGGTTTCTTGCTGATACCAATTTCTGTAGGAGAGATATTGTATGATGTTTATTCTGCTGAGGTCATAATTTAGAACGGTGTTGTTCCATCTCAATCTTGTTAAGATAATGTTAAACATTCACGTTCCATAAGTGAAATGACAAACAGTTCTTTGAATTTTGAAATATAATAGGTAATAACAAAATTACCGAACTTGGAGAATCAATCTCGATTGTCCATAAGACGAGACAAAACAAGAAAGACATAGCGGAAAAATTGAAGACCGCAATTGTCCTGACTTGGTACAGGCATTTCAAAAGAAATGGTGGGTTGAACCAGGTTTTAAGGCGCGCCAAACCTCCCTCTTCCATTTCGATCTTTGGGTCCGGTAGTTACACAAAACACAATAGGTTTGTGATGACATATCAGGGATACTAAGTTATGTTTCTTTCGATTTGAGCCATTTTTAAAAATAATATAAATTTATAAAACAATATTGAAGTTTTGATTATTTGTTTTCGATGTACTTTTATGACATGATCTTAAAATGAAGTTTTAAAGAATACATAATAAAATTATAGTCATGTGCAAATGTTTATTAGGCCTATATTTCATATTATTCACCATAGTAAAAAAGTATCAAAATACACATTTTAACAGACACGAAAAAGATGCACATTTTTAATTATTGATATTGTATGCTTAAGTGTGAACTTCACAGAAAAAACTACACCACATTAATAAACATCCAATCTATATTCAAATGAGCAAAGAAGTGTCAATGATGCATTGCCGGGGGAGGGTAACTATGTAATTTTTTTGGTGGGGATGTGCCATTTTTGATTTGAATTCAATACCCATGTTTATATAAAATTTTAAAAAAATTTCATGACCCATAATTATATAAAATTGACAACTTTTATGACCCATATTTATATAAAATAAACATTTTTATTGCCCATATTTAAATTTAGTTAACTGTTATACAGTTAGATCTATTGATGTTTTTAATTATTGATATATTATAGCTCTTAATTGTTGCCAAATATAACTAGGGAGGAAAATTTTTTTCTTACAGCTTATTGCTGATGCTGAATTTCATGGGGCATATCAAAATGGACAAAACATGACCCATATTTATTTGAGACCATATTTTGTTCAACGAAAGCTAAAAAGCATACCTATTTTTATATGAAATTATCTTAAAACTATACCCATTTCTATATGAAATTATCTTAAAACTATACCCATTTCTATATAAATTTCCCCCAAAACCTTCCCATATTTTTTGCACATCCACGTTCACCTTTATACAGGGAGTTACCCCTCCCGGATGCATAAAAGCCATTTAAATATCTACCAAAAGGCTAGTTAGACAACAGCAATAAAAACGAACAACACAAGTCAAACACACTAAAGCAGCTAAACTACACACGATCAGCAATGCAAACTAATGTCGGATTTGACATTACAAAAACCCTATGACAAACCTACATGAACATCTGTACCTATCTGAGATTAAGAAATTCCAAAAGGTGGAACTGCTGATCGCAGTTTGGTTGACTACCAGTGTGTTTTGTTATGTGCGTTTTTAAAATGTTTTCTTGTAAGTAGCCCGATTGTGTCTTTGGACCTTTCAGTCTTCCAATATTTGAATGTCCCCTGGGCAAAAAAAGCTTTTTGTACACAAACCCTTGATGCCTGTCATAAAATGTCATGAGTAAAGACAGCAACAGAGAAACACCATAATCAAGTGCTAGCATATGTTGCGTTAGACGTTAGCTCTACCAAAGAACTCGTGATATAAAAAAATTATCGGTAATTATTACATTTTACCTTTGATGTTTTCCGATGATAAACTTTGTATCATGAACAGGTGTGTAGCACCGAATTTATCGGGTCAGTAGGTGACGTAGCAAGTTACAGTGCGCACACAAAAAAGTTCCTTATGAAATACATTAAAAACATTTTTAGAAATCACATTTTGTCGCTCGAGGATTACCGATAAAAAGAATATAGGACTTTTCAAATCTTGTGATCGAGTTTTTCACTGGTTTATGGTTCACCCTTCGGGTAAACCATAAACCAGTGATGAACTCGATCTCAAGATTCAAAAGTCCTATATTCTATATTTACCGACTAAGAAATATTACAATAAAATGCATTCCTTAAACTCCATTACAAAGAGTAGGACATCACTATGGAAGCACAACAGGGAAATTTGGCACGTTCTTCATAGAGCTCTGTAAATAAAGGTTTACCACGAGTGTCAATTTCGATTCTATATGCAGAAAGACGCAAAATCAAGGATTGTATAATAAAGACATCAAGATATAACGAAGGACGAGGTTAAAGGACAAAACATTGCCACGGTCAATAATCTTAAAGTGAATGCATGTATAAATTTTAAGAGCTGTAACCTAAATAATCAAGTTTATGTACCAATCACTATCGATCGCCAAAAAGGCCGATAGAGGGAGCTGAAGTATTGATCGCAGTTTGGTTGACTACCAGTGTGTTTTGTTATGTGCGTTTTTAATTTTTTTTCTTGTAAGTAGCCCTAAAATAACCTAAAATATTTGAAATCATTGACAAATCCAATGAGGAAGGGGTGTTCCGGGGTTTTAACCAAGCCTTTTCCTTTGTTATTTTCTTATAGATTTTCTGCTTATCTAATCTGGATCCCCTTTCGTCTTTTGTGGATTGTAGTTGAAACCTTCCCTTTAAAATGTCTGGATCGGTTCCTATTTAAAATTGAACTGTTATCACAAATTTCAGTTCCTTTTAATAATGTTTTATTTTATTTCATGTTACGACTTGAGTTCACGATGTGGATTTCCGTTCGGTTGATTTTGTGTTTTGTGTTTCTTCGTGCCGTTCTTGTTCGTGTTTACTGGTTTCGTCGTTGCCCTTTCTGACTTTTGACACTCGAATGCCCAATTGGTGCCTATTTGCCTCTTTTATGCGCCTGCAATTATAGTTGGGGTATATTGTTTTACCCTTGTCCGTCAGTCCGTCCGTTCGCCCGTGCCACAAAATTTCCGGACTTAATTTCCACATGCTTGCAGACATTGAGCTGATGTTTGGTATTTGATTCTATCACGATAAATTACAGATCAAGTTCGCGTTTCGTTCCGGTCCGTTGATTTTCACCCAAAATATTGCCTTCTTCAGGACTTTTTTTCCACATGCTAAAAATATATTGAGCTGATTTTTAATATATGAGTCTATCATGATGAGTTAAAGATCAAGGTCGAGTTTTGTTCGGGTCAGTTGATTTTCATCGAATTTCATGGCCCTTGGACTAATTTGAAGAAAATAACAGTTTTTTGGAGTTTTTTCTGCAATTTTGAGTCAAAGTCAGTTTGTCCATACATTGCAAGGCATCATCTGTGTCTTTCAGTAAAAAACACTTGAGCTGTCTAGTTTTATGATGGCGATGAAAAAGTCTTTTACTTTAAACATTGTATACTGGGAAGCGGGGGCATTACCATTTCTAGTTTAAAGATGACGTGGACGATTAATTGTCATACCATTGGAACAGACAAACCCCCGTATTTGATTGCACTTATATCCTTTATCTTAAGGCGTTTTAACTAACCAATATTTAGAAATGTGTGAGATTCACTTATGGCTAGTAATTTATGACCAGAACTAAGTTTTATGAGAGCTATATGGGAACATTCAATATCTCTAAAACACTTTGTTTTGCACTAGAACAAGGTAAATTGTAATGCATTTTCCCTGTATATTGGATTATAGACTCCAGACTTGAAAAAAAGTGTTCAAAATAAATTATTTAAAAACTGAAAAGTTATATATATATTTATATCTTAAAAAATGTTAAGTTATTCCCTTAATTTTCGTAGCAAAAAGGAATAAAGGTTCAAAAAGATTTTATCTTGTGTATTTTTAAACACTTTATACAGATTTGTTTGGTTTGCTTCTCTTTATTTTGTTTACTAAGCACAAAAAGGCTTGCTTCCGGCATTTTGGTCTGATGGTCAATGTCCAGATGCCGGGAGAAATGTGAAATCTGCTTTAAAAACTATGTTTCTAGCACAATCACATTGTCTCTCAAGACCAGATGCCGGGTGAGAGCGCCTATGCTATTGGCTTTTTAGCTACCAAGAAGGGAGATTCAGAAGTTTTTAAGAGTTTGATAACCATCAAATACATGTACCGGCAATTTCTGATAGCTTAATTAAAAATTGCTTTACACTTCTTCCTTTAAAATACACATTATACCATAAGAACAGACACACAAAAAACGTATAAAGGCGTTATTACTAACCAATATATAGAAATGTGTGAGATTCACTTATGGCTAGTAATCTAAGTTTTATTAGAGCTATCTTGGAACATTCAATATTTCTATACATGTATATATAAAACAGTTTGTTTTGCACAAGAACGAGCTAAATTTGAATGAATTTTTCCTGTAAATTGGATTTTTAGTCTCCAGGCTTGGAAAAAAAAAATTTAATATTTTTTTTCATGAAAAATTATTTATATCTATATCTTAAAATATGTTAGTTTATTCCCTTAATTTTCGTAGAAAAAAGGAATAAAGATTCAAAAAGATTTTATCTTGTTGGGTATTTTTTTATACTTTATACAGATTTGTTTGGTTTGCTTCTCTTTATTTTGTTTACTAAGCACAAAAAGGCTTGCTTCCGGCATTTGGGTCCGATGGTCAATGTCCAGATGCCGGGAGAAATGCGAAATCTGCTTTAAAAACGATGTTTCTAGCACGTCGCACATTGTTTCTCATGACCAGATGCCGGGTGAAAGCGCCTATGCTATTGGTATTTTAGCTTACCAAGAAAGGAGATTCAGAAGTTTTTAAGATTACAAATACCAAAAGGCGAGTATAAACGGTTAATTTGGATATGCTATATATCGATATTTCAAGGAGTAACCTCTCATCAGTAGCATTTAAACCAAAACATTGGAAGATCAAATTCCAAAACAGTTGAAAACGAAAAGTACTCTAAACCAAAACGTTCGAACAAGGAAGCCAAATCCAGCACCGAGGATATCCACCATGTGCATTACAAGGAAAGAAACCTGGTGTTTTCATCAATTTTGAATTTAACAATCGGAAATTTCAGCGACAATATATTAGAAATTTTATGGTAATTCGTGTCAGACAAGTCTGACTACCAGGCTTGTGATTACCCTCGGGGACCTCTGGTCCACCAGCAGCGGTTATCGCCCAGTGGTTTCAAAATTACAAATACCAAAAGGCGGGTATAAACGGTTAATTTGGATATGCTATATATCGATATTTCAAGGAGTAACCTCTCATCAGTAGCATTTAAACCAAAACATTGGAAGATCAAATTCCAAAACAGTTGAAAACGAAAAGTACTCTAAACCAAAACGTTCGAACAAGGAAGCCAAATCCAGCACCGAGGATATCCACCATGTGCATTACAAGGAAAGAAACCTGGTGTTTTCATCAATTTTGAATTTAACAATCGGAAATTTCAGCGACAATATATTAGAAATTTTATGGTAATTCGTGTCAGACAAGTCTGACTACCAGGCTTGTGATTACCCTCGGGGACCTCTGGTCCACCAGCAGCGGTTATCGCCCAGTGGTTTCAAAATTACAAATACCAAAAGGCGGGTATAAACGGTTAATTTGGATATGCTATATATCGATATTTCAAGGAGTAACCTCTCATCAGTAGCATTTAAACCAAAACATTGGAAGATCAAATTCCAAAACAGTTGAAAACGAAAAGTACTCTAAACCAAAACGTTCGAACAAGGAAGCCAAATCCAGCACCGAGGATATCCACCATGTGCATTACAAGGAAAGAAACCTGGTGTTTTCATCAATTTTGAATTTAACAATCGGAAATTTCAGCGACAATATATTAGAAATTTTATGGTAATTCGTGTCAGACAAGTCTGACTACCAGGCTTGTGATTACCCTCGGGGACCTCTGGTCCACCAGCAGCGGTTATCGCCCAGTGGTTTCAAAATTACAAATACCAAAAGGCGGGTATAAACGGTTAATTTGGATATGCTATATATCGATATTTCAAGGAGTAACCTCTCATCAGTAGCATTTAAACCAAAACATTGGAAGATCAAATTCCAAAACAGTTGAAAACGAAAAGTACTCTAAACCAAAACGTTCGAACAAGGAAGCCAAATCCAGCACCGAGGATATCCACCATGTGCATTACAAGGAAAGAAACCTGGTGTTTTCATCAATTTTGAATTTAACAATCGGAAATTTCAGCGACAATATATTAGAAATTTTATGGTAATTCGTGTCAGAAAAGTCTGACTACCAGGCTTGTGATTACCCTCGGGGACCTCTGGTCCACCAGCAGCGGTTATCGCCCAGTGGTTTCAAAATTACAAATACCAAAAGGCGGGTATAAACGGTTAATTTGGATATGCTATATATCGATATTTCAAGGAGTAACCTCTCATCAGTAGCATTTAAACCAAAACATTGGAAGATCAAATTCCAAAACAGTTGAAAACGAAAAGTACTCTAAACCAAAACGTTCGAACAAGGAAGCCAAATCCAGCACCGAGGATATCCACCATGTGCATTACAAGGAAAGAAACCTGGTGTTTTCATCAATTTTGAATTTAACAATCGGAAATTTCAGCGACAATATATTAGAAATTTTATGGTAATTCGTGTCAGACAAGTCTGACTACCAGGCTTGTGATTACCCTCGGGGACCTCTGGTCCACCAGCAGCGGTTATCGCCCAGTGGTTTCAAAATTACAAATACCAAAAGGCGGGTATAAACGGTTAATTTGGATATGCTATATATCGATATTTCAAGGAGTAACCTCTCATCAGTAGCATTTAAACCAAAACATTGGAAGATCAAATTCCAAAACAGTTGAAAACGAAAAGTACTCTAAACCAAAACGTTCGAACAAGGAAGCCAAATCCAGCACCGAGGATATCCACCATGTGCATTACAAGGAAAGAAACCTGGTGTTTTCATCAATTTTGAATTTAACAATCGGAAATTTCAGCGACAATATATTAGAAATTTTATGGTAATTCGTGTCAGACAAGTCTGACTACCAGGCTTGTGATTACCCTCGGGGACCTCTGGTCCACCAGCAGCGGTTATCGCCCAGTGGTTTCAAAATTACAAATACCAAAAGGCGGGTATAAACGGTTAATTTGGATATGCTATATATCGATATTTCAAGGAGTAACCTCTCATCAGTAGCATTTAAACCAAAACATTGGAAGATCAAATTCCAAAACAGTTGAAAACGAAAAGTACTCTAAACCAAAACGTTCGAACAAGGAAGCCAAATCCAGCACCGAGGATATCCACCATGTGCATTACAAGGAAAGAAACCTGGTGTTTTCATCAATTTTGAATTTAACAATCGGAAATTTCAGCGACAATATATTAGAAATTTTATGGTAATTCGTGTCAGACAAGTCTGACTACCAGGCTTGTGATTACCCTCGGGGACCTCTGGTCCACCAGCAGCGGTTATCGCCCAGTGGTTTCAAAATTACAAATACCAAAAGGCGGGTATAAACGGTTAATTTGGATATGCTATATATCGATATTTCAAGGAGTAACCTCTCATCAGTAGCATTTAAACCAAAACATTGGAAGATCAAATTCCAAAACAGTTGAAAACGAAAAGTACTCTAAACCAAAACGTTCGAACAAGGAAGCCAAATCCAGCACCGAGGATATCCACCATGTGCATTACAAGGAAAGAAACCTGGTGTTTTCATCAATTTTGAATTTAACAATCGGAAATTTCAGCAACAATATATTAGAAATTTTATGGTAATTCGTGTCAGACAAGTCTGACTACCAGGCTTGTGATTACCCTCGGGGACCTCTGGTCCACCAGCAGCGGTTATCGCCCAGTGGTTTCAAAATTACAAATACCAAAAGGCGGGTATAAACGGTTAATTTGGATATGCTATATATCGATATTTCAAGGAGTAACCTCTCATCAGTAGCATTTAAACCAAAACATTGGAAGATCAAATTCCAAAACAGTTGAAAACGAAAAGTACTCTAAACCAAAACGTTCGAACAAGGAAGCCAAATCCAGCACCGAGGATATCCACCATGTGCATTACAAGGAAAGAAACCTGGTGTTTTCATCAATTTTGAATTTAACAATCGGAAATTTCAGCGACAATATATTAGAAATTTTATGGTAATTCGTGTCAGACAAGTCTGACTACCAGGCTTGTGATTACCCTCGGGGACCTCTGGTCCACCAGCAGCGGTTATCGCCCAGTGGTTTCAAAATTACAAATACCAAAAGGCGGGTATAAACGGTTAATTTGGATATGCTATATATCGATATTTCAAGGAGTAACCTCTCATCAGTAGCATTTAAACCAAAACATTGGAAGATCAAATTCCAAAACAGTTGAAAACGAAAAGTACTCTAAACCAAAACGTTCGAACAAGGAAGCCAAATCCAGCACCGAGGATATCCACCATGTGCATTACAAGGAAAGAAACCTGGTGTTTTCATCAATTTTGAATTTAACAATCGGAAATTTCAGCGACAATATATTAGAAATTTTATGGTAATTCGTGTCAGACAAGTCTGACTACCAGGCTTGTGATTACCCTCGGGGACCTCTGGTCCACCAGCAGCGGTTATCGCCCAGTGGTTTCAAAATTACAAATACCAAAAGGCGGGTATAAACGGTTAATTTGGATATGCTATATATCGATATTTCAAGGAGTAACCTCTCATCAGTAGCATTTAAACCAAAACATTGGAAGATCAAATTCCAAAACAGTTGAAAACTGTAAGAGTTTGATAACCATCAAATACATGTACCGGCGATTTCTGATTGCTAAATTAAAAATTGCTGAACACTTTTTCCTTTAAAGTACACATTTTACCATTAGAACAGACAAAAAAAAACGTATTATAAAGGCGGTATCACTAACCAATATATAGAAATGCGTGAGATTCACTTATGGCTAGTAATTTATGACCAGAACTAAGTTTTATAAGAGGTATTTGAGAACATTCAATATCTCTTAAACAGTTTGTTTTGCACAAGAACGATCTAAATTGGAATGTATTTTCCCTGAAAGTATGATTTTTAGAATGTCCAGACTTGGAAACAATTTTCTTTTTAAATGTTTTCTTTTAAAATGAAAAGTTATACTAGTATATATTTATATTTTAAAATATGTTAACTTATTCCCTTAATTTTTGGATCAATGTCCAGATGCCATTCATTCATTCATTCATAACATTATTTCCTCTTATAGAGATTATATGTTAACATGATAAAGAGCTACAGTGCAACAACAAAATCAATAATTACAGTGCAAGGATCAAGAATACAACATTACACATACAGACAGCATGATACAACATTTGTACATTAAAATAAATAAATAAATAAATAAGTACTATTTAATACATATAGTTATTAGTGATGGATATTTCCTGCGTTAGCCACCTCCATAGAGGATTTGAGAATGTTATAATGTTTAAGGGATTGAACGACATGTAGATGGCATAGTCTCATAAATTCATATGTATCAATGTCCGTAGACGAAACAAATTTTCCTAGGAGAATCAAGTAAAGAGTTGATTCGTCGTATTCGTTTAACTCAATGAACAGTTCAAGGGGGAAATTTTCTATAACAATGTCCCAAAATAAATTCCTGTGAGATAACGTTGATTCACAATTGCAGCAAATGTGAGTAAAAATGTCTTGGTATGGTCGGTCACAGAGAATGCATTGTCCAGCAATAGAGTCCGGTATTTCGGTGAGAAGTTTTGTAATCATGTAATAATTTTGTAAATCGTAGTGCGTTTTAGCCATTTTCCAAAAAGGAGCAATTTCGATATAGTTAATAACTTTAATAAATATGTGAAAGTCGCTGTCAGAATGTGTACGTTCTCTCCAGCTTAGTTCTTGAAAGGTGTTCAACGAATTGTTCACAATTGCCTTCCATACAAGTTTGGACGGGAAACAACCAGAAAACAAAAAGTCTTTTAAAAATCCATGCAAATCGTATGCAAGTAATATTCTAAATACATCAGGTACAAAGCCATAGTGAGAGCGGTTAGTGTCTGTTAAGAATGAGAAAAGACGATTGAGAAAAATCTGCTTAGTTTTAAACGCATCACTTAAAGAAATCAGTTTTTTGTAAAAATAAAAGTTTTTTCTTCTCGATCGCTACAGAAATTGGATGTAGTCCCAACAACGCCTGGCACATATCTGACCTCGTTCTCATTTTCAAATCCAGTATTTGCTTAACAACAAGATGTTGGAATTTATTCAGAGCGGTATAGTCTGCAGGTTTCAAGTTCGTCCAAGCTTCGCATCCGTACAACACAGATGGTAGTACTACCGTATTGTAAAGATTTAACAGGACAATCGGGTTTGTTGACTTGCATTTGAGTCTATTCGGGGCAAAGAATCTATTGCGTCCTTTTCGACACGAACTTGCGGTGCGGTCGATTGATATAAATGAGCTGTTCATTTGGACACCAAGATGTGTATACTCCTCTTCAATTGGTATATTGTCTCCACCTATACACCATTGATAGTCTGGTTTACGTATACGAGAACTCAATGAAAACATAACTATAGCGGACTTTTTCGCATTAAACCTAAATCGCCATTTAGACGCGTAATTGGCACAAACATCAAGCATATTCTGAAGCCCCGCAGGAGAAAGGCTAACGCAGCAAACATCATCTGCTAAAGCAGGACAGCAACTTATGACACTATAAACACTTGTATTGTTATAAAATTGTTCTAACTCGTATAACATTTGATCAATAAAAACTAAATATAAAAGACCAGACAGTACACCACCTTGTCTGATACCTTGTGATACACGAAAAAATACAGAGAGTGATTGATTAGCAATAACAGCACTAGATGTTTGATAATGCATATCATTAATAATGCACCAAAGTTTACCCTTCAGACCTAAGTTGAAAAGTTTGTACATTAACCCTATGCGCCATACAGAATCAAACGCTTGTTTACTATCAAGGAAGGCTACGTAAACTTTGCTTGACAATTCAATGTTATGATAAATTGTTTCGTGTAAATTAAAAGAAGCTGTCAAGCAGCCGAGGTGTTTCTGAAACCCCTGTTGGTGAGGGTTGACTGAAATTGTTACACGGTTTCTTAATACGGCTTCGAATAACTTCAACACTGCTGATAGTAAACTTACAGGTCTATAGCTTTCTGGGTTAACTTTACTTTTGACACCACCTTTATATATAGGTACTATTAAGCCGAGTTTCCAGGATTTTGGAATCTTTCCTTGTTTAATTATACAGTTAAATAGACAACACAAAGTTCTGATTAACGTTTCACCGCCAAATTTCAAGTGTTCATTTTGAATTCGATCGTATCTTGAGCCTTCCTTAACTTAAGGTTGGAGATTGCAGTAGATAGTTCACCCTCAGTAATCACACCACCGGGTATCTCATCGTTGTCACATTTACAAGCATTGAGAATATCAGAATATTCCTTCTCTATATTTATCTTAAAGTGATTGTCAAACATATCACTCTCGCTTAAGGCTGATCAGTTTGTGTAACTTTTATGCGCCCACAACTAAAATTGAGCTATATTGTTTTACCCTTGTCCGTCAGTCTGTCCGTTCGTCCGTGCCATAAAATTTCCGGACCTAATATTAACATGCTTGCAGACATTGAGCTGATGTATGGTATTTGATTCTATCACGATAAATTACAGATCAGGTTTGCGCTTCGTTCTGGTCTGTTGATTTTCACCCAAAATATTGCCTTCGGACTTTTATGTAAATAACAGTTTTCATGACTTTTTTTCCACATGCTAAAAATATATTGAGCTGATTTTTAGTATATGAGTCTATCATGATGAGTTACAGATCAAGGTCGAGTTTTGTTCGGGTCAGTTGATTTTCACCGAATTTCATGGCCCTTGGACTAATTTGAAGAAAATAACAGTTTTTTGGAGTTTTTTTCTGCAATTTTGAGTCAAAATACAAATGACAACAAAGTTCCAGACAATAAATTTTGCTACGCCTGACGCGCGTTTCGTCTATTCAAGACTCATCAGAGGCGCTCTACCAAAAATATTGAAAATGCCAAACACTGTATGAATATGAAGAGCATAGAACAGTATAACCAAAAATACCAAACTGGGGAACCAAATTATTACTAAGATGTTCAACCTATGTCTGGGGTAGGAAGAACCTTAGGGTTTAGACCATTTGAAATTTAGACGGATAATTTAAAGCTTTGATGTATTCTCCAACTCAAAAGTGTTGGTGCCGGAGCGGGCTAACCTCGGGGAATTTAAACTCCACCAGCAGTGCTAACCTTCACGTGTGTTCGAAATACAAATGACAACAAAGTTCCAGACAATAAATTTTGCTACGCCTGACGCGCGTTTCGTCTATTCAAGACTCATCAGAGGCGCTCTACCAAAAATATTGAAAATGCCAAACACTGTATGAATATGAAGAGCATAGAACAGTATAACCAAAAATACCAAACTGGGGAACCAAATTATTACTAAGATGTTCAACCTATGTCTGGGGTAGGAAGAACCTTAGGGTTCAAAGTCAGTTTGTCCATACATTGCAAGGCATCATCTGTGTATTTCAGTAAAAAAAAACACTTGAGCTGTCTAGTTTTATGATGTCGATGAAAAAGTCTTTTACTTTAAACATTGTATACTGGGAAGCGGGGGCATTACCATTTCTAGTTTAAAGATGATGTGGACGATTAATTGTCATACCATTATAACAGACTAAACCCAGTCCGAAAACCGGTGGTATTTAAACAATAGAATGTGAGCTCTTCATCGGAAAAGATAGGAAAGTCAATTCGAATGTTTATCCTGGTTGTCAAGTGAATCAAAAGTTCTTTTTAGTACGAAATGTCTTCCAATTTTAAGTTATGCTGATAAAATAGACTTTGTTGAATTAAAAAGAGTTTTTAAAAGTAACAGATTGCATTTTAATGCATGTTATTATGTGGATATTTATGAAATGCATACGGTGCAAACTGAAATGGATCGCACAACTTTAACTTTTATATAAAAAATTGAAAAAAATCACACTATTTGTTTAAATGTATATCTTCCCATCTACAAATTTTCAGACATGTACTGCAAGAGGTAAAGCCAAAATAAAATTAAGAAAAAGACCTATTTTTCTAGTCCGTCTTGACAACCTTCTTTTTAAAAGTACACGATTTACCTGTTGAATTCGATTATGTCATAGAACATGTTTACCTTTTTGACCGGTATCCGTAAATTGGGATCAACAGTATGTGAATTTGCATTGTATTGGAGTAAATGTCCAATTCAATATTCAGTCATCCGTTTTAAAAATAGGAATGCCTCTCATTTATCATGTTTATAATTTATTAAAGATAGAACTTGGTTGTGTCCCTTGAAAGTTTTTCATAGTTACACATTGAATTCAAATGGATCGTTATATGATAACAGTAAAATGTAATTTTCAAACTAATAGCTGTCGAAAGAAAAGGTAATAACCTAACATTCCCACAAGTTTCGAAAATGTACTGCAGGTATTACGCCTTGTGTGATTTTTTAAAGGTTGAGATGACATTTTAATTTTTTCCAACGGCCAATAAGTTTCACTCGATTTGTTAAAATATGCACTTTTGTTGACCTTATAAACAACTGTTTACGCAACAGAAAAGATTCGTTAATAACATAACATGTCCAACGTATATGATAGTAGTCAAATCCATGCGTAATAAATGAAAATTTAAGATTGTTTATATGCCGTCGCCATCGTTGTTGTCATCGTTAAAAATTTAAAAACACATTAGCTGTTTTCTGCAGGGGAGATAATTGAATACCACTAGATATTAGACTGAAACCCCCGTATTTGATTGCACATATATGCTTTATCTAAAGGCGCTATTACTAACCAATATTTAGAAATGTGTGAGAATCACTTATGGCTAGTAATTTATGACCAGAACTAAGTTTTTTTAGAGCTATCTGGGAACATTCAATATCTCTAAAACACTTTGTTTTGCGCTAGAACAAGCTAAATTGTAATGCATATTCCCTGTATATTGGATTGTAGACTACAGACTTGAAAAAAATGTTCAAAATAAATTATTTAAAAACTGAAAAGTTATATATATATTTATCTCTTAAAATATGTTAACTTATTCCCTTAATTTTCGTAGCAAAAAGGAATACAGATTCAAAAAGATTTTATCTTGTTTTGTTTGGTTTGCTTATCTTTATTTTGTTTTCTAAGCACAAAAAGGCTTGCTTCCGGCATTGGGTCCGATGGTCAATATTCAGATGCCGGGAGAAATGCTAAATCTGCTATAAAAACGATGTGTCTAGCTCGTCGCACATTGTTTCTCATGACCAGATGCCGGTTGAAAGCGCCTATGCTATTGGTATTTTAGCTTACCAAGAAAGGAGATTCAAAAGTTTTTAAGAGTTTGATAACCATCAAATACATGTACCGGCGATTTCTGATTGCTAAATTAAAAATTGCTGAACACTTTTTCCTTAAAAGTACACATTTTACCATTAGAACAGACAAAAAAAAACGTATTATAAAGGCGGTATCACTAACCAATATATAGAAATGTGTGAGATTCACTTATGGCAAGTAATTTATGACCAGAACTAAGTTTTATTAGAACTATCTGGGAACATTCAATATCTCTAAAACACTTTGTTTTGCATAAGAGCAAGCTGAATTGTAATGCAGTTTCCCTGTAAATTGGATAATTAGAGTCTCCAGACTTTTTACAATTTACTTTTTAAATATTTTTTTAATGAAAAGTTATTTATATCTAAATCTTAAAATATGTTAACCTATTCCTTGATTTTCGTAGCAAATAGGAATAAAGATTCAAAAAGATTTTATAATTTTCTTTGATAATTTTTACAGATTTGTTTGGTTTGCTTCTTTTTAACATGTCTACTTAGCACAAATAGGTTTGCTCTCGTCCTTTGGGGCGGAGGATCAATGTCCAGATGCTGGTAGGTGTTTCTATCACGTCGCACATTGTCTCTCATGGTCATGCAGATGGTAGGAGAAAACGTCTATGCAATTGGCATTTTAGCAACCAAAAAGAAGATTTAAAGAGTTAATCGTTAATTTGAATCCTTCGTTCGATTTATTTTGTTACAGCTGTTCTCTGTTTGGTGAAAAGGTCTTTCTATCTTCCGATTGTTTTAATTCAACCATTTTTGGCAAGCAGCCATTCATAAACAAATGCATACCAAATGCATTACTTAAACCTTTTTACTAACGACCGGTTTGGTATTTGCCTTTTTACAGGTATAATAAGGCGTTTAAGAATGTTGATAATTTAGGCAAATGAACGTTTTAAGTATATAAAGAGGGCCAAGGTCGATGACATTGGAAAACAGTTAAATTATTGGTAAGACAAGCATGGTTACAACAAATAAAAAAATGAATTTCTGAAGTTCTAAACAAAAGAAACAGTAGTAAACACGTTTTCACAAGGTTCTGGCTCCTGAAAGTCTGTGACTAAACACTTGTTTATAAAAGTTAAAACATATATTACTATTTTGTCTGAATGCTCTATTGTTTTCTGAAGGAATGAGACAGACATCTCAAGTTCATAAAAAAACTAATAACAAATAAATTAATTGATAATAAAAAAGCAGAAAACTGAAGGTCATGAGATTCAGAAATGTAGGCATATAAATACGAACGTTCAAAGCTATGCAGGATGGGTTTCGTGGTCTGATAGGCTTACTTTACTTTGACTCAATATAAAGTTCTAGTGCTGCTGATGAGGAATAATTTTCCAAAATGGCCATACAGGCTCATAAAAATTATTTGCAGTTGGTATTAACATGTGTGTTGTGGTCTTATTTTCATTTACTCCATATCCTTTTATAAATAGAAATTAAACAAGGAGTCTTAATCGCACATTGATATTTATGATTTATGTATGCATGTTGGTTTATGATAGCTTTACATATATTAAAACCTACATGTACAACAAGCCTATAGAAACGAACGTTCATAGTTATGCAGGATGGGTTTTCATGGTCCAATCGGCTAACTATACTTTGACTCAATATAAATCAGCAAAGCATTTCATCTGAAATTCTTTTTTTCACGTTATAAAGCATCGAAACCACCACGCCTAACCAACAAAGTGACGACGAACACGATCGTAGCGCTTTGTAGCGGTACAGTTCGCCAGTTCGGTTTATAAGTCTATTTTCCTTCTTGATAATAAAAGGCAATCGTCATGTTTTGACTGATAGTTTAGAGTATACCGGTTTCATTTTTATACTATCTATTTTCATTCCTTATAATAAAAGGCAATCGTCATGTTTTGACTGATAGTTTAGAGTATGCCGGTTTCATTTTTATACTATCTATTTCCATTCCTTATAATAAAAGGCAATCGTCATGTTGTGACTGATAGTTTAGAGTATGCCGGTTTCATTTTTATAATATCTATTTTCATTCCTTATAATAAAAGGCAATCGTCATGTTTTGACTGATAGTTTAGAGTATACCGGTTTCATTTTTATACTATCTATTTTCCACTTTGATAATAAAAGGCAATCGTCATGTTTTGACTGATAGTTTAGAGTATACCGGTTTCATTTTTATACTATCAATTTTCATTCTTGATAATAAAAGGCAATCGTCATGTTTTGACTGATAGTTTAGAGTATGCCGGTTTGATTTTTATACTACTAGTATCTATTTTCATTCTTGATAATAAAAGGCAATCGTCACATTTTGACTGATAGTTTAAAATAGCCAAGTTTTAAATAGAACAAGCAGTTTCAGAGAAGCAAAGTGATAGAAAAACTTAAAAAAGGCAAGACAAAATTATTTCCACCTAAGTTTCTATGTTAGAGCTTACGCTTTTTTAACAATCGTGGAGCATAAATGCATTTCTAAAAATCTAAAAAGTAATGAACCTACAGAGAGGTATAACCATTGGTGATACGTTAAAGTAAAAAAAAAGCAAACAGCACCCCACAATAAATAATGACAAAAGGTAAAGAATACGCAACTTGGAAACTTAATAAAGTTAACAAAAGGATTCCCTCTGGTATAACGGCATGTCACTTTAATATCCCGGTCGACCGCGATTCCAGACCATTGTCTTTATATAAATGGCTTTGACAAATCGGTTTTCTAAGGGAAGACATAAATAACCAAAACAATATTGGACAAATATCTTATATTCATTCCTAATCTCATCTTAGCATACTTGAATAAAGCACAAGAAAACGAAGTCCTCGGTAATTGTATTTTATAGGAAAATATGATCGACTCTAATATAATATAGTTTAATTTATGGAAACGTATAGCTAATATTAAGTTGCAATCACTTCACACGGACTCCGTACTATAAATCGATTCCCAAGCTATCAAATTGGTTTGTTCACTCGGTTTTGCCGTTTTGACGATTGTCGATTTTCAATTTAGGGGTGGGCTTTTAGATAAATGCATATCTTTGAATCTGAAAAATTCTATATATAAAAATCAATGTGAATAACTATATAGCGTTTCTATCATAGAACGGACTGTAGAAATTATTCGATGCCAAGAAAACTTGCGGTTGAATACAAAGAAGGCGACAGACTTGTTGAATATCGGATATAATGTGACAGATTTACTGCAAGGAAAGAATTTTGATGGATTTCATCTCCATACAGATGAAATACACACAAAGGAATTTAGTCCTCTTTAAAGAGGGCGCGTAAACACATGGCCGCTTCTGGAAGAGCTATAAGGTCTAATTCTAAATCTACGGGGATGAATTCAGATATCGAAATATGGCAACCAAGGGAGAAGGTAAGAGATCACAACTAAATGTTTATTTCTTGCATATCTGTTACTTTATTGAAGCTATAACTTATAACTATCTAACTAAGTAGTTGAGGCATACCACGTGCTTTTATTGCATTTTAAAGAGAAAGGCTTGGTGACATTACATAATTTCTACTTTTAATTAATTACATGTTCAAAATCAGGACATTTGTTATAAATAACTACTAAACTCAGTGCTTATATCTTGCCAATCTTTATTTACTTGTAGCTATCAAACTAAACAACTGGGACACTTTCTGATGCTGTTATTGCAATGTTAGAGCACGGCTTTGTGCCATTAAACTGGTTTAAAAAACGATGTCTGCTTCTGTTTTAAATCTAAAACTATACATAAAATCAGGAACATTGTAAGAAATAACTACTAAGTTCATAGAACTATTTATATTTTGTCAAACTGTACAAGTAGCTTATTGTCTCTTTTATTGTCATATATTTTAAAACATATATGTTTATGCAAGATTTTTATGTTTCCTTAAAATGAAAATGTTTATTTCGAATGAAAGAGTTCCGTTTAAATTTACATGCGGGCTTTATCAAATACGAAGTGTCTCTTTACAATTTTATGTTTCAACATAATAAACTGTTTACTTTCAAAGAAGGAGTCGAGTCCGTTTTTAATAGGTCACACTGTCACCAAACTCATTTATTCGAAGTGCCTCCTCGATTTTTTGGCCAACCTATATGCTACAGTCATATATCTATAAACGGATCTGTGTATACAGGTAATCATTTGGTAAGAGTTCGAATTCGAATAGCGAAAGCGACCTATTTTTATTCGAATAGCGGAAGCGACCTATTTTTTGTTTCAAATTCGACTTGAAATTTGAGCACACTCAAAATGTTGGCAATACTCGAGTTGGAGGCCGAATTGAGAATCGTACGAACTCGAAAACCCTTACTAAAACTCAAAGTTTACTTCCATTTTTTGTAAACAATATTCAAACACGATTTAAGTCCGCGATTTACGGTTGTAAGGCGGACTGCTGTATATGTAACACAAAATGTCAGTTTCTTTTGCATTTTGCAGGAAATCAGAATTATTTTCATGACTTGAATTTTTATTTCCTTTAAACTAAAATTTATATTGGAAATAAGAAATACAGGCTAAAATTTAGTTTTTACTTATGTATTTATGCTGTGATTGAAAACAAGTTCTCTCTAACCTGTTAATAGAGCTTTGTAATCCAAAAGCTTGAAACAGCAAGAAATTAATACAAAGTCTTAATTTGTGCGCTTACTTTTTCTTGTCGCTGATTCACCGCGGGGAGACTCTTTTGTAAAAAAGTTTCATCCCCTGTAATGAAATAAGTGTATATACGTATTTTGAAATTAAAGTAGATGATTTCGAATTACATGCTGTGTTCTGAACTGAGATGATCTATTTCCAAATCTGGTCTAACAATGGCGACTACCAAAAACTACAATTGAAAAGACAGAAAAGAGGTCAGGACCATAGCGATCTTCAATTTCTCCGTAATTGTAATTATCTTATATGTTGTCTTCCCTTATTTGACAGTTGATATTGATCGATAATGGGCCAGATTTCATGGTGGGCGGCCGGAAAAAAATATTATTGTTGGTCATGCACCAGCCTCTTGATATTTGATATGCAGCATATCAGCAACCGCGGCCGGATCTGTTTTCAGGCTTGTCACTTACCTACTTCCTTTTTTAACAAAATCCGTCCATCTTTTAGTTCTGTTACATTATACCTTTTTCACATTTGTAACATAAAATTGCTAGGTTGACTTTCTCCGTCGCGACATGTTATCAGTAGACTGTGAAGAGTTTTTTAGACAGACAATGAATCATAACGAACTCGGTTATTGTCTCCCTTTTTGTTATAGTTTGTGTTCCTGATTTATTTGACAATTTGTTTACATTTTTCGAACACGTAGGAACATTATTAAGAACTCAGAAATATACTGCTATTTCTGCCGACTTGTATTAAGTCGTGACAAAAAATACAAGATTTACTTTTTTACTTTCAATATTCCACTGCGATTGAGTGCATGCAACCTTTCATTTCACGTTTATGACTCTCCCCTTTACGATGCCATAGCCTATTATAGACTATTTTGTCCTCGGGTTTTATCTCAACATTATAGAAAACATATTATACGTTTCTTATTACATTTCCCGAAGAAAAATAACATTTCATTAATATAATATAACCTTGATCTTCTTTTACGAAACCGTCATTTATTGCGTTAAGTTGATATGATCGATTTTAATCAAATTCTAGTTAAGATTTTAATGATATCAATCGTTAACCGAAAATCAATGGGAGACCAAGGAAAACGGAAGATCCTTAGAACCTTTGTTATTTGATCCGTACGTGATTGATGGATCTGAGTAGTTCTGTCGTAAAATGCTTAAAAGCCATTATATTGTCGTCAATTACCAAGTTTACATTAATGTTTGCTCAAGAATGGCTGCATGCTTTATTTAGATTAGACCAGGTTATTGTTTGTGTTTTAAAAATGTCATTGTGATAGAATTTATACAAAAAAAAAACCATGCAGTTATTTTATACAAGTACAACCATGGTAAGGTTATCTAAGCAAGATCAAGGACAAGTACAACCTAAACTAGTCCCAGCTTGGTCAGATAACCTAGACAACCTCACGAATGATTCAAAAAACCGTGCTGGAAAACAGTTTCTCCAATTTTCATCCAATTTATCAACCTCTCAACCAGTTGTGAAAAAATATTTCTCACCTCTAGAGAGAAATTTGTTCTCAGCGTAATTGCACGTGCAATTGATGAGCGACCTTTTGCAATTTCTTACCTGTAAACATTAGAGAAAAACCTTCTACAACTTAATTCTCGATGATTGTGGAATTTCCAACATCTCGAGAAATAAATTTGATATTTTAATCGCTCGGCAAGCCTCGCCATTAAAATAATCAAATTTATTTCTCTCGATGTTAGAAATTCCATAATCAACTCGATCGCGTTGTAGAAGCTATATTTAATATAGTTAACTGTTGCATTGAGATATTATGATGCTGTAAGTTAGTTATTGCTTTACTTCTTCGGACTTATCCGGCGGGAGATGAACATGAAAGGGGTGATACAATGAACATGCAACTACAATGAAGTGGAGGATAGGGGAACACAACGCCAATCGGGAAGGAACGTTTTGACTGCCACTGGAAAAAAGAAGTGATGGGTAGAGACTGGCAATTTAGCCTCCTGCATGGGGATCTTAGGTCCTACTTTTACCGAGACCTGGAGCAAGGTTCTTTAACGTGCAAGAAACGATACATTTTTCTCAACACGGTGCACAAATATGTTTTGCGGTCAGGTTTTCCGCATAATAGCCTGACGACTCCGATATTCATTATGACGAGGCTTCCCCTTTCATCCACCTGGGGCACACATACATGTCCCTCTGGATTTTGTTATTTCTATCTACTTGTACCTATTAAATATATTGAATAATCTCATCAAAGTAATTCATTTTTCGTGTCCCCATCTTACAATGGGTGGAGTAATTAAGAGGTTATAATGAATTTAATGCCAAAGATTAAGACATTGGAAAAATAACGATCTATCACGTTTTATGAAAAAGAATCTGCTAAGCTTCTTAAGAGATAATGTGTCAATTTGGTGAAATTTTATTCTCGTGGCACGACTTAAATATCTAGAATTATTTAAATACATAAGTACACAGGGGAGAATCGGTATATCGGTAAAAATGAGCGTGAACAATTTTCCTATGGCGGTCAAGTATTGTGCGTGATCGCGAACAATTTTGTACCGGATCGTGAACAACGCATATTTGATTTTTTTCGTAGAAGGTCAGTCTTTTTTCATTTATAGCACGTTAAAAAAAGAAAAATTAAAAAAACAAATTATGTCTGGCAAAATGGTTTAACTTAATAAATTGAAACATGAAAGCCGTTTACTTAAGATTGAATAGCTTTCTCATATTTTGAAAAGGCAGATAGTATGTTGATATAAAAAGGTCAGAATTTAACACATTTTGTAAACAAAACATGTGTGTTCTGCTTCATGTTAATATTAAAATGCATGATATATGGTGTTTTAGATTCAAATATCATTATTTCATTTACCAAGAGCTAAAAAATATATCTTCTTTCAAATGCAAGAGAGAAACTGGACATTTTATGTAGTTTTTGTTATTTTTGGGATCGCGAACAATTTGGCACCGCTGGTTTTGGATCGTGAACTATGATCGCGAACAATTTATTAGTCAATATCGAATGTTTTAGATAATGAAGAGTTTAAGCGTTTGAATAGATTGACATGTATATATAAAACTGAAAAGAAAGAACAAAAATCTCAGCAGTTTGTCGTCTGTCGTCTGTCATCGTCTGTTAACAATTTTTTTCAAAAATATTTGACCCTTAATCTCGAAGTATATATCATTTCCCGACATTTACCGTATAGTGATCACCAGTTGTATCAAATGTCCAGAATGTATTTTGTTTCGTATTAAACACATGCACACTTTTAAAATGATTCCTTAAATGATTCTCTCAGATGAGTGCAGATGTTGGTTTGTCATAGGGTTTTGTTTTGTCTTCCTTTACCGGATTTGACACACTGAATTGTAAATTGGCAACACGACGGGTGTGCTATAGCAGACAGGAACCGCTTACTCTTCCGGAGCACCCGAGTTCACTCTTGTTACGACTTGAGTTCGCGTTGTTGATTTCTGTTCGGTTGATTTTGTGTTTTGTGTTTCCTTGTGCTGTTCTTGTTTATGTTTATCGGTTCTGTCGTTGCCCTTTCGGACTTTTGACACTCGAATGCCCCATTGGTGCCTCTGCTTTTAAAAAAAATAATTATCATAATATGTCATTTATGTCAAAATGTAAAATCACAGATTGGTTTGTCATAGGGTTTTGTTTTATCTTCCTTTACCGGATTTGACACACTGGATTGGAAAATGACAGCGCGGCGGGTGTGCTATAGCAGGAACCGCTTTCTCTTCCGGAGCACCCGAGTTTACTCTGTTGATTTCTGTTCGGTTGATTTTGTTTTGTGTTTTCTCGTGCTGTACTTGTTCATGTTCATCGGGTTTGCCGTTACTCTTTCGGACTTTTGACACTCGAATGTACCATTGGTGTCTCTTTGTCCAGATATGTTATTGGTTTTTTTTATTGATGAACGATAAGAATATAAAGACGCATTTTGGACAATGAGTACCCTAAAAAAAATTGCTAATTGTAGCCTTTTTAAGTAGTCTGGAACGATGCGAAACTCCTACCTTAGAGTACCAGGTGAGCAAAATTATGAAAATTACTAAAATTGCACTGTATTGGAAAGAAAAAAACATCACTTTTTCAACAAATATTGCTGCAATTCTCATTCTATATACGTACACTGAAAAAAAATCACCATTAAAATGTCCAACTTTTTAGAAAAGAAGGATAGATACCACTGATCAATAAGATGAAAGCTATATACAGCTATTTAGGCTTTAGGGTAGCGATTTTGGATTTTTCGAAAAAAAAATGTTGCCTGTCTGAACAAATTATATAGGAGGTTCTTGAAGTTGCACTTTTATCTTTTACATAATTTAAAACCTTGCTACTGGACAAAATTTACAGTTTTCAATGATTTTATCATGAACATACTCATAATGATACAAAAATTGTTATTCATTATAATCATGAATTAAATATTAAAATTATCATTAAATCGAAGGTTTAATTAAAAATATATATTATATTTAATGTGGTCACGCTGTCCTGTTCACGATCGAATTTTGCAGGTACCTAATTGTTCACGATCATAAAAGGCAAATTCTGAATCGTTTTTACACTTTTTCCCCCTATATATTCCATTTAAGTTAAATAAATGGAATATTTTATACATAGAGACATTTTCAATGTTAAATATCAAAATATTTTTCAGTTTTTTTTAACATATTTAAAGTTTTATTTGAAATAAATTGTTCTTTTAATTCAACTATCATGTAAAAAAACGTTGGGTAGGATAGCGCCTTTACGTTTTAAGGAAATATGGAATTTCCAAAGCAAAATGTTAAAATGTATTTCAGTAAAGGAAACATAGTTATTTTGCCAGACGCTTTTAGTTTTTTGAATGACGTTTGTTATTTCTTAATTTTTAGTAAATTCTATGAAATCACTCCAATATGCGTTGTTCACGATCCGGTACAAAATTGTTCGCGATCATGCACAATACTTGACCGCCATAGGAAAATTGTTCACGCTCATTTTTACCGATATACCGATTCTCCCCTGTGTAAGTACCCGTCTTAATAAATCTCAAACAGACTCTCTAGCAATGAAGATTCGTGGTTAAAATGTAACCTACAAACCATTATCCTTTATCGGATTATACTTGTTGACAGCGTGGTGGATGTGAAAGAACAAGCAGCAACTATTATTTTTTATTGTGCCAAACCTAACTTCTTTCGTTTGTTATTTTACATTGCGATCTTATGGTGCGGTATTAACACAAAACACAACATGGTTGGGATTTTGATACGATCATCTCAGTACAGCAATCTGCCAAACACTAACGAAAAAAAAATTGTTATCCATATATAACATAATTTTGAATTTTTCCACCAGTGGTAATCGTCAGATTTTAAATATATTTAAACAAAATTTCTTATGTTTATAATAGTATAGTAGGCATATAGTCTTTGTTAATTTGCCCCTTATACTATTAACACAAAAATGGCACCGAGATTTAATTGCAAGTTGGCTTATATGAATTCATAATAGGTTACTTTAAATAAAGAGCTTTTTCATTGTTCATTCTTATCTTCAAAAGCAAAATTTACGGACCTGGAATTTGTATTTATGAAAACCATTGTGTATTGTAGTTGGTTTTCTTGAGTGAGAGGACAATCTATTGTCATTATAAATATTTAGTTTCCAAACAAGTTTCTTTAAGAAGTCTATAATATAAAATTGAGAGATGACTTCTATATATAAAGAGAATTAAAAGCTATAGTAGTTATTTTAAAACGTTTCTCAAACAAAATATCAGCAGCGGTCTACATGTTCGTGCATTCCAATTGGCCAATTTACTAATTTTGTATTTTTATCATCTTTTGATGAAAATATAGAAACAAATGAGTTATTTATTTTTAAAGTTAGTTTCCTAGCTATTTTTTTAATATTGGCTTTTAAGAGTATCTCGAAATAAACTACTCTGTTTGAAAAACTCGACAGCTTGATATCCGTGTATGTTAGTTTATTTCAATCATTTAAAACTTAGAATAATCTTTATGATAAAGTTACAAAAACTGTTTGTAAAAAATGAATTTTTGATAAATTCTAACATTTCAAACAAAACACTTCCTTTTTATTCTTCAGAATAAAAAATGTCTTTCGCTACCATAGAATAAAAATATAATGCATTTGTTCAACCTAGATTCAATGCCATCTTTGTAATTAACCTGGGTTCATGGATAAAAACTGCTATAACATCCGTAGGCCGGAAGCCAAGGCCGCTTCGGATGTTGACTAGGATTTCAGATTGGTTGACATGATTTCAAGGCTTATACTTTATTGACAGTTTTCTAAACATCTTTTAAACACGTTTGATAGTATTTGTTCAAAACCATAATAAGCTGTTTATGGAATCCGGTTTTTCTCTAATAAGACAATATCATAATAAACATCTTTTGAAAAGGTGATGCATGGTAGAATAGATATGTGCTAAAAGTATTAAACCATTATAATATTTTTTTTCAATTGCATACTATGTAAAAAAAAATAATATAAAAAAAACTATTCTGAAGTCATTTTAAACCCGATTCTGAAAATAATCGCACCAACATATCACATATATGTGCATGTAGTTAAATCCTTCTTTTTTGGTAAGACCATCTTCCTAGACACAACTCTGAATTGGGCATAGACGTGTTTTTATAATAAGTGTATGACCCTTCATCTAACATTACAAATCTAATCAAAATCAGTCCTATACAATGACACTCCCCTCTTTTTCTGGAGGTCCACTCCGTCAAGCCGAAGAGACTCACAGGAGCTTGAATCGTTCACCAGGGTCTTTAAGCTATAAGGATATCTTCTATGATCTAATACCCCTATAAGAGGTTATCTGACATACTTGATGCAACAATGAGCTAAAGGTTTATGCAATCAGCAAGTTTTCTCTATATATCTGCAATACTTTTCTTTTGCAAAATAATGAAATATGCCATTTTGTACCTATAAATGGCCATAACTCCTATCAGGAGTCATCTGACAACTTCGACCATATTGAGACTTTTTTTAGAGTTTTTTATGCTGAAGAAAGACGGTTGCATCAAATTATCTCTATTTCTTATACTTTTTGATTTACAAGAATCCAAAAGTAATCTAACCTACTATTTTTAGCAACAGCGATCGCATATTCTGACAGATCAAAAATCGAAACACAACTTTTGTGCAGGACAACATTCACATCAATCCTGCAAAGTTTCATCTAAATTCTGTTCAGTAGTTTCAGAGGAGAAGGTTTTTGAAAAAAATATTAACGGACAACGACGGACGCCAAGTGATGGCAAAAGGTGAACTAAAATAGGGGGTGATCGACATTTTAGGTCCGATTGTAATTACCGGTAGATTGAAACAATATCTTAATTCTATTGTCCTGTTACAAGTCCATTGTATATTGAAACTGTCACCTCAACACATTGTTTTCAAACCATTTTATGTTTGATAAACGCCGGTTCACTTGATAAAGCGTGGCAGTTGCGCTTACTTAAAAGTCCTTGAGAATTATGCAAATACGCTTAGCAATTATCATACGAGAGACCTATTCTCGAATATCTATTCTAGATGTATACTTAGATTCACCCTGTTGTCGATTGCATAACGATTCGTATGTTGCATAATAGGATGCAAAATAGTTCGTCATGAGGATTGATTTTAATGCCAGTTTGTAAATAAATTTAAGAGTCTGTGTAAAATTTTATCAATGATCAATTTAAAAAAATACCGAAAAGTCACCATCCGGTGCATTATCGCGCTATAAAAGCTGTTACTGCAGTTAAATTTCTTATATTACTGCGCGAACAATTTTTATCTCAGCAGCATAATATACACAAACAGATTGAACTTTTCAAGATATGTTAATTTTTTCATCGTTTTATCGTTTTGGCAACTCTCTACTTATGTATTTATGAACCATGCAAACATTTTGCGATCTTAATGATATAGTTTCACGTGTAATTGTTTTAAAATCATCAATAAGGCATTGAACTCGTGATGTTATTACTACCTATTAATTCTTCCGTAAATGACTCTTTTCAGTGTGAGATGACCAGGTTGAGATGCGAGCACGTGCAGCGATCTCACACTGGTCAATTAACCAATAATAACTGTCGGTACTGATATTGATCGATGATGTCGACCAATGAAATGCAATGTTATTTTAAACTTTCGGTTTTTAGAATGAAGTCACCTTAGGTTTCAGAATATAAAAAAATAATTTTTACGGAAGAAATAGGTACTTACACGCGTTCTTGGAAAACCGACAATGATCTTTCACTCGTGATAGAATTTTTTGGGTCTTTTGACTCGTTCCGCTGCGCTCCACTCGCAAAAAGACTGAAAAATTCTATCACTCGTGAAAGATCAGCCGGTCTTTTCCAAGAACTTATGTAAGAACCTATAAATCTTCGGATTTCCATCAAGACAATATGGCCGCGACCAGTAGATTATGTGTTCCGCTTCGGATTATATTTTAGTCAGTGTAGCATATCTTGCGTAGCCTTAGCGTAATGGATATTTGATTTTGGATTGCGAAAATTTGCTTAATTGAATAAAGATTTAAAGGACAAAAATACTATTCGGACACCAAAAATAAGTTAAATCTTGCAAAAAAGTTGTACACAGCATCTTCGTATTTCATGCTTTTATGTGGTGGTGTTTTAAAGCAACAATGCGATTCAACTAGATCATGTAGCGTACATGGCGTAGTCACTTTATCAGGTTGTGCACATGTT
Source organism: Arcuatula senhousia (assembly GCA_963971305.1). NCBI lineage: Eukaryota > Metazoa > Mollusca > Bivalvia > Mytilida > Mytilidae > Arcuatula > Arcuatula senhousia. The sequence goes on along the minus strand of OZ020303.1, from coordinate 44,599,418 downwards.
TAAGCGTACTTTCTTTAAAATTTTGACTGCAAAATGTTAATTCATTGAAGATAGTTTATTATCACAGACAGAAATATATAGGTCAATCAGACACACACAATTCAAGCATTTTATTGATTTTTAGAAAATGACAAAATAGCCACATTGGGTCATTCGTCTGTCTTGATCTAGGTCATTTTAATAAGGATAAATAATTTTATCTATTTCTAACAAAGCTATTGCGGGATCCGGAAAAATAAACTTATTTGTCACAAGTTATTGGTTGTTCGAAAATGTTATCATTGCTTGATAATTTTGTCGATTCACCACACAGAGACCAAAGTCGCCTCTACAAACATGTCAGAAAATAATTTTAACTGTGCGGAACCACAGGGGCTTGGATTATCAGTGGCGGATCCAGAAATTCTGAAAAAAGGGGGCCCGCTGACTGGCCTTAGAGGGGCTCGCTTTGGTTGCGCTTCAATTATTTCCTAAATATTCAACCAAATTTTTCCGCCAAAAGGGGGGGGGGCAAGGCCCCCAGGCCCCCCCCCCCTGGATCCGCCTATGATTATAGTGTAGGGGGTCGATTTTATTTTAAGTCAATATAAATGACCAGAATCCAAGCCCCTGTGTGCGGAACATGGATTGCAACGTTCCTGTATAAGTTTGCTTTAGTCTCTATCATAAAGGGAGGGACAATCTTTGAATAGGTGAGAATCAAAAATATTTGAGCAGTGGCGGATCCGGGGGGGATCCGAGGTTGGAATTTTCCTCCTTTCCGCCAAAAATTTCGCAAGTTACGTGTAGGTGTTCTGAAAAAATTGTCTAAAACCACCCCCTTTTCGTCATTCGTCCACAGCGGACTTTATGTGGACCAACCCCTTTCAAAAAATTCTGGATCTGGCCCTGTTTGAGTTATAATATAATTTATTGCTATTAGATGTAAAAAAATTAAAGGCATACATGCACATTGCAAATTTTCATAAAGAGATCTACATTGGGTTTAAACTTATTTCATATAATATCATATACTTCAAAATCATAGGCTGATCTGACAAATGATAACCATTAAAGTAGACGATAAATAGATGTGGAATAATTGTACGTGACACAACCAACATAAAGAAACGGGAATTTAAAAAATCACAAAGGAAAACAGCCAGCGGTCTTCAGCATGACCATATTAAGTCGCTGCTCGCCGTCTTGCATTGGCCCAAGACTATAAAGATGAGTCCAGTTTGCCTTTTGGTCACATTTAGAAAAAAGTCAAAATAACAATGAACGATTTTTTTTACATCTTCGCATGCTTGGAATGCAACTAAATGTTGAAAATAATAATATTATAAAACGAAAATTGTACAAATTTCTAGGCAAAAATATATGTTTGATTTTCGTCTTCTGTATTCCCAGAATCCCGTTGGTAGCTTTTGTTCTCAGAATAATTTGAAGATTGAAACTTTTTTAAACTTTAACATTAAGCTGATTTATAAGTATATATAAACAACAGACTGTGACATCTTCGATCCAATGGAGACTTTTGTAGAGCTCGATGAGCTGAAGGTTTAAGCAAGCAACAGCTTTAGTTTCCTATTTCCTCTTCAACATACATAACAAAACCTCGATGCAGTTAGGAGATAATAAACCTACATGTACAATGCTTATACTGGATCTAATAACAAATAATGTTTAGGATAAACACTTGCATTACTTAGATTCATCAACATGTTTATCTTAAAATGGCTTAGTTTTATATTGATTTTATAGTATGTGTACAGCAAAGGCTACTTATAGAATTCAACAATAAACCTTAGCAGGACCTAGAAATAATAAAGTCTTTTTTTATGTTACTAAAGCAGACCTTTGCTTTTTGTGTCCATAGCGGCTTGCTAGGCAATATGCATGAGTCCACGCTTGTTTTATGAAAACAACGATCGATTCGTTCTTCGTTCCATATGCATGTACACAACCTGTCAGTAATACTATGACTTCAGGCACAACGAGATAATTTAACAACTTAAAATTTCTGTAGTCCGGAATACACTACCCTACACTACAGACCACGTTGGGGGGGGGTAACTTCAAGTATTTTAGGGTACAGATGTGCGGCCCAGAAGTTTTATACCCACCATATTCAGATATTGGCCTGCTTTAAAAAGACACCCATTCATATATTTTTAATGCATTTGAAATTACACAGAATATACTTTAACTTTACATGTTTTATAGATTTTCTATTTAAAATCAAAGTTTGAATGGTAAAAAATATCGTTAGGGTTACAAGGAGGCAAAATGTGAATGCTCAGTCACTCTTTTCCTATTGATATATGACATTTGTGAAAAGTATACCTTATCATATATGCAACATTGAAATTTCCAACCTTTTAAAGTAGACCCTTTTGGGCCGCACATATGATCTTACCTTTATAATTGTTTTAACCCCCCCCTCCCGTGCAACAGACAGTTAACATTTCTCAAAATTAACTTTTGAGCAACGACTTATCCAGATAATAATCAGGTCTTTCTGGGATTTTTTTCATTTGGACTTTTTCAGATCAACAGAGTCGTAGGAAGCCAAACGTCAAAAATTATAAAAGGCTTTCAAGACCCTTTTGAGCTTAGCTGGGTGGCCTGTCCTATCAACATTTTGTCAGTTTGCGATGCCAAAAACCAGTAGTAGGTGCACCTAATGATACTAAGCAATCGTATGCTTCGAAATTAACTGTAACCTGTTCTTCCAGACGTATATGACCACCTACAAAAGAATCATTCAATTCCCATATTGTTTTATAACTAGAAAGTGCCATAAAAACATATTGGTACTGTTTGTTCAAATGATGCTTTTAATAATGAATGAATCCCTTCAACCTTATCTTTCATTCTAGTATGGTAGGTCTTACTATGATGCTAAATGCATTATGCATGTTTCAGGAGCCTAACTGTGACATATATGTAACTCGAGTACCAATGGATATGGTTTTAACTATATCCCTTCTTGTTTTAATATTTTTTTCGAGTCTCAAGATTCTTGAAAAGTATCGTAAATTTCAATTTCTATTTGAGAAGGAAGTATTAAGCTCTGCAATGCAATTACATTTGATGCCATTGTGATTTATGGAGAGAAATATAAAAAAATTTCCTAATATTTACAAATGCGCAATTGACTGTTTATCTTCGGGTCTATGACTAGAACCCTTTTTCCAAAAAGGTTCAAATTCAACAATTGAATACTTGTAAGGAGTTTCAGTTTGTCATGAGTCGAAATATTTTCCGATTTTAGGCTAATAAGGCAAGGCCCACGGGCGGGTCCAGGTGGGGGCGTAAGGGGCGTACGCCCCCCCTTGAGTTAAAAAAAAATGGGGGAACTAGCAAGGGGACAGAAGGCGAAAGGAAGAAAAGAGGAAGGATAACCGGCGTATATAATTCGTGACGTCGCCCGGAGTTCTACCAAAAGTATGCAAGAGTTTATGTTTTTGCATCACGAGCATTCCGTAATCTTTTCAGCTTCATTCCGTAATTTGGTTAAATGAAGGAAGATCGTCTGAATGCTCTTCTACTTTTATATATTCATAGAGACATCGCGCTGGATTATGACAAAATAATAGACTCTTACGCAATGAAAAATCCACGTAAAATGGTTCTCACGAATCCAGTTTAAATTAAACTTTTGTCGGGAACCAAAAAACCATTCCGTCATTCAAAGATGTAAATGAATTAGAACATTTTCATTATCTTTTTTTTTCAAGTAGTTTACTCGTTATATACTGAAAACAAAACTATTTATAACTGTCGTCCAAATATTTTTTGTTGTTGCGGGGTATGCCATAAGTTTGGAATTTCAGTTTGTTCGTCTGTCACACTTTGCGTTTTTGTTTGATTTCAAACTACAAACTCACATCTTCAATCATCATGAAATTTTGTACACTAGTCTACTTCATAATAAGTTTATTAAGGGCTGAACATTGCAGCAATAAAATTAAATGACTCATTAATTATTTTGCTTTGCCTGAGCAGCAAAGCTGCAATGGGGGTACCTGTGTCATTCAGTGTGACAAAGTCCCTCAGTTTTAGTTAATCACTAATCGTAAGTATTTTCCGCCTAATTTAACAGATCAATTTGACTGAAAATCGACATAAAAATTCAAAATATTTTGGCTGAAAAGAATGGTGCCTACCCCCGGAACCCCCTGTATCTGTCAATGCCAAAGTTGTACCCGTGTTATGTGATTGTAATCCGTTACTGTTAATAATAATCGTTATCAGCATTGTCATTTTAAAATGCAAATTCCTTATAAGGTACAATCTGGAAACCTCATAATTCAATGTTAAAAACGCTAAAATCCAGGAGATTCCTGACCCCTTGCCGTATTTTACGCCCCTCCATCGCAAAATCCTGGACCTGCCCCTGAGGCCCGAGTTTCCTTTAACATTTCAAATTTCCAGATTACCTCATCTTCAAATTTCTTGAGGAATTCATCAACTAAGATTGTCCATATATTTATTATTATAAAAAGTTTTCATATAATTGGAGGATTACTGCAGCTGAGAAGATTCTTAAGGGAGATTTACTCATTTTGAGTGTCAATTTCTGTGTCAGACGAGACGCTTGATACCTTTATATGAATTTAATATACGAGTTTGGTATCAGTAGATTTATATTCAAACTAGAAATGAACATTTATTCGAGAGTAGCAAATGAGTATCAATATATAGAAGATAATGAGATGTGGGATAAACATTTAGATATCGCAAGTCCAAAAAAAAAACAACAGTATACAAGAAAAAAAGACGGACAAAAAGGGGACGCTCAACGTAAAATAAAAACACACAATTTCAGATTTCGTGCTTAAAGATACCGAATGAAATTGTTTGCACGACAAGTGGTATGGCATAATTTGCCTATGCTAAAGACATGCTAGTTTTTTCTAGTTTTCCATATTCCATCAATAATGTATATACATGTATGATATAAAAATAAAAGTCTTCTCAAATATATGAAAACCCAAGCTTATCATATAGCTTGGTAATAAAAATGTAAAATAAATATCAAATATTTATTTTCATACAAGGCATAAAATCAATGCGGCATGTCTAAGACAATGGATATTTAATTAACTTATGAGGTTAAATGAAACAACTTTATCAATTCGCAAACAGAGAATAAAGGAACGAACAAGAATTAAAAAAGAGGGGAAAATCTACAATAAGAGAATTCTTATCGTAAAAAAAACTGAATATTGTGTCGAATCTGACTTTATAAGGAAAGATGAACGTGAAAGAGATGATAAAATGAACATGAAAGGGATGATGATGCAAAGAGCACGAAATAGTAAATGAAATGGACATGCAATGATGACGAAGTGATTAGTCAATGGGGACCCAAGGCCATCATTGCCATATGGAATATAAGGCTATGTTACTTTTCTAATTTTAAGATTAGATAAAATGATCTAAAAATCCTTTTGCTTTTTAATTTTGGGCGAATTATTCGAGTTATAAAGCCGCTGTTTCTTTATGTTCTTATAAATGGTTTAGCTTTTTTCTCGTAGAATAACCTTTTGGATTTTTTTACCGTTACATGTGGGCAGTCATATTATATAATCTTGCTCACTCCAAATGGAAAAACCTCCCTTGATATTGCTACAAGTCGTAAATTGAAATTTCAACTGTTTTCTAGAGATATGCTCTGTATTGCAATGGAATGCACTTGACGGATATTTCATACAGCGTAGTACATGTATTAATCAACCTTTGTATAATGACAGTCTCTATGCTTATTCCCATCAATATCATTGCAAAACGACCAACACAGTTATCAATGTTTGGATTACAACATTTATTATATGATAAAATCAATTGTTTTTTTTTTTACCAAACACATTTTCGGTGCTTTTGAATAATACAAAACAAGTCAAGATTATTGGATTGCATGTTGAATCAAATTGGTCTATTTAAATCGTTTTTTTTTTTAGTTTTAATCTTTTTTACGTACATGTATCAAACCTATTGAAATCATTATTTGTTCATTTATGGTCTTTGATTCAAACAATTGTGTCTAAAATGTTTCTTAAAGTCGATACTTCTATTCAAAGATTGGCGTCAAAAATGCTATCATTTTATATCAATATGCGACTAGAAATTATAAATATTTATATATTTTTGCCTACAAAATCGATGACATCATAACATGTCTAAGAATTATGAAAGAAGAACCACAAAACATTGAGAACTTAGTTTGTTGACATTCCATTATTTTTGTTGATGTTGCATAATTTTACGTTCAACGTTTGTCTCATAAGATGTTTATTTATTGGAATAACTTTTTTGTTGTTTTTGGTTGGACTGGATAAATTTTCTGGAGAAATTTTTCTTTAAGATGGTTTAAATAATTTAAACAAAAAGATCCTATTGTGTACTGGTTAACGCATTTGGCTAAATGAAAATTGCATGAACCAATTTTAGGTCTTTTGTTTTACACCATTTGCAAGAATGGTTTTTAAAGGATCAATGCTAGTCCTTCGGAAGGGACCATATATGATTGTCCCGTGTATGCCACCAGCTATACTCCATGCGCGTTAAAGACCCTGTTGTAGAGTTCAATGAGAGAAGTCTGAAAGGGGGACCGCTAAAAGGGCAACACTTGTACTCTGAAACCTGGATAGTGATTCGGATTGTTTCCTTATCAATCCTTAGCAATCATTTTAGTTGCGACAATGAGATTCACATTGGTCAAATTCATACATATTTGTAAATACTAAAGTATCTGTATACATTTGTATGTAAAGTTACATGTTCATTGTTTTTGTATGTTTGTGTTAGCTTAACTTCTTGTGGTTTTATTACGTAATAAAGTTCTAAAGTTTTTATCTAGGATAAATAGAGAAGTTTAAAATAAACACCGGTAATTGTGGATATTGGATGCTAAATAAACCCCAGTTTTTTAGACTTATAGAAACCATGTATATAAAACAGAAAAAAGACCAAAACAAATTGGCTTAAAAAACAAATAAAACCCAAAAGTGAAAAAGACAATACTGTTTTACAACGTTGTGCATATGTGTCTTCTAATATCTGCCTGGTGTAAACAAAAAGACACCACAACATCACACATTTTTAAGCACTGAAATAAAACTAAGCAAGGTAACGCTGCCTCTATTATTTTTATGTCACCCCAGACGAAAGTCGGGTGACATGTTGTTATTCTATTAGCCGCCATTTTATTCTTCCACAAAATTTTGTCCAACGTTTTTCTCGGAGATGGGTGAATGGAATGACATGAAACTTTGCAAATTCTAAGGTAGTCATTTTAAGTTGTGCCGTGGACATTTAAAAATTTTCCGAGATGGCCGCTATTTTCAAAATGGCCACCGGAAGAACCGATTTTTGGCACCTTATTTCTCGGTCACCTAGGTGCTAGGGTGGCTAAAATTTTGCATGTGGATAGAAAAATATATTATCTCGGAATTGACACAAAAAACTTTGAAGCGATATTTACCGTTTTTGCGTTTTTTGCGAAAATGCGATTTAAGAGGCAAAAACGTCACTTATTCTTCCACAAAATTTTGTCTTTATAGATCAATACAAATTCAACATTATTGGATATATCAACAACTATTTTTATCTTAACTAATTTGGGGATGGTGAACAAGATGCAACTGGGGTGACATCTGCTATTGCTCGCAATTGCAATTCTAGTCTTATTTCTTATCGTCACGTACAGGCCTATAAAGTGAACGTGTACCCTATCTTACAATAGGTGGAAAGTTTGAATGAATATATAACAGCTATGGTGTAGTCATAAAAATATGATCAACCACGTTTTCAGAATAAGTACCTGCTAAGCTTCTTAAGAGATATAGTGTCAATTAGGTGACATTTTATTCTCATGTCACGACTAAAATGTCTAAAATTATCTAAGTACTTAAGTACCAGTATATACAAAACTTATACAGACTCAGCAACTATGAGGATTCATTTAGAAAAATAATCCTAAGGCCGTTGTCCTTTGTCGGATTTGACTTGCACTACATTAATTAAAACGTTGGCAACGTGACGGGTTTGTTAGAACAGCAAAAGCTGCTTACCTTTCAAGTGCACCCGAGTTCTCTCTCGTGACATGTGTTCAGGTGTTGATTGCAGTTAAGTAGGTTTATTTAATGTTTTTTGTTATGTTGTGTGTTCCGGGATGTGTGCCCAAGATGGTTGAATGGGGCAGCCCTGTCATAATAAATGCCGAGGTCGTCAGGCTATAATGCGGAAAACCTGACCATAAACCATAGTGACCAACGTGTGTGGAGAGGGCCACGCTTCATGCATGTAAAAGATCCCTTTGTGGACCGCCAGTAGTGTATCACATGGGAAAAAAATTCCGCCCCAACCCACCTCTTCCCTTTTCCTGTGGTCTTTTAAATTTACTGTTCCTTTGTTTCCCATACCATCCCCATAATTCATTTCTCGTCATCATTTCATATTCATTTTATCATCCTTTTCATAATAATCTATATAGTGTTGCAAGGGCGTAAAACACTCTTTCACTCACTCACTCGTTTGATTCGTCATTTCATTTATGTCTACTGATTTTGTTTTGATATTATCGGAATTACGACATTTGTATGCTCCTTTGATACACATTTGATCACTACATTTTCTTAATTTGACAAACAAGTAGAAAGACTTGCATTTAACTATAAGTTTACTCCTTTGTGTAGGTTTGACATAGTTTAAATAGTCCTTTATTCGGTTCATGTAGTTTTTTTTCTTAAATGATTCTATATAAATCTATAATAAAAGACTTCAGTAATAGCTTCTGCATTGTTCATTCATTGTTTTGATTTTTATTCCTTGCTTTGCGAAAAGGTTTAAAAATTAATGTACTTGGAAGCAAGACTCATATTATATATAAAGCCTGTTGTATTGTAGTTGCTTTGTTTGAGTGGGAGTACTATTTATTGTCATTATAAATATGATGAGTTTCCTAATGAGTTTCTAAAAGAAGTCTAAAAGATTGAAATAGAACGAGACTAAATCTTCATGACTTCTATATAGAGAGAATGAAAAGCTATAGTTGCTATTTTAAAACATGTCACTAAAAATTTTGGCAAACACAATGTTAGCAACCGTCTATATATATGTGCGTTCATTCTAATTGGTCAAACTTATTGGGTTTTTAATTAGCTTTTGGTGATTTACTAGAACAGGATGAGTTATTTATTATTTTAAGTTAGGTTTCTTGCTATTTTCTATATTGCCTTTCTAGAGTATAACCAAAAAAATGTCTTAGATAAAAGAAAAAGTCAGATATCCTTAAATTTAACTTCATTTCAACCATAACTTAGAATGAGCTTTACGATAGATTGTAAAAGTATCTATAAAAGTTGAAGTTTTAATTTCATTTCACACTTAAGACACTTCCGTATTTTTTTTCCATTTCCCCTGTTATAAATCATGAAGTGAATCGCTATTATTAGACAAATAAAGAAATGGAGCAGTCGCACACGACAGCTAATCCCCTCGCCCATTACATTAAATGTAAGTGGAGCTGACCTAAATCTGGAGCAGATGTCAATTACTATCCAAGATATACCCACTTTCCAAATATCATTCCTCTACTAATTGGAATTGCCAAGATATGCACATTAAAACTGTAACCTGAGTCTATTTCAATATGGATGCTAATTACTATCCAAGTTGTACCCACCCACCCAATATTAGCTCTTGAAGTTGCTGAGATGTGGACCTTAACCAAAACTTTAACTCCAGTTGTTCATGTGGAAAATGTAGGTCAAGGTGACCTTATTTTGGTACGGATGTTGGTAACTTTCTAAGATGATCCCACTGGCCCAACATCATTTCTCTACCACTTGCAGTTGCTGAGATATGGACCTAAACCAAAACTTTAACCTGAGTCATTCATGCGGAAAATGTAGGTCAAGGTGATTTAATTTAGGTACGGATGTTGGTTACTATCCAAGATGTACCCGCTGACCCAATATCATCTTTCTATCACTTATAGTTGCTGAAATATGGACCCGAGTCATCAATGTGGAAAATGTAGGTCAAGGTGACCTTATTTTGATACAGATGCTGGTTACCATCCTAGAAGTACGCACTGACCCAATGCCATCTCTCTATCACTTGCAGTTGCTGAGATATGAACTGTAACCAAAATTTTAACCCAAGTCATCCATACAGAAAATGTAGGTCAAGGTGACCTAATTTGGTATGGATGCGGGTTACCATCCACGATGTACACACTGACCCAATACAATCTCTCTATCACTTGCATTTGCTGAGATATGGACCTAAACCAAAACTTTAACCTGAGTCATCTCTCTAACACTTGCAGTTCCTGAGATATGGACCTTAACCAAAACTTTAGCCTGAGTCATTCATGCGGAAAATATAGGTCAAGGTCACTTTATTTTGGTACTGATGCTGACTATCATCAAAGATGTACCCACTGACCAAATATCAACCTTCTATGATGTTTAGTTCCGAAGTATTGACAAAACAAAAACCATTACGTACGTACTTACGTACATACGAACGAACGAACGAACCAAACGCTATATCCCCTCCCCTACTCCGTTGGGCTCGGGGATAAAAAAAAATATTTGTTCAACCATGAAAGTATCAATTTAGCAAAGTTAATACATCTATGGGTCAACATAGATACATCCATAGATACCATCTTTGTAATAAACCTGGGTTCATGGATAATATTTTTCTTATTTTGAATTTATATCCATAGACTGGATGGCAAGGCCGCTTTAGAATGTTGAATAGGATACCGATAAGTTGAAATTCCCTATAGGCATGATTTTAATGCGCATACTTTATTTACTGTTTTTTTTACATGTTTTAACACGTTTGAAAGTAATAGTTCAAAACCTAAATAAGCCAGTCTATGGAACCCGGTTTCTTCAAATAGACTGACAAAATCATAATAAGCTGTGCCAAAAGTATTTGACCCCCGAATTCCACCACTTCAAATTATCCAATAGGTTTCTAAATTTTAATCAAAAAATATTCTTAAGTCATTTCAAACATGATTCTGAATATTTTTGCACCAAGGTATCACATATCTTATTTTTTGGTAGGATCATCTTCCTAAGACACAACTTATCCCTGTAATGAATAGTGACGGAGAAAATTGTTACAATTTTTTTTCAACAACTGGCCAGTATTCTTGAAAATTAAATTGAGTCGGTAAATAGGAAGTAGATATCCGACAGACTTAATTTCAGAACTATTGACAAGGACCTCATACTGAAGCCATATACCAAATTTCAAGCCACTATAATTTATAATTGCTATAAAGAAAACTGTTACGAAATTTTCAACAAATGACTAGTTATGTTGATTATTGACTAAGTCCATTAACAGGAAGAAGATATCCGACATACCTTATTTTGGTACTCGCGATAAAGGGTCTCTTATGGAAGCTATATACAAAATTTTAATCACTGTGATTTGTAGTTGCTGAGAAAACTGTTACGAAAGTTATGATGTGGACGGACGGAAGTACGGACGGACAGAGGTATATTTGTTACTTTAAACACCACTCTTCTTTGGAGCAAGGGCAAAATAAAGTTAACTCTAAAAATATGTTTGGTGCAACATGGTCCAACATGGTAAAATTTGAATATAAATCTTGGTGGTCTGCATAAAAAAGTTTTCCTAACAAAACAAAAAACAGAAGCATGCATCAAGTTAAGAAAGCCTGTCCCTCACAAATAACATAGATAATGAAAAATTTCTTTAGTTTATAAAAGTGGTGACCAACATAGATGGTTGGAAGTATTGGATGGATTAAAATATTCAATAAGAATTTTCATCAGATTTCAATCTACATGATGTGAAAGATACAAGTTTGCCAATTTTGAATTAAAAATTTTTAACTAGAAATTATAGAAATTATATGACGTTAATAAATAATAATATAGTGCATACAAGTATGCTATTTTTAACATTTATACATTAATCAAAATTTATTCTTTTAAAATATACATAGTTAAAAGTATTATGTTGGTATTCATACAAAATATATATTTACATATGTTGACTGTTCTTCAATGGAATAGTCTCTAGAATTACTCAACACTGGAATGACTTTGATAAATTTTAGCATATCGATCAAAGTTTCATGTTTTAATGATATTAAGGTTTTAAGATGGAGCCTAGCTGCCCTAGGGACTGGACATTTATTGCAAAAATGTCTGATAATGAATTTTGGTAGTACAAATCACAGTCCAGCACTAAAGTGCGATTAAATTGACCTGTGCCGCAAAGCAGGATTTTTTTTTAGCTATGGTGAAAATTAAAGGACTCCCATAGAACATGCTTGTGGAACTGCTTTATCCTAGATGTCCCACTTTAATTTATTTTCTAAAGGCGACCCAGACAAAATTTCAAACATTCAACCGATGACCCCCCTCTAAATTGCCCCAACCCTCAGCTGATAAGTAATGACCGTTCCCCAAAGTCAGACCTACAATGTCGCTTCCATCTATTTTTGTTATGCCCGCTTCAACGAGTCGACAGAACAAAAAGGTGAGCGACATTTTATAACATACTCTTATAGAAATCTCTTTAGGGATTCGCAGAGACGACTTCACGTGATATATTTTATTTCGCTGGGTCAATTGGCAACCGTTCGGTCTCATGGTAATGTCACTCTCTTGTAAAATGGTACAAGTGATACCAAGTTTGTTCTTCTTTTTTTTTTTTGGTATCATATTAAAATTCTATATGATATAACAGTTAGTCTAGTTGGTGTGTTAACTAGAGCTTCTTACTCTCGAAAATTAAGAAAACTATCGAGACAAACGCTCAAGTGACCGTACCTTCGCGCGATCAGGAAAGAAGCATCAGGGTCAAACAACGACAAGGGTAATAATTGTATAAGGTCTGATTCTGGTCAGACTAATATTATCTATTTTTTCTTGTTCTTGGGCATTGTACCTCAAAACATGCCATATATTCTTATAAAATTTAATTGATAAAACATTGTAGTTAACTTCGAAGTTCTTGGGAATGATGCATATTTACTTACCAATATATTTTATTTTATTTTTAGAGTCTCCAGAATATTGAAAAGCTTCGTAAATTTCAATTTCTATTATCATATCCCTAACATAAACAATTGCGCATTTGACTTCATCTTCGAAATTTTCAAGGAATTCTTGAGCTTTTCTTTTCTCATCGTAACACCTTTTGATAGTTTTATTTTACCGTTACATGTGGGCAACCTTATCATATAATCTTGCTCGCTCTAAATGAATAATTTCCCTTAATAAGACTGCAAGTAATAAACTCATTATTGATATTTCAACCTATTTTGCATGTTATATGCTCTCTATTGTCATGTTATGCACTTGATGAATACTCCATGCAGTATAATATCAATCAACCTTTGTATAATGACAGACTAAATACTAAATTGCAAAGAGACCAATATTACAGGATAATCCATTCTGGGATTTTGAATTCCTTTACAACATTTGTTATGGAATCAAATCGATTGTTTTTATACCAATTTTAAACACATTTTCAGGGCTTTTCAATTGAAAAAAATGGAACCAAAACAAATGGTTTGCATGTAAAATCAAATTATTCTTTTGAAATCGTTTTAATTTCAGTATTTTATATATTAAGATATCAATAATTACTTCACGAATTGTACATTTATGGTCTTTAATTGTAACAAATGTTTATAAAAGTCGATACTATTCTTCTGAAATTGACGTAAAAAATGCTATCATTTTATATCAATATTACAAATACCAAAACGCGGGTATGAACGGTTAATTTGGATATGCTATATATCGATATTTCTAGGAGTAACCTCTCATCAGTAGCATTTAAATCAAAACATTGGAAGGTCAAATTACAAAACTGTTGAAAATGAAAAGTACTCAAAACCAAAACGTTCGAACAAGGAAGCCAAATCCAGCACCGAGGATATCGACCATGTGCATTACAAGGAAAGAAACCTGGTGTTTTAAACAATTTTGAATTTAAAAAACGGAAATTTCAGCGACAAAAATATTAGACATTTTATGGTAAATCGTGTCAGACAAGTCTGACTACCAGGCTTGTGATTACCCTCGGGGACCTCTGGTCCAATATACGTCTTGGAATAACAAATCAAATGAAATATTAATATCTATATTTTTGTGAAAATGGCAAAATCAATGACATAACATGTGTATAAAAAATGGATCAAGAAACAATGGCTGGTTTGTTTTTTCTTTAATTTTGCATTCTGTTTATTTCTTTTTGCATTCAGTATTTATCGCATAGAATGTGTTTTAAAAGATATATGTTACTTTTTGTTTAGACTGCTGTTCAACCATTTCTTCATTTCGTTTGTTCTTCTTATAGAAGCCAATAGCATCATCCTACCTATTTTAAGTCAAAGGACTGTCTTGTTTGTTTATTTCCTGAATTTTGTCGTCCTGTCTTTTATTTCAAATATTATTACAGTAGCCTATCCCCAATATGAAAAATAAATTGTTGCCCCTAATTTAAATACATAGGACTTGTGGTGTAGTGTAGTGGAACCTGATGGATTTGTTAGAACAAGCAGAAACTGCTAACCGTTACCTGAGTTCCCTCTCGTGACATGTGTTCAGGTTGTTGATTGCAGTTTAGTTGGTTTGTTGTGTTGCGCGTTTTTTAATGTTGTGCGTTTTATTCGTCCTGTAATTTGTGTTTACTGATCTCGTCTTGGTCTAGTCAAATGTCCATATGGTATTCCTTTGCTTACATTGAAATACATTTTCTGAACCATACAAAAAACCACAGAAAGACTTAGTTGTTTCCTTTACTTCGGTCTTTGACATCGTTTAATTTCATAGTCGCCTCATTTCGCTCTTTTTCCTTCAACGATTCTATACTATAATACGTAGCTTTCATTAAATAGCTTTTGCATTGTACATTCATTTTATATTTATTTTTATTCCTTGCTTTGTAAGATTGTTAATAAATTTATTGACTTGGTAACAAGATTTATGAATATAAAAAAGCCGTTTATATGATTGTTGGTTTCTCTGAGTGGGAGTACTATTTATTGTCATTATAAATATTTATTTTCCAAATAAATTTCTAAAAGAATACTGGAAGATTGACATAGAAAGTGCATACATTTACTCGTTCTATATAAAGAGAATTAAAAGCTAATAGCTATTATAAACCGCCCCTGTCACTTAAGAATATCTCTAACAAAATGTTAGTTACTGTCTACAATCAAATTGGTCAATTCTTTATCATATTCACTATTTGGGGTTTTCTTCGTAAAAGAGTGAGGTTTTTTTTAATTTCTAAAGATTCTCGGGTAATGATCCTTTTCATTATAGACCTTTAAGGGGGGGGGGGGACTTCCATGTGATCATATGACCAGTCAAAATTAAATTTATTAACTTACCATTGAATATAATATTGAAAAGTGTTGATGATTTTGAAATTTTGTTTTAAAAAATCATAGTCATGTATTTTTAATTTTGTTTTGATATTTAAGTGCCACTTTTTATAAAAACCATGCAAAAAGCGATTCATGGGTGGAAAGCCTACACCACTTTATTTTTGATATGTCACTCCTACTAGCACCCTGATTCGATATTTTGTACTCTTTTTCCAAACAAGCATAGGTCCTGAGAGAAAAAAAAATATATAGAATGCATTGGAAAATTGTAACAAAGGGAGATAACTCTTAAAACTGTCAATAATTTCAATAGAAACCATTGTAACAAAATGGCAAGATTTCTCCCAGGACCAGACTGTTATGAGCAAATTGTTATTTATTTCTTATTTTGTATACTTTGAACTATCTTTCGTTAAAAATAAACCACTGCAGCCTTCTTTTCTTCAATTTTGCATGATTCTTAGGTGGAGTACTACTTAAAGCATTAAAACTATTTTGTCTTTAGTTTGTTGAATTTAATTTGTAAAGTTTTCTTCAAACCTAACGGATTATCATATTTCTGCATTTTGACAAAGGGAGTAATTTATGACAAAAGTTGCAAGTTTAGACCACTTTTTATATATTTTTGTGTTTATCTGAAAAAAAAAACAACTCAGAGGCACCCCCTTTCTTCATATAATCTTAAAGCAATATGAAAGCCCAATATAATATAAAAAAATTCAAATTCTATTGATCAGATTTTTGTAAAACCAGAATTTTCTTTTACAATTGTGCATTTTCTGTAACATTTCAATGTAAAAAGGCCAACTTCAAAATCAGTTATCTCTAAAACTTACCCAGAAGCGTGTCTTTTTCAAATTGAATTTTCAAAGTGTATCTCTTGATGTGTCTATTTACAAATTTTAAAGAAAATCTTTTACGGGAAAAGTTTGGTGTTTCGTGCAAGTACTCCCTTCAGGATGCTCGCTGGTCTTGTTTTTGGTATTTCTGTCATTTTTTCGGAATCCTCTGAATTTAACCATCAAAATAGGGTTAAAACTTTTCTTGATATCAAGGTCTTCAATATGTCAAAAATAGGTTATAAACAAAGTTTTATCGAATCCTATTTATTCTGTCATGGGTAAACATCTTAATAGTGCTAATGCTAAACCTATAAAAAAGTTAGAGAAAACCTTTTCCTGCCAAAACTTTAAAGAATTATCTTGAAAATGAGGTCACGAACCTATCAACATTTTTAGTTCATTTTATACCTTTTACTATTATCTTTTCTTTTAAGGCATCGAATTTGAAACCTATTTATTTTCAATAATAGTAGCGAACGCCCTTAAGAGTATCCCAAAATACCTAGACGAAGGTAGGATAAAACAAAAAGCTTACCATGTATTTTAGTTCATTCAAAACATTACTTATTGTTTTACTCTCAAGTAGCACGAATTCGGCTTCATCAGGGAAATAAACATGGAAGGTGTGATAAATGGAACATGGAATGACGATGAAGTGGAGTAAAAGGGGGACACGAAGCTAATTAAGAAGATTGTTTTGACTGCTACTGGAAAAAGTAGGAATAGTTTGAATCGGTTTTACATGCGAGATGGAACCTAACATTGTTCCCAACACGGTGCACCACAGTGGTTTGCGACCATGCGTGTGCAAAAGCCTAACGAGCCCAACATTAATTACGAAAGAGCTGTCTTATTCAACAACCTGGTGCACATAACCCAGTCTAACCAATGCCAGGTTTCTGAGCACTGCTTCGGGCCGAATCGCCACCCTGAACCCGCACGGGTTTCGCAACAGCTTACTTTGACTAAGCATAACTAAGACTAAATAGACTTTTTTCTGCATTGAAGAAATATTGCATAAAAGTGATACAAAAAGGGCCTCCAAGCTCATTTTGGCACTAAACAAAAATGACCCAAGATCACTTTTAGAATCCTAGCATCGTGATAAAACTGACAGCAATTCTAAAACCCGTGATGCTCTTGACGTCACAAACATGATTATGATTGATTTGGAATGCACCAATTTGAAGAATTATGTTAAGAGATAAAATAGGCTTGAAGTTTTTATGAAATTTTGGGCCAAATATGGCTCTTATCAAGTTAATATATTTATTATTTCATATTATCATGAATTGGAAAACAAGCTTAATGCTTATGTGAAACCCCCTGCAGATAGCAGTTTTCCACGAGAGAATTTCACTCAAGAGACCTGCCTTGGACAAAGTTAAAAACAAGCATTTAGAGGATTTTGAACAATTTAGCATTTAATTGCTACTGATGAGATGTTACTCCTTGAAATATCGATATAAAGCCTATCATAATTAACCGTTTATACCCGCGTTTTGGTATTTGTAATTTTGACCATATTTTCGAGAACCATCTTCCGAAGAATGAATTTAAATGAAAACTTAAACCAATTTGATAAAACAAGTTTATGATCCTAGGTCCTACATTACCCGAAATGTCTTGTCCTTTCATAATTACATTGAACGTGTCAACTGAAAAAAAAGCTTTTTTCATATCCTATCAAAGCAACGCAATTCTAAATAATTTCAAACATTCAAATACACTGGATAAGAAAATGGTAAGTGCAGTTGCACTAACCTCCCCAAGAATGATGTAAATACGCAAATGATTCTTACTAAAATATAAATTTTAGTTTTTAAAGTCTCGACATCGTAAATTAAAAAGAAAGTACAAATTTATGCAGTGTTATTGCATCTGATGTCACTGTGACTTACATGGTAAAATTAATATTTTTTATTGACAGTTACAATTGCGCATTTGACTGTTTAGCTTCAGGTCTGTAGGAACAAGAAATGTCAAGGATTTTCCATTCTTTAGGGGGGTTGTAATTCTGTCTTAAGGTAAATGAAAATGGATAAAATTGCATTTGTTCCCAAAGAATATGAAAAAATAATCAAAATAAGCAAGAAAACAAATGTAGGTCCGTGATTTTGTTTATAATTGGCGGGAAATAGGTTTTCTCTAGATTTTTCTTTACTATTACATTGCCGTTGATTGGAATCTTTAAACCTACTGAAATGTTTGACAGAGTAAATAAAAAAGATGAAATATGTGAACTGCATAATATGATACAGGTTAAACCTGATAAGCTCCCGCAGATAAAGTAACTTTATTATATATATATGGTGCCTCATACCCATAATTTTGAAAAAAGAACGAACCTGCAAACAGAACAAGGAAGTGAATTGCTTCGAACGCGGACCTCGCAGAACGCATCCTTTTTCAAGAATATTTCTACTTTCATTTTCGAATGCAATATAAACAAAACCAAATTTGTTTACTGAGATGAGGACAAAGTAAATATATGGCTTTTGGGAATGAAATTTGTCCGCTGAAGTATTCAAGTTATTTGTTTGGTTGACAATGCACCGCTTTTATTGGGGGGTCTTGTTTCGCGAAAATTAGAATGACGGGTTCCCGCGCTTCTGTCATTTTGTTTTGATGGACGCGACCTCTAGTGATAGAATAGACGCCAATAATGAAAATATGCCTGAAGTCCTAATTTTTTATTTAAATTCTTTACATTTAAAGCATTTCATAGCTGAAATACTTGAAATAATTTATTTTAATGCAATAAGTATGTTTAATATTTTTTAAATTGAAAATTCCAAAAAAGGAATTTAAATTTGCATTCCGTGTTATTGGGTGCGGATTTCTGACTAGCTTATACGTCTTCCGGTTTAAGGCATCATACTCAGTGTGCGGGAGCTTATTAATTCACAAGGCAGAACCATTAAGACGAGAAATAATGTTGACGGACGGGACATAGACGTAAAATCCTTGAAACGGATTAAAACACAGGTAAAATACACAATTTGGGATGGATATAGTCAGAAAAGGTAATACATTTTATTTGTTTACAAATAATAATAGAAAAACTGAAGCGTACAGTATAAAGAAAAATGAACTAGCTAAATATTTATGTTTGAAACATTGAAATCGGACATCTAGTTTTCGAGAACATTAACAAACCAATAGCCTACCCTCGCACACTTTCAATACGAGCAACGTGTAGCAAAAAAAACACTTTTTTATGTTTTTTAAAAGTTTTGTGCTCTTGTAATGATTTTTGAAATTGAATATGCTGTTCATCAATTTATTCACGAAGCCATGGACTGCAAAGCATGTCGCTGTCCAAGAAAAAGGGGTACATGCAAATAATCTACGTTACGGACGAATACATGCATGATTTATAATGTATCAGACAAATTGTGCGTGTATATACTTTGTCAGCGACTGTCGTATGAACGTCGTGTCTTAACTGCAAACGACAGTCTGAGTTAAATTTATTAATATTAAATAAAAATGAATCAATATCAGTTCTGGTGCCGCCAGGTGGATGCAACAACCTTCTCCTTTCTTGTAATTGTAAGATGGCTATTGGTGTGTTCGTTCGTATGAAGCTTCATGTACGTA
Source organism: Arcuatula senhousia (assembly GCA_963971305.1). NCBI lineage: Eukaryota > Metazoa > Mollusca > Bivalvia > Mytilida > Mytilidae > Arcuatula > Arcuatula senhousia. The sequence continues at coordinate 44,579,570 of OZ020303.1, read as the reverse complement.
ATGGTTTTAGTTATGTCAAAAGCTGCAGAACCATATACATGTATCTTAAAGGTCAGGGGTATGTACATCTGTAATGGTTGTCAGCATGACTTAATACATTGCTAAATAAATGACTCGAGTTAAAGTTTTTTAGATGGTTCAAATGTCTTCATCTGCAAGTGAATTGGCTAATCATGATTTAAGATTGGATAGAAAATAAATAATTTTGCGTTTTCTGTTTATTTGGATAAGTCGTCAATCGTACATGTATCCAAAGTGTTACTAATGTGTGTTATGTAGGTCACCTGTTTGTTCCATTTGTCGTGAATAACAATATTATGCATCTGCATTAACATAAATTCATCTTGACTTACATTTTCAGCATGTATAACTCTGGTTACAGTTTTTGGTAAATGTCCATAGCTAAGAATCTGCAAGTGGTAGAGAGTCGCCCTAAAGTTTTCAAGTTGTCCGTCCGTCCTATTGCCCGTCTACAACTCTTGTGAAAAATATACCTTAAACTAAAAACTTCTTACAATACAGTTCTGTACAGTTGGAAAAACTTATATAATTTTGATAGATTTTGAAAACGGGCTTTGTGAACACTTTAACGCCAAAACTATTTACAATATCCTTCTGATAAAGTTGCAGGGTAGGTTCAGTGTAGCATGTCATGATTAGTATATTAAAACATATTTCATGCAAATCCATAAAATTTGTTTGAAAAAAAAAGTTCATAGAAAATCACGGATTTTCAAATTGGACTTAGTGAACAATAACTGAAAAACAACTTTTTACTAATACCGTTCTGAAAACACTTAGATGTTTGCCGACGGGACCCTTCCAGACTTTGGCAGTATTTTAGACTTTGATATAACGGGCAAGATGATTTGCTGTTTTGTGCGACTGCTTCATGTCCATGTTAATATTAAATATAACAGTTAAATAAATAAATGCAATTATCTGGAATGAAAAAAAGATTGTGTTCCACTGGTAAAAGCTGAAGTAAATCTGTGTAGAACACACATTTATTATAAATATCCGTTATTTTAGCTATATGAATGAAGGAGGTTTTGGTGCATTTAAACCAAGTTCAACCATATTTTTAAAGGCCTGTTCTAAATCAAGACCATTGCGATCTCTTATTTCTCCGGTGTGTCTGCGTTGTTTTGTTTTTCCAGTTCCACGTTTCAGATTGATTCTTCAAGTTCGGTCGTTTTGTTATTACCTTTTATTATATTTGAATTATTTGTTGGGATTAAGTTGTTGTTTTAAACTTTGTAATATGCATTACAGAATTTATTCCCCGTCTGAACGCTGACATTTTGATGTTGTGGTAAATAGAGCATTAGGTAAAATAGTTTTTTCCAATGATTTTTGATGTTTTGTGTTTACTATGAATTCTTAATATTAACGATGACATTATGTATTACTTTTTGCAGTCAACATAACAAGAGTGAACTGTCTTGTATTTGTATCATCAGAACACTGTCAAATTATGTACCTCTTAATTGTATTTCAGTTACACCTGTTGACTGCAACGCAATTATTTTGCATGTATCGGTCCGTTACCAAGTTTTATTGCATGTATTAAGAGTCATTTTGTTATGCTTGAAATACATAAAAACATTGAACGTTATTATTGGATATTGATATTTTCATTAAAACAAAACTTTATTAACTTCTTTTACTTATATAGAAGCATAAATTGCCAGATTATAACTCTATACAGGCCTGTTTATATTAACCAGTTTGAATTGTCCGTGTCAATGTAATCAAATCGAGCACACCGTTCGTGAATGATTTAAAAATATACCATTGTGTTCGACCAAAAGAAACAATATGTTCTTGTTTATATACTGGGCATGTTTTTAAAGTTTGTTTCATTCTTATTTTTGATATTTTCGAGATTAAAAGTTGAAAATTGACATATACCGTGAAAAAATTGCATGTATCGTCCGTTAACAATGTTTTTCTCCATAATGGTTCTGGCGTGTGTAATTAGACCTATTTTTAAATGATAAAAAATAGGGGGTTTATGGGCAAAAAATTACAAGCTTTATAGATTGGCAAAACCCAAGGATCTCAACATATGAGACACAAACCTCCTCAAGGATGATCCCTGCTTAATTCTTTAAATTTGTGTAAATTAAAGTATTATTCAAAGGAAAAGTACTTGACCCCAAAACAAAATTTGAATTTAGACAATCGGAAATTCAAAAACAAAATAATAAGTTCGTGTCGGAGAACTTATACCTTCATACCTGGTTGTGATACATCAGTATTTGATGTCAAACAATTTACATGCAGACCATTGAAATTCAAGTCGCGTTTCAAACATGGAATATTCTAATAATGTTCTTTTTAATACGAAAATATGAAAGTGGAAGTAACCCAGTTTGCCTTTATACAGTGTCAACATTAAAGATCTTTTCTATACGTTTTTGCTTTCATCGTCACGACGATTGTTTCTGAATCTCCACATTCCATTAATAATACATGCATGTATGATAAAAAGAATAAGTCATCTCGGATATCTAAAAACCAAAACTAATAATTCAGCTTTGTAATAAAAAACGTAAAACAAATATCAAATATTCATTTTTCTTTAAGACATAAATCAATGCAGCATGTCTAAGAAAATGGAAATTTAATTATCTCATAGGGTTAAATATGAAAAAAAAGGCATGAGCAAAAAGAAGAAAAGGAACTAGAAGCAACGATAAAGAGAATTTCTAAAATTTAAACATCAAATTGAATATTAGTAAGTTAGTTGGTTAGTTTGTTAGTTATTGCTTAGTTATTGCTTGATTCCCAAGCAACGTGCTGATTTGGATAATAAGTGAGATGAACAGACGTGAATGATCAAATGAACATGAAGTGATTGATGAAATGAACATGAAACAATGATGAAGTGTGAAGTGGAAAGGGGGGGACAAGACCAATGTGGCCAAATGGAACACTAAAAACATAGACATATATGTCTATGCTAAAAGGATGTTTATCACAAGGATAACACACATTTACAGTCAACAACAAATGAAAATTCGACTTCCTGTTCAATTTATTAACACTGATGTAATACCTGAGCTAAAATCTATTTTTGTTTAAAGAGATTGAATTTTACAATTTTTCATTTTGATTAACCATTTTTGAGAATAAAACAATTTAAATTCGTTGACTCTCTGTCGTTGTTTCGTTTGAAACCTTTCTGTTAGTGATTGAGTTTTTTTTCATCGGATAAACTACGTGTGGTCAGACGTATTATATAATCTTGCTTACTCTAAATGCATTACCTCCCATGATATGACTGCAAAGCATAATTTAATTGATTTCACAACTTTTTGCATGATATATATGCACTCTTTTGACATAGCATGCACTTGAACAATATTCCCGGCGGTATAATATTAATCAACCTTTGTGTAATCACAGTCGTTCTTCTAATTCTCATCAATATAATTGTGCAGAGACCAACTCAGTGATCCAATTTTGGATTCTAAATTCCTTTACAACATTTATTATATGATCAAATTAATTGCTTTATACCAATTTTAAATACATTTTCGGTGCTTTTGAAGAAAATAAACGTGTCAAGATTATTGGTATGCAAGTTAAATCAAATTGTTCTCTGGAAATAGTTTCAAGTTCTAGCCTTTTTTACACGTATTGGGAGTACGTAAAACAACTTCCAACTTATGTACTCGTTTAAAACTTGGTCGAAATCCGATCGAACAAATGATCATGCTTCGTACAGTGTCATTCATGTCAAGACTCTGTTCCGATAATACAAATAAATTACTAAAAGAAGAATTTAATCTCACCAAAGACTTAAACGATCAAAATGTTTATACATGGTACACCTTCGCTAAGGATTTTATATCTGATGATGAGCTGCTACAACAAATCATAGATTGTAACAATAAAACTAAGCTGAAAACTTTAAAATCAAATTCAAAAAACATTTTTAATGAATGGTATCAGAGAATATATCAGAACAAACTTGATTTACTAAATGAAAATAACAAAACATACTTATATAAAAATATAAAAGAAGATTAAAATAAAGAATTTTATCGCTTATATAAAGATTTTGAATCAAGAAGGGTCCTCACAAAAATCAGAATGTGCAACCATAATTTAGCTATAGAAAAGGGTAGATACTTAAAAGTCCCTAGAGAGCAAAGATTATGTGTTTCTTGCAATGTGGTAGAGGACGAAGCTCATTTTCTGCTACATTGCAAGACAAACGAGTCTTTGCGAAAAAAATTAATCGAAGAATTTTTTGAAAATACTGATCATTATGAACAATATAATGACAACCAAAAATTAAAAATACTTCTTAATCCAAATAGTTATAAACAAGATAATGTTATAAGTTCCTATTTAAAACAATCATTAGTATTGAGGACAGGGGACTCTTAATCAAATACTTGCAAAGCCTATATTGCATTGTTCACGTAAAATATCATGTATTATACTGTTGTTGGTGTTGGATTTCATGTTTGACAGGCTGACAGCTCAGTGGAAAATGAGCTCTGACCAATGAAATGATGATAAAATCTGATGAGGTTACAGCCTCTTGAAAGTGTAAATCGCATACACTTTCATGAACTTTTACTTGGTCATAAATAATTTTGATGATGTAAACAAGTTATTAAAACTGATGTAGAACAATGATAACATCATCCAAGACTAGGGAAGGTGGACAGATTATTCCTTTGATTACCAAAACTTGGCATACTGTAAAACATGGTATTGTATAAGTATCTACCACTGTATCATCAGCAGCACAAAACAAAACAAAAGTTTATTAAATTGAGTTTACTCTTCTATTGTTGGAATTTTGCTTGCTTGGTGATTCAGCACTACAGAATACAGGATCACTACAATAAATCTGTTAAGAAATTAATCTTGTTCTAGATAGTATAAATAAAACGATGTTTTCAGCTGAGAAGCTACCTATGGACATGCAAGACACAAACACAATTAAAGCAGTGATTTATAAACACATTTTACTTTATAAAAATCTAAACTTTAATATAACGATGCTTAAAATTAAGGCATTCTATAGTTTAACATAATAATAATGAAAAAAATATCTATATTGTATGTATTTACTTTAGGAAAAAGAACTTACAAATCTCCATACCTTACCATTGACTTTATACCATGGTATGAAAATTCGTACCATACTATTTTCCTTACCACCATATCATGGCAAAATTAATACCATGCTTTATAGTATGCCCTAAAACTTGACAATTTCGGGTGTATCAAAATTCTTAAATGTCAATGATGCCAGTTATCTTGATAACGTATGGCAACAGTATAAGTTTATTATACCTCTCTCAGACAATCAAATCTTCGGGCTCCGCCCTCAGATTTGATGTCTGAGAGAGGTGTAATATACACTTATACGTTAATTATGTATTTCTACTGTTGTTTTGTTATATTATTTGTTTTTGTCACAAACTCTGTCTAGATGTTTATATGACAATAAATTTGATTGATTGATTGATTGATTGATTGATTATATTTATGCCTTTTAATCATTACTTGTTCATTTATGATCATATTAGATTTTTAGAATTGTTTACACAAGTCGATAGTCTTCTTCAAAGATTTGTGTCAAAACTGCTCATATTGTAAATCAATATGCGAAATAAGAATTCACATGCAATATTAGTATTTATATTTTTTGTGAAGGTCGCATGCAAAATCAATGACATAACATGTCTTAGAATGATAATAGACGAAATAAGTTGCATATTGTCTTCGCTATAATTTCACATTATTTTTTGTTTTTGTTTTTTTTTGGATTGTATAATTTTTCATACAGAATGTTTATATGTGTTCCTTTTATTCTTTTTTAACACAAAGTTGTGTTTTTGTTTTGTTTTGGTTACTTGGACGACTATTAAACAGACAACAGGTGTTGTCCATCCTTAACACCACATAAAATCATATAACATTGTCCGCTCATTGCGACATTCTACTCTATTAATTAACTCCCTTAATGTTACTACAAGTCATAAATCTAATAAAAACATTTCAACTTTTTTGCGGGTTACATGCTTCCCAGGTTAATAATAATCAAACTGTATAATGACAGTCGTTCTATTATTAACCATCTATATAATTGCAAAGAGACCAACAGAGTGATCAATTTTAGGATTATGAATCCCTTTACATCAAATCAATTGTTTGAAAACCAATTTTAAACACATTTTCGTTATTTTTTCATGAACGAATAATATAAAACAAGATTATTTGTTTACAAATTAAACTAAACTGTTTTCTAGAAATTGTTTTAGCTCCAGTTTCTTATATCATATACTTTTAGTACTAATCCTTACTTTTATATAAAAACGGTTTATAAAAGTCGAAACTTCTCTTCTTAAAGATGGGCGTTTAAAGTTTTATCATCTTATATTAATCTACGTCTTGGAACAAGAAATCACATAGAATATTAATATTTATATTTCTTTGTGAAATAAAATTGCATGAATTATGAAAGACGAAGTTGATATGTTAGTCTTTGCTGTATTTTGATATCTAACAATTCAAAACTTTTGGTTGTAAGATTTTGCAATCTGTATTCATAAATATTTTCATTACGATGCTACATTTATTTCAGAGAAATAAATGTAGCATCTTTTAACATTTTATTCAAAGTAATATGCTTTTGTTTGGTAAGCTATAGCCTGCAAATTGTTGACAGGACTTTAAACGACAAATTATCTACCTTTTTGTTAATGTTTTGCACTTTTGATGGTTTAAACAATACGCAAGACCTTGTTCCATAGATTTTGTCACTGCATAAACTTCTTCAGATTGTTTGTTTAATCCCTTATCCACTCTAAATGAATTACCTTTCCTGATATGGTTGTAAGTCATAATTTATTATTGATATATCTCAATTTTTTTTTCATGTTGTTTTGCTCTCTATTGTCATACATTTAAAGAATATTCCAAGAATATTACTAATCAAACTTTATATAATGACAGTCGTTATATTAATTCTCATCAATATAATTGCAAAGAGACCAACAGATTGATCCATTTTAGGATGTATGAATCCCTTTACATCATTTATTATAGGATCAAATCGATTGTTTTAAACACATTTTCAATGCTTTTGAATGAGACAAAACGTGTCAACATTATTGGATGCATGTAAATTCAAATTGATCTCTGGAAATCGTTTTAAGTTTTATTCTTTTATATTTTATTGTATACCTATTAATCATAATTTCATTTTATTTTATTTTATCAAAGCACACAGTAAACCACATTGGTTATAGCTTTACATAACATAATACATAGACATGAATAGAAAAAAATAAACAAGTTAATGATAAGTTGGAAGTGAGAAAGGTCAACTTAGAAGTAAAAACTAAGAATTGTCAACTTGGAAGTGAGAAATGTCAACCTTGAACTTTGGTATTTGTAGTTCCAATCGAGAAATGTGAAAGAACTAATGGCACTACCCGTCTTTCGTTTTTAAATGAGAGAATAATATGCGTCTTAGAAAATATGCGTCTTTGATAAAAGTGTGTGTGAGTGTGTATGTTTTAGGTTTAACGGCCTTTTCGTCGCATCTGGTCCACATAGGGTGGTCAGTTTCAATTTTGAATGAAATCGGAGTACCTGGAAGAATTCACCTTCCTGACAAACCTTATCACATACAGGTGGTAAAGTGTCGTTTTTGTAAATTAAAAGTGGGACTCGAATAAGAAATCAATATATAAAATATCAATATTTTTGTGCAGATCGCATGCAGAATCATTGACATAACATGTCTTAGAATAATAAAAGATGAATCACGTAACATTGGATGATCTGTATGTCTTTGTATAAATTTGACATTCTATTTTTTTTTGTTTCGTAATATTGCAGAGGCCGCGTGTATCTCATAAGATATGTTTCTTTAACTTTTTGGAGTGATTGGTTTTGGTTAGAATGCAATTGAAATATACAGCAATAAATCAATCTTGAAACCAACATTTTGGGGATATCGTTTTTTTAAGATTGTTTGAATAATTGACATAATTCAGATAAAGAAATCCAGTGGTGTAATATTTAACGTTTCGGGCTATTAACATTAAGGTTCTTGGTGCGATCCTCGTCAGGTGTGAACATTGAATAAACTAATTTAGCGACTATACCCCTTCGCACTATTTGCGAGAATTTGGTACAAGATTGGCTTAAAAACAATTATAACACTAAAATGTCAAATACGAGAAAGACCGTACTGTTTTACAATGTTGTGCCTACGTTTCTCCTTATTTCTGCCTAAGCAATTATGTGTATATTACACCTCTCTCAGACATCAAATCTGAGGGCGGAGCCCGAAGATTTGATTGTCTGAGAGAGGTATAATAAACTTATACTGTTGCCATACGTTATCAAGATAACTGGCATCATTGACATTTAAGAATTTTGATACACCCGAAATTGTCAAGTTTTAGGGCATACTATAAAGCATGGTATTAATTTTGCCATGATATGGTGGTAAGGAAAATAGTATGGTACGAATTTTCATACCATGGTATAAAGTCAATGGTAAGGTATGGAGATTTGTAAGTTCTTTTTCCTAAAGTAAATACATACAATATAGATATTTTTTTCATTATTATTATGTTAAACTATAGAATGCCTTAATTTTAAGCATCGTTATATTAAAGTTTAGATTTTTATAAAGTAAAATGTGTTTATAAATCACTGCTTTAATTGTGTTTGTGTCTTGCATGTCCATAGGTAGCTTCTCAGCTGAAAACATCGTTTTATTTATACTATCTAGAACAAGATTAATTTCTTAACAGATTTATTGTAGTGATCCTGTATTCTGTAGTGCTGAATCACCAAGCAAGCAAAATTCCAACAATAGAAGAGTAAACTCAATTTAATAAACTTTTGTTTTGTTTTGTGCTGCTGATGATACAGTGGTAGATACTTATACAATACCATGTTTTACAGTATGCCAAGTTTTGGTAATCAAAGGAATAATCTGTCCACCTTCCCTAGTCTTGGATGATGTTATCATTGTTCTACATCAGTTTTAATAACTTGTTTACATCATCAAAATTATTTATGACCAAGTAAAAGTTCATGAAAGTGTATGCGATTTACACTTTCAAGAGGCTGTAACCTCATCAGATTTTATCATCATTTCATTGGTCAGAGCTCATTTTCCACTGAGCTGTCAGCCTGTCAAACATGAAATCCAACACCAACAACAGTATAACTCTATTTGTACCTACCGGATACAAAAGATAAAAAACACATTAAAGACATAAAAGAACAAAAGTCAGTGTACAAAAACAATATCGATACAAATATAAATAAGTTAAACGTGTTAGAGAGATAAGACATAATTGGAAAATATAGCCATCATTAGCTAAAATAACAGATCTCCGCACTTCATATATTGGTGACGTCACATGGCGATAAAGTTACATCCGTTTTCCTATCCCTTTTTCAGCTTAAGCTTCTATTACAGACACTTACGGGAAAAGAGCCAATCCCTTAACAGTAATTGCTGATTCTAAATATTACAGATTAATAACAATTTGTCACGGAAAAATAGGAACTGTGTTCACAACGCTATAACTTAAAAAGCTTTGCAAAAATCTGATAAGATGAAGTACAGACCATTATTTAAAAAAAATATTTTTGTTTTCTTTATTTTATTTGAAGATATTACTGGTATGTACGTGTCAGGTTTTGTAAAAGTTCTTGTGGTACTTAGTCAACGATTACTTTTTGTAGGTTCGGAATATGCTCTTTCTTTACATTATTTAAAGGTAATAACAAAATTACCGATTTTGGAGGATCAGTCTCAATGTCCTAGAGAAAATACAAAACGTGGAAGACATACTGGGAAGATTATAGATCGCAATAGTCCTGACTTGGTACAGGTATTTCAAATGAAATGGTGGGTAAAGCCAGGTTTTACGGCGCTCCAAACCTCCCTCTTCCATTGCGATCTTAGGGTCCGATAGTAATACAAAACACAACACGGTTGTGAAGACATAATAGGGATAACAAGGGCTGTTTTCGGTTGAACTACTCGAGTTAACCCTTGTAGAGTAATTTTCTATTATTAGCTCGGTAAGATCATGTGCACTTGATTTTTCAACTGAACAAATTATTCTAGTGTCGGATTTAGTCGTGTACTTTTTCTCAATAAAACGGGGTATTCTAGTATAGGGTTGACCATAGCGACAATATTATCACAATTAAACTTCAAGTCTTTTAAATAATGAAATAAAAACATTATTTTCTAATGTAACTTAAAGTAAATTTACATATTATTTTTAAAAAAATCCAGTCATATTGTCGAAGGTAGACTCTACTCATGACGTCACGTACTCTACCAACCCTGATTTTGCCAGAGTTAAACTCGAGTAGGGGTTAAAAGTCATCGGGGTTTGCCCGAGTCCGAACTCTTGTCGTTTATTTATTACACGGGTTAACTCTAGTTAACCAGAGTAGGTCAACTAAAAACAGCAAAGGTGATCATCTCAGCACTAACCATTTCGTGAAACATAATTTTGATTTTTTCTACCAGTGGCTGATAACGAAGGAAGATATTTTAAGTGGGAACATTAATCAAAATCGTTATGCAACATAAGTGGTGTGTTACTTTGTACCTTGAAGGGTAATTGTATTTTAAGGGACAAACGATTTAACTTAAAGACGGGCTTTTTAAAAAAAAATTGTTTGAATGAGATTGTTTATGAGAGCAATGTTTTGGCATGCCTAGGTTAAGAAATCAAATTCTGGAGATTGATTTCTGCTACTTTATTTAATGCAAATAATATTTTTTTTTAATTTTCACAACAGATATAGATATTTCTGTCCAGAAAAAAAGCTTACTCCCCTTCAACATGTTCACGTTAAAATGGGCCATCTCCAGGATATAGCCGAAATCGCGCTGCTTGGGAGTTAAGCACTAACAAACTAAATAACTCTAATGGTCTACGGCCAATGAAAAATTCAAAAAAATGTTTTCATCATAAGGATAATATCAAATCAGTTCAATTGTTTAAGAATGATTAACCTACAAGACACGTTCTAGACAGAAAACTATTAGATACCATAATCATGATAATCTATGATGAATTTTGCATAAATTTGCTTTATTTACAGACAAATGAAATGATCTGTATTAAACTCTTGAAAGAAAAAAGTTACTGCCCTTACTACACAAAATTTTGAGAATAAAAAATCTATTTCTGCTGCAATGGAATCGATCGTTATTTATAGTATTAATGGCCTAAAATTCTAATCCATTGGATGCCATTTTGTATTGAATAACTTTAAATTGCAAATTGTCCGATGTAAATAAAAGTCCAGATTCAGAAGCTAAAATTAATGACATTAGCTGAAATAATTTAAACAAGATCAATATAACAGTATTGGCTTCAGTTACTTCTGTATATACCACAATGAATAAAACATGAACGTTCATTAGAGGCCATCAACGAAAAATCAATGTGATTTGATTGGGGAACCAGGAAATAACAAACTATATCGACCAATTAAAATCGGTTTCTGGCACACATAGCTTATAAATAGTACAGTCCATGCTGTTAAAATTCCGACACTGACACTTCCTTAAGTGTATTTATATCATACTTTTTATCATAAGAAATGATAACATATATGGTTACTTAAAGTACGTGCAGGGTGGTGATCCAAGGTGTTTTTCAAGATGTTCAAGAAACCCGTTTTGTCATTTGAGTGAGATCCCCTCACACTGCGTAAGGTATCAAATAAATCAAAACTGTTTATATGTTCAATCATTCTGCTCATAGGATTGCAAATAACAGAGAAGTTGTTTTCACTATCGATGCTCATTGCAATTCTTTTGGGTTTTTACCTTCCGTTGATTTGATTCAAATGCTGCTGATGAGATGTTACTCCTTGAAATATCGATATACAGCATATTAACCAAATTAACCGTTTTACATCCGTTTTGTTAACAAATTAATGTTCCTCTCACTCGTTATCTTGTACATGGATAATTCATCCAATAACTCAGTTTTCAAATTACAATAGTTCCTGTATTTCTCTATTTGCCATGATAGACAAACAAGAAGCAATGATAAAAAAACACTACCAACAACTACAAAAATGGGGAAAAACTAACCAACAATTATATCAAAACAAACCCGAATATATAATTCATGTCTTTAATACAAAATAATTGGTCCTCAACTAAAAAATGGACTTAAATTTCAGAAACCTACTACGGTGATTATATTTGAAAACAAAATATACAAAAAGCCCTTTGCATTTCTACAGTATTAAACTTTGTAATGCATTTGTCTCATTTTTATGGAAAATATCTTGCATTGTAGTGTAAAATGTAATAGGCAGCAGTAAATTTAGTACAAAGACGTCGACGATATCATCAGCAATACGTATCAATTCGTGAAAGTTAACACTTTAGGGACCGACCATTTAACTTGAAACGGGGTCTTGAAGAAGGATTTCTGTTATATAAATAATGTTGATAATGAAAAAAAATTGTGATGGCGCCTTAAAAAAATAAATATTTTTCTGATCAGATAAAAAAACCAAGCCCCTCTCCTTTTGAAGTTAAATGGTTGGTTCCTAAGATTTGATGAAAAATCATTAACATTTAGAATAGACAGGTCTATTAAAATAATACCGTTGTGTGATATTATTTCAAGAGACTTCCCTATTTATTCCCTATTCCCTATCCTAACGGTTTAATTCTACTTAAGGTTCAAAATTTCAAAATTTCAAAATGCATCACCATCCTTTTTTAAATTGACCAATCATACTCAATTGATTTTACAACACGTGATCATCCTCGATTTCACAATTCAGAAAATGACCAATCAGACGAAAATAGGACAACTGGTTTTAAAGTTCAAGGAAGTTCTCAAACCTAAAAACATTCTATTTATTCCTCTCTTTTTTAAATCACAGACTAAATTCTTTTTCTATAATCACTTTTTTTCTATCCGTAATTACTTTACTTTGGATGACAATCTGGTTAACCAACCTCTTTGCGTATTCATTACGTGTGTCATGTTGTATTTTCACCATGACCATCTCAACAAAGTTCCATCTAATTTCCGAAAGATTCATTATTTGAAAGATATTTCTTTATGAAGCAGAAAAATAATGTCAAATGTCAAACACACTTTCTTAAATCTAAGACATAATTGGTTTTTCAAAGAGACTGTTTGCCTAAGATGAGAATATTGTGAAATAATTCGTTTAAACTGCCTACATATATAAATATTCTTTTCTTCTAATTTAACGAGTTAAGTCTTACTTTTGATAGATGACATAATTTTATCAATGGAAAGATCATCAGCTGAGCAGACTACAACTGTAACTGGGGGAACATTAAATATCTATAACTTAAAAATTCAGATACGAGTAAGTCTTGCATTGCATAATTTTATCAATGGAAATAGCTTACAAGCTTAGACTCAAGCACATTTCATTTGTTTTGTACACTTTAATATTTGGCGATTTTCCGTTGAGTTAGTGAGTTGGTGTTTTACGCCCTTGGGCGATGAACATGAAAAGGATGATCAAATGAACAGGAAAAGATGATGAGAAATATGGATGGGGTGGGAAACAAAGAACTAGTAAACAAACAATGAAAAGTGGAGAGGTGAGCTTGTGGCGGAAAATTCAGCTGTAAAACCGTTCTTAATGCATAGTTTATTTCTATGATATTCAAGTCTATTGATAATAAGGTCTTGACTTACTTACTGAAGCCTTTTGCACCAGGGAGGTACATAAGAAGCAACAACACCTCTCCACCGTGTTCGGTTCTGGGCCATTCTAATGAGATCTTGCCATCTGTAACCCTCAGTGTCCATTTCAGCTTGTATGTTTCTCCGCCACATGTTTCTTGGCCTTCCAACTTTCCTTTTCCTTGAGGGTTCCACTGCAGAGCTTGCCTGGTGATTGAGTTGGAAGGTTTCCTGAGTGTGTGCCCAATCCACCTCCATTTCCTTTTTGTAAACTCTGCTTCTATCGGTTGTTGTTTGGTCCTTTTCCATAGGTCGCTGTTGGTTATTTTTTCCGGCCATCTGATCTTTAATATTTGCCTGGGACATTTGTTTATAAACACTTGTAGTTTGTTCAACAGACATTTGGTTGTTCTCCAGGTCTCGCAGCCGTACAGGAGGATGGTTTTGACGTTTGAGTTGAGGAGTCTGATTTTGGTATTTATGGTAATGTTTCCAGCTTTCCAAATAGGTGTCATCATTCTAAATGTTGTCCTCGCTTTTCCTATGCGGCATTTAATGTCTTGTTCTGAGCCTCCCTTTGCGCCCATGACACTGCCAAGATATATGAAGGAGTCTACTTCTTCCAAAGGAGTTGATTTAATTTACAGACTCGCAAGGCTGTTGGTGTTTACCTTGAGCAATTTGGTCTTCTTTGTGCTTATGATAAGGCCAGTCTCTGCTGCTCTCTGTTCTATTTTTGACAGATTATCCTTCATATGTTGGTGATTGTGAGACAAAAGTGCGATGTCGTCTGCAAAATCTAAGTCGTCTAGCTGTTCAGTTAGTGTCCACTAAATTCCATTTCTTCTGTTTGTAGTAGTATGTCTCATGATCCAGTCAACTGCGAGCAAAAATAGGAACGGTGACAATAAATATCCCTGACGTACCCCAGTTGTGATGTCAAATGGACCAGTCAGTTGACCTTCATGCATAATTCGACTTTGCATTCCTGTGTACGTGTTCTTTATGATGTTGATGAATTTATCCGGAATTCCATAATGGCCCAATAGCTGCCACAACACTGACCTGCCTAGGCTATCAAACGCTTTTTGGTAATCGATGAAGACAACATAAAATGATGAGTTGAATTCCAGTGATTGCTCAAAGATTATACGTAAGGTTGCTATCTGGTCAGCACATGATCTGTTTTGGCGAAATCCTGCTTGGTTGTCTCGCAGCTTCTGATCAACAGCTTTCTTCATGCGCTCCAGGATTATTCTGTTCAAGACTGCCAGGTACTGATAGGAGCATTATGCCTCTGTAGTTGTCGCAGATGCTGAGGTCACCTTTTTTAGTTAGTTTCACAAGGTGTCCTTCCTTCCAATCTTGTGTAATGTCTTCTTTATTCCAGATCTTACCAATCAAGTCATACAATATTTTTGTTGATGTTTCTATATCAGCTTTTAGGACTTCTGCTGGTATACTGTCTGGACCTGCTGATTTGTTGTTTTTCAGAGTGTTGATGACTTTGGTAATTTCAGCCTTAGTTGGTCGGTTGCAATTGATAGGTAATACATGTATCTCTCTAGCTGGTTGAATATCTGCAGGCTGAGTTGGTGGCTGTTGGTTTAACACCTCTTTGAAGTGTTCATCCCATCTTCTAATTAAATTCTTATCTCGTCTAGCACTATTCTTCACAGCTTTGTCTGCTTCAGAGTACTGCTTTTGGGTCTTTTGCTTTGCTGCTCTTGTCTTGCTGTTATTTAAAGTTTCTTTTAGCTTCTTCCTATTGTCAACTTTGATAAGTGTCTCAGGTGATATCCGTCCCTGGTGTTTCCTGTTCCTCTGTCCAACTGTTGCTTCGCATGATGCTATAAATGTTTCTTTAACCTCTTTCCAGTAGCCCTCAGTTGACATTTGATCGTGCTCCCTGCTGTTAAGATTAAAGTTTGGTAAACCGGTTTCTAATATCAATCTGGAATTCTTCTTGTATTCTTTTGTTCTTCAATTTTGAGACATCATATCGTTTTACAGCTTGTTCGCTATTTCTGTGCTTCTTCAGTTTAAGTTTGATGTTGGCAACAAGTAGGTGGTGATCTGATGCTGCATCTGCACCTCTTTTGACTCTAACGTCTTGAGGTTTCGTCTAAACCTCCTCGAGATACATACATGGTCTATTTGGTTTTTTGTTCTCAAGTCAGGAAAAACCCATGTTGCTAGATGGCATGCTTTGTATGGAAAGACAGTACCTCCAATTACCAGGTTGCATGTGGCGCAGAAACTAGCAAATAATTCTTCATTCTCTTTCATAGTGCCAAGACCTCGGGTTCCAATTCAAAACCGGTGTTATCAGATTCTACCTTTGCATTCATATCTCCCGTGACGATTGTAATGTCCTTTGTACTCAGTTTCCTTGTTGTTTCTTCAAGAAGCTGGTAGAAGTCTTCCTTTGTTTGATCATCTGCCTCATTTGTTGGAGCATAGCACTGAAAGATGTTTAAGGATATTCTTTTATCGGTGGTCTTGAACTTCGATGATATTATTCTTGGACTGACTGGTTCCCATCCAATTAGTGTTTTCTGTGCTTGTTTAGAAATTATGATGGCTACCCCTTCTGTATGGGTGGCCTGGTCCCCCACATGACCTAAATAGAGGATGGGCTCGCCTGATGTTAAGTGCATCTGCCCTGTTTCTTTCCATCTTGCTTCGGCTGTTCCTTATATCTCAATTCCATATTTCTGCATTTCTCTGGCAATAGTTCTTGATTTGCCAGTGATGTTCATGGACCTTACATTCCAAGTTGCTATCTTGGTGACAGATTAAGGACTGAAAGGCTTCCGTCCGATGGTTTCCTTTTGGCTTTCGCCATCTGACATCATACTTCTTCCATTAAAAGAACCTTTTCTCCCTAACTCTGATGTTGTAGTGTTGCTCTCTGTTTCGTTTCTGTAATCAAAGGTAATACCAGTGAGCAGGTGGTTGGCCTATCCAAAGGTTCCAGTACTTTTTGTGAAGGCCTCTGGATGCAGTCTTCCCCATACGGGCCACTGGCCGGTGGAATAAGATTTACTCTCATACGCTCTTTGCCGCTGTTGCTTTCCATTGAAATCTTCTGCTGGGGCCTTGTTCTCCCCACTATTTGTCAATAGCTGGATTGGTTTGTAATCAGAGTTTTCCTTCTCCTAGATGAGCTGCCGCCCAAGGCTAACGAGTCCCATCAACCCGAAGCACTGGTTTTAAGGCGCCAGTATCTCGCCTTTGCCCCTTCTCCTGTCTGTCGGCAACGGTTCCAACCACGGGAAGGTAGGAGATGGACGTTCGGTTGACAGAGGCTATATATTCGCATGACAAAGGAGCATTTAGTTAGTATTTGGAGATTAATCTTATTACTCCAAAAGTGTCAGAAGAGGTTAATTCATAATATGCGAAGATGGTCATATGACGATTCTAGTCTTTTTGAAAGATCAAGAACGAAAATTTTTTGAAAAGCAATAGCACGTGCACGTTAAAGACTTTATGTCTCAGTATAACAAATGTCATTATGAAAACTTTTTTTTATAACTTGACATTTTTGCTGCAAACAGTTTTTGAATTTTTATTCTAATGAAATGACTAAACAGCTAACGCATTCCCATGCATCAAAAACGTAACTAAAACAATATCGATGTTTTGAAAATGTTTAATTATCACTATATTAAAGATATTGGAGTGAGAAACTAACGGAGAATTTTTCAAATGTCACATATTCCCTGGAGCGTAATATGATTAAGGCCCTGCCTTTTTAGCGAGCATCGAAAATCTATAAACCTTTTAAAATAAATCCATGTGCTCGACCGGCTACGTAAAGAGCGAATTTAAAAAAAAAAGAGAATTAGGTAGTAGCAAAGTCTGACCCCACCCAACCCAAATCATATGCACTTTAGAAAGTTGTTGTTAAAATATCTGGGATCAATAACTACTTATCGAAAATTCAATTTAATATTTGTGCAAATAATAAATCAAGTAACATTCTGGGACGACATTTAGCGGGGACGAAATTATCCCTTTATGGATTACTTGACGTCATTTCCCAAGCTCCTCACAACGTTTAACATTCGCCTAACGTCTATTTGTCTAATCGACGAAAGGAGAGAGCGCTGTGGGGAGCTTGGTCAATTCCTTGTCAGAGTATTTTAGCGCTTCTTCAGCAGACCAAAACAACATTCAGATTCTGTCAGGTTTTGTGAGATTTTCTGAGTATCAGTGTTTTATTTGAAGCATTGGTAACAGAAGGTACATTTAGAAACCTGGCGGAAAAAAACGGTGAAGTAAAAATATCATGCAGGATTGAGGAGAGTGAGTAAAACCCCACAGGATGGGATTCCTCTTTCATTTTCAGGTAAGAACCTTTTATTTATTATTATGAATAGGTTTTATTTAGTAAATTTATGTATTTCTTTATCTTACATAGAATTTAACAAAGCTAGGTTAGTATCATGCATTTGGTATGACTAGTCAATGGGACGATGTTGCCTAAAGCTAGCTCGGTAATTTCCGGAAAATCGTTTTTCAGCGGAAAAGACCGAATGATGTTTAAAAAAAATCTGTGTGTAAAAATAAACAAGTGGATGAATGAGGGTTTTATCACTGTTTTTGAATTTCATTTTTTTTATTTTTGCATAACAGATTATGATGTATTTTTTATAAGCCCAGAGGGCTGATTGTTTTACTTGCTCCGTGCCTATTATTTTTTTCACTCCGTAAAAGTAAACCTGTTCCGGTTTTATCGTCAGTATATTTCTGGCACATCTCAAAACATGCACAATGCCGTAGGGCTCGCATCTGCGTTGCTCGCTATTAGTTTATGGGGTTAACATTTCTGAATAGTTCTTCGTGAGTGTACTGAATTGTTAAACAAAAAATAAAATAGAATTCTATTTTAAAACATCCCATTTTCATAAAAAGAACTTTGGCATAGTTTTTATTTGAATTCAAAAGATGCTGATGATGGGTTTCTCTCAAGTATCATGTTTGACATTAAGAGTTTATATGAGTGAGTGAGCGAGTTGGTTGGTGTTTACGCCCTAACACCACAACAAAGGTTTCATCATTGTACTTAGCATGAATATGATGGTCAAATGAGCATGAACTGATGATTGAAGTTATTGGGTGTGGTTAAAAACAAAGGAAACAAAAAATTGAATCAATTGAAAAGGGAAAGGCTTGTAAGGGCAGAAAATACACTACGTGGTGCACACATGGCGTCCACAGAGATCTTTAACGTGCATGATGCGTGGAACAGCAGACAGTCATTCCGTATTATAACTTGACAATTGTCACAGACGAGGGGATCCCTATTTATCCACATAGGGTTTACGCCTTGATCGCTATGTGGGTGAGGAAATAACGTATCAGTATCAGTTTAAGGCTACAACTCAAACACAAAAAATATGGTTTGTACATCTTAATATTTGATGAATGACCGTTGAAAAAAAAGGTTTTCTACGTGCGTAAAGTTTATGATTACGACCAGCATGTCTTTTGATACCAAAGTCTAGGAAACGAAGTATATACTTAGTTAAAATGTCAGCTCTGTGCGAGTTAAGTCTTTTTATTGACATGCCTCAATTATAGCAAGCTATTATATCCTTTTATATGCGCCAGCTAAAAGTTTAAACGTTTTGACTGTTGAAACAATAATGAAACAATTTCGGTAAAATAAAATACCTAAAACAAGTGACTGGGTTTTCGGGAAACAGATAGATTATTTGTCCTCTGAAGGCAACTATAACATTCGGCTACGCCTCAGGTAAAAGTTACACATCGGGGAAAATAATTTATCTATTCCCTCACACCCAGTCAATAAGTATAAAATATGAAATCTTGTAATAAAATCTTTACATGACGTGACATTTTTACTGGATAATTTTTTTGGAGATAATCCAATCAGTTAACGCATTCCCATGCATGAAACGCTTTATTACAACAATATCGAAGTTTGGAAAATGTTTAATAATCACTATATTAAAGATACATTAATATGATTGAAGTGAGAAACTAACGGAGAAGTTTTCAAATGTCACATATTCCCTGGTGTGTATTAGTTTATGGGTTTGACATTTCTGAATACTTTTCCATATGTGTACTGTATTATTAAACAAAAATGAAATAGCCCGTGTGAATAAAAAAATTTAATCATCAAATGACATAGTTTTAACTAAAATTCAAAAGATGATGATGAGGGTGTCTCCCAAGTATTCCACGTCTATAACTGAGTGAGCGAGTTGGTGTTTTACGCCCTTGCAACACAACATTATCATGTAACATCGTGGCGCTGAGCATGAAAAGATTGTTAAAGTAACTTGAAATGATGAAAGTTAAAGATGGGGTGTAATATAATGAGAAAGAAATGAATAAAACATATAAATGCCACTAGAAGGTGGGAGGTGGGTAAGAATGGACAAGCCTACGTGGTGCACACACGGTGGTCCACAAAGTGGTCTTTTACGTGCATGTCGACATACGTTCTGTATTATGACAAATCAATTCCGCGTGAAGCTTTATGGTTATAATTGTATGATTTTCGAAAGTCTGTACAAATGAAAAGGCTGTTTTTTCGACTCAGTAGACTTTTCGTCAAAGTTATGCAGGATAAAAATCTGGTCATTACACTCTTTCTTGTGGAATAATGCATGATCTTTTCTTCGGGAAAACTAAATGGCTTCTGAGTTTCTCTTGGTATAGTTTTGGCGACGATTTTACAAATTAAGACCAGTCACGTAAGCCTTCAGTAACTACAATCATTTAACGCACCTTTCTTGAATGTTTTAATATTGTCAATATCATTTAAATATTTTAGTATTCTAAAATAGTCTTTGAATACTTGATACACATTGTTTGCACTTCGGTTTGTATTTGTTTTGATGATTTCTACGTTTAGGTTGTCATGAATTAAGCTTTTGATTGTTCGTCTGGCGATGTTTAATTCTTCTTCTGGTTCAGAGATTCCTCAAGAGGCGGTTGTCTTTTAAGAACATCATTGGTATGCTTTATCCATCGCATTGCATGGTCAGCATCAAGATGAACTTATGGGCAAGTATGGCGCGAAACCACAGAGGTGTTCTAAAGTCCAGTTATAGAGCCCTTAACGATTCGGCATCCCGCCCCCTGAAGGCTTTAAAGCCCATCTCACTGGATTATTCAACACTTTCTTGAATAATGACCGGCGACATTTTATGTTGGCTGTCGTTAACGAGAATTTTTTTGTTGAAGCTGATGTCCTTGACTTGTCTTGTGTCCTGAAAATGGGACATTATTTGATATCCAAGAATGTTGTTAGATTATTTGCTGTATACGTGGGAACAAAAGCAGGGCATGGAAAGTGCAATAAAAGGGCAAACTTGAATTTCTCTTCTGTTTTACATTTAAGATTTTAAAAAATTGAAATTGTTTTGCTACTCTTGTTTCAAATGCATTTTCAATTATTTTACATCAATTTAATTAGTTTTGACAAAATCTCCTGCTGCAAGCTCTTGAACAATAGGAAAAATAATACAATTTTTTGTTTGACATTTTGTTATTGTGAAATATGACTTGCCTAAACAATAATTTCTTTTCTTGTCTTTAAATTGGATTTCCTTCGGTTGTGGGTGTTATAATTGATGTCATTTCTTGGAGACGAGCTGACCTTAAGAATCAATTGTTACATTCTTCTGGAACGCTTCTGAGTTTTCATTGTGCTATTGATTTCTCTATTTAGAAAGAAAAATCTTATATTTTGAACCAAGACAAGACTTTGACCTTTTCTATATACACTTGATGAAGCTTAAAGCATTTATAGATAAGAATAACTTGAATATACTTGCAATAAAAAATCTGCAGTAAGACGGCGTATTAGTACTTGATTAAGTTGGTATCGAATATCACAAATCCGAAAGGCCAAAGACAAACCAGAAAACACAAAGAAAACAACACGAAGAAACAGACAACGTTAAAACACACCAAACAACCGAAAAGCAATTAACAACGCGACTATAGTATACTCAGATTCTCTGGAATTAAGATTAAGTTCATGTTTCGTTTGGTCGAATATATGAAAGAAGCAGAGGTACCTATTGGGCATCCGAATGTCGAAGTCCGAAAGAGCAGACAAAACCAGTAAATACAAACAAGGACAGGACGAAAAAATCAGACAACATATAAAATACGGAAACACAACAACTACTGAACGCAAACTCTAGTCTAAATGAAAGTGAACTCAGGTGCTCTGGAAGAGTAAGCGGTTCTTGCCTGCTATAGCACACCCGTCGCGCTGTAAAGGAAGACAAAACAAAACCCTATGACAAATTAACATCTGCACTCATTTGAGAAATGGAAATCCAATATTTGTCTATGAGCTCATGAGTCTACCTTTAAATTTCTTGAGTGACGACAGCAACCGAGGAGCAACATAATCCTGTGATAACAATTTTTGTGTCAAACGTGACGCTCTGCTGAAGTTTATGTAATTACGGCAAGCTCTGGAGTAACGAATCAACTGTGAAACGTAAACTCCATAAGCTGGAGCGGACGGAATGTTGCTACACAAGAAGGGAAAAATTGACATTTGGAAAGTTGAAGTCATCGCCTTTGTCATAGAGTTTTGTTGAAAGTTTTCCTTGAGAGTCTATTTCGAGATAAAGATCTAAATATGAAGCAGACTTCATTGATTCTGGTCTTTCATTGATGATTTAGGGATTGGTTTTGATACTTTTGTATTGTATTATAAGTCTTGGGCCAATGCAAGACGGTAAGCAGTGACCTATGGTGATGTTGAAGACTGCTTGCTGTTTTCCGTTGTGATTTTTTTAATTGCTGTTTGTTTATGTTTTTTGTGTCGCGTACACTTATTCCACATCTCAATATCGTCTAGATAGTTGGAAATAAACAGCAAAACAAATATTGTGGGTAAAGGCAACTCAGTGTCTATCAGCAGTACTTTATTTAAACAATTTATGGTATCCATAATGCATTTTTCTGTATTTGCATGCATTGACTTATTTGCAATATTCAAGCCTGGCATTTTGGGGGCTGACGAAGGCTGAACATCGCATACAGATTTCACCGGCTTTACAACTTTTGTACGTTGTTGTGTATATTCATGATTTATTCCATCTGAATCTATTACGTTTACCATTTTATGTATGTCTTAGAGCATTGTTTTTGTACGTCTATGGTCTGGTTGGAACTTAATCGCAAATTAACATTTTAACATCTAGAAAGATGTCTGAGAATAGAAATTACATTTGAAATGTTGAATACTGAATCATTATAGAAACGGGTTCCATGTTCAAGTTATTATGCCTTGCATTTAGATTTTTTCCTTAAAACAAGCTATTTAAAGCAAGACATTTAACCAATGTTAGAATGTTTCTTGGATGTGGTAGTTTTGTTTCCAGTAGCATAAATCTTCCTTAGCGCAGTCTTAACTCAGTTTTAGTTCGAATAGTTATATTCTTAATATAGACTAAATTGTAAAATCACAAGATATACATTTTGCAAAATCAGCTTCCTTGCTCTCAAACATTATAGCATATACAGAAAATAATTCCGCATAGTTTTATCTTATTAGACCAAAGCAAAATCTTGTTTGTCAGCCTTTTCCCGAAAAGATCTAGTCAAATTGGACAAGTGTCAACTCCAGTCAATCACTTCTAACTAAAGCTAAACTGCTTATGCTTGTTTTCTAAACTGTATTCATTATTTTGAACCGTGTGTGCTAAAATACTGTCACTCTAGATCAATATGCGGATCGAATGAATGAAAGAAGCCCACTCTTAAACAGAAAGCTGTTTAAACCTGACATTTATCGATCGTCTGTTAATGTTCTCCCACCAAACCAAACAATCGTCTGTTTATGCATCAACGGCAGACGACAAAACGAATAGCTCTTGAAATAGCTAATATTTTTGGACATTTATCCAGGAATTAAGTGATAGTCACTATATGCACTATTGGGATTTTACTTGACATGCAGATACTTTTTCTCGAATGTTGCAATCATCGACAATGCAGGTAAAATATATGTAACTAAGTTATAATCTTCGGAACTATCTCACCATGAAAAAAGAAGATATAAAGTTAATAATATCTAATATGATTATGATTAGTTACTTTTCTCAATGTCTTCTGCCAAAAAACAAACTGTCATTACAATGTATTCAGTTAAAATGTCTTTGTCTGCTATAAAAGCACAACGTATTTTGTTAATTTTATGTGTTTGTTAATAATTTCTAAAAAAAAACCAACTTTATATAAATTTAGGAATCCAGGTCGGCCTTTGTATTTTCTCTGCCTTTGATATATGTATGGTTTGTTGTATTTTTCCATGTATTGAAGTGAAGGAAAACTTATATCATAGATGAATTTCTGAGATATCGCTTTCTATCTTTTGACTTCGAGCAATTTTTGATATATGACACTAGAAAATTTTAGATTTGATCAACTACAGATTTAAAATCAACATTTTAACCTCAGTCCATGAGCACTCTCTTTTTAAAAAAGTGAAAATGTTGAATACTTTGAAGCTTTGCGCCTCTTATAAGAGCAACAAATGTAAAATGAACCCAAGATTACTGAGCTAGCATACAGATCACGTATATTTCTCCAATTCTATCATTTTAACTGATTTTAATACTTTCATAGTACTTAGAATATGAAGCTGAATATATACTTGGTAACTAGAATCAGATCGAGGAGTGTATTTTATTGTTTAAACATTTCTCTCCTGATGAAATAAAAGTTTTGCAGTATTCAGTATTGTCAAAGTAAGGTACAGAGTTTGAATGATCGCAGTTTTTCTGTAATTTTATTTTACAGTATTTTTTAAGGGGAGATTGATAATCTGTTATAAAGATTGCTCTGCCTAAATATTGTCTTTGGGTCTCATTTTCTATACGAAAGAATTGAAGCACCTACAATAACTTGATTAGGAAGGGAATAAAACGAACGAATACAACAGATAAATGAAATTGTTATTAGGTGCATGGCTTGTCTTCATTCATCATTGTAGCTTAATTATATTAAGTTTATTTTACAGGCAGATTATCGGCAAATAGGACAGTAATATTGGCAAATCAATACACAGGAAAATTCTCAACTTAATTAATACTTTGTATATAAAACATACTAAAAAGTGAGTGGAATGAAATTCAATGAAGTCGCCTAGCATAATGAATATAGCTTTTTAAAAAGCAAACTTTTTTCTCATTTGCTGTGAAGAGAAAAAGGATTGGTATGGATATTTGAAAACAACTGGGTTTAATTTGAAATTTAATTTAAATTTCAATTCATAAATCCGATATCAAGGGAAGATTCTAGATATTTGTATATTTAACTAAAAAGACGTCTTTATGAAACTCACTAGGTGATAAATATTATATACTAGTATTCACCATGGGTACAACCAACCCCGAGCAACTACTAACCTTCAAAATGCAAGTAAGCGTGAATTAGTATCAAATGGAAGTGACATATTAAGACTAATACTTCTTCCATTAGAAGACTAAATAGGTTTCTTTAGCGCGTGCATGGGTCTTTTCTTTACAATCCATCGAGCTTCGGAGTTCCATTGCTTTTTTCACTTTCGTTAGGACTTGAGTTCGCGTTGCTGATTGATATTCTGAGTTGTTTTTGTATTCTGTGTTTTATGTTGTCTGTTTTTCGTTCTGTTCTCGTGGTGTTTTCGGGCTTTGTCTCTGTCCTTTTTGACTTTTGACATTCGGATGCCCCCATGCAGTGGTACCTCAGCTTCTTACAAAGACTGTTTGTTTGTACCACAGAGGTTTGAATTTAGATCATTTATATCAACTTAAAAAAAAATACCCCCTTCTCTATAAAACCCACAAGAATATTGGTCGATTTTTAAATTTTTTATAAAAATTGCCGAAAAAAAAATCTCATTTTGTTTGTACTTTATGTTCTGAACAGAAGCGTCAATTTATCCTCATCAAAACATGTATACCTTAAAGGGTATCTATATAACGGTTAATTTTGGTTATACAGTATATTCATATTTCAAGGATAAAACCTTTCATCAGCAACATTTGAGTCAGAACATTGGAAGGTTGAAAACCAGAAAATCGAAAGAAAAGTGCTCGTAAAAAAACGAAAATTTCGAAAAAAGGAATATCAACATTAGCCGGCTAAAACTTTGTTGTCATTGTGTTCAAAGTTAACAGCATGATATGCTCACAAGATGCTGGTGCATGATTTCTGTTGTTGTTGTCATTCTGTTCAAAGTTAACAGGATGATGTGCTCACAAAATGCTGTTGCATGATTTTTTTTTCGAGTACGCATAATACATGTTTTAGCCTAAAACACCTTTACCCATCATTCCTTTTTCCAGTGGAAGTCAAAACTCTCCTTCCTGATTGGACTTGTTCCCTCCTCTCCTCCACTTCGTCATCATTTCGTGTTCATCGTATCACCCCTTTCATGTTCTTCCCCCGCACGTTAGGAGTAAAGCTATAACTAATTAATAAACTAGCCTTTGTTTTGAAGATGCATTTTTTTTATAATTATTAATTGTTTGTTTGAAATGATGTAATCGGTTACACTATATATCATTATGTAAAACATCTCCATATAACTTTGTTTTAAGATTTTTTCATTGCATAAAAATAAGGTGAATGAGTGAGCGAGTTGGTGTTTTACACCCTTCCAACACTATACAGGCTATACAAAGGCCATGGATATGAAAATTGTAATAATGTTCAGTATTTTTTAAATGGCAGTGGAAAAGGGAGAGATGGATTCTCGTAGCAAAACTGCCTGGCATTACGCATCTCTCCATTGCCAGCGATCGTCAAAACTCACTAGCCCGATTGGCAGGGCTGTAACTAGAGTATAATAAAGGACGAGGCAGGGGATTGGGGGCCGCCGACTGAGGCCCCCATTGACGGGGGTCCAGGGGGCGAAGCCCCCGGCGAAAATTTTGAAATTTGGCCTTGTGTTTCAATTCTACTTTACACTTTATCATCATTTCACGTTCATTTTACACCCTTTTCATGTGCACCCCCTGTTTATAAGCCAAAGCACTGCTTTATAGTCAGACAGTTTTAGAAACTTGTGTCTGCTGTTGCATTTATTGTGTGCTGAAAATAAAAAAATAAAAATTTTCAAAAGTGTAATTTGTTAGAATTTTTTAGCTTGTTTTAACCTGCAACTTTGTTGTAATTTTGCATTTTCAAGATTACCGGTATGGTTAGTTTTGCTAGCCTGTTCAAAAACTTACACAAGTCACATATTTCAATGACAAGATTGTTGAATTTTCAAACAAATACAACAAAAACTGGTTTAGACTTGGGGAATGTATATTTTTTTCGAAACCTCTTTTATTTGTCATCAAATGCGTGACTGTATGGCTGTTTTTATACACCCTAAGACTCTTGCCATTCAGACATTGAGACGAGTTGCAATTAGAAAAGCATAAAATGTTCGTGTTATCTAATATTCAGACTGATGATTTTCAATTATTAATTAGTAATAATGAAAGTCAAATAATTCGATGATTATCATCAAAAGCAGAATATTTATGTCAATTATCATGGCACTCTGATGAATTATTAGTTAATCGATAGCGTTTATCTAAGCTATGAATATTGGTCTTTGACAATAAAAGAAGAACTTTGAAACGAATCAATTACTATCGTTTCGCGGTATCATATTAACATATATTGTTCAAACAAGAATTGCCCTACTTTATGCGTTAATAAATATTGTATTTTTTATCTTTCGTGCTGGTTTACTATCGTAACCGACTTAAATAATGGAATAAAAAAAAAACACAAAAGCTCCAAAGCTTGGTGTTTTCTTGGTATTGCTTGGTAAAAAAAATATGATTCCGAATTATTGAGTAGTTTGGTATTTTTGGTTTTATTGTTCTATGCTCTTCATTTTCATATAGTGTTTGGCATTTTCAATATTTTGGTAGAGCGCCTCTGATGAGTCTTGAATAGACGAAACGCGCGTCAGGCGTAGCAAAATTTATTGTCTGGAACTTTGTTGTCATTTGTATTTCGAACACACGTGAAGGTTAGCACTGCTGGTGGAGTTTTAATCCCCCGAGGTTAGCCCGCTCCGGCACCAACACTTTTGAGTTGGAGAAAAAATCAAAGCTTTAAATTATCCGTCTAAATTTCAAAATTGTTTAAACCCTGAGGTTCTTCCTACCCCAGTCATAGGTTGATTATCTTAGCAATAATTTGGTTCCCCAGTTTGGTATTTTTGGTTTTATTGTTCTATGCTTTTCATATTCATATAGTGTTTGGCATTTTCAATATTTTAGGTAGAGCGCCTCTGATGAGTCTTGAATAGACGAAACGCGCGTCAGGCGTAGCAAAATTTATTGTCTGGAACTTTGTTGTCATTTGTATTTCGAACACACGTGAAGGTTAGCACTGCTGGTGGAGTTTTAATTCCCCGAGGTTAGCCCGCTCCGGCACCAACACTTTTGAGTTGGAGAAAACATCAAAGCTTTAAATTATCCGTCTAAATTTCAAAATTGTATAAACCCTGAGGTTCTTCCTACCCCAGTCATAGGTTGATTATCTTAGCAATAATTTGGTTCTCCAGTTTGGTATTTTTGGTTTTATTGTTCTATGCTCTTCATATTCATATAGTGTTCGGCATTTTCAATATTTTTGGTAGAGCGCCTCTGATGAGTCTTGAATAGACGAAACGCGCGTCAAGCGTAGCAAAATTTATTGTCTGGAACTTTGTTGTCATTTGTATTTCGATGTTTTTCCCATCCAACTATACACCTGGAAAAAGTTAAGCACCCCTACTTTCTTGGCTATTCGATAATTTGAAATTATTTTTAATTTCCATGGTTTTGGTCAGTTTTAATCTTCAGTACATGACTAAAAGGGTGTAGGCTTTTGGTTAAAAGCACATTTTCGCCTTGAAAAGCGGGAGATAACTCTTCAGGAAATCGGTCGCCAAAATGGCAGTTTGGAATCAAGGCTTCAAACAGTCATAAGTGCTAAAGGTGGACATATTCGAAATTGACTCTTTGATGATACAATATCAATCTTTTGATTATGATTTATATGTTCAAGTGCAATTTGACAATTTATTAAAAATTTGGAGCTTCAGGTGAGCATACTTTTCGTACAAAAGCCATCTTTTTTGCCATGTCGTGTTATGTAAATAAAAAAAAGCCTTTTTATTTAAAAAAAAAAAAAACATGTTAGATTGTGCTTTACAGTGCATTTTTTAGTTTACAATAAAAATTTACAATGACTATCAGTTAAATAATGGTAAAAAAATGTTTTTAAAATGTATAATTTTAAAAAATGACGGGGTGCTCAACTTTTTTCCAGGTGTAGATTACATATTATTTCATAAATCGGAATCTTCAGTTAAATCCTTTAGAAACTCAAGTAAGGCGCAGTTTTAAAATATTTGCCATGAACTTTGTAGTTATTTTGGTCCGGTAATGGAATTCAAATTTATTTTCTTTTAAATACAAGAAAGTTCCAGACAACAAATTTAGCTAAGCCTGACGCGTGATTCGTCTATTCAAGACTCGTCATAGGCGCTGCAAGTTTTGAAATCTAAGAACACATACATCAATCTTAGTTTTGAATTTGGCACCCTCGGAACACAAACCTGTTTACGTGGACATCGCTCTTATATAACCTATCTAGTGTTGCAAGGGAGTAAAAACGCACCTTACTTGATATGATAAAATCTTAATGGACCTTTGACAAGTTATAACACGTGTAGTCGTTCTGTGCATGTTCCATGCCAACACTGTGGGGCTAATTAAGACCCACTCTTTGTTCCATATAGTCTCGGCATGACAGATGTGAAGAAAACCCAATTTATCTTTAATTCTGGTGACATTCTGTGAACCGTTTTGTTATGAGAATAACGCCTCCATAAACATGACGGCTTCGATCAGATTAAATTGTAGAAAACTGGGTCAGCAGATCAGAGAAAATATGTTTTGTTAAAAAAATCTGCGTAGTGACTGTGGTGACTTTATATAAGGAAAACATAGATATGGGTTAATTAAATGGTATAACACCAAAGATATTTAATTTTAAAAATTCTAACTTTGATCTTTATTAAAAATGAAAAAGTTCAAAAAAGATTTTGCTAATAATATACTGATAATAATCCGTATACTTAATAAAAGTGTTATAGTTTCTTTTTATGAATGTTTAAAACTATATAGATTTTTTTATTTGCATGACAATGTGAAAGACAATAAAAAGAAAAGAAATACATTAGAATACCAGTTTGACCTTCATCTATAGGATACGTGCTGAGTTTCATTTTAGAATAGGTTTCTTGGTCTGTTTTTGGAAACTAATCATTAAGTTTTGCGACATCATTATTGATGTGACTATGAAATATATATATCAGCACGCAACCAGAATCTATTAAGTTTTTCTTTGTTTTTAATGTGAAATTTGAAGTGATTGCAACGGGTCACCTTACGCCTTACCATGATATGAATAATATATTTCTTTTAAAAAAGGTTAATGTTATAGGAATACAGTTTGACTTGCATGTACTTGTTTGAATGCAGAAAGAGACAGGGGAGAACCCAGACATTTTAGGAAAAGTGTAGGGGTTGAAACCAAAGTCCATGGATAATCGGCTAATTCTGCTGAAAATTTGCAGGAAAAGCACAATTTTAGATTACACAGGGAAGAAAGGTTACAACACCCAGAACTCTCTCTATATGAATCTGCCATAATTGAGAGACACACATTTTTTATCTCACCTGACCCGAAGGGTCATGTGAGCTCTTGCCATCACTTTGCGTCCGTCGTCCGTTGTCCGTCGTCTGTCGTCCGTCGTCCGTCGTCTGCCGTCCGTCGTCCGTCGTCCGTTAGCTTTTTTCAAACATCTTCTTCTCTGAAACTGCTTGGCCATATGCAGCCAAACTTGATATGGTTGTTCTTTAAGGTATTGTGCAAAAAGTTTGCGTTGGGATTTTTGATACGTCAAAAAACATGGCCGCTGTTACTAAAAATAGAACAGGGGGGTCAAATACAGTTTTTTTGCAAATAACTCAAAAACGGTGACAGATATCAAAATTCTGGCTGGGTAAAAGTGATCACCATCAAAAAATCTACCTGCCCTGAAATTTTTAAGAAGATCCAACAGTCGATGTAGGAGTTATTGCCCTTTTTCTGGATTTTTTTCAAAATTTTGCACTTAATTAGCCCTATATCTTAAAAACTATACAAGATATTTTAAAAATTCAAATTGCATATGATTAAGCACATTAAGATCTACATTTCATGTAATTAGGTCAAAGCTGTGGAACCATTTATTTTAGGTGTTATGGCCCTTAAAGCGTCAAATTTACCATTTTTCATTACCTTTTCCCTGATAGGAGACAAAAGTGACCAGCACCTCAAGATCTACCTGCTCTGAAAGTTTCAAGAAGATCCAACAATTGATGTAGGAGTTATTGCCCTTTTTCTGGATTTTTTCAAAAATTTTCACTTATTTAGCCATATATCTTGAAAACTATGCAAGATATTTCAAAAATTTAAATTGCATATGATCAAGCACATCAAGATCTACTTTTCATGTATTTAGGTCAAAGCTGTAGGACCATTTCTATTAGGAGTTATTGCCCTTTTTCTGAATTTTTTCAAAATTTTTCACTTATTTAGCCATATATCTTGAAAACTATACAAGATATTTCAAAAATTTAAATTGTATATGATCAAGCACATCAAGATCTACATTTCATGTATTCAGGTCAAAGCTGTAGGACCATTTCTATTAGGAGTTATTGTCCTTAAAAGAACAAAATTTACCATTTTTCATTACTATTCCCCTGAATTTCAAAGATTAACTTGTCTGACGCCATAAGACCAACTGCATCTTAACTTGGCACACTATATGCTACAACTCTATTCAGATTGTTTATTCGAAAAAAATGGCTGCCAAGGCTAAAAATAGAACATAGAGCGTAAATTTCATTTTTATGCTAATAACTCAAAAATAGTTTCAGATATCAAAATTGTGCAAGAATCAAACGTGATCAGCATATTAAGTACCTGTCCTAAAATTTCGGAAAAGATCTGACTGCTGATGTGGGAGTTATTGCCCTTTTTTCTAAATTTTGCACTTATTAAGCAGGATAACTTGGAAACTAACCAAGTTATTTCAGAAATTTAAATCGCATAAGGTTAAGCAAATAATATCTACAAAATATATGTATCTGTGTAGTTCAGGTGAGCGATTCAGGCTACTGGGAGCCTCTTGTTTTTATATGCAGACAAAAAATTGTTTGTGTTACTCAATTGTATATAGCTCTGACCAATACAGCTCAAGAACCAATATTTAAAAATCGGTAATTCAAAAGACAGCAACTAAACCAAGCCAATCGACATCAATTTAGACTCACAAGAAATTGTTGTTCTGCAACTGCCTGGAAGGTTGATATCCGTTCCGGATATTAAACCGTTTTGATGGCCAAACTTGACGAGAAATGACGTCATCTTCAGCATTTCTAAGATGTTTTAGATTCA
Source organism: Arcuatula senhousia (assembly GCA_963971305.1). Taxonomy (NCBI): domain Eukaryota; kingdom Metazoa; phylum Mollusca; class Bivalvia; order Mytilida; family Mytilidae; genus Arcuatula; species Arcuatula senhousia. Next base: position 44,547,333 of record OZ020303.1, on the reverse strand, counting down.
ACGCTTTATTGGTTAATTACCGATTGACTTAGTTTTTATGAAGTTTTGTAGCTATGGTTTTTCAATATTAATTCTGTTTTATAAAAAAAACTCTCCATATTTTATCTATTTTAGTAAAAACAATTTTTCACTGACTGTGTCTATGGACGTTTTCATTTGCTTCCGTTACGGTTTATATTTTCTTTTGAGTAAATTGCCAGGACCTGTTTAATAAACCTAAACAAAAACAAAACAAAAATGACGCACTACAATAATATTGTATTTGTTTCTTTGACTTTTGTTGGAATTAATTACATTTGTATCTCACGCCCATTTCTATTTGGTTTTATTTACTTGTACACAGTGACAAACCATTTATTGAAGAAGAGATAAATTGACTGTAATAATGAATCTCCCTTTTTAGAGATTACATCTTAGTGGTCAGTGACCTAAGTCGTCTATTGATTTTGGAGAAGGGGTTTTTGAAACTGATAGAATTGGTTAAGCATCACATGTAAAGAAAATATGAGTATAACACATTAGAGGAAGTCGGCTCTGTGAAAATGTACATAAATCATATGTATTATTTTCATTGACACTAACTTAAATTCAGCTGACAAAAAAAGATCATTTTTCCTTGGGACTATCTAAAGACTGCTAGAAACACCCAAAGGTCACAATAAAAGATGCTTAATACCGTTTCCATTGTCAAGTGGTATTTTAAGTTTTCACAGATTTAGATCTAGTCTGTGACCAGTATGATTGTTCAAAAAACTTTAATATTAAACTTTAGTCAGAACATAAGTTCAAAATACATTGTAGCTTTGAAAAAAAAAAACAATGTAAAATTCTTTGACGTAATAAACACATTATCCTATAAAACGGAATGGCCGCAAGGTTTTGAAAAAAAAAGGAGTTGGTAGGCCAATGCTTCTTGTAACATATGGGCTGTTCCTGCGAACAAAATGAGTAGCTTTTTCTTAATCAGCTTATTCATAAGTATAAAAATCTAAAGAAATTTTGAATTTTTGACTCATTCCATTTTTGGCAGGCATTCTATCCTACAGCAAATCGAATGGTTATATCTTGAAAAGGCAAAATTATTCTATAACTGTTATTAAAAATAACCTTTTTCTGTATCATAGTATCATAAAATTCCATGACATTTGCTGTTCCTACGCACGATCACGCATCAACTTAATTTGCCCGATTTTTACGCAGACTGGTACTTACAACATTAACCATAATTATCTTATAAGAATCAATTTAACATCATTGACTTAAAAAGTTAAAGATATCTTTGTAAACGAAACTCTTAAGCATGAAATACACAAATTTTATCAATTAAAATGTCATGCGATCCCAAACATAAATCACTAACACCTAACTCTAATCCCTTACCTTAACGATTATATTGCCATTTCATATTTTCATACTGTTTTTATGCAGTATTTTGTAGTAAATTGTGGTTGATTTCAGGATCCCAAGCTCAATCTTAAACCCTAACCTAACACTTACCCATATCCTTAACCCTGAACCCCAACCCTTATCCTAACCCTAACCCATGGCCAACTCCTAACCATAACAATAACCTTAAGAACTCTTATACTTTTACGCTGTTTGTTAATGTAGTAAGTGGTTTATTTCAGGATCCTAAACCGCTTACCCTAACCCTTGCCCCAACCCTTACCATAATCCCTAACCCCTTATCCTAACTAACTCTTAAAGTACCCTTTCATGCTTTCATGCTAGCTTTATTGTAGAATTTTTAGGTTAGAATGTCGGTGGTAGAATGTGATTTATTTCAGAATTCTAGACCTAAACCTTAACCACCAACCCCACCAAACCCTAGCCCTAACCTTAACCCAAACCCTAACCCTAACCCTAACTCCTAACCATAACCATAACTAAAGAACTCTTATAAATGCCTTTACGCTATTTTAATGTTGTACTTTGAAGTAGAATGTGGTTCATTTCAGGATCCCAAACCTAAATTAAACCCACAACCCTAGCATCCGACCCCTAACCCTAACCCGAAATCTAAAAATATGGGTGTACTTCTTAGTAAAAATATAGGTTAATGTTTTGTATGAACACGTTTGTTTGTTTACCAATTGTATTAAGATAAAATGTTTTCTGTACTGTTAAACTTGGTGATTATAAATAATAACATTAATAATAAGCTTTTTATTCCAAATCTCTGTTAATTTCAGAATTAATAGAACTGTACCACACAATGATGTTGTTTTCCTAGATTATTGGTTATAACTAATTAATTTGATCACACCCAAGTCTATTAGGTTCTGTTTTGTTTTATTGACTGGTTCGCAATGACAACGTCTGTTAAAGAGCATTGATTTATCAAGTTTTTTTTTCACAACTTTGCGGTCATCTCCCATCCTTGATTGACAAATTAAAGGACAAAAGGTTTAATACGTCAAAGAATTCTAAATTGTTTTATTTTTTTCATTGTTATTGACAATTAATATGAAACATGTGATTCAAGGCGTATGAAATAAACCACGCGTAACACAAATTTGGTAAAAGATGTGCATCTCTACACTTCGGTCTCATGATTGGCACTTAAAAAAAACTAAGAATAAATCTAAAATAATTTCCATACACAATTTGTCTTTCACCATACATGAACACTTTTTATTGTATAACTCAGTACTGTTTTATGAAACCAAAGTATTAAATGTTTGGTTTTTTTTCAAATTGCGTTCTATATTTATTGCTTTAATAAAACAGTGCCCTTACTATTAGAGACCGAACATTTAACCGGAACAGGGGCTTGGTCTTTTATCTGGTCTGGAATTCAGTTTTTTCCGCGCACGATAGCACAATCACAGTTTATCCCTCATTTTTTTATGATTTTTTAAGATCTTTCTTAATGGTTTAAGCAATAAAACAGTCTATATACATAATGTAGACGTTCCATATTGCATTATCTATTCTGATAAAAACGTTCTCATTTTGTACTTGAGAGAATGCAAAAAAACAAAAATAACAATCTTTATATACACTTCTTTGTTGTTGCTGTTTTCTAAAACAATGTTAAATGATTCGATCTGTCTTTCACTATATGTAAAACTTGTTTTGCCTTGTATTTTTGCCTTAAAGTACTTAATATCACATACAAGTGTACTAGTACAAGGTTTCTAATACTTTAAAATCGAAGGGAAAATAATACTAAGCCGTTGTTTGTTATCATATAATTCCGTCAGGATTAGAAGTCCAACTAGTTTTCTTTAGAATCAATGAACGCATGGTTGCCCCTTCTACATCTTGATAGATTTCTCTCTTATTTTCCCCAAGGATTGATTTTGTAAAGACTTCATAAATGTCATTCAACAAGACTTAGTTGTTCTTTTTTTACTGTAATAAACGTTACAACAAAATTATAGAGCGTGGAAATCAGTCTCAAAAGGTCCGCGAAAAAAAGGGTAAAAAAACGGACCTTAACAGGTTGAAAGGAACCGACCATTTAACTTGAAGAAGGGGGGGGCTGTTGTTTTTTTTCTTAAAAATTATTATAAATCTGATTTTTTCATAGAAAATATTTTAGGAGAAGAGGTTCAGAAAACTTAATATTCTGAAGATGTATTTCTGCTTTGCGTGAAAAAAAATTCTGAACAGAACAAAAGACCTAGCCTCCCCCTTTCAAAATAATCACAATTTGGTCGTAATTGGAATTTTGTGGGTTGGACAAAGTTTCTATCGCGCAAAAACCTTCTCTTATAAGACAGTTTCTTTAATTTAACATAGTTCAACCCGCAATTACTTTTTGAATATATGTAATAGTCAAAGACTATTGCTGTCTCGCCTGCGAAGCAGAGCGGGACATAGGTGTTACTTTACCGGCGGCGGCGGCGACACTTTTTGGAAAAGTTTTATGAGCACCTCCGTATCTCAAGAACTATAGGTCCTGGGTTGATGAAACTTGGTATGCATATGCCACAGTAGTAGCTTAGCACCGTTGCATGCCCATCTTTTGACCTTGACCTTGATTTTCCGGTTGAGTGACTTTGACAATTTTCAATACATATATAGCAATGGAAAAGTTTTGCGAGCACCTCCATATCTCAAGAACTATAGGTCCTAGGTTGATGAAACTTGGTATGCATATGCCACAGTAGTAGCTTAGCACCGTTGCATGCCCATCTTTTGACCTTGACCTTGATTTTCCGGTTGAGTGACTTTGACAATTTTCAATACATATATAGCAATGGAAAAGTTTTGCGAGCACCTCCATATCTCAAGAACTATAGGTCCTAGGTTGATGAAACTTGGTATGCATATGCCGCAGTAGTAGCTTAGCACCGTTGCATGCCCACCTTTTGACCTTGACCTTGATTTTCCGGTTGAGTGACTTTGACAATTTTTAATACATATAATAGCAATGGAAAAGTTTTGCGAGCACCTCCATATCTCAAGAACTATAGGTCCTAGGTTGATGAAACTTGGTATGCATATGCGCTAGTAGTAGCTTAGCACAGTTACATCCTCATCTTTTGATTTGGGCCTTGATTTTCCGGTTGAGTGACTTTGATTATTTTTATTGCATATATTTGCAATGTTTAAGTTCTATAAACATCTTTTGAGATCAGAAACTGAAAATCCATGTAAATTCAAAATATAGTGGAAGTAAGAAAGAATAATTGTTTCTGATGGTGCCGGCAGGCGAGACATACTTTAGTGTTAATTCTTGTTTTATTTACTCAATTTTGAGTTTGTTGTTGTTTGTTTGATTGTTTTTTTGTTTTTTTTTTTTGTTATTGATTTTTTTGGTGGGGGGGGGGGTTAACCTTTATGAATAATTTATTAATTTTTATCATACATATTATATGAATAAGGGTCATAGGATCTTTAAGATTTGTTATCCATTGAAAAGAAAAACAAAATCCTTTATATGATTATCATTACCGTACATGCCGTAAATTATTTTTAAAAATATTTTGAAAATATGAATGACATTCACCAACACCCAACTTTAATGTACTTCGTAAACTTACTACTCCTGTAATTGGTTTGTCAATATAAACAATGTCTTGATGTTGTTAAGAAAAATATATAAAAAACAAAATAATTGCATTGAATTATCATGTGGCTATTTGAAACTAGTTCAATTGCACTAAAAACGTTTATAAAAGAAATAAACTGAAGACCGGAATATAAGAGATAGTGTTCTAACCGAAACTAGGTAGAACCACCTCGGGATTTTTTTTTTGGTATTTTAGTTTATAAATAACTACAAATCGTCCAACAAGTAAGGAAATAAAATGTTGCTATTCCCAGTAAGAAAAATGTTTCGTATAATTTATTTTCCTTCAAAGGCAATTTTTACAATGATGCCCAATATTTTTAAGATTTTCTGTAAAAATACCATTGTATGGCCCAATCTTTCCCCTTTCAGTAAATAAAGATCAGGCTACATTTCCAATCGGTCTCTGTAAATAATAATTATATAATATCATTAACGGCCTATAATTAAAGGGTGCAAATCTGATGGTAAGATTTTCTGTGACTATATATATTTTGGTCAAAGATTTTAAAAATTCTGTACATTTGTCAAATTACTATTAAAAAAATCATTGGACGAGAAAATGTACGATTTTTCATTGATATATATGTGTTCACAAAAACAAAAACAAATGGTTAAGGACTAACTTGAAACTTTCGTTTCTGTTTTTGTTCAAGTGTACAAAAATTGAAAACAATCCCTTCAGTGTTTTCAGAGAAGGTGATTTTTAAAAATAAAAACAACGACATTTAGTCATTACAGCATTAATGGTTTATCTGACTTTTACCAAAATAATCATGATATGGATGATGAGTCTAACTAAAATGTTTGTTCCAGCCCAAACATGGCCATTTATATCACAAATATCACGATTTGTTTGTCCGTTCGGTTCTCCCTTGTTGATCATCGTTAAAAATAGATTTTAAAATAAAATTACTTCATAAAGTTTAGATATTTAAATTTAGTTGACGTCACTCAAGTTAAAAACTAGTGAAAACTATTGAAAAAAGAATAAAATGCGGAAAATATAAGTCCTTTATGAAATAGAATTTATCTAAATTGGATATGTTTTGTGTGGAGTAGGAAAACAGGTTTAGTTGAAAGTTTTTCCCACCAAGACAAGTAAGTTGCTTTTTACTAAAGTTAAGTTATTTGGCATTGAAATAAGGAAAGCATACGTAACAACTTACAAAAACTTTTCAAAAATTTAGTTTTTATCCTCAGTTCTTAAAAAGACGTAATGTCAAGTCATTCTTTTTCTACTAAAAATGCTTTCAAGGCTAATATAGGTTGTGAAAAGCGATAGTGCCAGAAAATTTCATATCAAATATAGTACATGTACAATTAACTCAACTGGACTAGGCATTTTTTAGATATATGATATACGAAAATATGTATACTTGGCCAGTATGCTGTTTTTTTTGTGTTTGATTTATCTTGCCTATATAGCTTTGCTGTTTTGGTTAGATTCATCTTGCCTATGCTGTTTTGGTTGGGTTGGTTATCTTGCCTATGCTGTCTGGTTGGACTTTTCTTGCCTATATAGCTATGCTGTTTTGGTTGGATTTTTCTTGCCTATATAGCTATGGTGTTTTGGTTGGATTTATCTTGCCTATATAGCTATGGTGTTTTGGTTGGATTTATCTTGCCTATATAGCTATGCTGTTTTGGTTGGATTTTTCTTGCCTATATAGCTATGCTGTTTTGCTTGGATTTATCTTGCCTATATAGCTATGCTGTTTTGGTTGGGTTTATCTTGACTATGCTGTTTTGGTTAGGTTTATCTTGCCTGTGCTGTTTTGGTTGGATTTATCTTGATTATGCTGTTTTTGGTTTGATTTATCTTGACTATGCTGTTTGGTTTATTTATCTTGACTCTGCTGTTTTGGTTGGGTTTATCTTGACTATGCTGTTTTGGTTTGATTTATCTTGACTATGCTGTTTTGGTTGGATTTATCTTGACTATGCTGTTTTGGTAGGGTTTATCTTGACTATGCTGTTTTGGTTGGGTTTATCTCAACTATGCAATTTTGGTTTGGTTTATCTCGACTATGCTGTTTTGGTTGGGTTTATCTCGACTATGCTGTTTTGGTTGGGTTTATCTCGACTATGCTGTTTTGGTTGGGTTTATCTCGACTATGCTGCTATGGTTGGGTTTATCTCGACTATGCTGTTTTAGTTTGATTTTTCTTGACTATGCTGTTTTTGTTTGATTTATCTTGACTATGCTTTTTTTGTTTGATTTATCTTGACTATGCTGTTTTGGTTGGGTTTATCTTGACTATGCTGTTTTTGTTTGATTTATCTTGACTATGCTGTTTTGGTTTGATTTATCTTGACTATGCTGTTTTGGTTTGATTTATCTTAACTATGCTGTTTTGGTTTTATTTATCTTGACTATGCTGTTTTGGTTTGATTTATCTTAACTATGCTGTTTTGGTTTTATTTATCTTAACTATGCTGTTTTGGTTTTATTTATCTTGACTACGCTTTTGTTTTATTTTGGCTTATCCTGTATTAATAATCAGTAGTCGACAGCCATTATTCTAACAATCATGTATGCCTCATAGCCTTGAACATCGAACTGGTTTTGTTTTTTGTTTTTGTTTTACATTTTATAATGAGACAATTTGGTTTAAAACAAAACCAATGAGATTGTTTTAACAATTAGTATTTTGATCCAGACTTAATACCCATATTAGTGTGACCTTCAATGAAGGAATTTTTATAATTTGGAGTTATATTATAGCAACGAAAATCATCTGTTACATTTGCAGTTTAAAAGTTATATCGTGTTTGCATGCCATTTCTAATCGAAATATACAAGTGCAATATTGGTACACGCAATCAAATAACCTAAACCGGAGTACACCGACCTACAGAAAACTTACGAAGAAACGCAGAAGCCCAAAGATCGAAAAGGCTAAAATATTTTATTCAGAGCAATTGAACAGAAATATCGTACAGAAGTAGATAACAAATATTCACCAAGAACAAAACATAAAAACTATGGGACGTTGGAAATGACGCAAATGTTCACACTGTTTATGACACATTGATGACGATTTCATCAATTTATGTAAAAAGGGTATTTCTAATGTTTTTCCTTGAATAATCTTCAATAGTTTATTGCTAATAATTTGCCCTAGAAGTTGTGAATTCTTGACTATAATCATTATATTTTTTCGAGTCAATACATTCTAATATTAGTTATAAATTCCTCCCTAGGTCGGTCAGTGAGTACTTATTCATAAAGACTGTACAATGCCATTTATAACGTTTGTATTGTATGCATTTGTCCTCCATCATGCTTGTACCCCCCAGCTCTGGTCAGTATAAATTTCATTTTAATTTTTTGCTTGAATACGTTCGAAACTAAATCTCATTATCTGATCGTTAACGAATACAACATATAAACATTCATCGGTCTGTTAACCTGTAGCATGTTAATTTATTTCTTATTGTCCTAAAACCTTCTTTTTGCCAAAAGGTCACTAAATCCAAAAAAAAAAACCTTAACACCCTGCAAGCCCGGTTGAAAAATAAAAAGAACATAATTTTTGTACGGAAGCTGACCAGAAAAAGTACTGACTGTTTTCATTGCTGTGGCAGATCCAGTAATTTTCAAACGGGAGGGCGCGCAAGTAAAAAAAAATCTACAGGGACCTCTTTTATATACTATTCCTAAACAAACTTTCCCGTTCAACGGAAGGACAAGCGCCCGGCCGCCGGTTCTAGATCCGCCTTTGCATTGTGGATATTTATAGAGGTTGTGACGCCTACCGTAGTATTTATTCCACATCTAATTGTTTTAGTTGTAGATTTAATAAGTAAATATTGAACATACGCAACACTTAAAGAAAAGGTGTTTGGATTCAGAATAATCTTAAAGTTTTCTTTTTAAGTCATGTAAGTTATAAACTTGAAGATTATCCTGATCCTAAACCCCTGTGCACTTAACATACTGATTCATGACTGTAAAAATAAGTCACTTTGAGGAAAAGTTTGATAGCATAACAGTGGGCGAACTATCAAATGCTGAAGAACCTATGTGCAAAGTTTTAAGATAAAAAAATAAGGGTTATAACCCTGTACAATACTAAAACAATTCTTTCTTTTTCGGCATTACTTAACTATTGTCGACCGGGGAATAAAAATGGACAGTAGTCAATCAACTGGAGTAAACTAGAACGAACGAGCTTTCAATGAAACTGAGACATATTTCAAGATATATTTTCAGGCTTTATGCACAATTAAAAAACGATAGTCCATTAGAGTACCAGAGCCCAATTACTTTTCATCACCAACTATTTTTATACTCAAATCGTGCAAGTTGGATATTAATTTCACATGATATCTTTAACCCTGGGAATAAAAGTATAAACAACGCCATTAATAGTCGAAATTCAAAACCAATTAGAAGATGTAAAAATCGAAATAGAGCAATAATAGTTTGTAATGCTTATCGACCAAAGTCTCTAGTTGTTTACTCTAATCAGCACTTTGTATTGCCAATATTGATTACTCCGGAACTGCGCCATGACTGTCTCCCACTCCAGTTTCATCAATCCAACCATATCGCCGAATGAGATCCGAAAGACGAATCCGAATGAAAGAATTTTTATTACTCCCACCGCTTGACGTAACGATGTCACAAATATCGATGTCTTTGATTGAACTATTCATGTTACTCAAGTGTCAATAAAAATTAACTCGTTATCATTAAATCTATTGGTTGCAATTTCTTTCAATGTTTCCTATAAACCTTTTTTTTTCTTCGGTTAAAGCCAGATTTACTGTTAGTTTGGGTACATAAACATTTCATTCCAACTCTATTTTCATACGTTGAATCTTATGATTATATACTAGCATTGAATGAAAGCTAGCCTATTAATTTAGTCTTAAATTAAGATCGTTAATGATTTTTTTCTTGGATTAAAATAAAAGGTTTTATTTATAGAATTATCGGAACGGATAGAATATTAAAATACCATCACGGAACCTAGAAACTTTCACTGACGTCAACAGGCGAACATAAAAAATTCTTAATTGAATAGTAGGATAAAGAGTCTGTTGTCTTCTATAAGAGGGAAGGTTACTAGGCATAAGATAACATATCATCGAGGATGAAACATCGAACGGGTGGAGAAATTGTAAGTCTTTTAAAGTAACTATGTTACTATGGACTTTTAAGAAGTGATTTTACAGTATATGTTTAACATCCATTGTCTTTTAACTAACGAATATATTTATCTGTTTTCAATTTTTGTCTCTACTTTCAGGTGCCAAAAGACAGATCAGTTCGTTTACGAGTTATGCCCGAGCAGAGCAATGACTACCGAGTAGTTGTTTTCGGAGCTGGCGGAGTAGGAAAATCCTCTTTAGTTTTGAGATTCGTGCGAGGAACATTTCGCGAGAGCTACATTCCAACTATTGAAGACACTTATAGACAAGTGATTAGTTGTAACAAACAAGTGTGTACATTACAAATAACGGACACGACCGGAAGTCATCAATTTCCGGCGATGCAAAGACTTTCAATATCAAAAGGACATGCGTTTATTTTAGTATACTCAATAACAAGCCGCCAGTCTCTGGAGGAATTAAGACCAATTTTTGAGGAAATTAAAGAAATCAAAAACGATTTAGAACATATTCCTGTTATGTTAGTTGGAAATAAATGCGACGAATTAAACCGAGAAGTGCCAACTTCAGAATGCGCAGAATTAGCTAAAAGATGGAACTGTGCTTTTCTAGAAACTTCGGCAAAAACGAATCACAATGTCAAGGAACTATTTCAGGAGCTTTTACAATTAGAGAAAAGACGGACAATGAGCTTACAGTTAGAAACGAAAAAGACAAAGTCGCAGAAAAGGAAAGAAAAATTAAAGGGCAAATGCAATTTAATGTGAAATTCATTATTGTAAAAAAAATATGGCGCAAAATGTACGTGTCGAAACGAAAATCATAATTCATTGGTAGAGAAGGTTTATAATAATATTACATGCGCCCTTTGATTATGCAGCCAGACCCAATTTGGATAACGTTAATGTTAGTTGATATTTATTGTTCTACAGATTTAGTTGAACTTTGTTATATATGCAGAGGAAATGTTATATTAAGTTCACAAATATTCATTATTTAAGATGATGTTAGTTTCGTTTTTATATAAAATTTGTCATATACGTCAGTCTATTTAAGAAGCCAACATGAAACCAAGGGAAAACGGAAAGCATGCAACGACACTACGTTTAACTCTCAATACTTCCGGGTGCAACATAATTTTTTCATATACTATAGTAATACAATTTGCCTGCTGGTATAATTTTTGTATTTTCTAGTAGTCTTAATTATGTGCTTGTAGACACACACAGGATTTATATCTCTAAGATGGGTACAGGTGTTGGTTTGTCATAGAGATTTGTTTTGTCCTCCTTAACACGCTGAACTGATCGTTAGCAACGCGACAGGTTGTCTTGCAACAAGCAGAAATTGCTTACCATTCCGGAGCACATGAGTTACGAATTTAGTTGGTGCTGCTGATTGCTGTTCGGTTGTTTTGTGTTTGTTTTTGTGGTGTTTGTTTCTTCATGTTTTTCGTTTGTTTTGGCTGATTCGGATTTTTTGCGAAGTCATTTTCCGCAATGGTACTTCTTGATTTGTTACCATTCTTATCTTGTTCAAATTGCTGTGAAAATTATATTGAGGAAACCAACGTCAGAAGTAGTTGTAGATGCATGGAACTTTGCTTAACAGTCTCCTTTTTCTTCTTTTAAGATTCAGTTCTTTTGCCAATTCTTCGAATACATGTAAAATAAACATGAAACTTTGTATGCAAAATATCTTTTCTAACTAAGCTTTGGTTTTCATTCTTTCACCCTTACCACTAATATATAAACGGGAGAACAAATAAATCAGACTTTCTTTTCAATAAAAACTACGGTTTGTCCTTATAAATATTTTACAAGGTACAAGAAGATGAAATAAGGAAAAATAGCATTTAAAGTAGTCAAAATAAGACAATTTCACTAGTTAGGAATTGTAAACACGTATAAAAGATAGGAACAAAATAACAATGGCTTTCAACCCGATTCAATATAATTCTTCTGTTAGTGATCGACATATCATCCAAATAGGTTAATTTACATAATTCTGAAATAGCATCATTTTGATCAATAACTCCAGTCAGCAACACAAGAAAAATAAATAACAAATCAAATGTCAATGATCTCATTTATTCTACAGAATCCCTGGAAATCTTCGTCAATGCCTGCAACCATTCAAAACTTTTTTGCAATTTTTTCAATTGATATTACTTCCACATTTAATTATCGGCTTTATTAACCATATTATCGGTCTAGAAACTTCTAAACTTTTATGAGATGTTTATTCAGCGTTTTAATCATTCATCAATCTTCTATTTAATTTTCCGCCCCTAACCATCTCTTCCTTTTTCAGTGGCCTTCGAAATCTACAGTTCTTTTGTTTTCAATTCCGCCCCCACATTTTCATCATTTAACATCCTTTTCCTATTCATCGCATGCTAGGCGTAAAACCTCATCGCCCTTTCATTCAGTCGTCATTTTCATGTTCATTGCGCTTATTCATGAAAAAAAAATGCAACGTATGTTTACCATGTTTCAAAAATATGATCTGATCATAGTGTTACATATATGTTTTTCATATGTGGTAAACATTTGATAGAAAACATATCTTTGACATATGCTGTTATGTTTGAAATGACCAATATAATTTAATTCTGTTCTTGAAGAAAAACCAAAATGATTTTAAATGAATGACCAATGTAGAGCCCACGTTTCCATTTCAAATGAGTTTGCTTTCATATGTTAAACAATCAGCTCATTTAGCTCTACGAAAGTCTCCATTGAGTCGAAGTTTTCAGATGGCCCATTATGGGGGTCATGGCCCTTTAAAGCTAAAAACTAACGTTTTTTCATGTTTTCAAGTTTTCATATAGAGAAAAGCTTTTGTTTACCTGAACATTCAGCTCATTAAGCTCTACAAAAGTCTCCGTTGTTTTTTTTTCATCTGACCCCTTGTGTGAGTTCTTGCACTTTAAAGGCCAAAATGGCATTTTCCCTGTTTTTGCCCAATGGAATGAAAATTATTGAAGATACAGAAAAGTTGTTGCTTGCTTAAACCCTCAAGTTAATTGATTAGCTCTAAAAAGTCTTTATCAGATCAAAATTGTAAGATGACATCATATAGAAGAGACCCTTATGGCCCTAATGACCAGGTGAGCGATTCAGGCTCCTGGGAGCTTCTTGTTTTATCTATCACCCTCTCGTTCGCCGAGATCGTGCACATTTGACATTCCTAATCAATTGTATAATTGATAAGTATTTAGATTAAACGATATATCTTGCAAAGTGCTTATTAACACTAATTGACACGGTAGCGGCCTAAAGAAATAAAAGAAGTGTTTGCTAAATTTATTTTTAAGTCAACATTTTATTTCAGTATCTCCAGTGACTACACGAACAAAAAGATTTCAGTGAATGAGTTTGTGTTTTACGCCCTCGCAACGTTATTTGCGATGAACATGAAAAGGATGATAAAATGAGCATGAAATGATGATGAGGAATGAAATATGTGGAGTGCACAAAGAAACAGTTAATTATGAAGACCGCAAGAAAAGGGGAATGGTGGGTAGGGCGGAAAATTTAGCCTATATGGTACACTACTTGGCGGTCCACAAAGAGGTCTTTTACGTGCATGAAGCGTTGCACTCTTCACTCACTTTGAACAAATATGGTTTGCGGTCAGGTTTTCCGCATTATTACCTGACAACTCCGGCATTTATTAAGACAGGACTGCCACATTCAACCAACTGGGTCACACATCCCAGTCGCTTTGTGAGCTAATTAAGTGGGCTGACCCGATATCAGGTTTCTTGGCGCTATAAACAATGTTAAAATCCGTGTGTTTGTTTATATGGCGAAAAGGTACTTCGATCATCTAGTATAATAGATTAGATAACATATTGTTGAGAGGGTACAGTAGATTGCTACCCTTTAAAAAGACAGTGCCAACCTCGGCTGTGCCTCAGTTGACAATGCTTTTCTCGGGGTATCAATCTAATAACCCACTCAGCTATATGTTATTTGATTTATATATTGTTACACCATTAATATTCACTATATAATATATATATAGAAGTAGATTAGCAAATAAGACAAATTATAGAAAACAACAAACAAATTCATTAACGTGTTCTACTTCGAAGAAAACAAATCATGTTTTAGGTGAGAGAGGGTAAATTTGGCTTACAGGTGTTTGCTACTTTGGCTTTATATGGATTATGTACATTGTCACCACACCAGGGACACCGCCCTATGTTTTAGTTTATAATTTTTATGTGAGTCAACAAATCAACGGACTTAAAAAGTTTTAAGGTGACAGAGGTGTGTAACAATTAAGTTAGAACTGCTAAATAATTGTGGTTAAAGTAGGGCACGTAAGGGATTCGAACTACTAGTATACGAGTATATGGCCTCCGTTAATGGTAAAGATCGTACAAATTAACCCATGCTACGATAGGTTTCGACATGAAAAAGAAATACTGAAAAAAAAGAAAATTTGATTAAAGAAACGATAGAGAAGTACCAATTGAGAATCAGAATCCCAGAAGTTCAGCTAAAAAAAAGACTACGAAAGACGCAAAACAAAACACCTACAAAAGAACTATTCACTGTTATCGACAATGTGAAAAGTTGTGTAAAGAACTTACACTCCGTATTTTGATACAAAAATATATAGAAATGAACAAAAAAAAAACGTAAAAATAGGCGGAGATGAACTACAACAATAACGATGACTTTACAAACCGAAGACGAATTACGTGTAGCGTACAACCCTCTCCAGACGAATTAACTTCTGCTGGAACAAAAACAGGAGGAGATGCACTCGTGAAACGAAACATGTATTATATGACTAGACAAAACATTAACGTTACGCATATTTATAAAGTTTTTGAAATAATCTTATCCATAGAAATCAACATTAATGCAAACAAGAACGGGACGAGATGTACTCTTCAACGTATCTTTTTTATTCAACTAGATTTGCATAACTATCTCCGAAGTCTATAACGCAATTGCATTATTTGAATCAATAACACGGGGAGAAGGAATAACAAATCAGATGTCAGTGATCTTATAATAAATTGATAAATGTATCATGCAAAGTGCAAACCTGAGGTCCTGAATACTATAAGCAATGTCTGTATCATTAACACAACCAACCCCCTTTAACGGATATAACATTTGAAGTAAATCATTCAAATAGTATCGTATTTTATATTTGGTTCAAGCATACGTTGAAGAAGTTCCTGTGAACTATTGTCAATGTCTGTGATTCTTGTTATTACGCCTTTTGAACATTGGATTATATCATATCTGATATCAAAAGTCTTATATAAACTCAGAAACTAGAACAGAAAGAACGAATTTGATGGCTCTTATTTTTCCATTGGGTCGAAATTGCCAGATGATCCTATGGGGTGATGACCCTTTATAGGTAAAAATCGTGTTTTGTCAAATGGAATGAAAACTATCAGATAGAGATAGAGATAGAAGAAAATGAGATGTGGAATAAGTGTATGCGACACAACCACGGTAGGTCCCGTGTCCGGCGACAGGATTGTTTTTTCGAGAGGGATTTACAATTGTCCTGTTTTTTTCAAGAGAATAATCAATGAAAATGTAAACTTTAACTGAAAGCGAAGACAAAATGCTACCAGCGGGTAGGCATATTTTAGTATTATCATATTGTACAACTACACCAATTCCTATAAAAAGAATGTGATTCCTACATAAAATTATGGACTGTTTTTTGAATTTTTACCTTTTTGCATTTTTCGCCCCTTAAAAGACAAATAGATTGAACGAGATTGCTAACCATTATAAGTGAACGTCAATGTTATATTATAGCATCGTGAACATTGATGCCAAAATGTTGCGTCTTACATATTTTTAAATTAAAATAAAATACATGTCCAGGCTTTTTTAAGAGGCGTCCAGGTTTTTGCAAGAGAGGTCCAGGTTTTTTCATACTTTAAATAGACAAGTTGTGCGTGTTGTTTACCTCTTATATTGTATGTTGTTAAAAAATAAGAATACGGTACTATCATTTCAAGGGTTTTGGACGAAAATACGTCAGTTAAATAGACGATAAGAGATGTGGAAGAAGTGTACGCGACACAACCAACATTAAAGAAACGGCAATTTAAAAAATCACAATGGAAAACAGCCAGCAGTCTTCAACATGACCAGAGGTCACTGCTCGCCGTCTTGCATTGGCTCAAGACTAAAAATACAATACATAAGATTCAAACAAATCCCTAGAATATCAAAGAAAGACCCATTTCTGGACATAAAAAAAACAACAGATAGTAGACAAGGACAAACAAAAGCTTTGACAAGGATTCCTGGCTTAGGACAGGCAAATATAAAATGTGGCGGGGTTAAACTAGTTTTTTGGGCCCAACCTTCCCCCTTTTGTTTATCTTGTACAAAGCACACAAAAAAAGTCAAGAATTCAACCTTATATAGCCTCTATAAACAGGCAGGCACATATAATTGACGCCTACAACCAGAACCCATTAATCTATTGTCTAAGCATATATTATAAATTGAAAATAGCCTCCTTGAATAATTGGCTGGAAACAAAATGTTTGTGTTGCGACAAGCAGAAAATGCTTACAGTTCCTGTGCTACCTTCTTTTAACTTGACTTGTAGTTGTTTCTTGGATGTGTTTGTTTGTATCATGGAGTCGTCTTTTTTCATGTCTGCTGTTTTATCCAGGATTATATAAGGCTCGAATGCCCTTTCAGTACGTCTTAATTTTTACACATATGTATTTATTGTATATATTATAGTTTAAAACAAAAAACTTCAAAACAGTATGCTCCCGCGCGAGACCCGGAAGGCGAATAGGTTAGCAGCGGCGCTAAGCTTGTCGGTAAAAGTCCACCAAAGAGCGCTCACAAACCTGTCATCTTTCCAGGCCGCTTAGCCCACAAAGCGACCTGGATGTGTGCCACAGGTAGTTGAATGGGGCAGCCCTGTCATAATAAATGCCGGTTAATTCAGGCTATACTAATGCGGAAACTTGACCGTAAACCATATTGGACCAACGTGCATGGAGAGTTCCAAGGTTCATGCACATAAAATATCCCATTGTGCACCGCCACAGGATAAATTTTCCGCACCTACCCACCTCTTCCCTTTTCTAGTGATCTTCAAAATTTACAGATCCTTTGTTTCCCATTCCAACCCGCTTCTCTCTCTCAGTGAGTATAGGTTCAAACAGGATTCAGCATTGTATTTTCGCCAGATAAAGGATGGTTATGTGAAACTGGGTAGGAGTTGGCTATATCCCACACAGGTAGATGTTCCATCTAGTATGACCTCATTTCGGGTAAGGGTTCCCCATTGTCAGTCACCATATGGAAGGGTTCCAAATTGTGCGAAACTTTTGAGGAAGGATTTCGTCACTTTCTGGATGCATTGACCTATGGTGCGTTAATGGTACATTGGCCTTTCTTGTGAGTTGATTCGTTTTACTTCTGGTTTGTGGTCGTGCATGGGTCCTTCGAATGACATACATGGGTCTGTGTCCTGGATGGGCCTACGGAATTCATTTTGGTGTTCCAATTAGCTCTTGTCCTGCTGAATATGACTGAAATACTGTCGACTGAACATAAAACAAACATAAAGATTATGAGATTCAAAGCTATTTAAGTTTCTGTATCTTTACATACATATGTATACGTTAAGGGGTTCCAATATCTCATATTCCCTAACGTTTTTATCAAATATCCCGTATCCAAAAAATAAAGGTTTTTTTCTTATCCCATATCCCTGTAAATAGAATAGATTTAAATATTCTATATCCCAGTTTGTTTTGTCTCAAATATCCCGTATCACAGGAATAAATATGTAAATATCCCATATTCCAAAACACCCTTAAACTCTTGAAATAACAGAACGCACCAGCGGAATATGCTCTTTTTGTATTTATTTGTTTCTGACATACATGTAGATTTTATAGTTTCAAAGACTTGAAAAGGCACAAAAACAAAATTGCAACTTAACTTTCAAAATTTTTTTCCCACCGTAACAATCGCTCTTTTTGAAACCGGTAATTTATTAAAGCACATCAAGAAAGTCACAAATGTACAAATGTACTATAAAACTAATTTTGTCAAAATACTAATTTAGTCTTCAAAGATAATGCATTTGTGCAGCCTACTTGTGCTTTAAAGTTAGTAACAAACTTGATATTTTGCATGTAATGTGTTTAAATGTATGTTTATTGAGTAGGAGGGATATTAGTTTCCATTTAGGTCGTATAGTTCCCACAAAACCCAGCGCCTCTCTTTAGTCCAAATTTCAAAAAACCAGGACACCTCTCGAAAAAAAACCGGACAAGTTGTTGTGCCTCTCGAAAAAACCTGGTCAATTTTAATAAATCATTAACTGATGCTTTTTTACGGACTTTTTTGGAAGAAAAGTAATAATTCGAACATTTTGAATACTTTTATTCCTCTGTTTTGTTTCACTTACAATTGAGAATTTAAGCATTTTTTTGTAAACGGACAGGCGAAAAAACCTGGACCTCTCTCGAAAAAACTGGACAATGCCTCTCGAAAAAACAATCCTGTCGCCGGACACGGGACCTACCGTGACAACCTACATTATAAACATATAAGGCTGCTTGCTGTTTTCATCAAACATAAGCTTTGATAATTTTGTACATATATATATATATTAAATATCCTCTTCTTGACAAAAACAATTAACATAAATTCGACTAAATACAAACATAAGCTTTGATAATTTTGTATATATATATATATATATATATTTTGTTTAACTTTTTATATTTCAATGATGTACGCCCTCCTAAAGTGCTTGAAAATTCCTTTGTGGAAAGATTCTCCCAGTATTAACACCTTATCGCCCGACTGTTTTGTTATTCTCCGATTTTATTGTACCAGTTTTTTAATAACTTTGCATCGTTTTCGATCCAGTCTGCTTCTCGACGGTTTAGTAAGAGTTTTCTGGTTTTCTTTAGACCCTAGTTTATTGATTTTTATTCCAGTCGCATCTGTGAGCTATTCATGCGGAAGCCATATTTGGTGGCTGGAAAAATCAAAACTCGCACGAGCGAGATGCACATTGTCCATCAAAGGAGGGCGTACGTCATTGATTTGTTATTCAAAATTCAATTTGGACTTCCAACACTTTAGATCCTAGCTTCACTGAAGATGAGATAAATTCTCGAAATGGCCATATGGAGCATCTGAATTGCCGTAGCTCCTCACTTTTACTTTGCTTTGCTTTCGCTTTCGACTTTTGACTTTTGACTTCTATATTTGATAATATATAATAAGTAAATTGAATGATTTATATAGTAAAAACCTGTATGTATTTTTTTTTCACATCATTTCATGTTCATTTTATCAGGCCCGTCGTGTTCATCTCCGGTCTTGTTTAACTTTTTATATTTCAATGATGTACGCCCTCCTAAAGTGCTTGAAAATTCCTTTGTGGAAAGATTCTCCCAGTATTAACACCTTATCGCCCGACTGTTTTGTTATTCTCCGATTTTATTATATATATTTTAAATATACACAATGGAAAACAGCCAGCAGCCTTCAATGTGACCAGCGGTCGCTGCTCGCTGTTTTTCAATTGGCCCCTCGATTGAAAATAAAATACATATGATTCAAGCCCAATCCTAAAGTGCAATGAAAGACCCTCTTCTTAACAAAAACAATTAACATAAATTCGACTAAATACAAACATAAGCTTTGATAATTTTGATAAGCTTTGGGAGTCGCTGTTACTGAAGCTCTGTACTAGGTTTCATTGGAGTAAACTCAAAATAAGCAATATGGAAAAAAAAACTTTTATTTCTATTTTAGTCAGTTCTACAAAGGGGATTTAAAAAAAAAAAAACGTTTTCTATTGAAAACATGTTCCTGCTAGCTTCTGGTTTCCGCAGCGGGATTCTAGCAAAGATGTCCAATCCAGTCATGATTTAGCAGTATTTTCAAACCAATATATCATGCCAGAAATGAAGTCATGTACACGTATTTAAAACACTCCGTGATTCGTGAAGTTCGGTTCAGAACGTGTGAAAGTACACCAAGGCTAAAAAATATCTGATATCGTGTCCTAGCGGTTAACTTTTATCATTTATTTATTGGCCTTTCACCTTAATAGAAAAACCAAGCTGAAACGAGATTGATATCAGTGTAGCTAAATTGATTCTATACGGAGGAAGCTAACTCGCGACACATCCAAAGTATTTTATTAAAGTCATTTATTATTTATGGTAATTTCTTCCTACACAAAAACTAATTAAGCAATGTTCTCCGTTACAAAAGAAATCATTAATATATGATAACACTATCAGGGGCTTCCATTATCACCCTTATAAATTAATACTTTGTCGTGTTGTGGGTGATTTGCGACATTTTTTTCTGGGGAAAATGTTAACTGCGTTAGTAAATTTCCTGTATCAGAAAACATTTTTTTATTTATTTGTTTGTCGTTGTTTTTTTTTTTTTTTTTTTTGTGTTTATATTTGTTTGTTTGTTTTTTCATATAATTTGAGTCTATGCTCGAAAGACACATTAAATAATGGTATCTAGACAGACAGACATACGAACGGGCGGACAGACAAATAGAAAAATCCTTAGTTCAAATGAATAAAGGTGCCCTTGGTGAGTGAGTGAGTGAGTGAGTGAGCGAGTGAGTGAGTTGGTGTTTTACGCCCGTGCAACGCTATATAGGTTCCATGAAAAGGATGATAAAATGAACATGAAATGATGATGATAAATGAAATATGGAGATAGGATGGGAAACAAAGGAACTGTAAATTTTGAAGAACCAAAGGAAAAGGGGAGAGGTGGGTAGGGGCTGAAAATTTTGCCTATGTGATGCACTACTTGGCGGTCCACTAAGGGGTCTTTTACGTGCATGAAGCGTGGTATTCCCCACACACATTGGCCCACTATGGTCAGCGGTCAGGATTTCCGTATTATAGACCTGACAACCCCGCGGACGAGGGCCACCCTATTCAGCCACATAGGGTACACACTTGGTCGCTCTTTGAGCTGAGCACTGACCCGACGTCAGAATCCCAAGACCCTTAGTCGCCTCTTACGACAAGCTAGCCTCTGCTGCGGGCCTATTAGCCACTCGGGCCCCGCACGGAAAAAGGTGCCTTTGGAGTTTAAAGAATATCGAATAATGACTAAAATAATTAAAAGATTAAGAATTATGGCCTCAAAGGGTACATAATAGAGAAAAAAATAAGTGAAATTACCTTTGTTGGCGAGATGTTCGACTGCTTTATTGCATGTGATTTGGGTACGATCAGTTAAAAGTACATAACTTAATGGTGCAAGGTTCGTTGTTAAAACAAAAAGTGTAAATAAATTTCATTGACTGTAAGGTTTTCAAGCACCTACATCCACTTTAAAAACATACAAAGCATAAAACGAGTTTGCTTAAAACAAGATACAAATATGGCAAGAACTGACTGCAAATAAAATAAAAATAGAATAATAAAAGTTTTGGTATGTATTTGTTTTTTATTTGTATGCTTGTTTTATTGGTGTCATTAAAGTAACTTTTTTCAAACAATTATTGCATATTCAATAAACGTGTCTTACGTAATATGTCTTACGTATAGTTGTTTCTTTGGCTTTGAGAGCAAAAACAAAAAACCAAAACAAAAATCACCGAAATATCTAGGAAAATGGCTACTTGTTAATCAACAGCATAAAAAGTAATGTCGATGACAAGATTTCTTTCTCAATATTGCTCGAAAATGAACATCTTTTCAAATTTAGTAAAATCTTATCAGCTCCAACACGACATCACGATCCAAACTCTGTCTTTGACAGAAATTTGAAACTTCTTAAATGTCAAAATGATTAAAGACATAACTGGGAATTATTTTTCTATTAAATTCGCAGATTAAGTTATATTACATTGAATTAACGTAGGTGTTTATAAAATCAATGTGAAGAAAACAATTGAATTTCAGAAGAATAGCGAAACAATCTTATGATAAAAGTTGGTATTGTGGGTTTTCCTCTTTAAAAAGAAGATACTTGAAGAGTTAAAACTTTTTTAAACGCCATTGGTGAATCAAAGGAACAATGAAAGAAGCAGTGGCACCAAGTGTCAAAAGTCTTAAAGGGCAATGACAAAACCAGTAAACACGAATGAGAACAGCACGAAGAAACACAAAACATAAACACAAAATCAACCGTATAGAAATCAACAACGCGAACTCAAGTAGTAACAAGAGTGAAATCAGGTGCTTCGGTAGAGTTAACAGTTCCTGCTTTCTATAGCACACTCGTCATGTGCTGATTTTGTTCATTCTATTCCGTGATATCGGAGACTGAACCAACACCAAAGCACGATTACCTCATGATCATAGGAGATGCAAACGCCACAGTGGGTAACAAACAACAGACTCCGCTAGAGGGTTTTAGCAAGAGAAGTCCTAGTTGATATGAATGGTAATGGTGAACGGCTGATTGAACTGTGTGAAGAATACGATCTGGTAGTTTGAGGCATAGTCTTTAAGCAGAGGCAAAAAAAAGATTGATCATTACATCACGAATAGAAAGTATAGAGGAACTCTTGCCGATATCGTGGCTGTTAGAGGTTTAGATGCAAATACTGGCCACAATCTTAATGTTGGGAAAATGAAACTTAGACTACCAAGACACAAAACTATGAATAGCAGAAAAGGGAAATCTTTAAATAATGCACTCTTAAAGATATGCGATTTTAGGAAACAGCTCACACAGAACTGAAAAATAGGTTTGTAGCTTTAGAAGAAAGGAGGCAACATCAGTTAGTCAGATGACGATCTGCAAAAAGTATAGAAATAGTTTCTGTGTATATAGAAGCAGCTGAAAATAATCTTATGCAAGAAAAGAAAAGAAAATAAAGAGCGGATAAACACTGAGACGCGGAAAGCTATTGACAATAGAAGGAAGATAAAGAATTAAGGGAACTGTACAAAGTCTGAAAGGATACATGTCATTTAACAGCAAAAGTACAAATACATTTAAATTGCAAGAGAAGCAAAAAAGGAGTGGTCAAGAACAGATATAAGAGAAATATGGTCAATAGACTAGCCGAGGAGGCTGGTGATGCATCGATGGGGAATGACATTGGAACTTTATACATGATAATTAAGGTGTTCTATATTATGGAATACAGTCAACAGCTGGAGTGAATATTTAAAATGGTGATCTGTTCATTTGGGGAAGATAAGGAAGTTCTGAATGTTGATGTAAAGGATAATAAGTTAGAGAGTATCACGGTAGAGGAATTTGAAGAAATCGACACTGGTCCTTTCAAAGAAAAAGAGACGTATATTATAACATAAAACAAAATCTGTTACACGTGGTAAAAAAATGTTAGAAAAACTTGTAAAATACAAGATAACTGGAAAATCAACGATAACCAGAATACAGAAGAAAGGAGAGACCTTACTTAATTTGACTATAGCAGAGGAACTTTTCTACTATCAATACCTGGAAAAGGCATCTACAGACTTCTTATTGGGAGATTGAGAACAGGGATAGAAGAAAAACAGAGAAATGAGCGACAGCATATAGAAAGGAACATGGAACATCTGAATGCGAAACATTTTTGAAAGAAGGGCGATCATCGCTGTTCAAAAACTTCATTGATTTTTAAAAAGCTTTCGACAGTGTAAATAGGGAGAAACTTTGAAAGATCCTAAAGTCACTAATATTGAAATTTTGATCTCTGTAAATTGTTGTGATCATCAGGGAAATGTAGAACGTAGCACTACTTGTGTCTTTTGGCAGACATCTGATCGGTTCACTGTCAAAGCTGGAGTAAGACAGGGATGTGTTATGTCGGTTTCCTGTTTGTCATTGCTTTAAATAAAATGGATTATTAGAAAAAACACCTTAGAGAAAGGGGACTGGAATAAGAGTGAAGTTTACCAACCAACTGGAAGACTTGAAATATGCTGGTGCTATTGCACTCCTGCTAAAAAAAACTACATATGTAAGAGAAGACTGAAAGATTGTGCAAATATGCAGGACACCAGATGAAACATGCAGAAAAGACCAAAGTATTGAGATTAAACAACAAGGAGACAAGTTCCATCAAGATAAATAAGAACACGTGTGAAAGATATGTTGACATTTTTACAAATCAAGTACCGTCAACAAGACAGGGAACAGCAGAAGACATCAAACAAAGACTAGGTGTACATTTGTACACAAGAAACACATTTGCCATGCTTAAGGTGGTACAGAACACTCAAATGAGATAACTCATAAGTTTCAGTTGAACGTTTAAGTCGGGCAAATTTATCTAAAGAAATCAAGCTTCTCAGTCATCAAAATACGAAATGTTAAAAATCCATTACGTTCAATGAAAATTTTCCCAATAAACATATGGCTCAATTTCTTGTGATTTTGCAGTAAAATCTATGATTAAAGTACATCATTTAGAAAATTTTGAAGAAAACTAAACGACACAATTTTATTTTCATCTAGGTGTTGGGTACCCCCTTAACCCTCAACAGAGGTCAGCGAAGAATAAGTTCATAGCGTTCAACAGCAATGTCATGTCAGTTCTACAGAAATGTGGAAACTAGCTTAAAGCAAAACCTTTCCAGAGAAAATGCCTTCAGATGAATGCTCCACATCTTCTGACCAACTAAGATCAGTAATGATGATCTCTACAATAATAACAAACCTTGCCCAATTGGAGGGATATTTAGGTGCAGGGATTGGGTGGATTGATCATGCTCTGAGGAAGCCACATAACGACAACAGAAACGTAGACCCATAGGGAGAAGAAAGAGAGGTAGCCAAAAAACAATGAGTCACAAAAGTTCTGAAGCATGAAGAGCGACTGGGAACAACTTATTTACAGACATGAAATAGAGCTGGTGTGGCAGACAACGACAGATTTGAAGAATGTTGTCAAGTCTTTATAGAGGATAGGCAGGAAGGTAGGTAGATCCTGGGATGGTTTGACTGTGACATCATTGTACGTCAGATTATCAACCCACATGCCTATCATGCACGTTTTATAGTGTTTGAGAACAAGAGAATCTCTTGGAAAGGATAGATCCAAGGGGTTGTTGAGTGCAAGAATGACGTCTAAATATCTAAAAGTATTATTAAAAGATTCAATTAAGTGGTCTTTTTGTAATTAAGCCATAAATTGTGATTCATAACAGTTTACTGCATATATACATGTGATTCTACATGGTTTTTTTTTTATCCGTCTCCCGTTCTCCCGACTTTTTGTGTAATCATCCGCTTTTTCAAGACATGAGAAAATTTTAGTTTGAACGACATTTTAATTGTTCAGTCATAAAACATTTCCGTTGTTTTAGGGGTTTGTCAATCAGGTAGACATTAATTTAACAGGTATAAAGGTGTTAATTAAAGGTTTATTGCCATAATTGACCTGATGATTGTATAAACAGTTAGAGATTAATCAGTGCAGCCATGTATATTTGGCACACCCTAGTGCCCCTAATTGACTTTGAAATGCAATTTTAATGAGCGTTTAAAATCTCCCGCATTTTGGTCCAATCCCCAGCCAAAAATATCAAAATCTCCAGCTTTGTCATCACAGATCCGTCACATGGTATAGGAAAAGGTCTGCTGTACTGACTGGTGGTGCACAATTAGTACCCATAGGAATACCAATGATTTGGCGATAAATTTGTTTACCAAAACGTATGTAAATAACATATAACAAATAATTAAGAGCAGTAATAGTTTCTGCATCAGTTGAGTTAATGTATCCTTTTTGAGTCAAACCTGAGACAATATGATTTTCTCAGGTCAAGCCAAGTTATAAAATTTTTGAAGCATAAATACTGAATCAAGAAAAAAATCAAGAAAGAAAGTAAAATTTTGGTCCTAAAAAGTTTAACAGCTGCATTTCATGAAGTTTTTTTAACAGTTGTCGACTGGAAATAAAAAAAAAAATACCCCCCCCCCCCCGCCTTTTAAAATCATTTTTCTCGTTCAACGGGGGGTAACTCTGTATGAACTTTTTACGGTTGCTACACTTGTCACGTGACCAAAATAATTGAACAAATAGCAACAACTGTCATGGCGGAGGTAAGTTCCACGATTGACCGATCAAAATATCAAATATCAATGGTGTGAAAAGTTTTCCCTTTATGTGAGAAGTTTCTTATCAGCTTTGAGATTGCACATAATTCATCCATATGGTTTTAAGCCTCGATAGAAAGCCTGATTTTACAGATGGTCTAATTTTGTCTTTGCACAGTGCATTCATGAAAAATCTTGGATGAAATTTTGTGTTTGGTAATTTATGATGATAAATACATGTATTTGTATGCTTTTTGCAAGCTTTACCTATGATTTCGTGTCCTGTTACTTTTCAGATGAAAAATGTAGTAAACTATTTTTAATTCTTTATTTCCATCATCCAAGTGTCAGTCACTGTCAGATTGACATGAAACTTTACATGTGTATTGTCTATTGAATATCAGACTTTCTAATGTCTATGATATGGAAAAAAGCACTGCTTTAAAGTTCACAGAGATGAAATTCAACAACTGAAACAAACAGGTTGGGTGTAATAGCTCATTTGTGCTATATACATGTAGTCCTTTTGAAAAAGTATTTTCCGGACGTGCGGACCTGAGAAATATTTTAATTATGCACTACAGGTTAACGACTTCCAGGTAGGCCTCGTAATTGTAAATCTGTTGAAATTAACTACATTCGTCAACTCGTTAAAAACATTTTTAAATCTGTCTGCCAAAGTCCTCAACTACTAAAACATATGTTAACATATAAGACTTCACTCCAAACCGGTTTATTTGAATCGGGGAGGAGAAATTACGCCAAAAACAGATAGGGATAACTTGATGTTTTCCTTAGCTCAACGTTGATCACATCATGTGGCCGACCCACAAAGGGAAACTACTCTTGCAAAAATGCAAATAAAAGAATCTGTATCGGAATTCCGAATGACTTTTTAAAAAGGGCTATAGCTCATTTGATGGTATTTAGTATCAAACGGACTATTTTTTTCATGAAGTAAAAAAAATAACTTTAGACTTTCATTTTTTTGTTTGATTGTCGCATAAATGTATATATTGCTGATCATTTTTTGTAAAGAAACATGGTAGTTATTTCAAATGGTTTTTCTTGGACATAGTCATGGAAATTTGCAAATTTTCATAGTATCAATCAGGAAAACCATAAATATTTCAGGCCATCTTCTTTTACAAAAAATGTTGCTCATAACATGGTCATATGCGACAATGCAACAAAAAATTCAAATCTAAAAAAAAATGTTTTTACTTCATGAAAATTATAGTTCATTTGATACTAAATACCATCAAATGAGCTATTATAGCGCAAATGAGCTATTACACCAAACCTGACAAATATGGATAAATGGGATGAAAATTTCGGTACAATGTGTACTATTCTAATATGGGTCCCCGAAAAGAACAATAGAAACCATGGCGACAAGCCATGTTTAAATTCCAATAAAACACAGGTTGACGTCACAGTTCAAATGGCGACGTCATTATATGATTTTACGCTGAAATTGCCGACGTCATAAAGGATCATTTGCACATAAACGTAGCAAAAAACAACAAAATGGCTTCTGTAGCATTGTACACTATAGGTCTTTGAAAACACAAAATTGTCATATTAGAATAGAAATAATTCATGTCCGGCCGTGGTTTATTTTTGATTTAACCATGGGTGCCCATTATTTTCGTGTATTTAACCCCTCGCTCCGCTGCGCTACGCTCTGGGTAAAATATCCACGAAAATAATGGGCACCCATGGTTAAATCTCCAATAAACCACGGGCGGCCATGAATTATTTCTTAATTATTTCCTGCCGATTTTAACCATGAACATACTTTTCGAAAAAAAACTTTGGAGTAATTCAAGTGGACTGGACAGACTCGACAGACTGTTTTTTTCTCCATCCTTTTTTTGAGTCTGAAACATACATGTAGCATATGGCAGAATGTGTAAAGTAAAATGCTAAGCTAGACTCACATTTTTAAATAATATACTCACAATGATAGTTCATGTAATTGTGCATACCCATATGCAGCTCGGTTAAGCAAAATGAGCACTGGCCTGCGTACCCCTTGCCAGTAAAAATTCTTTTAAGCAAGTGAAATTCGAAGGAAATAAGTAATTGATTAATAGTACCGAACCTAAAAATCAAGAATTTAGGCCATTGAATCTTAAACACTTGCAAATGAATTAAAAATGAGGGGCTGTCATATATGTACAAATAACCCATCAATAAACATATACAGTGTATTCACTGCTGTAAACCCAACTTTAGACCTTTGCTTAAAATTGACAATTATCATTTTATATAATATTTCATTATAAATTTTGCTCAAGGTAGGTTCCGGATACTCTTGTTTCCTTCACCATTAAAACGGACTGCCCTACATGTACATGGCCCAGGTGCGTCGAAAAGGGCACTAAACCCTAACACACACATTATACATTTTTCTGAGCAAATAAAGATAATCAGGTATGGTCTCCCGTACACCTAGGAAGAAAAAATATGAAAACTTTTCCATATTTACCTTTCAACGATTTATAAAGTTACAAATAAAAAAATAGTATTCCCATTGTAAAAAAGTGGCAGTATCATCAGCGTTTGATGGAAGCCGCAAACTGGTAGAAGTAGAAGTAGAAAAAGTAGTAACAGAAACACAATTCAGATCATAAAGTGAACTGTTTTTTTTAATTCTAGATTTCCATTGCTTGCAATTCTAATGCTAAATCAATTAAGATGATGTGCAAATGAAGACTATTGTATTCTGTACATGTATGATTTTTTTTTTCATTTCAGACATCAAGATCTATCGACATGAGAGTATAAGAGATGGGTTTATATAATTTTTCAATATTGACATCTTTTTGTTGTTTTTAAACACAGCTTTGTGAAATCTAAGAAATTTATTAAGGATATGCATCATACTTGTAATTGAAAATTAAATGCAAACAAGAAGAATTTGTAAAAACCTAGATTTATCAAAATGAATCGATACCAGATTCTCAAACAGCTGGGAGATGGCACATATGGAAGTGTGCTCCTGGCTAGGAGTATTGAAACACAAGAAAGTGTGGCTATTAAAAAGTAAGTACAACATTGGAACGTACAATGTACAAGGACTACATGTGTTATTGTGTATAATAATATAAGCATGATTAAGCAAATTAGTCAATCTTGCACAATGATAGAAAACATGTATATATTAATTTATGTTGCATGTACAATGTATGTGATAATTTTTGTGGCCAGTGATGATGATTTAATTGGCTTCTGGTCATAGTATTGACACATTTCTGGGACATTTTTGGTGAAGACTTCCAAACAAATACATTTGTACATGTTCAAATAAATTTGTAAGCTTAACCTACATTTGTATCAGTGCATATTATGCATACAAACTTTTATTGTATATGAAAATTTAGGATATTTGCCAAGTTAGGAAGATATTCATCAAAAGATGTAAGATGATAAAAAATGTTGATATAGAAGTTTTATTGTTTTGGGTTTATTTATTTATAGCACTTTATCAAAATAGAAAGATGTATTGTTTGGACGATCATGTTTAGGTCACTTAGTCAAGTTTATTTAATATTTGGGTGGTGTCAAACATAGAACTTATTAGATATTGAAGTTAGAATGTCAAATTTTACCTGTATATCATTTATGCTCTATGTAGAAGACTTCGTTTTAATAGGTGCTATATTATTTATTTGATTTACATATTTTCGAAAATTTGAAAGTTGAGACGTTCAAATATAAATTGATTTTTTGAAAAGATTTAAATTTATTCATTGAAATGAATTGACAGTGTATATGATTTTAAAAGAAATATTTACATTGATATAAAAAAGGAATAAAAGATAAACCACATGTAAATTACATGCATAATCCAGTTTAATGACGATGTGTGAAATTTTATATGCATGAAGTATGAATTTGAAAATGCATTTATTTGGAAGAATCATGCATGCATGTTTTCCCATAATTCTTAAGTACTCAGAAGCTAAAGTAATATTTGATAGTGTAACAAATGACAAGTGAAGATTAATATTAAATTTAATGTCATTGTGTCAACTAACTTCCAGATTAAACATCTGCACGAAACAAGTTTGTGTGCACAAGTACCATGAGTACCTCAAGACAACTATTACAATGTACATGAGTGACATTTTTTTTAACAAATGTTTAGGAATAAAACGCAAATCTGTTATGAAATCATCCAAAGCTGGGTATCCATGACCAAGAGATTCTTCTTTGAATTGTTTTCTCAGCTTTTTCACTTTTAGTAACAATACCTGGATCGTGAGTTCCAAAATAGCCGCCATTTTACCTCGATTTTACTGGAAAACTTGTACCTACTCTGTAATAAATCAAACAGGGAAACCTTGTCCTTTCACTCCAATCCCTTGGAAATGTTTGTTTTTATATTTCTTTAACCATTACAAATTGACGAACAAAACTTTTTATTCAATTTTCTTTCAAATTTTCCTAAAATAAATCGGTAAACATGTTGCTTCCATTGCTCCCCAATGTTCTGACGTCAGATCTTACCTCAGTTGACCCTTGACATTTGGACATTCTAATATCCGGAATGGATAAACTCGCGATTGGTCTATTTTTCTAATATCATGTCATGTTTCTTGTTTTTCAGAATGAAAAAGAAGTATTATTCATGGGATGAATGTTTAAATTTGAGAGAAGTTAAGGTAAATTTATGATAGCAGTAAAAATCTCAATATGAAGTAGATGAACTTATAAAATAAACTTTTCCTTCCTGTTACAATTTTACTGGTAATGGTATTTGTGAGGTATTTTTTACATTGCACCTTGTATTTGTAGTAAAAACAAATTCTTGCAAATTCATGCATCAAGACTTGGTACATTTACTTCATTAAAAAAGTAATTCGAATAGAACCATTTTTCTGCACCAGTAAACTTGATATCAAACTACATGTAGGTTATTGTTTTTCCTAGCCCTTAACTGGACATTAGGTTTTCCTTCATCAGTTTTAGGCTTTAAAGTTCTTTCTAAGGGTCAGACCTTAATACAAACAAAAAATTAACTATCTTTGATTGTAGATTTGAAATATAAGATTGTCAACTGGTAAAAATGTTAGATTCTATTTTGATAAATAAATGTAGCTACAATTTTGTCATAGAAACACAAAGAAAAAGTGAAAAAAAAGCAAACAATGTTATATTTAGATAACTTGATTGTACTTTGGAGAAAATTATAATGATAGCCATATTTATCTTTATTGTTCATGTATTTTGTAGTCATTAAGAAAATTGAACCATCCCAACATAGTGAGACTAAAAGAGGTTATCAGAGAAAATGACCAGCTCTTCTTTGTGTTCGAATTCATGAAGGAAAATTTGTATCAGTTGATGAAAGATAGGTATGTATAGGTGATGTCATTTTTTTTCATGGATTTTATGAAATGAAAATCAGGGTCTTAAATCATCAGATAGTTGTCTTAAAGTGACTACTTTTCATAGCCTCCTAAAATTTGGTCTGCAACATCAGCATTACATTCCATATCCATGATAGTATGGGACTCAATTTAAAGTCTGTTGCTCATCTACTTCCTGTTCAATCAAATTCTACCATTTTTGTCATTGACAGATTTTTCTGGCTAGTAAAACACATCGCTCAAATGCAAATGAAAAATAGAATAAAACAACAAAGGACTTTCCATGTTTAAAAGTATCAATTCTTTTTGTTTTGAACATGAACAAAGAGGAGCAGAAAATCATAAAATTTGGAATACCTGTTCATGAGTATGAAAGTCTCTCATGAATGCTACTTTGTTTAAATAAGTAAGCATTAGATAAATGTATTTATACATGTAGTCTAGTCTTTTAATACTGCTGATGAACAAGCTAGTATTTTAAGACATAGATGTTTAGAAATGTGTGTGTGCCTTTTCAATTAATGGTAAAACTTTTTCTTTGTAGAGACAAGTTATTTCCAGAATCTGTTGTGAGAAATATTATCTACCAGATTCTACAGGGTTTAGCTTTTATGCATAAACATGGTATGTATATTAATAAAATTATGTTGAAAAAAATAGGAGCTTGATTATGGTTAAAAAGCCGTTAGAAATGCAAATCAGGTGTATTGTGTTAGCAGAATAAGTTGTAATTGTACTTCACAGGGAAAAGTAACACTACCCAAACGAAAGCTCTTCTTTTGAGGAGCCTAGGATGGTGTAGTGGTTACAAACTCTGTTCTGTTAGCTAGGCGCATACATCGTAGATGTCCCAAATGTTGTGAGTTCGATCCTCGCGGAGGGCACTCAAAAATCAAAATCTGTTTGTCAGATGATTTTCAGGGTTGAAATTACAGTAACATTGTTTGGTTATATACTAGACATTCACATATATTATCAAAATCCAATAATCTTGCATTCTGCAGTTTCTGTGGAATCCAATGGGGCATGAACTTAAACAGGTAAGAGATAGCTATAAATAGACCATGTTCAATCTTAAACAAATATATTTTAAGTTTGTATTTGATTTTATGGTGTAAAAGGCTTTAAAATGCAAATCAGTTGTAATTTATTGAATTTATCTTATGTTTATTCAATGATGGTCAAATTATATAGATTATACAAAATGATTCAGACAATTTCAAGTCTTAACTGGGGATAAGTGAGGCGACATGAGTTGTCAGAAATAAATTGAATGTCTTAAACTTTCAACATGCAATCAAAGGATGCCACATTTTGAGCTTTTATTGCCCCATCTACAAAATTAGAGGGGCATATAGTGTTGGGGTACGTTTATCCGTCCGTTCCTCCATCCTATCAACCATCTGCCATCCCAAATCCCCATATTTCCACATTCCCACTTACTGACAAGTGCCACATCAATCATATTTGTATGTTGAAAAAAATAGGAGCTTGATTATGGTTAAAAAGCCGTTAGAAATGCAAATCAGGTGTATTGTGTTAGCAGAATAAGTTGTAATTGTACTTCACAGGGAAAAGTAACACTACCCAAACGAAAGCTCTTCTTTTGAGGAGCCTAGGATGGTGTAGTGGTTACAAACTCTGTTCTGTTAGCTAGGCGCATACATCGTAGATGTCCCAAATGTTGTGAGTTCGATCCTCGCGGAGGGCACTCAAAAATCAAAATCTGTTTGTCAGATGATTTTCAGGGTTGAAATTACAGTAACATTGTTTGGTTATATACTAGACATTCACATATATTATCAAAATCCAATAATCTTGCATTCTGCAGTTTCTGTGGAATCCAATGGGGCATGAACTTAAACAGGTAAGAGATAGCTATAAATAGACCATGTTCAATCTTAAACAAATATATTTTAAGTTTGTATTTGATTTTATGGTGTAAAAGGCTTTAAAATGCAAATCAGTTGTAATTTATTGAATTTATCTTATGTTTATTCAATGATGGTCAAATTATATAGATTATACAAAATGATTCAGACAATTTCAAGTCTTAACTGGGGATAAGTGAGGCGACATGAGTTGTCAGAAATAAATTGAATGTCTTAAACTTTCAACATGCAATCAAAGGATGCCACATTTTGAGCTTTTATTGCCCCATCTACAAAATTAGAGGGGCATATAGTGTTGGGGTACGTTTATCCGTCCGTTCCTCCATCCTATCAACCATCTGCCATCCCAAATCCCCATATTTCCACATTCCCACTTACTGACAAGTGCCACATCAATCATATTTGTATGGAAGGTGCACCTAGTGATGCTAAGCACAAGGCATGCTTCGGATGCTCCATGTGACCTATATTTTCCACATGATCATGAATGACCACTTTATGAAGAATGGTGAAAGTTGATTCCCTCTTACTGACAAGTGCCACATCAACCATATTGGTATGGTAGGTGCACCTAGTGATGCTAAAGCACAATGCATGCTTAGGATGCTGGATGTGACCTATATTTTTTGCATGAATGACCACTTACAGAAGAATCGTTAAAGTCCATTCCTGCTTACTGACAAGTGTCATAGCAACCATAATAGTATGGTAGGTGCACCTTGTGATGCTAAGCACAATGCATGCTTCGGATGCTGGATGTGACTTATGTTTTCCGCATGGATGACCACTTACTGAAGAATGGTTAACCTCCATTCCTGCTTACTGACAAGTGCCTTATGAACCATATTGGTATTATTGTTGCACCTAGTGATGCTTAGCACATTGCATGCTTCTGATGCTGGCTCTGACTTATATTTTCCACATGGATGACCACTTACTTAAGAATGTTTAAGTTCATTCCTGCTAACAGGCAAGTACCACTTGATTGAGGGAAAAAATAAATGTTGCGAGATGGGGCATTATGGCTTTTGGACTTATTCTTGTTGAATCATGTTTTTTTATTGTTATCAAAGTATTGATCTTTTTCACTCCAGGGTTCTTTCACAGAGATTTAAAACCAGAAAATATACTTTGTACTGGTACAGATTTATGTAAAATAGCTGATTTTGGATTAGCTAGAGAAATTAGGTCACGGCCCCCATACACAGATTATGTGTCTACTCGATGGTAAGTTTTACTGCAAAACTTGTGTGCATAAAGTATAACAAAAACCTTATCTAGAGTCTTTGAGTTATAATCATTAAGAAAAAGAAATTCCACAGACATGACAGGAAAACCTTGATATCACAATAATTTCTCACAATCAATATTTTACATGGTTGTCAGATGTGAAATCTATATGTCAAGAAAGAATAGAATTGTCTGTAATTATTGAATTGCAATTAGCTGAACATTTGTATGTACAAAATGAATGAAAGAGCTGATGAAAAATATGCTTTAACTGTTATTCAAGGGGTACCATTTTTGACTGGATTTCACGGATTGAAAAATCCGGGTTATAAAATGGTGAATGTCAGGCGGGTGGGGGAAAAAAATTATATAACAGTTTTCTCAGCAACTACTAATCACAGCCACTTGACATTCGGTATACAGCATCAGGGTGGGGTCCCATAACGTGGGATTTGATTTCAGGTCTGTCTCTCACCTACTTCCTGTCATTTTTGACTTTGACAGATTTTCTTGGTTTTTGTGGGCGGCATTTAACCATGAGAAAACAATTCATCAATGTGTTGATTTAACATTAATTTTCTCTTAGCAATCAGAGCAAACCAGGAATTTTAAATGTCAATGAAATGTCTTTTTTGAAGACACAATGAATATTGAACCCCATGAAAATAAATGAATCCACAGAAGATGCAGGTCATCATTTACACAAAAGCAAGAAAAAAAATACATGTGTTATTATTATTCATCACTTAAAAAAAAAAATTCTTCCGTCATTGTCCATAAATGACTCTTTTCAGTGTGAGAAGACCAGGTTGCGATGCAAGCATGTGCAGCGATATTACAGTACACTGGTCAATTAACCAATAATAACTGCTGGTACTGATATTAATAGATGATGTCGACCAATGAAATGCAATGTTATTTTAAACTTTCGTTTTTTTTAATGAAGTCACCTAAAGTTACAGAATATAAAAATTTGATTTTTACGGAAGAAATAGGTACTTACACACGTTCTTGGAAAACCGGCAATGATCTTTCACTCATGATAGAATTTTTGGGGTCTTTTGACTCGTGCGGCTGCGCTCCACTCAAAAAAAGACTGAAAAATTCTATCATGAGTGAAAGATCAGCCTGTCTTTTCCAAGATTTAATGTAAGAACCTATAATTCTTGTTTTTTCAGGTATAGAGCACCAGAGATTTTGTTACGATCTGTAAACTACAACTCACCTATAGATATGTTTGCAGTTGGTGCAATAATGGCAGAAATATACACACTTAGACCATTATTTCCTGGGACCTCGGAAATTGACCAAATATTTAAAATTTGTTCAGTCATGGGGACACCCCCAAAGGTACTATGAATGATTATTTCATTGCTCTCAACTTCACAGTGACACATACAACATGTAAGGGTGACTTTTGCTCTATTTGTCGACTATCGTCTTGCAGGGTCACATAATTGTCCAGTTGCAATTTTCTGGGCAATTACATGTCATAGCCTCTTGATATTTGGTGTGTAGCTTAACTTCCTCCTATAAGACCTAATGCTGTAAATCTTTTTCATGTTAACCAAATATTTTAAAATGCAGGCAACGTTCTAGATTGATAAAGCATTAACCTATTGGTCTCTTTCATTTGACAATTTAATAAAGGACAATACAAAAATATTCATCATGCTCCCTCTGTTGAAGAATCAAATGAAATGCTTATGCTAAAAAAATTGAAGATGTCTCTGAACATGGAAGTGAATATTTTAAACTCAACTAGCAAGAGATTGAAATAACATATAGTTTGAGATTGTGACTAAGAAAAAAAATCTGCTTTTCACCATGTATTCTCATGTACCTTCATGAATGTGATTTACTATTTTCCAGTTGTAATTTTATTTTTTTCATTTATTAAAATATATGAAACTCGTTCATTTTATAATTTCTATTATAGGATGAATGGGAGGAAGGCTATAAGCTGGCAGCAGCTATGAACTTCCGATGGCCGCAATGTGTGGCTACTAACCTTAAGTCTATAATTCCACATGCTAGTTCAGAATCTCTACATCTGATGAAAGATATGCTGGCATGGAACCCAAGTAAAAGACCCTCAGCTAGTCAGGTATGTGTAACCTTATCATTAAGTTTGGATTATACATGTAGTAGGATTTATTGGCGCATGTTTTAGTTGATGTTAGTGAGTTATGTATAAATAATTTAAATGTCCAGTGGGTGACTTGATAAGATCCACTAGGTTTTTTTAATGCAAAACCGAAAAAAAAACCTGTAGATTTATGTATTTACAAGTTTCAGATTGTGTACTAAACATTTAATTCAGCAATTTTAATCTCTGTATGATGCTCATTTTGCATATTATGTTCATGAACAGGAGATGCTTCAGCCAAACACTGACATTCAAAAGCTGGCTAAACTTTGAAGACATACTGTATAATCATATATTTTCGTGGGGATAAAATTTCGTTGTTTAGAGCACATTGCTGAATTGGTCGGGACAAATTTTTGTGGATTTTCAATTTTGATATACACTCTTCAACTAAATATTTTGATTTCGTGGGAATTTAATTTCGTGGATTTTTCTTACCCATGAAATAAACGAATATTTCTGCTTCTACAGTATACTAAAACCAACAGTCCAATTATAGTGCTTATACATTGTATGTAAGATAATATAAATACCTGAGCAATTATTTACATATTCTTTATTTTTCAGAGTTTAAAATCTCCCTATTTTAGTGTGGGTCAGAACCTGGGTATTCAGCCGCCAGTTGCTCGACCCACCCCGTCAATACAACCAAACCCATCACCAGTCATTTCACCACCAAAACCCAAAGTGGAAGAAAAAACCTACAACTATAATCCATCATTTAACCAGAATTCACCATATCACCAGCCATCACCACAGAATAACTTCTCTTCACCATTGACAGAACACAAAAGTAATCAGTTACCGTCCTATGGGAAACAGATAGATAACGTAAGTCAATTAAAAAAATGAAGACTCTTAGAATTTGCATTGTGTTTCAAAATAGAGGCTCTGATGTCATTGTAGGCACATATATTTCTTGCAAGTCATTGGGATTATATGATAAGGTTTCAATAATTCAATTTTGTTTGGTAAATTTGAAAAACAAAGATCAGAGAAATATCCCAACAATGTGTTCTCTTCTTACCAGTGCAACTTAATCATGTCAGACTCTTAATAGTCTATATTGCAGTATGTTTATTTTGTAAAGAATTTTGGGCAATGTCTTGGCAATGCTTTTAGATTTTGAAAATCCCTTGTTTTATTTTATAAGTTCTGTTTTAGTTGTTGAATCCTATATGTAATTGAGGACCCAAAATTGTTCATAGTTAGCCAGTCTTTCAAATCCCTAAAAGGATCTTGTAATCTTCTTTATATTTATAATCTTTACTTCTGAATAAGAGAGTCATATTTTAAATTTTCTTTTCATTACAGGATGCTTTTGCAGTGTCTGTCAAAAAGAAACCACAACAAAGTGGAAGAAAGCGTTGGGGAGCGGGACTCTCTGAGACTTGGGACGATTGGGATGACTTTGACTTTGGTGCACCAAGCAAGAAATCAGCTCATAAACATGTAACGACCAAACCCTTACCATCTATTGCTACTAAACGAGATAGTATATTTGGTAAAGAAAATGATGATGAAGATGACTTCTTATCGTAAGTTTTTCAAAATGTTACTTTGCCCTAAATTTAAAAAAAGAATCAATTCTTGAGATAAAAAAGGTGATTTAACATCAAGACCCCTTTCAGTTGATAAGTATTTTACAAGAACAAATGTAAGCTTCTCCAAAGGGATCTTAATGCCCCAGTGTTTGAATCTGTTTTGTCTTAAATTTATCCATCTTTCCCACAGCAGGTCAACTTTTGGTTTAGGGTACTTTTGTGTGTGAGAAGGAATAGGAATAGAAATTGAAAATATTCTCGAGGGGCAAAAAATTGCTTGTTCAAATGAAAGTAAGAAGCAAATTGGTTAAATTTGAGTCAAAAATAATATGATCATTGTGTTGTGTACAGATATTTGTATTAAAAAGTAATTATTTGCTTATAGCACAAATTTTTAGAAGCAGAATTTGAAAGTCCAGCAGGGGGCCCGGGCATTTTCCCTTCTTAGCTTGTGCTAAATTGGAACCCTGAAGGAAGTATGATATCATCATGAAATTTTGTTTGTATGCCTGGTGGTACCAAAAAAAATCACCATAGAATTATACTCCTACACCAACTTAAAGGTTCAGTGATTGTAGAAAAAAGACATTATGCCAGGTGGGCATCATGTTTTTTGGGAATTTTCATGTTTATGAAGCTTTTATGATACAATTTTGACATTGTAAATATTGTATGTTTGATAACATTACAGGAGTATATTGAATAAGAAGTCGAATAGTAAGCCGCCACAGCCACCTAGTGTTCCATCAGGTAGATCATCTGCCTCATCAGCAAAGAATCATTACCTGAGTAAATCCAGGTATCTACCAGGTAAGTCTAGATTTTCACACCTGTCACTGTCAGTTTCCTACTTACTGTTTGAGACTATGCTAATAATAAAATTTCCGTCAGGCTTTTCTCACAGATCTAACATGAGTATGATTAGGAATATGACTGGCTGGTTTGTAGTCTTAATGTGTTTAATTTCTATAAAAATTCTTTCAAGGCATTAAAAGTCATACTTCAGAACACAATTTCACTTTTCTAAGAGTTTCATTTGTTACCTTGACCTTTTGACCCCTAAATCATTGGTCTTCTTTCTTACCACAGAAGCTTTTATGTGTGTAATTTTTATGAAGTTCTATAGAGGCATTCAAAAGTTATGCTGGAGAAACCAATCCCGAAAGACACAAATCCAAATTCTTTACTAAAAAATAAAATAATCAAAGAATGAGTAATGTTATGTACAGTTTACAAACACAGTTAATCTTAAATTTCTAAATTATGAAAAAATAACTTTAGATTTTCTACACTAGTTACACTAGTTACTCTCTAAATATTGTAGGCGTTATTAGATCCTCCTTCATTGTTATTGGTAATTTATTACACATGCATGATAATGTCTTAATGTTAGTGTATATCACTGCTTAATGTTTTGTAATCATTTAGGAAAATATGCTTGCAAATCTTTGAAAAGAATATGAAGTAATGTAAGAAACAAAAACAAAATTTCATTGCACTTCATGTCTAAGCTTTTCATTGCTATGAAAGGATTCTTCTCTTCGCTGCATAATTTGTTCTAACATTTGGGTTTTCGCTGCAACTAGGTGTTACTTATTTTTTTTGTGGTGATTTTTTTTTAGATCATTTTCTTTCATTTCTAATTTACTAGTATATTAAACTGAGTACATGTTTATTTTGTCAGGAGACTATAGAATAAATGATGTGTTTGGTCCTCTCTGAAAATTAATAATAATTATACCCCCGCATTGAAGAAGAGGGGTTGATACTGGTTTACCTCTGTCCATCCGTCTGCAACATAACTTTCGTAACAGTTTTCTCAGCAACTACATGTCACAGTAACTTGAAATTTGGTATATGAGTTCTGTGTGAAGTCCTTTATTTGGAGTAACAAATTAGGTCTGTTGGAAATGTACTTCCTGTTTACCGACTTTTCAATTTTCATCATTACAAGTCAATTGTTGAAAAGTTTCATAATGTTTTTCTCAGCAACTACATGTCACAGAGACTTGAAATTTGTTTTTAGTTCAAGTATTTACATAATTCTCAAACAGTATAAAACTCTCTTGCCTAAAAATTCCAAGCACATATCTAAATTACTCATTTATTGTTGAATTGTGAATTCTATTATGGGAGGTGGTCTTTGTTGTACAACAAAATTGTACCGGTATATCAAAATTGTCCTCTGAATTTGCATTTCTACTCATATAGGTTATCTTTGCTATGATGCAGAGTACAAATATACTCACACACACACACACACAAAAAAAACCAACCACATATGAAATTACATTTTGATAAAATACTTTTATTTTTTCAGGTATTAACCCTAAAAGTAGTGCCAAAAAAGAAAGTCCATCTTACGGAGGATTAATGGGGAAACCTTCACCTGGTGGATTATCTAATCACAGCAGGCCTGGATTGGGTAGGTTTTTATACCATCTTAAAAAATCAATGTTTATCATTTACACCACTTTTGTAGCTAGTTGGAAAAGGCATGATTCCACTAAATCTCATCAAAGTTCCAACAAAAAGCTGTTTGGGAAAAAGTAACTCTCAAAATGTTTACAACTTTGTTTTAAAAACTGACTGCAAATTAATTTTAAACAAGACAGTAAAACTAAAGTGCAAGAAACAAATATTTAAAATTTATGAAAAGCATTTTTGTTTACCTTCATTTCAGGGAATACTGACCTTAACATTATCAATTAGTATATTTTTGGTTAATTTCTAATAATTTGATTAAGTTATACAGTCATGTGATGAAAAAAATAATTTGAATGTTTTATTATGTAAACATAGCAAGGAAACACTTCTGAATGTTTCCCTCCTTGGTTTACATTTCTTCGAGGGAAACAATACTATTGTACCACTCCTGAACAATCAATTATAGGATGTCATCAGGTAAAGGAGCAACCAAAAATATATGGTATTCCTTTCTAGATTGAAACATCCCTCGGGTAGCAGGCCACAATTGTATATTAGATATTAAAAACGAAAGAATATGTGCCAGAAAGACGATACACATATTGATATGATTTTGATAAATGTACAAAAGCAAAATTTCACTGCTTGTGAAGCGCTTTTCTGCATTAACCTTAATCAGACACGCTAGGCGTAGAAAACTTGGAATACATGTACCAGTAAAATATTAGATTTGATAAAACAAAAACAGAAGCCAAAAAATATTACAACAATGACAAAAACAGATAAATTTATCAAATTTTAAAGAAATGCTCCCTTTCATTGCTGGTTAAATCTCCCAGTTCTCAAACCATTTACTCATATTTTTAGCCCCTGTTGGTGGAGCGAGAAATCCTGATGCTAGTTATGTTCCATCATTTATGTCCAATACTAAAAATCCAGGTAGGTCAAACTTTACAGTGAATGCCTATTTCTTTATTTAAGTCTTTATGTGATTAAAAATAGGTCACAAAAAAAGTCAGATTTTGATACAAAGGTGTGGTAGACACAGTGTTCTCCCCAGAAATTTTGGATAGCATCACATTTTGTGTAAACAAGATTTAGCTGAAGGAAATTGTCAATCGACATTTGGCTCATGTTTTATTTATAATTTTATTTTAAATGTATTAACCCCCCCCCCTTTTAATATAAAACAAGATTCAGAATACTTTTAAAATAATATAGGAGGGGGGTGTATGCATGACTGAAAAATAACAGTCAAGGCATTGTAAAATATGACTATGTTTAATTTTCTTTGGTGGGCCAAAAGATCATTAGTCTAGTTATACATGTATAAGAATTATGTTGTATGTGATGACTCACAACCCTTAAAATGGGAGAGAAAGGGACAGAAAGTTGCCTGAAATAGTAATAATAAAAACTTATATTGATATCATGAATATATTTCATTCCTAATCTGCTTTAAA
This sequence comes from Arcuatula senhousia, assembly GCA_963971305.1. Taxonomy (NCBI): domain Eukaryota; kingdom Metazoa; phylum Mollusca; class Bivalvia; order Mytilida; family Mytilidae; genus Arcuatula; species Arcuatula senhousia. The sequence goes on along the minus strand of OZ020303.1, from coordinate 44,505,057 downwards.
TAAATAACTTTGCTGAAATGTACCATATAAAAAATATATATGGTACATGTAATTTGTACTCCCTTTTGCCCAAAAGTTGTCTTTCTTTGTTTTTGAAATTTACTGCCAAAATTAAATGTGTGAAATCAATGTGTTGGACTATATAATCGTAAATATGGATGTTTAAGGATACCAATATTCATTCTTTAAGGTAAAAAATCATTCTTTTATCTTGATCAGTCTTTTAGTTTTGGTTTTCATTTATTTTTCATGTAAGTTCAAAAACCCACGTGCTTGTGTTTGTTTTTATTTTGGTCAATTCTGATTGGTTGTCCAACCAAAATAAAACACTCGGCTGCAGGTGCCTACTGTCGGCAAATCACCTGTAATCAAGTCTAATTAGTTAAAAATCGATATCTTTCAACTTATTGACAACAGACCAATCATATATTTGATAATTGGCTTGGGGTTGTAAAGGTGTCAATTACATTTTTGTTCCCATTGTCCTGAATGGCTTCATTGTAAAAAATTTAAGCAATTTTATAGCGTCTCGGTACAGACTGATAGCATCTCGGTAAAATCTGATAGCGTCTCGGTCCCGAGATGCTATAGGGCCTGAGGAGAACACTGGTAGACAGCTAAACACTTAATAAAATTTGTATACCATGTAATGTCATTAAAAATTGATAAAATCTATATGTATCTTATAAAATTGAATAAAAATACACCAACTTAAAATTGCATCTATAAAAGATTTCATTCTTTGGCTCAATAACTAGGTTGTATTGCATATCTCAGACATATGAAGGCAAAATCATGTTTTTGATTGTACCTTTTAAGGTTACCAACCATCTACAGTTAGCTGGAAAAGAGCTCAACCAGGACCAATGTCTCTGAATAAAAATTCTGCCGGGCTAGGTAGCAAACCAGTGGGGGGACCTGGGACACATGGACGCACAGACTGGGCTGCAAAGTAAGTAGAGAGTGGTGTTTGTATATGAAGATTGGGTCAACATTGATCGCTACATATTGTATTATTAAATTACTGTAATGTTTTTCTAAAGACTTTTGGAAAGTTGAATGTACCGGTTTTGTTATGAAGAAATTTTGTAACAAATAAGCACAAGTGGAAAGTTCTGTTTATATTGCAACAGTTTAAATTTATGCTGAATGTTTATTTCTTCTGACTAAATCAAAAAATTTAATGCACTGTCGCAGTTGTAAAAAAGTGATTTGATTTTGAATGCTACAAGTCAGCATTTATAGGTAAAATACAACTTTGTGAGCTATATTTATATTGAATTCAAACATGTATGGTAAGAAATTTGAATTTATTACATTCTTTTCTTTTTTAGGTACCTAAAGTCGTGAAAATTGATGTTGTTAGTGAAACAATCAAGTGCCACAATTACTGTGATAAATTGTTAATTTGTTGTTATTTCTTTATTATTGTATAACCCTTCTTTATAATAACACTGGAAAAGTGGGTTGGAAATAATGAACTTTATTCTGTATTAACTTCATTAAGGTAGTAAAGACATCTTGCCAAGAACATATGGGTGTGGTGAGACAGACTGTCTTTTGTCACTTTGAGTATGAATTAGGCTATTTGGTTAATTGTTGGTCTTTCATTATATTTTGGTTAAGTCATGTTGAGCGTAAAAGCAATAACATGTTTTAGATTAGGTTATATAATAATTTTATGCCTAAATTCAAAGAATATTTTAGTCTGAAAAGTAGTAAAAAACATGTTATACTTCAATTTTTGGAATCTTTTCAAAAAGGTTAAGGAATTGTTTGTTATAGATTTCCTCAGTATCTTTCAAAAATTGGCTTAGGAAATCTGAAATAGATGGATTTTGCTAACAGAATTTTATTCTATTTTGTAAGTGCATTTAATATGAATTTAATTTGGTTTGACAAACCTAACATTTAATTAAAATTATGAAAGTTTGTAGATTTTAATTTATATTGTTTTCTTTTCTTTTGACTTTAGTACTGAATGGTTTTAGATTTATATATGTCAAGATTTGTTTCCGTGAGATGATAAAAGACAGTCTCTCATTTTGTCAGAAAGTAATAACTACATTTGTTGTATATTGTAAATTCACTGAATATCAGATTGTATGGATTTGAACTACGTGAACTATAAAAGTGCTATAAAGAGTGTTTTTTATGCCCCCGCGACGACATGTCGGGGGGCATTAAGTTTTACTCATGTCCGTCCGTCCGTACGTACGTCCGTACGAATTTCCGTCAAGCTTTTCTCAGAAACCGTAAATGGGAATGACTTGAAACTTGGTAGGATGGTTTAGTATTACAAACAATATATCCTAAGCGAATTTTAGACCTGTCGGACATCTACTTCCTGTTTGGGGCTGGATCGATACCAAAATTGACATGAAAATTTCCGTCAAGCTTTTCTCAGAAACTGTACATGGGAATAACTTGAAACTTGGTAGGATGGTTCAGTATGACAAACTATACGTCCTAAGCGAATTTTAGACCTGTCGGACATCTACTTCCTGTTTGGGGCTGGACCGATACCAAAATCGACATGAAAATTTCCGTCAAGCTTTTCTCAGAAACCATACATGGGAATGATTTGAAACTTGGTAGAATGGTTAAGTATGATAAACTATGCGTCCTAAGCGACTTTCAGACCTGTCGGACTTCAACTTTTTATTTGAGGCCAGCGGGGGCATCCGTGTCCCATGGACACATTCTTTCTTTATTTTTTTACTTGTAAGTAATTGTTACTCAAAAAGTTAATTTTCAAAAATGTTTAAATGTTTGTTTGGGTATTGTTATAACTGCCGACATATGCAGTAATTGTTAATTAAAAGGATAAATATTATTAATGAAATTCTTTTTCCATTTTGAACAATGATGTTAGAGGCTAGGTCCTAAGAAATGCAAATTTTGTCACAAATTTTAGCTTTGCCAATAAAATTTTTTTTTTATGCAAATATTGAAAATTTCATTGGTTTTAGAAGTGGGCAAACTCTTCGCTCCCCTCCATGCCTGGGAAACTCGATTATCGCAACCAAATCTCCGGGGTCCGGATTCTTGTGATTTTCATTTATTGTGATGAATTTGAGAAATCTAAGAATGTCACTCCATGTATATTTGTTAAATGATTGTAAATAAAGCAAAAAAAGTTTATTACATGTATGTTCAATTCATAATGTTAAATTACATATTTTCTTAAATCCGGACTTGTCCTGGTGATTAGAATCGCTTTGACACTATTAACACGATTTCTGGCTTAAAATACAATCCTATATATTATTTCAGGTATATTTAAGATCTGTGACAAGTTTTACATGGAGTGACATTCTCCGATTGTTCTTTCACTTCGTATTAGTAAACTTCCGGGTTCCAATATTTGGTTGCGATAATCGAGTTTCCCAGGCGTGCCCTCTGAACATTCACTGATAAACACAGAGGAGAAATTTAGGAGTTTTTATGTTCTTTACACATGTAGATAAACATTAAAAGATTTTTTTTTCATTTTGATTGAGGGAATGCTTTCAATACATCTTTTTTTCTAATTTTCTTATCAGGTTTTAGAACTTGATTATTACTGTTTAAAATTTCTCAACTTTTCAATCATATAAGAAACAAGTATAGTAGTTTATGCTTTTTATTCAGAAATTCAAGTTATTGTTCTATATGTTGATAGTCTTTGTTATGAATTACATGTAGAAGCTTTTACAGTTTCATGTTACTAGTTCAGTTTTAGAAGACCAAAGTTGCTATGATTGTGAATTGTTATGTGTGATTGTCGTGTGATGATTTGGGAATAATTTATTATGAGGTGTGAAAGTCAACAGCTATGAGTGATGCAGCATTTTAAATAGATAGCACAGAATTTTTTACTTATGAATAATAAATTCAGGGTAATATGCCATTCCACTTACTCATATTATATAAAAATTTATAAACGATACTGGATTATGGATTATTTTATTCAGCACATGTATTTCATTTATTTGTTTGATTTGTATCAACTCATGGTAATTTGGTTAATCTTATGATTTTTAATTCAAACAAATATTAATACAATATTTTACATTGAAATAATTATATTTTAATTGTATACGACCACAGTACTTTAAACTTTTGTTTAGATTTTTTGCTCACTGTCTCAATCTTACTAAGTCTCCCATTTCAATGTAACCATTATGAATTTCTTCCTGACTTATAATCTACCTCATTTCTCACTGTTAAGACCATTTATTTTTGAAAATCTTAGAAATGTCTTCTTTCATAGAATTTGTTGACACAACCAACCTTGATTTATCAGCATGGCAAAAATTTTACACCCAACTAATTGCTGTAATTAGCTAGATCTTAGGGCTCCTCCAGAATTAAATGTGGAGGAGGACAGAAGAAATTTTTTACATTATCCAACCACCAATATGATTTAATTAAACGTTCCCCTATTGCTTCTTCATAAAAATCTGAAATCCACTACCCATACTTAATAAATAGAAGTTCTTCCCAAACACTCCCTCCATTAAATTCTGGAGTAGCCCTTATTAAATTGAATTGAATTACTTAATTCTCCTATTTTTATGTTTTAATTATGTACAAGAACATATTTTCCAAGATAAAAAGAAGATTGGAATGAATGAAAATTGTTGTAGTATTTTACTCTGAAATCACACTCATTATAAACAAGTATTATTGTTGTTTACTCTCAATGTTGATTCTAGGGAGGAAGCCTTCATCTTTATATTTACATATTATATAACTTGTTATTGTAAAGATACACTGAGCGTATGTGCTTATTGTAGACTAGAGAGGGAGAGAGAATGATACTATTACGTGTGGTTGGATTTTTTTTATAAATATTGTTTTATTTTATTATTTTATACTATTATGAAGTATAAATTATGACTCAGTATCATTTCATGATCAGTGAAATTTTCAGACATATTTATATTAAGAATCACACCAAATAAAAAAAAAATATTTAAATTTTCACATTGGCTTATTTTATTGTTTGATTATGGTGCCTGGAACTTCTATTTTTTTTTTGCCCCATCTGCAAAAGTAGGTTCGATTCCATTTGTCTGTCCATCTGTTCCTTTCTCCATCCGTCCTTCCAAAATGTCGCGAGACGGGGCATAATGTGACAGTTGGTAAGAAAATACTAAGTACCAAAGTAGGTGACAATAAAACGATAACTTATGAATGTTAACCTTTAGTTTTGCTGTGTATGATTATTTCAAGGAGTAACTCCCTTATACATGCCATATTAAAATTATTCAAAGGTAGAAACCAAAAGTATAGACAAAGAATTATTACTCTATTTTATTCATAACGTGTGTCAGGCGTAGCAAAATTTATTGTCAGGAATTTTGTTGTCATATTTATTTATTATTCACCAGATTGGTCATAGGTCATTTATTTTGCACTCTTTTATTTTAATCTTACTTCAAACACTGAGAAAATTAGGCTCCACCCAGGTTTGTGAATACAATAGAGTAATACTCAATCCCAAATAATTATAAAAAGGAAACTGAGTCAAGCACCAAGGATATCGACAATGTGCATTTACAAGGATAGGAACCATGTATTTGAATTTGAACATTCAGATAAAATAATTTACAAAATTCTTGCCAGACAAGGCTTATGTTCACCCTGAGGTACTTCTGGTGAAAATGGTCTGAACTTTTAGCAACATTTTATGTTTTGAAAAAATTAATTGATAATGAAAAGCTTAAAAATGTCTTGCCTAGGCTTCTGATAATTAGTACACAAAAAAATTAATTATGATTTGTAATCATGCATCTGTTATGTCATTTGACCTTCACCTTACTTTGATTTTTGTCTCGCCTGCGAAGCAGAGCGGGACATAGGTGTTACTTTACCGGCGGCGGCGATGGCGGCGTTAACTTTTTGGAAAAGTTTTATGAGCACCTCCATATCTCAAGAACTATAGGTCCTGGGTTGATGAAACTTGGTATGCATATGCCCCAGTAGTAGCTTAGCACAGTTGTATCCCCATCTTTTGACCTTGACCTTGATTTTTCGGTTGAGTGACTTTGACAATTTTCAATACATATAATAGCAATGAAAAAGTTTTGCGAGCACCTCCATATCTCAAGAACTATAGGTCCTAGGTTGATGAAACTTGGTATGCATATGCCCCAGTAGAAGCTTAGCTCAGTTGCATCCCCATCTTTTGACCTTGACCTTGATTTTCTGGTTGAGTGACTTTGACAATTTTCAATACATATAATAGCAATGGAAAAGTTTTGCGAGCACCTCCATATCTCAAGAACTATAGGTCCTAGGTTGATGAAACTTGGTATGCATATGCCCCAGTAGTAGCTTACCACAGTTGCATCCCCATCTTTTGACCTTGACCTTGATTTTTTGGTTGAGTGACTTTGACAATTTTCAATACATATAATCGCAATGGAAAAGTTTTGCGAGCACCTCCATATCTCAAGAACTATAGATCCTAGGTTGATGAAACTTGGTATACATATGCCCCAGTAGTAGCTTAGCACAGTTGCATCCTCATCTTTTGACCTTGACCTTGATATTCCGGTTGAGTGACTTTGATTATTTTTATTGCATATATTTGCAATGTTTAAGTTCTATAAACATCTTTTGATCTCAGAAACTGAAAATCCATGTAAATTCAAAATATAGTGGAAGTAAGAAAGAATAGGTGCCGGCAGGCGAGACATACTTTAGTGTTAACTCTTGTTGTGTTCAATTTGTCCCTTTTACAGAGTGGTGGGGGGGGGCATAGGAAATACTGCATTAAGGGTTGATGATGGTTGACAAAACTACTGACTTCCTATTATTTTACTAAGACATCTGCATCTCCATCTTTTTACCGTGATTGAGAATTTCCAGAGTAGCACAATCATATGTTTAAACATTAAGAGCAGTAAAATGTTGGGTTTTTGTATCTCAGATGTTAAAAAGCTTAAATTAAGTCTTGTGTATTGGAACTTGGGATGTAGATCTGGCCAGATTTGTTACAACTGCACTCCTGTCATTTAAATTAATTTAAAGTTGTGTGAAGGTTCCCTCAAGAGAGACTCTAGTCTCTCTCATTATCGAACACAGAGTCATCATATTTTGTCTATTGACAACTTCTTAATGATAACAGGCATTTAAAACTCCTTAGGGAGGGACCATTCGATTTTAAGATGAGGGGCAATTGTGAAATTAAAAAAAAACTATATGGTAAGGAAAAATAGGCAAGATGATCTTAATAAAGAAAAGATAACAGGACGGATATGACGACGAGACGACGTGTTCCAAAAACGACGCAGTGTCTAAATGCAGATTAGATCTATGGCATGAGAAGTGGTTTGGGCGAAATTTTAAAACCGGACGTATAACTTGTATAATATAAAAGGGAAAAAAACGATAAGATCAAAAGTTCGTCATGGCTCAATCATTGGATCTCTCTTTTCTCTGCCTGCATCAAGGACTTTCCAGCTTAGTTGTAACGTTCAGCAATTCAATATTTACTGATGGTGGTCTTCCACGTACTATATCACGAACTACAGCAAGATTGAAAAGAGGATTTGAAGAGTAAATGATTAATTCAGTTAAACCCAGGAAAAAGTCAAGTGACAAAAATCCAAGTACATCCTTATTGCTTCTGATTGATGGTATAACTATACTGAGCTAACTACGCGATAAATGTACCCCCATCCCTTTATACCTTACAAAAATATCAGTTGGGTAGCATTTTTAATCAACATTATATCACAGACTATGTAAAATATTTCATGGAAATCCACTGAGAGGTTAAGGGTGAAATGCGGATAAGAAATGGGTACATAGAGGTGTATATGAAAGGAAGGACGAACACCCTTTATTGCATTGTACCCCCATTTTAAAGCCTCAAAACATTATTTTTTACCACATTTTGAAATAGGACACTGGTGCACATCTACATATACCAAAAAAGATTATGTGGAAATTTCATGAAAAATACAAGAGTCCAAAACGGGAATAATAAAAACGGTTAATTTTGTTATGCTGTATATGCACATTTCAAGAAGTAAGCTCTTTTGAATCAAAAACATAAGGAGATGGACACGTAAAAGTATGGAAAAAAGAGACAATCGAACAGGGAAGCCAACCCAACACCGATGATTTTGAACAGGTGCATGCTGTAGAAGGAAAGAAACCTGACAATTTTTAACACAATTCATTAAGAGGTTAAGTATTAGTGATGGGTACCCACTAGCCATCTTTAGGTGTGGAAAACCCAAAACGTCAATCTAATCAAATTTTAAACATGATGTGCACATTTACATGATGTCACACAGATTTTGGAAAACTTTCATGAAAATCCATTAAACAGTTTCGTGAGAGTAGTGGATAAGAGATGTGTACTCAGAGGTAGAACGGACGGACGGACAGGCACTCCTATTACAATATATCCCATACTTTACCAACGGAGATATTAAAAGAAAAACAAGAATATGTCCAAAAGACATAATGCCCCATCTCGCAACATTTATCTTTTCCGCAATCACTAAAGATAAATGAATTAAAGATAAACAACATTTCTGCCTCTAAACAACACCTGCCATACCACTTTGGTTGAAGTGGTACTTGCCTGGTAGCAGGAATGAATTTAAATAATTCTTCTGTAAGTGATTATCCATGCGGAAAATATAAGTCACAGTCAGCATCTGAAGCATGCATTGTGCTAAGCATCACTAGGTGCACCTACCATACCAATATGGTTCATGTGGCACTTGTCAGTAAGCAGGAATGGAAGTTAACCATTCTTCTGTAAGTGGTCATCCCTGCGGAAAATATAGGTCATATAAAGCATCCAAAGCATGCATTGTGCTTAGCATCACTAGGTTCACATACCATACCAATATGGTTGCTGTGGCACATGTCAGTAAGAGGGAATTTACTTGAACCATTCTTCTGTAAGTGGTCATTCATGCGAAAAATTATAGGTCACCGCCAGCATCCGAAGCATGCATTGTGCTAAGCATCACTAGGTGCGCCTACTAACCATACCAATATGATTGATGTGGCATTTGTCAGTAAGTGGGAATGGACTTTTACCAATAATCTGTAAGTGGTCATTCATGCAGAAAATATAGGTCACATCCAACATCCGAAGCATGCATTGTGCTAGGCATCACTAGGTGCACCTACCATACCAATATGATTGATGTGGCATTTGTCAGTAAGTGGGAATTTAGAAATATTGGGATTTGGGACGGGTTGACGAATGGACGGACGAACAGATCCGAACACTATATGGTCCTCTATTCTCGTAGATGGACGGACGGACGGACCCGAACACTATATGCCCCTCTACTTTCGTAGATGGACATGAAAAATGCAATCGGGCCCCTTTGTACGACATATGTCGACAGGGTTTTGAATATTAGGTATACGGGAAATCGATAAATTACCAGCATACAATCGCAAGCATCTATCAAGTCCTGTAGGATGAGGCTACATATGGTGGAATATCCTTTGGAAGAGATAGTTAGATTAAATATGTTAAGATGTATCTAGCAAATACCCGATTCATGTACAAAAATACGTACCTTTTATAGAGTCTGAAGCTATAAGATAGACAATACAGATATGCGAAATATGTGTACGCGACCACAGGCGTTTGGGTCCAGGATTTTATTTTATTATAAATAATGTGTATATAAAAATTTTCGCGTTTGGGTCCAGGATTTCATTTTATTATGAATAACGTGTATCATACAAATTTCATCCGTCTCTATACTAGAGACGAGACGAGACCCAAACGCCTGTGTACGCGACAAAACCAACATAAAGTGCTCGTCGTCTTGCAGTGGCCCAAGACTACAAATACAATATATAAGATTCAAAACCAATCCCTAAACTATCAACGAAAGACCCATTTCTGGACATAAAACAATAAACAGATAGATACCCAGGTAGCTATAACAGATACAAACAAAAGCTTTGACAATTATTCCATATAAAATGAAACGGGGTAAAACTAGTTTTTCCCCTATTGATAATCTTGTACAAAGCACAAAAATAACACACTCTTAAAGTCCAATTCGACAAGAGAGAACCTGAGACAACGAGAACAACGAGACGTAGAGGAACTCTCATGAGAACTCTCGCAGTTCTTGACAGCTGGCTAAGAAGCATTTATCGACTATTGTAAAAAAAATATCAAACACATCGATTCTAAATCATACACAACTTTTCAAGCAACTATTATGATTTAGTGTTATCATCACACAAACCCGACATTTTGATCGCTGTAATTCTTAAAAATAAAACAATAGCAAAATGTCACAGTATAGATTTACGCTTTAAAGTTACTATCAAATAATCAATATTTCTACCAAAAACACCAAATTTAAAGATTTAACTAAAAACTTCCAACTTGTGTCTTTTCTGTAATAAGTTTTTAAGCCAAATTTCCATGTCCAGATGATTGTTTTTTTTTTTATTTCCAAGCCTTATAAACAACATTTCCACAAATTTCCGGATGTGATTTAAGAGTAGGCTTATAATGCCGCTAAGAGTGACACACTAGAGCTAACGAGCTAAGTAAGTTGAACATGTTTTCCAATCTATGCAATCAGAACTGATCTCCGCAATCACGACCGCTTTTGTTCTTACCGTTTTTAACAGTTTTCTGCATCGGCATTTTTTTTTCGTGGGACAAACAAAATTGTGAGAGCTGTATTCCAGCTACATCTCAAAACTTAGCATGAATCGAAAGCTGAATGTATTCTCCAGAGCATACCATTCTCTGATTTTTTATAAAAATAACCAGACAAACCGAAAATTAACGTTTTCTAACGGTACTACTATACCTTTCGAAGCGAAGGAAATCCGAACCGTATGATCCCCGCACGATTTTCTTTTCAAAACCTCGCATTCTCACCCATAAATGTAATTTTACTTTGGACAGTGCAGTAAGCATCTGTTTAGAACTCAGCAGGCCTATGTGGAGCAAGGATTGTCATGGAGCATCTGCACCAAAAAGAACAAATAAAAGATGTTAGGGACCGACATTTTAACTTGAAAGGGGCTTGGTTTTCAAGTTGTTTCGGCAAACAAACACAAAATTTATTGAAAGCGTCACGAAAGAATATTTTTTGTTCATTATTAGCATTATTCTATATAACAGAAACCTTTTATTTTTTTAACCTCTGCTGCCAAAATATTTTTTTTTCATCAAAAATATGATTTCAAAATTTCTTTTAGGAAAAAACACGCCCCCTTCAAGTTAAATGGTCGGTCTCTTATCTATGCAGGAACGTCTCTATGCTCCAAAAAATCACTTGAAAAAGGCAGGGTGATAAAAACGATAATCAAAAGCAAGGCCGGGAAAAAAGTCACAGACTCGCAAGAAAAGTCCTAATTAATCAACTGCAAATAAATTGTAAATATGGCTATAATGCTTATAAGTCATATCTGAATTAATGGTTAAGTATAAATTGTTGACTTGGTCTCGGGTCAATTTGGTGGGGGGGAAAATAGCCCCCCTTTTTCTGAAAATCAATCAAGAACGATAACTCTTTTTATCCATTTCGGTTGTTTCCCTTTACTGTGACCCAGTAGGAAGTGACGTGACCAGACGGAAAAAATACTTCTGATTTCTGAGGCAGACCATTTCCCTAAAATAGATTTTCCAAGCATTAAAAGATAACAAAATGTGAAGATTTTGTGTTTACCCATACATCTGGAAACAGGATAGTCGCACTTGTTGTAGATTTTAGATTTTTAAAGGAGAAAAACACCGCCATTTTACTAAAAGTATAAACAAAGTTATGGCGAAAAAGACGTACGATTTATTATTTAAGTTACTCCTTATCGGTGATTCTGGAGTGGGAAAGACTTGTTTACTCTTTAGATTTTCAGATGATGCCTTTAATACTACGTTTATTTCTACAATAGGTGAGTTATCGATCGATATACAGTATATAAGCTGAATGATCTGATTGACATTTGATTGAACATAACAATGTGAAGATGAGTCATACCTGTAGTTTCCCTATGCAAAATATAATGAATATTATCCAGAGTTTAAAACACTTATGCGGTTATAGTATGGAAGCTGATATTTTTTAAAGATCCAATCTAAATTTGACCCAACAAACCTCTTAATTTTTGTGAAACTGGTGTAAATTTCATTTTTTTAAACCTTTTTTAATTCTAGTTTTGGAAACAAGCTTTATGCTTATGTTCATGTTAATCCATCTCAAACTTGCATTTTAAGTGTGTGGCCATTGCAGCACAGACATGGCCAAATGTGTCGGACCGAATCAACATGATCAAAATTTTATTTGGTCAGACTGAAAATTTAGTTAACATACATGTATAGGAGAAAAACAAACAAAAACTGACAGTCAGTCAGACAGATGCTAGATCGATTTAGCCATGTCTGGCAACAGCTCTATTGAGCCAAAAGACTCTTATTGAACTCTATGAAATGGTCCTCAATATGCACAGGGTAATTTTGTTTTCCCCATGTACAAGGACAGCAAGGATCAAACAGCAAACTATGTAGTAGCCCGACATGCATGTTAACTACATGTACTACAGTTCCAACTATTGACAATAACTATTACAACAAACGCATTAGACTTAAGCATCGTACATTGAACCTAAATGTGATATGGTCAACAAATAATACAAAACAGGAGTATGCATTACAGATAACATTTAGCACCAAGTATAAAATTAAATGACATACGTTGGACAGTCATGACAGTGCACAGAAAATAATTGTAAAATACATTTTAACTTTATTGTTTACATAAAAGATTGTTTTGATAAATACATGTACATGTATATATGTAAAATTATTTTGTAATAATTTTTTTTTCAACCTAGGTATAGATTTTAAAATAAAAACAGTAGAATTAGGTGGAAAGAAAATTAAATTGCAGATATGGTGAGTAAATTTACTTAAAACATGATACATGTACATTTTGTAGAGATGTTATTTCACATTGTCTGTTTTCACTAATGTAACACATTTTCTGTGCATATAGAAACTTCTTTTCCTGAGATTTTAATCAATAGAGTTGAATAATGTACTTGGACAAAACTTTTTCATAAAATATTTTTTTCCCTACAATTTTATTAACATGTACCTGTCAAACACATGAATTTATTCTACCATGTTTACAGTAAAATGTAATTTAAGCTACTTGTACAAATAAGTAAATTCCTTAATTTTATGTACAAAACAGCTTGTATCTTTAAGATTCTTTATTTGTAAATTGTCAAATTAGATTGAGTCATGTGATCAATTGAAGAAATCTGATAGTACATGTAGCATGAACACATACTTAAAGTTGTTAAGTGTTAAGTATATACACAAATGTACATGTATTTATAATTTATTTAAAGTATCAAATACTGAAGTAGTTATACATACAAGCACTTGAAGAAGAATTAAATATTCTTACAAAACTACATATGAATTGTAAAGTTATGTGGCATTATGACACATGAATAAACTAATGTAATTTTATGAATGTGTTACACATACATTTTACTTTACTTTTTATTTACAACCATGACAATTCAAAATGTTTTTGCAAGCTCAATCAAATTTTTAAACAGACAAAAAAGTTTTATGTTCAACACTGCTCACTTAAAAAATTATTCATTTTTAATATAAAATTTTTATGCCTCTACAATTATAGTGGTTTATATTATTTTTTGTTCATTCATCCCAATATGAGGCATTACCGGTACATGTATGACTTTTGTGAATATTTTTTTAACTTATTTATATATAATTAGATCATTTCTTTTTGCTTTACAAAATTTTGTATTTTTACCTACATCATGGCATGTACAAAATGTAGCAGCAGTTGTCATGGTTATGGGATTTCCCTGTTACTAATAATAGAATTTTGTAACTCTTATTAATTTTTAGGGATACTGCAGGACAAGAAAGGTTCCATACCATCACCACCTCCTACTACAGAGGAGCCATGGGAATAATGCTAGTCTATGATATTACTAACCATAAAACATTTGAAAATATTTCAAAATGGTTACGAAATATTGATGAGGTATAATAAGTTTACAGGGGCGGATCCAGAGTTCCATGAAAGGGGGGCGTAATTGTTAAACATGTCAGATTTTGATGAAAATTTGAAGTTTCTTGGTCAATTTTATACAGAAAAAAATTAAATTTCTCAATTAATGGGGGGCGTACGCCCCCTCCACCCCCTCTGAATCCGCCGCTGAGTTTATATTTTAAGTATATGAAAATTCTTCTGCTTTAAGCCAATATACCAATATTAGCAATAGATGATAATGAGATATGAAAAAAAGTGTACATGACACAACCTACATAACCAGACCGCAATTTAAAAAAATCCACAATGGAAGACAGCCAGCAGTCTTCAACGTGACCAGCAATTGCTGGTCACTGTTGCATTGGTCCTGAGTCAGGCCTGGGGTCAATAACAATGCAATGTAATGCATTACATTACCATTACTTTACAAATTTTGTCATTACATTACATTACCATTACTTTTTTTCTCTTCTGTAATGCATTACATTACCATTACTTTGCTTGTGTAAGGACTCCTGACAAAAAAATACAATACATAATATTCTAAACCAACCCGAAAATTATCACAGAAAGACCCATTTCTTGACACAAAAAGCTCATGGACAAACAGAAGCTTTGACAAAGATTCCTGGCTTGAGACAGGCATGTTTTAAATGTGGCCAGGTTAAATTAGAACTTTTGGACCAACCCAAATATGTAGAAATAACAATGGACAATAAATAAGATTTGTTTAATTACTTATTCATGATAAATATGATCTTTTTGTAGCATGCAAATGAAGATGTAGAGAAAATGATTCTAGGAAACAAATGTGACATGGATGGTAAAAGACAAGTGTCAAAAGAACGAGGAGATGCTGTAAGTTATTTGTCTTGCAGAAAAACTGAACAAATGTTTTATGCCTTATTTACAAAAGTAAAAGGGCATACACTAGTGCCTCAAATCAAGTTAAATACACATAAAAAAACACCATAAATTGTACATGTCTCTTCAACTCATAGTTAAGTGATTTTTACCAGAAGCTATAAATGTTGCAAGGTGTCAGATGCATCATTACATGTCTTTTGAAAAAAATCTTGTTTAACTTGTTATACAAAAGACATTCCTATGTAGGATATGCAGGCTACCTATAGATAAATCAGGCAGAATATTATTGTCTTAGGAACTCAGTAAAAGTACCTGACCCTTCTAACTTAATCAATATTTGGGATAATTTAGATTTAAGGTTGTGTTTCCTGCTTATCCTCTACATAAAAGGGATTGCTGTCAGTTAAAGCAGGTTTTATAAGAATGTTAAGATGGTTTATCATCTTTACAAAACTTAGTTATGTTAGTAGACAAGAAAAACAATACACAAATATACATACTAATATGATACATGTATAGACATTGTCTAGCTGCGAGCACAGCATTCATTTGGGAAGAAACATTTAAACTTTATAATCATAAAAACTTCTTTCAATAGCTCCAAATTTAATTTTAGCAAACAACGCTATGAATTCTGTGGTTGATTCTGAATATGGCGCCTATGAGCCTGTGACGTTTCGCTCCAATTTTGAATAATGACATTGACAATACTATATTGCTATGCAATGAACAAAAAAAAGGAAAAGCGCAAATGAATTACATTGGTAGTAAATATTTGCACCACTAATATTTCATAATTTTTTCAATGTCTTAATACACAAAATATATATTTAGAACCAATATTATTGATATTCACTCCGCAATTGTAACTTTGAGAAGTATATCCGGATGAAAAAAAAAAATCAATATCAGCATTGGGCAAATTTTTTGCCGGAACTTGTGGTAAAGCTCTCCGCTCTTGGTGGCACTTGGTGCCTGCTACAAGCTGTGCTCTCTAATAAAAAGCATAGTTTTGTTTAATATGTGGTTGTCATCAGTGTCAATTTTAGACACTTTCACAATTCTTAATGATGAATATAGATCATTATTTTTAACCAAGATTCATTTTAAAAGTGAAATGATTCAAGATTGAATCTTTTTTTCAGATTGCTAAAGAACATGGAGTACCATTTTTAGAAACTAGTGCAAAAGCTAATGTAAATGTAGAAAAAGCTTTTATGGACTTAGCACAAAAAATTCTAGATAAGGTAATTCATTATTTTATGCCTTTATTTGAAATATTGTAAAGAGTATGCAATGTGCTAGACAAACTAACATTATAAAAAAAAATGATATTCTTATTATACCCCCTGCAAACATCTCGTCCTAAACAGCTTGATAGATTTTGATGAAACTTTACCTGTAGGAAGTACAGTATATGGAGATGTGTTCAGTTTATACAGGTTTAAAATATATAGAAATTAAAATTACAACAAAGTCTATACAATAAATTTTGCTTTGCCTGACATGTGTTTCATCTATTCAAGACTCATCAGAGGCACTCTACCCAAAATATTGAAAAGCCAAACACTAGTTCCAGGTTATGAAGAACCAAAAAACACCAAACAAGAAAACCAAATTACGACTAAGATAGACATATGTCTTAGAAAGGCAAAATCTTAGGGTAAAGACAATTTTGAAAGTTTCACAGATGACTTTTTTTTCCTCTCAAAAACAAGTTACACTCACTTTGGTTTTTGTCTGGCCTGCGAAGCAGAGCGGGACATAGGTGTTACTTTACCGGCGGCGACAGCGGCGTTAACTTTTTGGAAAAGTTTTATGAGCACCTCCATATCTCAAGAACTATAGGTCCTGGGTTGATGAAACTTGGTATGCATATGCCCCAGTAGTAGCTTAGCACAGTTGCATCCCCATCTTTTGACCTTGACCTTGATTTTGCGGTTGAATGACTTTGACAATTTTCAATACATATAATAGCAATGAAAAAGTTTTGCGAGCACCTCCATATCTCAAGAACTATAGGTCCTAGGTTGATGAAACTTGGTATGCATATGCCCCAGTAGTAGCTTAGCTCAGTTGCATCCCCATCTTTTGACATTGACCTTGATTTTCCGGTTGAGTGACTTTGACAATTTTCAATACATATAATAGCAATTGAAAAGTTTTGCGAGCACATCCATATCTCAAGAACTATAGGTCCTAGGTTGATAAAACTTGGTATACATATGCCCCAGTAGTAGCTTAGCACAGTTGCATCCCCATCTTTTGACCTTGACCTTGATTTTCCGGTTGAGTGACTTTGAATATTTTTATTGCGTATATTTGCAATGTTTAAGTTCTATAAACATCTTTTGATCTCAGGAACTGAAAATCCATGTAAATTCAAAATATAGTAGAAGTAAGAAAGAATAATTGTTTCTGATGGTGCCGGCAGGCGAGACATACTTTAGTGTTAACTCTTGTTTCAAGGTTTGGTTTATAATGTATTTGATATTTTGTTTCCAGACACCAGGTAAAGATATAGAACAAAGAAGTGGCGGAGTGGACATCACACAGAAAACAAAAAAAGATGGAGGGTGCTGTTAATTATCCTCACAGACACAATTATCTTATATATTTGTCAATAAACATTAGCCTTTGTGTTAACTTTGCGATCAACATTAACGTAAAAAAGTTTTAAAAGTACAAGTTGTTTGAATAATAATTACTAAAGTCTTAGGTGGAAAGATGATTTTTAAAAATTGATGTGTTCTTTTTATGCCCCATCTACAGAAGTGGAGGGGCATATAGTGTTTGGGTTTGACCATTCCTCCATCTGTCCTGGATCAGATTAACATTAATGTTTTATTTGATTTGTCATGGTCCGAGGCATAATGCCTTTTGGATAATTCTTGTTAAGAGAGAAAAATCTAAAACTGATCAGTTTCATGTAAGAATGTTTAATATATATAAGATCAGTAGAGTTCTTTTTTCATCTATTATTTTCATTTTATGAAAAAAAGCTTATTATATAGAACATTTACTTGTTCATTTAACTTGTCCTCGCAGTTGACTAATGTTTTTTGAATAAACAGTCATAAAGCTATACTTCATTTTATCAATATTTTATTTTTTAGTTCAGTTCATCTGATGGCATTTTCTTAAAATTTTAAACAATAAATAAAAATGTTAACGTTCAAATGTTTTAGATAAGGCATACTTACAAGTTTAGTTTAAACCATAATTTACTTGTTAAACTATGGAATAAAATGTTTTAGGGTTTCAAAGGAAAATTAGTTCATAAAAATTTGGACAAAAATAAGTTTCCTCAAACAAGCTATAAACATTCGAAAATTAGGAAAAACTAAATTAGTATGATATATTAATGTATTAAAGGTGATGGTATTTTTTTTTTATATAAAAAGCTTTTAGATCAGACAGTGCTTAGAAACGTCAATTTCTTGAATGTTCAATATTTATAATATTTCATTAAATATTGATAGCTATTTGTGGCAAAAATGTGCTTTTTGGCTTTAACTTGGTTGTATTATCACATACATTTTGTTCTAACAATTAGTTCTAAAAATCATTTAAAAAAAATAAATTCATGAAAACAATTTTTTTACGTTGATAGAAATTTTTTATTTGTCTAGGGTAAATTATGCAAGTTATGTTATTTTGTTTTAATGTCATACATGTACAATGTGTATTCAATGTATACTGTGACTTTTTTGTACAAAAAGGGTTTTTTATGAAAACAGTCCATGTACAGATATAAATAATGTTCAGTTGTCTAGATATATTCTTTTATGTTTCATATGCATACATGTACTTAGTAAGTAATTGTATTGCTTTTTACTAAAAATGTATGTACCCAAATCAGTCATTTAAAACAGAATTGGGGTATGTGTTGAAGTATCAATACTTTTATGGTCTGTATATAGAGAGAGATACTTTAAGAATAGAATGGTAAAAGCTGAAATCAATGAGAATATCTAATTCCTATATATGACAAATAATGGAGCTTTTAGGCAAAACCTTTTTGAAAATGAATAGTATTGATAGGATTTTTGCAAAACTTGGAATGCATTTATAAACAAATGAAGAGCAAATGATAACGAAATTATGCAAAAGCTGTTCCATGTTTTAAGTACAGAATTTTTGTGAAGTGCTAAAAACAAGTAAATGTTTAAAAATTATGGGAATATTTGGTTTCATTAAAAATTTTGTGAGATAGACTTACAGATTTTAAGTATTCAGAAATGACAATTAACCGTGATATATAAAGATCTACAAAAATGGATTAAATTGAGAATTTTGTGCTGCTTTGACCAGGCTGTACAAGAAACTATGAAATAATTTTATGTTTACTTATTTATATAATCTTAATGATGATTCTTCTGTGCAAGCATTATTCTGTTGTTAACTTAAATATTAAAATTGTTGAATTAGTTATAAATATAAGTGAGTGTGTGCCAGGCCAGATAGAAAAATAATATGATCTTGTTGATTTCTTTTAAATTTATCAATTTGGAATAAAGAATTTAAGATTAATAACACAACGTTGCAAATTTTTTATATGTAAAAATAGTTTTAATATACTTGGTTACAAAAATTAGAATAAGCACAAGAATCTGAAAGAATTTAAATTTATTTGAATTCTCCAGTGTTGGATGTTCAGATATTTCAATTGATTTATGTTTTTTTTTTAATTTTTTATTTGACATTATGTAAATGATCATAAATTTACAAATGAAAAGCTTAATAGCGAGCATAGCTCGCAAGCGGAGAGCTCTACGGTATTTGTTTTCGCGAGAAATTTGCTAATGCTGATTTAGATTTTTTATGGTCCGGAAAGGGTTATTATTTTTACAGGTCCGGAGTGAATGTTAAAATAATTTATAAGAAAAGAAATAATGCTTAAAAAAATAATAAATTGCGCTTTTTACAAGAAAATAATATTCTTAAAATAATAAATACACATAAGCTGCTCGTTTCGTCTTGGTTATATGCACGTACGAAACTAACGTGTCTCGAAGCTTAATCGCCCCATACCATCTCGCCCCAAAATAAGCAAATGGAAATATTGGAAATTAAATGATATACAAAAGAAAAGATAACAAATAAAACAGAACAAAACGTAGTCTCTTTTAGCTATGCTCGCATTTAGGCAATGCCTACTCCATATTATTTTACTTTTTCCCTATTCTTATGTCACAAGTGGTTCATCTTTGTGTGAACTTGCATTATTCTGGTGTTTTGCTACTATGTTTTGCAAAATTCTAGGCTTGCTTGGAAACTATTTACAAATAATATCAATGGATTTAAAATATGTCTGCATTGATGTTTTATGTCATGCATTGCTTAATGATGAAGTTTCAATTTATTTCAGATACAACCAAATTTTTTCAACAATTTTCAAAATTTGCATTCAGTCATTTCATGTTTTCTTGTAGAAATTTTAACTTGTGTACAAAATTATGAATCTATATGTAATAGTATTCTTATGTGCAATAAAAATATTTATCAATTCTAAAGAATAACTTGAAGAGTGACTTTAAACTTAATAAATTTTAACCTTCATATTTTGTAAATTGTTAATCCCTTAAAAAATGAATATACATGTATTTCATTTTGTTTAGTATTGTTTATTTTATTATTTTGATAAACAAATAACATCTTTATATATTGTATAGAATATAGAACATAAGAAATATAATTTTTTGCTTGTGATATCATTCATGCTTCTTAGAAACCATCCATTGAAATTTTGGAATGAATAAGAAGGGGTTAGGGGGGGAATTTGGCCGTATGTCCAATAAAATTGGAAATAGCCCCTTTTCATTTCAAAATAATAAGAAATAGTGTCATCAAATTTCCATTTCAAAGGGAAAAAATGGCTCCTTGGTCATATTTGCTTCACAATTCCTGAAAAAGCTTAAAAATCCAAGCTAATGTTTAATTTCTAGAAAGGTTAAAAAATTAAAATTGTTTTTTGAGTACTTAAGAGAAATGCATTTAACCAGAAAAAAGAAAACAACATATTTTTGATCAGAGGTATTTTCTACTAATATTTGATCACTTCCTTTACAAGTTGTGAATTTTCACTTCCTTATCCAGATATCTTATAAAAACAGTCCCATGTTTTGTAAACTAAGCAGTGTATTTAATTGCTGATAATTTCTACGCTATGTTCATCAATTATATTGGTGATGCATGTGAAACTTTTGTCATTATATCACAATTATAAATAAATAAAGGTTTTAATTAGTTTGCTTTAATTTTTTTTGCCTACTAGTAATTGGATGCATTGGATTCCTAAAAATAATTGAAATTTGATCAGTACCTGATATTCAAACTGATGTGATATTTTTTGTTTGATGACAAGTTGTTTAAATGCAATAATTTTAAAGTACTATTGGTTAAACTAACCAATAGCAACTTTTAAAGAGTTTTATTGATTAAAGTGTCAACATAGTTGTATTAATGTAGAAGTTAGAAAACTTTTGGGCAAAGAATTTCAACTGATGGTAAATCTTTAAGTGACTTTTGTTGTTGTTTTTAATGGAACTTTGCACTCAACATTGAAAAGCATACATGTAAGTTAATTTTATGCCCCATCTACAAAATATGGGGCAAACAGTGTTTGGGTCAGTCCATCTGTTCCAAATGTTGCAAGATGGGGCATTATGTCTTTTGGACAGTTCATCTTGTGAAGATGTTCATAAAACTTTTTTTCTTAGAATAGATATATAAGGTACAGTTGGATTTTCAATGATCTTTAGAGGGATGTGTTGCATTAAACATTATTGTTGAACTTTCTGATTATCTATTTTAATATGGTGTCCAGTGGCGGATCCAGAGGGGGGGTTTCGGGGGTCGGAACCCCCCTTTCCTCCAAAATTTTTAATTTTTTGTGTAGATTTTCAGCAAAATTGGTCTGGAACCCCCCTTTGGCCCACAGAACCGTGTATGTGGAACCCCCCTTTTCAAAAATTTCTGGATCCGCCCCTGGTGTCAGACAAAATATTTTCCTTTTTTTTTTTTATCTAGCACAGTTTCTTGTAATCAAATTCTTCAAAATACAGATTCTTATCCAATTGCAATTTGCTGCAATCACAATAATTAGCAAAGAAAGTTTTGTGTGGGAGAGTAAAAATCACTCTGTCTGTCTGTGTCCCAGTCTGTGTCTGTCCACATACTTATGGATCTTTTTGTAGCTCTTAAGACATACTTCATGGTGTTTAGAACTACAAAAGGATCCAATTATTTATAAATCTTTAATATAATTGAAAAACATACATCAAACAATTGTGGCTTTTCTTTAAAACACAGTTAACAGATAAAAAAAATCCCACTATAAATCATGAATTACTCCCCTTGTTTTCAATTTACTCCAAAAAAAATAGAGTGATCTCCCTTTTGTATACACATGACTGACATCCTGAAACATGACACAAGAAATTAAAATATTTGATCAAGCACTTGACCTGGTAAAGTGACGTCATGAATAATGCGTTTTTAAATGGATTTGTATCATGGTTGACAACATCTTATTCTTGGCTAACGTATAGAATCTTTCTTCCTGTTCAGTCACCATCCGTGTACTTGCTATCAGTGGCAAATCAAAAACAGCTGAGGTACAACATGGATCTCAAAGGGAGAGTGCTTGTGTACTCAATCACAGGCTGTCCCCACTGCATGAGAGCAAAACATACACTACAAGAGCATAATATTCCTTATACTGACATCAATCTTGACCATTTCCCACAGTGTAGAGAAGATGTCAAAACTAGGACTGGGAGAAGCACAGTGCCACAGATATTCTTCAATGCCACACATGTTGGTGGCAATGATGATCTGCAGACGTTGGTAGGTTAACTAAAATTTATTTACTGATCTTGTCTAAGGTGTACCTAGGGTAAGCATGCATGATCAAATTTAAGCAAGAATTTTTTTTAAAGAAGCATATTAGTATACATATATTATCAATGCTGCTACTCTGGGTGTAATTATTGCAGTCCTAAAGCACCGTCCCCTGGTGACCATAGCATGTATATGACTGAATCTTATATATGTGCTCTGATTACAGGGAGGGCTGCTAAAATAAAAAGAAAATAATATTAATAACACTCATTGTTGTAGCTTGAGGTATTAATTATTAATCTCTATTTATATCCATGCTCCCATCTATATATTTTATATGGCTTCATTACCCAGTACAAAAAATGTATACATTGTCACAATCATACCTTAATTTTGTATACTTTATTATTTGTTTGTTGTTGCTTTACTGTTATTTATAATTAATCATTGTAATGATCCTGCCCCTTGAGGGACCATAATTGGTAATAAAATATGTCTTATGTCTTATGTACAATGTAGATACTATAATGTAACTCTCAGTCCACTATGTTTCCTAAGGCATTGTGAGCTGAGGGTTAGGCTGTTGTATCTAGCAGCCTATCACTCTGGTGTGATCTAATCTAGTAAAAAAAAATAGGCTGTTTTTGAAGCTTTGTTATAAATGTTTCATTTGGCTTCCTAAGTATATATATTTCTGGGATCTATAAAAGTCCAGATCACAAATCCCCAGAAAAATATGACGATTTTCTGGACAAGACCTTTAAACCAATCCCTTTCCGCGTCTTGTTAAAAAGTATTCACTGACATGAAAAAGTTATCTGATAAACAATATTGTGGATATTTTATGGTGAATAACAGGAAACCCTTTTATAATATACAACAACAAAATTTAATTGATACTAAATTAAATACAGGAAGTACTTGACTATAATGTACATGTATGTTTGTTAAATGTGGTTTGTCTTTTCATTGTTAATGTAGCATTGTATTAGATTGACATTGAAGTCTGAATATTTTCTGGTTATTTTTTGTGTTGGATATGAAAGATGCAGACAAGCAAAAAAAAAAAAAAAAAAAAAATTAAATTTGTATATTGTGCTTTTTTCTGTCTCAACTCCAATTATTTTATCATCCTCTATAGTCATGATAGTTACTAGCCAACATAAGCAATCAGCATAATGAATAATGAGTGTTGTATAGCTGGATATTTTCCAGTCTTCACCAAAAACTTTTTCAACAACTAGTCCGACAACAAGATTTAAAGGTTTTTCCTTAAATGTCTATATAAAATCTTGGCTATTTTTCATTAGTCCGAACAAATTTTTACTAGTCTGGGGCATCCTTTTCCTCTACATGTACATTATAAACCTTGAAATATACAGTGACTTGAAATATGAATTAGGCATTGTCTAGCTGATAGCACAGCATAATTATTCAATTTGCCTCATACTGATAGGGAAAAAAAGAGGAAGAAATGTTCAAACTTGATTATATCAAAAACTTCTTTAAAAAACTCCTAATTTAATTTTAGCAAAAGATGCTGTGAATTCAGTGGTTGATTATGAAAATGGCACCTATGAGCGTGTGACGTTTTGCTTCAAAAAGTCAATATCATCATAAGGCAAATTTTTCGCGGGTGCCCAAGCTGTGCTTGCTACCAGTATCTCAACCAAATACTGAACATGCTGAATAATGTCCGAACAAAATTTGTGTTTTTAGGTTCCACTTGAGATCTCTTTTCAGTTTACCCTTTAAAATCCGAAAATGTCTTTGACACTGTTAAAAAGTTATATTTTTTTTATTCAAAAAGTGAAAAAATTCTAAAATTCAAAAGGGTTACAAAAAAAAAATCTTAACTCCAGTAAATCTATTTATAAACCTGAAAAATTGTTTATATAGTGAAAAATTTCTTAAATTCAATGACTCAGGCTTACAGAAAGATTTGTTGGTCCAGTAAGATTTTAAAAGGTTACTTCGACTGTTGACTAGTATTATAGCCCAATATGATACATGCATACTGTTTTAAAGTGTATTGATTAACAAAAAAATAAACGATAATTACAATTTTTTTCATAGTTTAAAGACAAAGCAAGTTTTGAAGCTTTAGTGCATGAAGTTCAAGAGAAAGAACCCCCATCAGATGCACCTCAACCACCAGATCCTAGTACAGCAGTAAATGAAATAGGTAGGAAACTTTAAGCTTTGTACAAAGTATAGCTAGGATCAGCTGTCTTTCTGTTTTCTTCACTAGTTTAAAACTGATCATACTTAATTTGTATGCATTTAAAGAGAGCACAACAAAGGAACAAAATGATTAAACACATAACGAATTTATATTTCATATACATGTTCAATGACTACATGTTTTTTTGTTTTTTTTTTCAATGTTAAAACCTACAACCCTAATTGGTCAGAATAAAGTGGCTCCCGCAGGGTTAAAAACGACCTGCAACCTGAGGGCTTTTTAAGGGCGACTTCCGACCTACATTTCATAAAATCGACCTATGCCAAAAAACGACCTGCGACCGCCGCCAAAATATGCCTTTTAAAAGCCACCTTGCGACCTCAGACTCCTTTTAAAAGCGACCTTGTGACCTGAGGGGGTACCCTGCGGGAGCCCCAATAAACTAAAGAATTTGACTTGTTCAAATAGCAAATTTCATTGGTTGGTTGATTTATCATAGAAGTGAGGGGGGCTGGCTGGGTGACGGAATGGTCTATAAATAACACACTTTTGACCTTTATGTAATATTGGGTTCATCAGTCACTTGTGACCGCACTGTATCCACTCTTTGTGCCTTTTAAGAGGAATAAAACGTATATAAAGATAGTTTAATTTAAACATATTTATTTATACTGGATTCGGAAACAAGCTTTATGCTTCTATAAATCCCTCTCCAGTTTGCGATGGCGGCCTTTGTAGCAGCCCCAATTGAGCCTACTCTTATCGAACTCTACACAGGGTATTTAACCTGCAATGTATTGCTCTTCGCAATCACGGGACAACCTTTTTTCGTCCCTTCTGAAGGACTAGCATCGTTCCTTGAGACCATCCTCGCAAATGGTATCAAGAGAGAGTCAGAAAATTGGTTCATGAAATTTTCACTCCTGACGAGGATCGAACCACGACCTGGGTGTTAGTAGCCCGACGCGTTAACCACTACACCAATTGCTCTCAAAAATTATATAAAAATTCATAAAAACTCAACAAATTTGGTTTATCTACTTCTTTGATATCTTATGATTTCAGATTCTTCAGGTTTTAAGTGTGAATTAGATGAGTATGCTCAGCTTGTTAAAGATCTGCGCTCCAGTGGCATCATTAAAGATCACAGAGGAGGGTTACTCACTGTTCATAAAAACTCATTCAGTGGCAAAGATTTTGTGGACTGGATAGTAAAAACTAAACAACTAGGTATGGAAAACAAAGTTTACATCAATAGTTTTATTTTTCATCATTTTATGTAATCTTCATTGAGTTGCAAAGCAACATACATGTATATCAAGGTAATTTTCACACTTTCCATTGTCTTCATTATTCCTACATTTTGCAGTGTCACATAAGTTTCTGTCACAGTTTTTCAGAAACTCTCGATATATGGGGCTTAAAGCTTCATTCAATCAATAGTATGATAATAGGGTGTTATACTGTGGATTTATTTATTTTCATGGATACCAAATTTAATTCGTGGTTTGATAAAAATTGATAAATTCATTGATTCTTAAATTTGTGGTTCTGAGGTCTGTATCATACTGATTGATGTTTGAATTCCTTTTTGTTCGGTATCAAATTTCATGGATTAAGGCCATCCATGAAAACCTCCAAAATTAATATCCCACAAATAATAATGAAACCTCAGTACAATTTTATGTCAGTAAATGATTATTTTCTGTTTATCCAGGTTTCAGACCTTAATACTGGTTTCACTGTTTGATAAGAACAACTTGTGGGGGAGGCATTCAGTTTAACAGATGTCATCATAACTTGTTTTTGAAAAGTTTGATTGAATCTTTTTAGATAGATCTGTTGCAGTGGACATGGGACAGGCTCTTATTGATAAACATTTTGGTAACAATGTTAAATCACAAGAGACTTTCCAGGATGCTGATGTGTATTACAGATTACTTGATGATGATGACACTGAAGCACTCAATTCAGGGACTATGTCAGACTGTGAACCAAGACCTGGTAAGAATTAAGAAGGATATTGTTGGTATGCATGTTAGGGTGTATGGGAATGTTTTTGCAATCATATATCCTTTGAACCACATCACAACATGAAAAAAAGTAAAGTAAAGCAGTGAAAAACAAACCATTCATTATATCATATGTACTAATCACAGGTCCCTTCATGAGCAGAATAATACGAAATTCAATGCAACAATGATCTGAATAAAAAAAAACCCCATTACTGGTATTTGTCAATAAAACAATTTGTATTTCCACTAATATGACTAAATGATGGAAATAGAATATTGAGTATATGTACACGACACAGCTTCCATAAAATAACTTCAATTTTAAAACAGCCAACAACAATTAAAATAGCATTGTTAGAAGAAAAAAAACCCACATAAAATAGTTTCTTATGTTTTTAGCTGGTGAAGTTGGAGAAGATATTAGAAAACTGATATTAAAGATATACAATGTATTTCTATCACCAGATGGTAGGGTAAGTTTATGCCTACTTAAAGGAAACATATAAGTTTTTCCTATATTTCACCAATAAGAAAATCAAAACTTCAGGTTGAGGTCTCACCGTCTGTCCTTCACCTTCATTCTACTTACTTAATATGACTGCTTGTAGATCATTAATAAAAAAATCTAAATTATCCACACACAAAAACTACTGTAAACCGGGAAATTTTGGGCCGTCTTTTTTTCACTGTGGGACAACTGAAATTTAGTTCACACAGTTTTGAATTTGCAATGTGATGTTATTGTTCATAGACTACAATGAAAGACAAATATGCTGCTTAATTTTCGCACTAGCCATGTTACTGTGAAAATTGCAAAAATAAAACTGCAGCGAAAATTTCCCAGTTAATTGTATACAATTTGTCACGAACATCATTGTGCATAAAGGCCAATATAAAAAATATTCTAGATTCTCATCCCCTCCCACCCTGATTTTTTTAGCCCCTCAAAAAATTTTATTCAGATTTTTTGGCAAATTATGTTAATAACATCCCTGCCCGCCCCATAATTTCAAGAAATTTTTATGAAAATCTAGGAATTATTTTATAATGGCCTAAACTAGATGTTTATAAATAACTTCAATTTGTGCTAAGTGTGTTTTTCAGCTTGTTTGAAATTACAAAAAAGGTTTTTATGCCACATCTACAAAGGTAGGGGACATACAGTGTTCAGGTCCATCTGTCTGTCTATCTGTCTGTCCCAAATTGAGAGATGGGGCATTATGTCTTTGCACCTATTCTTGTTTAATTATTGTTTTTAAATAATTTATTTAATTCTTTCATTACAGAAAGTAAATTATAAAGGCATTGCTGCCTCAAGTGAATTTAACATTTACAAAGAGAAGACCAAAGAAATACAGAGGGTCCAAGTTGCCACTGCCAGTAGAGAGGAGAAACTAGCTTTCTTCATCAACATCTATAATGCTTTAGTAATCCATGCTAATGTAGTGCTTGGACCTCCCAAGGGATTATGGCAAAGATATAAGGTAAATGTGACTGCTAAAATAAATACTGTGGAATCATTTATTTTCGTGGGTACCAATTTTCGTGGTTTGATGAAAACAGAACATTTCCTGGAATCTTAAATTCGTGGTTCTGAAGTCTGCAGCATACAGATCAATGTTAAATTTCCTTTTCGTGGAGTATCAAATTTCGTGGGTCACGGCCACCCACGAAAACCACGAAAATTGATACCCCACGAATAATTATGAAACCACAGTACATTGCAGTAACTTATTGTAACTATGGTAGTTTAATGATCTATACAAATTAATTTTCAACAGTTCTTCTTCAAAAATATAAGTTATATGAACTTATAAAATTAAAATTTGGAAATTTGTTCTATAAAGAACATATTTTGTAATGGACATTGATACCCAAACTTTGTTAAAAACTTTGTTAGTTTGTTAACTAAAATTGAGCTAAAAAAAATTCAAAATGAAACTGTTTTGATAAGATAAATAAATTTAATCATTGCAGTTTTTCAACACAGTAAAGTATATCATAGGAGGCCATTCTTATTCTTTACAAGATATAGAAAATGGTGTCCTACGAGCTAACAGAAAAGGTGTTGGTATGTATTCATTCATAACTAAAATATGTTTTCTTTATTTTTTAAATGGTTTGTCTGCAATTACTAGAATTTTGTTTTAAAAAGAGGCATTTTTGTATAACTATATATTGTAAAGACATTTCAGTACTCATTTAATTGATGGTAACACCTTCGTGAATTTGCATGATAAATTGTAACATTTAGTCACTTACTTGAAAAGCAAACCATCAACTCACTTTTGTTTAAAAAAAAAAAACAGATTATAATATTTTAGTATCAGAAAGTAAAACATTTTTTTATTCTTGTGTTTGTTCTTATTTTAGGTATGTTTTCTAAGCCATTTTCCAAGTCTGACCCAAGACTGAAAGTAGCTTTAGAAGAACATGAACCTCTCATCCATTTTGCCTTGGTTTGTGGAGCAAAAAGTTGTCCGCCTATAAAAACTTACACTGTGGAGGTATAAATATTCATGTTATTAAACAATGTTTAAGTAATATAAGCTTTAAATATTTATTATTTGAATCTCCTTGTCATTTTGCCATGGTTTGTGGAGCAAAAAGTTGCAAGAATTCACAGGACTGAGCAGAGGTTTTCCAGCCATGACCTGTTGGATCTGTGCTAATTTTGAAGACTGTTACAGTTCTTCTTGTCTAATGTAGGCATGACAATGAAAATAACATGTCAAACATGTTATTGTAAATCGGTTTTAAATTGTTTTTATGCCCCCGCGACGACATGTCGGGGGGCATTAAGTTTTACTCATGTCCGTCCGTCCGTACGTCCGTACGAATTTCCGTCAAGCTTTTCTCAGAAATCGTAAATGGGAATGACTTGAAACTTGGTAGGATGGTTCAGTATGACAAACTATATGTACTAAGCGAATTTTAGACCTGTCGGACATCTACTTCCTGTTTGGGGCTGGATCGATACCAAAATCAACATGAAAATTTCCGTCAAGCTTTTCTCAGAAACTGTACATGGGAATGACTTGCAACTTGGTAGGATGGTTCAGCATGACAAACTATATGTCCTAAGTGAATTTTAGACCTGTCGGACATCTACTTCCTGTTTCGGGCTGGACTGATACCAAAATCGACATGAAAATTTCCGTCAAGCTTTTCTCAGAAACCGTACATGGGAATGATTTGAAACTTGGTAGGATGGTAAAGTATGATTAACTATGCGTCCTTAGCGACTTTCAGACCTTTCGGACTTCAACTTTATATTTGAGGCCAGCTGGGGCATCCGTGTCCCATGGACACATTCTTTCTTTATTTTTTTTTCATATTGAAGTAAGCTTTTTGTGTGCTTTAAATTCAATCAATAAATTTGTTTTTGAAACCCTATGAATTAACATTGTTCTAATATTTCTAAGCATGTCAATATTGTACAAATCATGTTTTTGATTTCAATGAATTGTCAAGTAAAAATATATTTTTACATTCAAAACTTGTACACACATAAACAAACTCTATGGAATATTTTTAGGGTATCTATGACCAGTTGAAACTTGCAGCAAAAGCATTCTTAGAAGGAGATGACGGTGTTTTTATTGATATGAAGAAAAAACAGATCAAATTATCAAAGATTTTAGATTGGTACCAAGAAGACTTTGGAAAAAACAAAGAGGAGGTAAAAACTTGAAACATTTTATTATGAATTTAATATAAATATTTTGAAAAAAGAAAGGATATGGAGTATATGTTCCATGATGTTCATTGTACAAAAATCAGATTGAACGAAAAGCAAAGGTTTTGTGTTGCTGTTCTTCTGACTATTCAAGTCATTGGGAGTCTCCAACATGGGTCAAACACGAACTACACACCAAAGTCTTTCGATTTTTTGCAAGTCTTTCACACATGAATTTACTTTTAGAGCTAAAGTAAGCTAAAAATTTATGAAAATTGTTAAAATGTGACTTCTAAAATTTATTTTGATCTAGCCATCAATCCCTTTTGTATTTTACTCCTCAAGCACATTTAGTATTTCCATACATGATACAGATTTCAAGGATTTATTTGTTATAGCCAGTTTAGCAGAATATCTGACGATTATTTTTAATAAGTGCCATACAAGATTCTGGTTGAAGAGCAAATTTAAGTACATTGATCATTTTTATAAAACCATTTTTATTTATTGTTTAAATTTGTTATAAGTTTTTTTTTGCTTCCTTAATTTTCAGGTTGTGCAATGGATTATTTCCCACATGTCAGAAGGGGACAAGAAAACACAACTACAAGAATTAGTAAAAGGCAGCAGTTACAAAGTCAGTTATTTAGATTATAACTGGGGAACTAATGACTAAGGAATTCTTCTAGGATGAGCCATACTTTGTCTTCTATAGGCTGCAGCTAGTCTCTGGAAAGGGTCTTGAGTAGAGAACAGCATGGGCTTTTTATATCTGGTAACTTCAAAATGTACTAGGCAAAGACAAATGAATTCTACTTCTGTGATAAAGCAAACATTATTCTTTTGTGATATATGTATATATATTGTACACTATGGAATTACTACGGATTCATTTATTTTCATGGTTATCAATGTTTGTGGTGGTCCTTTAAAAGATGTTTCATTGAATTTTTAGTTTTGTTAATTAATAAAAAAAATTAACACTTCTTTAGATTTTTTTTTTAAGGCTGGTTGTGAACATCAACAATCATGAAAATTGGTACCTCACGAAAATAAATGAATCTATGGTATCTTGATCTGAAAGCATCAGTTTATAATTCATCTATTTATTTACCATTGATTATTGAGATATTGTTTTCATCTCATTTTCCATTTGATTTCTATTGTAATCATTTGCATAGGCGGTTCCAGGGGGGGGGGCTGCCCCCCCCCCTTTTGGCGGAAAAATTTGGTTGAATATATAGGAAATCTTTGAAGCGTGACCAAAGCGGGCCCCCTCTTAGGCCAGTCAGTGGGCCCCCTCTTTTCAGAATTTCTGGATCTGCCACTGATTTGTTTTTTTGTATTCAAGAATCAAATGTTGTTTTGATGTCTCGACTGTAAGTTGGACTTCATTCTACATCATGTCATCATGTCTTTATTAAGATATATTTTTCAGAAATTATTTCCTTTAGTATGGAATACGACTGCTGTTTTTAGAATGTTCATTGATCATGTCTGTCGTAAGACAAAATATTCTTTTGTCCTTAAATAAATTGCAACCATCTTAACTTTGTTTTTATTAGCTTCTATTACATTTTAGGACATGATCAACAACATCTTTTATCTTGCATGTGACTACATTTATGTGTTATTGTGTATTTTGAAATAGTTCTGGTGTTGAATGGTAAAATGTTGAATGGTGATGTAAAATTTTAATATTAGATGCAAATGAATTATATAAAATGAAGAAAAAAAAACAATGTTAATCCTCGCAACTTTTTACCCACCAAATAAATCATTGAATTTTTCCTTGAATTAGATCAAACAAAAATTACTCAACTTTTTGTGTACAGTGTTAAAAGTGCTATGGAGAGATTTTATATCCCTCATATCCCTGTTTTTAAATGCAATAGAAAATTCTAATAAATATTATCATCAAAATTATTAGAATTGCTTATTTTATATCAGTTGTTGTTCAAATCTTGATTCCTTAAAAGTATTTCATATCAAATGTTTTGTGCATATATATTCTTTTATATGTCTTTGATAACAATATTAAAAAAAAAAACTTATAAATATTGTAATTCAAGTTTATTTGATTATTAATTCATGAGATTTCTAGAATTTGTATCTTCACTCATGAACAATTATGTGTACAGATAAAAAAAACATCAATGAAAAAAAATGAATCTATACAGTGTAAGTGTAAATAATACAGAGGCTGCAAAAACACCAACAAATATGTGTAAGAAAAAATTCCTTTTGGCTTTATGGTTTAGCTTTAAAAGATCTTGACAATGCTTGATATTGTTTAAGTACCACTGAAAGGTCGAATGTGTGAATCAACCTTTCTTTTAAAGTAAGAATCTGGTCCTCTCATCCAAGGGCAGACAACAAATGCCTCTGCTTCCTCGTGGGGTGAATATGCTCGGTACACTTTCCTGAAGTTTTCCAAGAGTTTCTTAGGTCTTATTGTATCTGCATACAATTTATCCCAATGTTCATAAGAGTTTTTCACACTAGCTTTGCGTAACTTTTGATAGTAGTCATTAACTGCTGTATTTGCCTAAAAAAGAAAAGATAAAAGTTACTTTGCTGATGTGTGGAAAGTACTTTAAATCTAATGGTTAAAAAAAAAAACTAAAGGAACAGTGTCTGGGATATAATAGGGACATCTACATTGTTATAACTGTTGAGTTACATTTATGCCCTGTTGCAGCTGTATCTACTATTTAGGTTATGCCCCATCTACGAAAGCAGGGGCATATGGTGTTTGGGTCCATCCTTCCATCCCAAATGTTGCAAGATGGGACATGATGTCATTTGGACTTATTCTTGTTTTTCCTGCTAGTTTCAGCAAGTAGAATGAATACCAAATTGAGTGCAGTTTTGCATCTGTGTTTTGACCCTTATGCATTATTTTTATGTTAATATATACAATTTTGAAAAAAAAATTAAAAGCACTGTTTTTCATATGATATAAGATAGCAATTCATTCATTATCACTCTTTTAAAAGTGTTTTTGAAGACCATGTTTAAAGTAGAAATTCAGCATATGGAAGCAAAGAATCAGTTTGATGAAGCCTATTTCTAAAAAAAAAGCTAGAATCCAATAAGTTGATAATCCATGGATTATTCAATTTTCACCATGAAGAATTGAGATTTATGGTTCTATAAACCAAAAATTAATTACAGTAAATTCAATATTTTTATTTGAAATGGTAAAGGTTTATATATTCTGATGTATTTATTTTGACATGGTAATAATGTCATTGTCTTATGTTAATTTCCATTTCATATACTGATTTTCACAAGCAAAAAAACAATAATTTTTCTCTTTAACTTATACGAATACATATAAACAACATTTTTAATAAGTGCTTACCATTGTTCTGAGCTGAGGAAGATCGTCAATGGTAGGCTTGTTTAACTTGCAATGAATTTTCAATAATGGCAATGGTGTTCTACATTTACCAATCTGTGGTACCACTCCCTTTCCGATAGCTACAATACATGAAATAGACTTAAAAAGTTGAAAATCTTCACCCAGTTGTGCAGAAGAAGTTGTTTTTATACCCTGACACACGAAGTGGCAAGGTAATATGTTATAGCCTCAGTTTCATTCAATATTTGTCTGTCCATCTGTCCGTCTCTAGAAGGTTTCCAGATGTTAACTTCAAAATGTGTCAAGGGATTTGAATGATATTTTGCCCAGCTGTTGAGAACAATAGAATAAAGGTCAGTTTAAATTTTCAGGATGATCAGAAAAATATTAAATATAATTTTGCCACTTTAAAAGTTTTCAAAATTTGACATTTCTGAAATTTTCTAGTCTAAGAAAGATAAATATATTATGACAGGGTATCATTTAATGTCCTTTTAGATGTTCTTTTTTTTTGGAAATTGTCTTCTTGTTGCAATGATGGAAAGTTAATAAGTTGGATGTTTATGAAATTTTATACATGTAATTTTTAATTCTAACACAGCTGATTATTACAGGCAATATCAAGCAGACAATCTAGAGATTCATACCACAGGCAATTGTTTCTAGAAAAAAATAAACTTATATACTATTATACCATTGTTTTTTTTAGAAACAAGTGCCTGTGATTAATACAGGTTGCACACTGATGTTATCTGTTAATACAAATAAGTACACAATACGACTTACCAACAGATTTACTTCGTTTATGTTTTTCTGTTTCTGGTGGTGGTGGTGATGGGGAATTCAATATAATATCTGTAGATGCAACAGGTTTCTTGGCAAATATTTTCATAGATAATTTTGGGGCTTAAAAGTAAACAAGAAAGTTACAACTTAATTTTAATTCCATTATTTATTACTGCATGGTATATATGTTTCTCAATATTGGTTCAGGAGTTAAAAGTAAACAACTTATTTTTAAAGAAATAGTGGTTACTTTGAGGTTGCATAATATACATTTTTTAAGTTAAGAAAGTATGCTTTTGGATTGTTGGCAGTTTCAGTGCTGCCGTCAAAAATTATTTTCCTATCATGAAATTTCTATTAAAATCTTATATTCAAAATGATTACTATTTTTTTTTGTCTTGCAAAAGAATATACTTTCTGGGTTGGATCCGATGATTTATTAAATATAAATCTATTTCATAAACTTACGAAGTCCTTTTCTTATTGAATCCAGAAGCTGTGTACTCTCTGTGACATTCACATCCGTGTGAACTTTAGTTGCAAATATTTTCCATTGAGTCTAAATAGAACATAATAGATTTTAAAAACATACTTTCGACGCATGGTAAACAATAGCGTACTAAAACTTGATTTTAGATGTATTAAGAATTACTGCTGCTGAAAGACGCAAACTTTTTTAAAGGAGTACCAAACTCGGGTCCTCCGAAAGGGTTAACAATTTATGTATGTCAAGTCCTTAATTGTCACTTCATTTTCTTGCACTATTACACTATTACGTTCTAGTTCTTCGATGAAAGAGCTTCATAAATTCATTGTACACCATAAGATTATAAGAATTGACTAAATCAGTATTTTTAGGTGAAAAGGGCATAAAATAATTTTCTTGAATATCACTTCCATTTCCCACATCTGAAATACTAAGTAATCTTATCTTATTGTGACAATGAATTTATGACTTCTATAAGACTGCTGAGACATTCCTTAGAAGGTTCTTAAAATCTTTGTTAATCTATTGTTCAGACGAATCTTATAGGGAATTTCTTAAGAAAGTTTCGAAAATAAGACTCCAGGTCATTTGAATTTATATAATAAACAGGGCTGCAATATTGTTTTTTTTTTCAAGAAAAAAAAATGCAAATGATAGAACTTTGGTTTAAAGGTACCTAGAAATAATCATACCAAACAAGCTAATTGCTTGGTTTCAGAGATTTTTTTTTAAAGATGAACAAATGTACGGACGACGGGCGAAGAGATACATCTAAACAGAAATTATATTTGAAAATTCCTGGCTAACAAGAAAAGCATGTCTTAAGTCGTGGCTTAGATAAACCATACCTTCCACGCAGCATTAGGTGATGGCGGTGGTGTCACACTTCTCTTAGAATTGGTTTCTTTCACACCAATGTCCACTCTCTTTGTAGACAGCTTGTATTTACTATTCTATAATAAACAGATCAATATATTTCTTTTCATTTATAGTCACTGAATTTAAAGCAAAGCACATGCTTAAGGAAGTATATCAAGATTTAAATAAGTTGGGTAAAAAAATAGACTTTGAATCGGAAGAAATGAATCTGTTTAAGGCTGAGCTTTAAATGTTGTTTTCTGAAATAAAATGTTTTAGCAGACCGCAAAAAAAAACCAACAAGAATATGCGCAATAGACATAACAGCCCTTCTTAAAACATTTTGGACGGACGACAAACGGACCCGATAACTATATGCCCCCAACTTTTGTAGGTGGGGCATAAAAAACACGTCAAAGGATCAAACGGCGGCCAAAGCTGTGAAAGTCTTTTTAACACAATTAGTTAAAAGATTTTATACGCATTCAGAATTTGTTAATATCATACCTTGTCATCCTTTTTACATATGCCCAATGAAACAAACGGAAGTGGCCGGGCGTACGGCGAGTCGTGTTTCTTAGCCGTTTTCTGTAACTTTTTCTGCAAGTTTTTCAGAAGCCTGGTTAATTGTCTATCGGTAAGACCATCTATTCGTACTCCTGCTGTATAGTGGCCTATCACATGAGGTTGGCGTTTCTTTTCCAATTCAAGTTTTTTCTTTAAGTTGAATTGTGTAAGGGCTGTAAAGATTAGTCTTTGACGCCTTGAAAACCCCCTTTTGGAACCATCTAAAAAACCATTGTAAACGTCATTTATCCGCAATGCGATCTATTGCATACTCATGATACCAAGACTATATTTATTACAAATTCATCACATGTTCTGTTAAAAGTAAAGTATAGAATGCAATTTGATTTATTGGCTAAGTTAGAAAAAAATGTCTACTTAATTTCCAGTTAATTGTCCTTTTCAAAATAAGCTGTTTGTAGAGCCTATTTTATTATCAAGTGTCAACTAACTTACCAATTAAGTTTCATGATGATCGGACCATGCAGCTCAGATAAAATATCGGGTAAATGGTTTGGTGGGAAGAAAAATTTATTACATAATGATAAGAAACCAACTAAAACGTCTAAAAAATTTGTTCATGCAATCATACCTTGAGTACTTCCTCCCAGTAAATCTCCAGTGGTCATGTGAATCAAAAACTCCTCGAAATCTATTTCTCCATTCCCATCTTTATCCAACTTGTTCATCACAGCCTCTACCTCGTCTCGACTGATTCCACTATCGACTCTTTTCAACCCCTCATACAACGTATCGGTTGTTAGACTACCAGTTTTTGAGTAATCCAACATATCGAATAACTGTACAAAAGCATTAAAACCATAATTAATAAATGGGTGAATAAAGGTAATAACTAAACTACCGAACTTGAATGATCAATCTCATACGATAGTCCAGAGAAAATGACAAAAACGAATCAGTCATACCGGAGAATCGGTGGATCGCAATGGTCCTGACTTGGTACAGGCATTTTAAACGAAATGGTGGGTTAAACCAGGTTTTATGGCGCCAAACCTCCCTCTTCCATTGCGATCTTAGGATCCGGTAATGACCATAGAACACAACATAGTTATGAGACACAATATGGATATTGAGGTGATCATCTCAGTACAGCAGACAAGTCAAACACTAATTAAAACAACCAACCACCTGACCATATCTTTTTAAAACTCAATTTTGAACTTTTCTACTAGTGGCTGATAACGAAGAAATACGTGGTACCTGATATTGTTGTATAGACAAGACCAAAATTATGATTTGAATTCTAAATAATGGAAGTCCTTTGATATTTTTTTTTTCTTTTTAGAAGGGTTGGGGTATCTAAATATGTTTCATGATGAATGCTTTGTTTCATTGCGTACATTTATGCATATCCACGAAAACCTGTCTTATTTATTATTGTGTAATTTCATTTATCTTATGACAATAATGTAAATATATATTCATATTTTTTCATTTCAAGTTTTCGACTTGGTAGACAAATAAAATAGGCATAAGTTGGGTACATATAAAAGTTATAGTTACCTCCTTAAAAGCATTTTCATTATCAGCATTGAGGTCTTCAAACCAATCTGGCAATTCATCATCACCGGTGGGGCCGCCCTGCATGGAAGCTGTTAAAAAACGAAATGCACTATTTATTTGTTGTCAATATAATGTGTTCTTATAATTGTTTCATGCGTTTTGAAAGACTCATAATTGAAGAATATAAAGCTTTGAAGATCGAGAGAGTGCAACCCATGATAAATTTCAGATAGAATAACAACAATATTTTATTTTCGCATGTACTCCATCTCCATTTACTAAAAAAAGAAAACGAAATCGGTGGAAACCTTTGGCTAGCCAACATATGGACATTAAAAAAATGTTTGTCGAGTGGCAAGCCTGGGCAATCAGCACAAGCAAACCGATCCGCGTAACGTAACAAAGCATGTCTATTTCACAACTGCTGTTTAATTGTTCACTTCTATTTCTTGCAACGCTTATTTTCACTTTTCCTCAAGCCAAATAAAATCCACGGGTTTATTCGGGATTCGTATCTAGCTGCTATAACACTAGAATTTGATTATTTACAAATGTGCCAATGCAATGTCTGTATAACTAAATCTCAAAATCGTTTATAGCCTTTGAATGAACAATATTTGTTTGGTGCTGTTGTTTTTGTTGAGTTTGTTGTTACTCAGCAATGTAAAAATGTACCATTTTCTACTCACCTTCCATTTCTGTTGCTGATGGGATGTCTCCTTGTTCCGCAGACTGCAATTTTAATGAAAATATTATATAATTATGTACCATTTTGCTGTAATAAACTATCATGTTATGTATATTTTCCGTCCATTATGGAGTTTGATATTTTCTAGCTATCATAAGCAATTTTAAAACCGAAAAGTGTTGATAGTCGAATAAGGTTAGTCATTGAGATAAATCTTTAACAAACGTCGTTCTGTCCAAAAAAAAAAGGAAGAGCTCAAATAAGAATCAAAATTCATATCATGGCATGTAATCATATAATCATATAATGAGGATTTCAAGAGGGTTCTGTTAACAGGATAACACCTCCCTCCCCTTTTAAAAAAATAATAATAATAAAATAAAACTGAAATAAAAACAAAAACCAATACAAACAAGCAAACAAACAACACAACAAAAGTTAACAACAAAGCATTTATATCCATAGCAAAAGAACATTATACTCAAATCCAGTAATATACAATTCAGTCTCTAAAATATCAGTTTCCAAAACTAAAAAAATGACTAAACAACATATTTATAAATTTAAAGGATGTTGCACCCTATCATAAATGTTGAGCATTAGCATGAGCATTTCCATAGAAGACTGTGATATAGAATATAAATCTTGACTGAAAATTAAAAGTTACCATCGACATTCTGCTTCTCTTAACCTCGTGTATAGCTAACTTCTTTATCAGGTCACTTTTTTCTTCTGTTTTCGGTTTTTCCGCCTCATTATTGCTTTTCAATATCCCCTCTTTGTTTGGAGACTTCGGTCCTCTTGTCATTTCCTTATCTTATAATCATAGCTGAAAATGACACAGTTTGATTAACCGAACTGCGAGCGAAAGCACAGTCAGGTTAAACTGAACCGCGTTGCCATATGCTGTTTATGACGTTAGCGGGTTCGGACGTCGTTGCATGGCTTTTTTGTTGTCTTGGTACGCGATTATTTCAATGCTTATAAAATCAACAAATATTATATGTTATCATATAAATATTACATATATATACAATAAGTATACACATGCAATGACATACATATTAATTGCCAGGTTAAACATGTATTGTATTCTTTATGTGTCACTTTATATATAGGCCTTAACCATCTATTGTAGATCATTGTAGTTGAGTTTGAGCTAATAAAATTATGCTTATTCTTATTCTTTCTTAAAAGAATATATTCGTTAACGTCCTTCGGTCCATTTTTTTTTTGATAAATGACAAATTAATTCATTGAGAGAGCTTTTGTCTGTAAAATTCC